>CM073138.1:26378488-27578488 GCA_037039145.1 Fundulus diaphanus
TAGATGACATGCAGGCATGGACTGGTAATCGGGCGTACCGGGCATTTTCCCGGTGGGCCGACGTGCTGTTTGGGCCGGCAGACCCGACATGTATATTAATAATATGTATTATTATTATTATTATTTTATATATCTGCCTCGTTATATTTGCATAATGCATGAAGAAAAATATCAGCAGCGCAAGAGTCTGTTCCGATCATCCGGCCCTTACCACAGGCTACTGCAGCCCATTGGTTATCATCCCTGACAGTCTAAAGGGCTAGGCCAATCATAAAGCAGAAAAACACCTTCACGCTCCATGTGGAACTTTGTGCAGCGGTGTTCACAGTAGTAATGGATAAGAAACGCAAGGGAGGCGCAGAGAAACTGCACGAAAAAAATAAACGAGTTCTTCAAACGGACGCTGCGAAATGTGTCAAACTGACTGACATGTTCACCTACAGCAGGCCTTCATCTGCTCCGGTGTCTGATGTAAAATATGGTGGTGGTTGTAGTCAGTGACGTGCGGTAGAGTTCATAGCTGGTGAGGCACTGACGTCATCAGAGTCAGATTTACAAATATATACACTCTACAGAGTAGACTCGTTGCAAAGTGCTGAAGGAGACTGATTGAGCCAAATAAATTCACCAAGATACATGGAAAAATATTGGTTCTTTGATGAAAAAAATTGTCATTTGATTGGTAACAGTTTATGAGTTATGATGGATTTCTGCATTTGTAACACATTCTAAAACTATAACCCACATTACGCAGATTTTATCACAAAAACAAAACATGAATAAGTATCGCTGTCTTACCTCTACTTATAATAAAGTCCCTGTGGCGCTCTTTCTGAACAAAAATATCATCATTTTCCGGTAAAAGTTCTCTTTATCTTCTTCAGTTTTAAAAGTCTCTCAGTCTCAATGGAGCTCACTGCCAGGGAGGAAAGCCTTCCCTGATCAGTCCTGTTCCAGCTGTATGTTTAGTCTTTTTAGTGCTTTACTTGTTTAGCAAAACTCGCTAATAAAACATCAATAACTTGTTTTGACTCTACTATTTGGGGATCACGAGCGGTGCCCCTTGAGCGACCCCTGCCTAGTGGCCAAGGAACTGCTGGCCTCACCTACAACCACTTCTTTGCTGTTTATGATCGGCCAGCACCACGAAAACATGTTATCTGCACACAGTTTGATGACCAAAACACAATTCGTAATCCACATATATTAAATTGTGGAAAATCAGTTCATAACTGTTTGAACAATTGAATTTATGATCTAGAGACAGGAAGATGCATTCACAGAATGGAAGTCAGCGCAGTTACCATGGGATTGCGCAATCCCAGGGTAGGCCAAGCTCGCTGCGGCCTCACCGGCTTCGCTATCAAGCGCCACCAAGGATTTACATGAAAAATAGCGAAAAGTCTGCGATTTTAAAGAAAATATGATCAAAAATTAGGAAATTAGATAAATAAAATACTTATTACAAATGACTGAGTAAATCAAAATTTATATTATGTTATTATATATTTTCTTTCTTTCCATGATGACAAGTGAGCCATTTCTCTGGTTCATTTTGTCATTGGCATCCTTTTTTACACAGTGAGTGCACATTAGTCCAATGTTACCCTACAGTATCTGGAAGACTGAATAGATCTGATGAGCAACTTACAATAACTTCTTATAATGATGTAACGTGATAATATGTGTGATTGACCGTGACACCTCTCTTTCTCTCTCTCTCTCTCTGATCTAAGAATAGTTGCTGTGCTGTGGTGGAGTTTACATTTTACAGTGTTAATAAATTAAGATTTTGGAAGTATTTTAAGTGTCCACTCTCACTAATTTCCATTATCCTGACTTCAAGGTATTGCACAGTTGGTATTGCACAGTTGGTATACACATTCAGTACACAAAAAAAATGTGGTGGGCCAGTCTAATCCAAAATGCCAGGGCCAATTTTTTGTCCCAATCCACCCCTGATGACATGTTTCATGATTTGGCGTTATATAAATAAAAACTGAAATGTATTGAACAAGAGTTTGTCAGTTTTCAAGCAGAATTTGTATATCTGTTCAACTTAAATATACAAGGAAACCAAAGAGTTAAGATCACTTACTTACCAAGAGAAATTCCTTTGGGGTTTATTTGTGGTCTCTTGCTGCCCCCTGCTGGACAAGTATGATCAAATACATATGCTTTACATGTCAACTTGGTATCAAAATTCAGATTTCAATCTAAAATGGCTTACTTCCTGTGATACTTGCAGTATGACATTAATTGTAAATTCTGAGCGTCTTGCTGAGATCTACAACTGTACAAAATTTCATTACTCTACGATGAAGTAAGTGAATACCAAAGGGTCCTTTGAAATTTGCTTGGTGGCGCTATAGAGAAACTAAGTCCTGCTCACTAAAGTTTGTTAAGGATTCCTGTTGGGGGGTGGATAAGGATGCATCCAAATGAGTTTTAAGCAGCTCGGCCCAAAACTGTGGAATTCAGAGCCAAACGTATGACAGCAGCGTTTGAGGTGAATATGCCACGCCGCCACGCCCCCCTGCTCCATCCAATCCAGTTGAGCCTGAAATCCACAACATACCAACATGTGTTCTGTCTGTGGACACAGTTTCATGTTGATTAGCTCAGAGGGGTAACATAGCGACCGCTTACAACAAAACATGACACTTCCTGTTGTCAGGGGGCGTGGCCTAAGCAATGTCATCATTTGACCATTGGATATTATAGGAGACCTGATGGTGATCAATCACTGAAAGTTTGATGCCTCTGTGTGTTTCTGTGTAGGAGATATAACAGTTTTATTTTTTGTGGCGAGTAGGTGAACTTTAACCCTTGCTAATGCCCCTTCAACAAGCTCAAAAACTCACCGTTTTGATAACTTTTAATTGGCCATGCCTTATGATCAGACTGCCCGAGTTTCAAGCCGCTCGCTAAAAATCTCTAGGAGGAGATCCATCAAATACCAATGCTATAAACGTCAAAAATGTGGTCAAAATCAGACATTCAATCTAAAATGGCCGACTTCCTGTGATATTTACACTATGACATTAATTGTAAATTCTGAGCGTCTTGGTGAGCTCTACCACTGTACCAAATCTCATGTCTCTACGATGAAGTAAGTGAATAGCAAAGGGTCCTTTGAAAATTGCTAAGTGGCGCCGTTGAGGCATTAGGTCACGCCCACCAAAATTTGTTATGGATTCCTGTTGGGGGGTGGATAAGGATGCATCCAAGTGAGTTTTATGCAGCTCGGCCCAAAAATGTGGAATTCAGAGCCAAACGTATGGCAGCGGCGTTTGAGGTGACTTCACCACGCCGCCACGCTCTCCTGCTCCATCGAATCGACTTGGGGCTGGAATCCACAACACAACAACATGTTTTCTGTCTCTGGACACAGTTTCATGTTGATTAGCTCAGAGGGGTAACATAGCGACCGTTTACAGCAAAACATGACACTTCCTGTTGTCAGGGGGTGTGGCCTAAGTGATGTCATCATTTGACCATTGGATATTATAGGAGACCTGATGATGATTAATCACAGAAAGTTTGGTGCCTCTGTGTGTTTCTGTGTAGGAGATATAACACTTTTATTTTTTGTGGCGAATAGGTGAACTTTGACCCCTGCCAACGCCCCTTCAGCATGCTCAAAAACTCACCGTTTTGATAACTTTTGATTGGCCATGCCTTATGATCAGACTGCCCGAGTTTCAAGCCGATCGCTCAAAATCTCTAGGAGGAGATCCATCAAATAGCAATGCTATAAACGTCAAAAATTGGGTCAAAATCAGACTTTAAGTCTAAAATGGCCAACTTCCTGTGATATTTGCACTATGACATTAATTGTAAATTCTGAGCGTCTTGTTGAGCTCTACAACTGTACCAAATTTCATGTCTCTACGACGAAGTAAGTGAATAGCAAAGGGTCCTTTGAAAATTTCTAGGTGGCGCCGTTGAGGCATTTTTCTTTAGATTTTTGTGACGACCTTAAAATACAAAATTTTTAAACAGTCACCATGCATCTGCAAAGTTTGGTGAGTTTTTGAAAATGACAAAGCCCCCAAAAAGGCCCCTCTTTAGGGGGGCAGAATAATAAGAAGAATAATAATTAACACTACAGATACAATAGGCCTTCGCAGCGCTTAGCTGCTCGGGCCTAATAATTAACACTACAGATACAATAGGCCTTCGCAGCGCTTAGCTGCTCGGGCCTAATAATTAAAACCGCAAGCGGTGATGATCGGCCCTCGCAGCAAAGCGCCGCTCTGGCCTATTGGCCACCGCTGGGATTTGCGCACCGCCGGCCGCCCGCCACCGCAGATGCTGTCACGCATTTTGCCCGCCCGTCCACTGGGCGATTCACACGAACGTGTTCGGCAGCGCTCCCCCACGACTCACAAAAAATCTGGTCCAGATCGCTCGATGCAGCGAGGAGACACAGCCGTTGAATAATGATAATGCATTTGGCCACCGGACCGGACTAAATCGTTCGGCGGGCCGTACCTTTGACACCCCTGGTTTAAACATTAGTATACCAATTTAATCAAAGGTATCTTACTAGCTGTTAATCCAGCTTAATGTGAGAAGTTAACAAAACCATTTTAGTTTTTTAAAGTTACTTGCTATTTCATGTCTTTAAGGGTTTTGTTTCTTGCATTAAGACATCTTTTATGAAAGTTTAACATCTAAATTGGTGATACACACCCAAAAGTAATGTAAAAGTAACACTTTAGCAATTGGACTATTGCTAAAGGAACACTTTAGCAAAATCGCGGGGGTAGCAGCTTTATAAAGGAGGCCCAGACGTCCCTCTCCCCAGCCACTTGGGCCACCTCCTCCAGGGGAATCCCAAGGTGTTCCCAGGCCAGCAGAGAAAACATAGTCTCTCCAGCGTGTCCCAGGTCTTCCCCTGGGCCTCCTCCCGGTGGGACGTGCCCAGAACACCTCACCAGGGAGGCGTCCAGGAGGCATCCTAACCAGATGCCCGAGCCACCTCAACTGGCTCCTCTCGACGTGAAGAAGCAGTGGCTACTCTGAGTCCTCCCCGGATGACGGAGCTCCTCACCTTATCTCTAAGGGAGAGCTCACACACACTATGGAGAAAACTCATTTTGGCCGCTTGTGTCCGGGATCTCGTTCTTTCGGTCACGACCCAAAGCTCGTGACCATAGATGAGGGTAGGAACGTAGATCGACTGGTAAATCGAGAGCTTCGCCTTTTGGCTCAGCTCTCTCTTCACCACAACGGACCGGTACAGCGCCCGCTTCACAGCAGACGCTGCACCAATCCGCCTGTCGATCTCCCGCTCCATCTTCCCCTCATTCGTGAACAAGACCCCAAGATACTTGAACTCCTCCACTAGAAGCTGGCTCTTGAGACTTTCCTTTTTGACAAAGCTTATAGTTAGAGTGGCTCATGTTACGCTGAGCTACCTTTATAGTTATGCTGCTATAGGCTTAGGCTGCTGGAGGACATCAGGGTCTACTGTTCTTCGTTTTTGCATGACTGTTGTCATTTCAGCTTTTAACTTTTTGTTTTTTCTATTTTTTCTTCATAGTAGGTACACCTGGTCTGGCGTTCTGTTAGCTGTGACATCATCCAGGGAAGACAGATCACCTGCTATTACCATCTAATGTAAAACACATTACTGGATCAATGTGTGCTTCTGTGCTTTTTTGTCTGTCATGTTGTGTCTCTTCTCTCTCTTTTGTAACCCCCAGTCAGTCAAGGCAGATTACCGTTCATACTGAGCCCGGTTCTGCTGGAGGTTTTTCCTTCCTGTTAATGGGGAGTTTTTCCTTCTGCTGTCACTTCATGCTTGATCAGTATGAGGGATTGCTGCAAAGCCATGTACAATGCAAACGACTCTCCCTGTGGCTCTACGCTTCTTCAGGAGTGAATGCTGCTTGTTACGACTTTGATGCAATTAACTGGTTCACTTATATAGGAATTTCTTTTACCAATCTGGATAATCTGACTTAATATGTATAATCTGATTGATTTTGACATTGTAAACTGCCTTTAGATGACATGCAGGCATGGACTGGTAATCGGGCGTACCGGGCATTTTCCCGGTGGGCCGACGTGCTGTTTGGGCCGGCAGACCCGACATGTATATTAATAATATGTATTATTATTATTATTATTTTATATATCTGCCTCGTTATATTTGCATAATGCATGAAGAAAAATATCAGCAGCGCAAGAGTCTGTTCCGATCATCCGGCCCTTACCACAGGCTACTGCAGCCCATTGGTTATCATCCCTGACAGTCTAAAGGGCTAGGCCAATCATAAAGCAGAAAAACACCTTCACGCTCCATGTGGAACTTTGTGCAGCGGTGTTCACAGTAGTAATGGATAAGAAACGCAAGGGAGGCGCAGAGAAACTGCACGAAAAAAATAAACGAGTTCTTCAAACGGACGCTGCGAAATGTGTCAAACTGACTGACATGTTCCCTACAGCAGGCCTTCATCTGCTCCGGTGTCTGATGTAAAATATGGTGGTGGTTGTAGTCAGTGACGTGCGGTAGAGTTCATAGCTGGTGAGGCACTGACGTCATCAGAGTCAGATTTACAAATATATACACTCTACAGAGTAGACTCGTTGCAAAGTGCTGAAGGAGACTGATTGAGCCAAATAAATTCACCAAGATACATGGAAAAATATTGGTTCTTTGATGAAAAAAATTGTCATTTGATTGGTAACAGTTTATGAGTTATGATGGATTTCTGCATTTGTAACACATTCTAAAACTATAACCCACATTACGCAGATTTTATCACAAAAACAAAACATGAATAAGTATCGCTGTCTTACCTCTACTTATAATTAAAGTCCCTGTGGCGCTCTTTCTGAACAAAAATATCATCATTTTCCGGTAAAAGTTCTCTTTATCTTCTTCAGTTTTAAAAGTCTCTCAGTCTCAATGGAGCTCACTGCCAGGGAGGAAAGCCTTCCCTGATCAGTCCTGTTCCAGCTGTATGTTTAGTCTTTTTAGTGCTTTACTTGTTTAGCAAAACTCGCTAATAAAACATCAATAACTTGTTTTGACTCTACTATTTGGGGATCACGAGCGGTGCCCCTTGAGCGCCCCCTGCCTAGTGGCCAAGGAACTGCTGGCCTCACCTACAACCACTTCTTTGCTGTTTATGATCGGCCAGCACCACGAAAACATGTTATCTGCACACAGTTTGATGACCAAAACACAATTCGTAATCCACATATATTAAATTGTGGAAAATCAGTTCATAACTGTTTGAACAATTGAATTTATGATCTAGAGACAGGAAGATGCATTCACAGAATGGAAGTCAGCGCAGTTACCATGGGATTGCGCAATCCCAGGGTAGGCCAAGCTCGCTGCGGCCTCACCGGCTTCGCTATCAAGCGCCACCAAGGATTTACATGAAAAATAGCGAAAAGTCTGCGATTTTAAAGAAAATATGATCAAAAATTAGGAAATTAGATAAATAAAATACTTATTACAAATGACTGAGTAAATCAAAATTTATATTATGTTATTATATATTTTCTTTCTTTCCATGATGACAAGTGAGCCATTTCTCTGGTTCATTTTGTCATTGGCATCCTTTTTTACACAGTGAGTGCACATTAGTCCAATGTTACCCTACAGTATCTGGAAGACTGAATAGATCTGATGAGCAACTTACAATAACTTCTTATAATGATGTAACGTGATAATATGTGTGATTGACCGTGACACCTCTCTTTCTCTCTCTCTCTCTCTGATCTAAGAATAGTTGCTGTGCTGTGGTGGAGTTTACATTTTACAGTGTTAATAAATTAAGATTTTGGAAGTATTTTAAGTGTCCACTCTCACTAATTTCCATTATCCTGACTTCAAGGTATTGCACAGTTGGTATTGCACAGTTGGTATACACATTCAGTACACAAAAAAAATGTGGTGGGCCAGTCTAATCCAAAATGCCAGGGCCAATTTTTTGTCCCAATCCACCCCTGATGACATGTTTCATGATTTGGCGTTATATAAATAAAAACTGAAATGTATTGAACAAGAGTTTGTCAGTTTTCAAGCAGAATTTGTATATCTGTTCAACTTAAATATACAAGGAAACCAAAGAGTTAAGATCACTTACTTACCAAGAGAAATTCCTTTGGGGTTTATTTGTGGTCTCTTGCTGCCCCCTGCTGGACAAGTATGATCAAATACATATGCTTTACATGTCAACTTGGTATCAAAATTCAGATTTCAATCTAAAATGGCTTACTTCCTGTGATACTTGCAGTATGACATTAATTGTAAATTCTGAGCGTCTTGCTGAGATCTACAACTGTACAAAATTTCATTACTCTACGATGAAGTAAGTGAATACCAAAGGGTCCTTTGAAATTTGCTTGGTGGCGCTATAGAGAAACTAAGTCCTGCTCACTAAAGTTTGTTAAGGATTCCTGTTGGGGGGTGGATAAGGATGCATCCAAATGAGTTTTAAGCAGCTCGGCCCAAAACTGTGGAATTCAGAGCCAAACGTATGACAGCAGCGTTTGAGGTGAATATGCCACGCCGCCACGCCCCCCTGCTCCATCCAATCCAGTTGAGCCTGAAATCCACAACATACCAACATGTGTTCTGTCTGTGGACACAGTTTCATGTTGATTAGCTCAGAGGGGTAACATAGCGACCGCTTACAACAAAACATGACACTTCCTGTTGTCAGGGGGCGTGGCCTAAGCAATGTCATCATTTGACCATTGGATATTATAGGAGACCTGATGGTGATCAATCACTGAAAGTTTGATGCCTCTGTGTGTTTCTGTGTAGGAGATATAACAGTTTTATTTTTTGTGGCGAGTAGGTGAACTTTAACCCTTGCTAATGCCCCTTCAACAAGCTCAAAAACTCACCGTTTTGATAACTTTTAATTGGCCATGCCTTATGATCAGACTGCCCGAGTTTCAAGCCGCTCGCTAAAAATCTCTAGGAGGAGATCCATCAAATACCAATGCTATAAACGTCAAAAATGTGGTCAAAATCAGACATTCAATCTAAAATGGCCGACTTCCTGTGATATTTACACTATGACATTAATTGTAAATTCTGAGCGTCTTGGTGAGCTCTACCACTGTACCAAATCTCATGTCTCTACGATGAAGTAAGTGAATAGCAAAGGGTCCTTTGAAAATTGCTAAGTGGCGCCGTTGAGGCATTAGGTCACGCCCACCAAAATTTGTTATGGATTCCTGTTGGGGGGTGGATAAGGATGCATCCAAGTGAGTTTTATGCAGCTCGGCCCAAAAATGTGGAATTCAGAGCCAAACGTATGGCAGCGGCGTTTGAGGTGACTTCACCACGCCGCCACGCTCTCCTGCTCCATCGAATCGACTTGGGGCTGGAATCCACAACACAACAACATGTTTTCTGTCTCTGGACACAGTTTCATGTTGATTAGCTCAGAGGGGTAACATAGCGACCGTTTACAGCAAAACATGACACTTCCTGTTGTCAGGGGGTGTGGCCTAAGTGATGTCATCATTTGACCATTGGATATTATAGGAGACCTGATGATGATTAATCACAGAAAGTTTGGTGCCTCTGTGTGTTTCTGTGTAGGAGATATAACACTTTTATTTTTTGTGGCGAATAGGTGAACTTTGACCCCTGCCAACGCCCCTTCAGCATGCTCAAAAACTCACCGTTTTGATAACTTTTGATTGGCCATGCCTTATGATCAGACTGCCCGAGTTTCAAGCCGATCGCTCAAAATCTCTAGGAGGAGATCCATCAAATAGCAATGCTATAAACGTCAAAAATTGGGTCAAAATCAGACTTTAAGTCTAAAATGGCCAACTTCCTGTGATATTTGCACTATGACATTAATTGTAAATTCTGAGCGTCTTGTTGAGCTCTACAACTGTACCAAATTTCATGTCTCTACGACGAAGTAAGTGAATAGCAAAGGGTCCTTTGAAAATTTCTAGGTGGCGCCGTTGAGGCATTTTTCTTTAGATTTTTGTGACGACCTTAAAATACAAAATTTTTAAACAGTCACCATGCATCTGCAAAGTTTGGTGAGTTTTTGAAAATGACAAAGCCCCCAAAAAGGCCCCTCTTTAGGGGGGCAGAATAATAAGAAGAATTAAAACCGCAAGCGGTGATGATCGGCCCTCGCAGCCAAGCGCCGCTCTGGCCTATGGGCCACCGCTAGGGTACGCGCACCTCCCACCGCCAGCCACAGCAGAAGCTGTCATGCATTTTCCTCGCCCGTCTACCATGCAATACACACGCACGCGTTGGGCAGCGCTCCCCCACGACTCACAAAAAATCTGGTGCAGATCGGTCGATGCACCGAGGAGACACAGCCGTTGAATAATGATAATGCATTTGGCCACCGGGCCGGACTAAATCGTTCGGCGGGCCAGATCCGGCCCGCAGGCCGTACGTTTGACACCCCTGGTTTAAACATTAGTATACCAACTTAATCAAAGGTATCTTACTAGCTGTTAATCCAGCTTCATGTGAAAAGTTAACAAAACCTTTTTAGTTATTTAAAGTTAATTATTTCATGTGTTTAAGGGTTTCGTTTCTTGCATTAAGACAGCTTTTATGAAAGTTTGACAGTTAAATTGGTGGATACACACCCAAAAGTAATAATGTAAAAGTAACACTTTAGCAATTGGAATATTGCTAAAGTAACACGTTAGCAATATTCCACATGTGTATGTTGTGTACAAACTTTAGTAATTTCTAACAGACCACTTCACTCTCAGAAAGCAGGTCTGCTGGTGGTTCCTAAAGTCTGTAAAACCAGAATGGTAGGCAGATCCTTTAGCTATCATGCTCCTCTCCAGTGGAACCAACTCCCAGTTTTGGTCCGTGACGCAGACACCCTGTCTACTTTTAAGACTAATCCTAAAACTTTCCTTTTTCCATCCATCCATCGTCTTCCGCTTATCCGGGGTCAGGTCGCGGGTGTAGCAGCTTCAAGAGGGAGGCCCAGACCTTCCTCTCCCCAGCCACTTGGGCCACTTCCTCCGGGGGAATCCCAAAGCGTTCCCAGGCGAGCAGAGTCTCTCCAGCGTGTCCTGGGTCTTCCCCTGGGCCTCCTCCCGGTGGGACGTGCCCGGAACACCTCACCAGGGAGGCGTCCAGGAGGCATCCTGACCAGATGCCCGAGTCACCTCAACTGGCTCCTCTCGACGTGGAGGAGCAGCGGCTCTACTCTGAGTCCTCCCCGGATGACTGAGGTCCTCACCCTATCTCTAAGGGAGAGCCCAGACACACTATGGAGAAAACTTATTTTGGCCGCTTGTATCCGGGATCTCGTTCTTTCGGTCACGACCCAAAGCTTGTGACCATAGATGAGGGTAGGAACGTAGATCGACCGGTAAATCAAGAGCTTCGCCTTTTGGCTCACCTCTCTCTTCACCACAACGGATCGCTACAGCGCCCGCTTCACAGCAGACGTTGCACCAATCCGCCTGTCGATCTCCCGCTCCATCTTCCCCTCATTCGTGAACAAGACCCCAAGATACTTGAACTCCTCCACTAGAAGCTGGCGCTTGGGACTTTCCTTTTTGACAAAGCTTATAGTTAGAGTGGTTCATGTTACCCTGAGCTACCTCTATAGTTATGCTGCTATAGGCTTAGGCTGCTGGAGGACATCAGGGTCTATTGTTCTTCAATTTTGCATGACTGTTGCCATTTTAGCTTTTAACTTTCTGTTCTCTCTCTTTTATCTTCATAGTAGGTGCACCTGGTCTGGCGTTCTGTTAGCTGTGACATCATCCAGGGAAGACAGATCACCTGTTATTACCATCTAATGTAAAACAGATTACTGGATCAATGTGTGCTTCTGTGCTTTTTTGTCTCTCTTGTTGTGTCTCTTCTCTCTCTTTTGTAACCCCCAGTCGGTCAACGCAGATTACCGTTCATACTGAGCCCGCCTCTGATGGAGGTTTTTCCTTCCTGTTAATGGGGAGTTTTTTCTTCTGCTGTCACTTCATGCTTGATAAGTATGAGGGATTGCTGCAAAGCCATGTACAATGCAAACGACTCTCCCTGTGGCTCTACGCTTCTTCAGGAGTGAATGCTGCTTGTTACGACTTTGATGCAATCAACTGGTTCCCTTATATAGGAATTTATTTTACCAATCTGGATAATCTGACCTAATATGTATAATCTGATTGATTTTGACATTGTAAACTGCCTTTAGATGACATGCAGGCATGGACTGGTAATCGGGCGTACCGGGCATTTTCCCGGTGGGCCGACGTGCTGTTTGGGCCGGCAGACCAGACATGTATATAAATATGTATTATTATTATTAATTATTTTATATATCTGCCTCGTTATCATCCCTGACAGTCTAAAGGGCTAGGCCAATCATAAAGTAGAAAAACACCTTCACGCTCCATGTGGAACTTTGTGCAGCAGTGTTCACAGTAGTAATGGGAGGCGCAGAGAAACTGCACGAAAAAAAGAAACGAGTTCTTCAAACGGATGCTGCGAAATGTGTCAAACTCACTGACATGTTCCCTACAGCAGGCCTTCATCTGCTCCGGTGTCTGATGTAAGATATGGTGGTGGTGGTTGTAGCCAGTTACGTGCGGTAGGGTTCATAGCTGGTGAGGCACTGACGTCATCAGAGTCAGATTTACAAATATATACACTCTACAGAGTAGACTCGTTGCAAAGTGCTGAAGGAGACTGATTGAGCCAAATAAATTCACCAAGATACATGGAAAAATATTGGTTCTTTGATGAAAAAAAATTTGTCATTTGATTGGTAGCAGTTTATGAGTTATGATGGATTTCTGCATTTGTAACACATTCTAAAACTATAACCCACATTACGCACATTTTATCACAAAAACAAAACATGAATAAGTATCACTGTCTTACCTCTACTTATAATTTAAGTCCCTGCGGCGCTCTTTCTGAACAAAAATCTAATTTTCCGGTAAAAGTTCTCTTTATCTTCTTCAGATTTAAAACTCTCTTAGTCTCAGTGGAGCTCACTGCCAGGGAGGAAAGCCTTCCCTGATCAGTCCTGTTCCAGCTGTATGTTTAGAGTCTTTTTAGTGCTTTACTTGTTTAGCAAAACTCGCTAATAAAACATCAATAACTTGTTTTGACTCTACTATTTGGTGATCACGAGCGGTGCCCCTTGAGCGCCCCCTGCCTAGCGGCCAAGGAACTGCCGGCCTCACCTACAACCAGTTCTTTGCTGTTTATGATCGGTCAGCACCACGAAAACATGTTATCTGCACACAGTTTGATGACCAAAACACAATTCGTAATCCACATATATTAAATTGTGGAAAATCAGTTCATAACTGTTTGAACAATTGAATTTATGATCTAGAGACAGGAAGATGCATTCACAGAATGGAAGTCAGCACAGTTAACATGGGATTGCACAATCCCAGGGGAGGCCAAGCTCGCTGCGGCCTCACCGGCTTCGCTATGAAGCGCCACCAAGGATTTACATGAAAAATAGCGAAAAGTCTGCGATTTTAAAGAAAATATGATCAAAAATTAGGAAATTAGATAAATAAAATACTTATTACAAATGACTGAGTAAATCAAAATTTATATTATGTTATTATATATTTTCTTTCTTTCCATGATGACAAGTGAGGCATTTCTCTGGTTCATTTTGTCATTGGCATCCTTTTTTACACAGTGAGTGCACATTAGTCCAATGTTACCCTACAGTATCTGGAAGACTGAATAGATCTGATGAGCAACTTACAATAGATTCTTATAATGATGTAATGTGATAATATGTGTGATTGACCGTGACACCTCTCTTTCTCTCTCTCTGATCTAAGAATAGTTGCTGTGCTGTGGTGGAGTTTACATTTTACAGTGTTAATAAATTAAGATTTTGGAAGTATTTTAAGTGTCCACTCTCACTAATTTCCATTAACCTGGCCTCAAGGTATTGCACAGTTGGTATTGCAAAGTTGGTATACACATTCAGTACACAAAAAAAATGTGGTGGGCCAGTCTAATCCAAAATGCCAGGGCCGATTTTTTTGTCCCAGTCCACCCCTGATGACATGTTTTATGATTTGGCGTTATATAAATAAAAACTGAAATGTATTGAACAAGAGTAAGTTTGTCAGTTTTCAAGCAGGATTTGTATATCTGTTCAACTTAAATATATAAGGAAACCAAAGAGTTAAGATCACTTACTTACCAAGAGAAATTCCTGTGGGGTTTATTTGTGGTCTCTTGCTGCCCCCTGCTGGACAAGTATGATCAAATACATATGCTTTACATGTCAACTTGGTATCAAAATTCAGATTTCAATCTAAAATGGCTTACTTCCTGTGATACTTGCAGTATGACATTAATTGTAAATTCTGAGCGTCTTGCTGAGATCTACAACTGTACAAAATTTCATTACTCTACGATGAAGTAAGTGAATACCAAAGGGTCCTTTGAAATTTGCTTGGTGGCGCTATAGAGAAACTAAGTCCTGCTCACTAAAGTTTGTTAAGGATTCCTGTTGGGGGGTGGATAAGGATGCATCCAAATGAGTTTTAAGCAGCTCGGCCCAAAACTGTGGAATTCAGAGCCAAACGTATGACAGCAGCGTTTGAGGTGAATATGCCACGCCGCCACGCCCCCCTGCTCCATCCAATCCAGTTGAGCCTGAAATCCACAACATACCAACATGTGTTCTGTCTGTGGACACAGTTTAATGTTATTTAGCTCAGAGGGGTAACATAGCGACCGCTTACAACAAAACATGACACTTCCTGTTGTCAGGGGGCGTGGCCTAAGCAATGTCATCATTTGACCATTGGATATTATAGGAGACCTGATGGTGATCAATCACTGAAAGTTTGATGCCTCTGTGTGTTTCTGTGTAGGAGATATAACACTTTTATTTTTTGTGGCGAGTAGGTGAACTTTGACCCCTGCTAATGCCCCTTCAACAAGCTCAAAAACTCACCGTTTTGATAACTTTTAATTGGCCATGCCTTATGATCAGACTGCCCGAGTTTCAAGCCGCTCGCTAAAAATCTCTAGGAGGAGATCCATCAAATACCAATGCTATAAACGTCAAAAATTGGGTCAAAATCAGACTTTCAGTCTAAAATGGCCAACTTCCTGTGATATTTGCACTATGACATTAATTGTAAATTCTGAGCGTCTTGTTGAGCTCTACCACTGTACCAAATCTCATGTCTCTACGATGAAGTAAGTGAATAGCAAAGGGTCCTTTGAAAATTGCTAAGTGGCGCCGTTGAGGCATTAGGTCACGCCCACCAAAATTTGTTATGGATTCCTGTTGGGGGGTGGATAAGGATGCATCCAAGTGAGTTTTATGCAGCTCGGCCCAAAAATGTGGAATTCAGAGCCAAACGTATGGCAGCGGCGTTTGAGGTGACTTCACCACGCCGCCACGCTCTCCTGCTCCATCGAATCGACTTGGGGCTGGAATCCACAACACAACAACATGTTTTCTGTCTCTGGACACAATTTCATGTTGATTAGCTCAGAGGGGTAACATAGCGACCGTTTACAGCAAAACATGACACTTCCTGTTGTCAGGGGGTGTGGCCTAAGTGATGTCATCATTTGACCATTGGATATTATAGGAGACCTGAGGATGATTAATCACAGAAAGTTTGGTGCCTCTGTGTGTTTCTGTGTAGGAGATATAACACTTTTATTTTTTGTGGCGAATAGGTGAACTTTGACCCCTGCCAACGCCCCTTCAGCATGCTCAAAAACTCACCGTTTTGATAACTTTTGATTGGCCATGCCTTATGATCAGACTGCCCGAGTTTCAAGCCGATCGCTCAAAATCTCTAGGAGGAGATCCATCAAATACCAATGCTATAAACGTCAAAAATTGGGTCAAAATCAGACTTTCAGTCTAAAATGGCCAACTTCCTGTGATATTTGCACTATGACATTAATTGTAAATTCTGAGCGTCTTGTTGAGCTCTACAACTGTACCAAATTTCATGTCTCTACGACGAAGTAAGTGAATAGCAAAGGGTCCTTTGAAAATTTCTAGGTGGCGCCGTTGAGGCATTTTTCTTTAGATTTTTGTGACGACCTTAAAATACAAAATTTTTAAACAGTCACCATGCATCTGCCAAGTTTGGTGAGTTTTTGAAAATGAGAAAGCCCCCAAAAAGGCCCCTCTTTAGGGGGGCAGAATAATAAGAATAATAATTAACACTACAGATACAATAGGCCTTCGCAGCGCTTAGCTGCTCGGGCCTAATAATAATTAACACTACAGATACAATAGGCCTTCGCAGCGCTTAGCTGCTCGGGCCTAATAATTAACACTACAGATACAATAGGCCTTCGCAGCGCTTAGCTGCTCGGGCCTAATAATTAAAACCGCAAGCGGTGATGATCGGCCCTCGCAGCAAAGCGCCGCTCTGGCCTATTGGCCACCGCTGGGATTTGCGCACCGCCGGCCGCCCGCCACCGCAGATGCTGTCACGCATTTTGCCCGCCCGTCCACTGGGCGATTCACACGAACGTGTTCGGCAGCGCTCCCCCACGACTCACAAAAAATCTGGTCCAGATCGCTCGATGCAGCGAGGAGACACAGCCGTTGAATAATGATAATGCATTTGGCCACCGGACCGGACTAAATCGTTCGGCGGGCCGTACCTTTGACACCCCTGGTTTAAACATTAGTATACCAATTTAATCAAAGGTATCTTACTAGCTGTTAATCCAGCTTAATGTGAGAAGTTAACAAAACCATTTTAGTTTTTTAAAGTTACTTGCTATTTCATGTCTTTAAGGGTTTTGTTTCTTGCATTAAGACATCTTTTATGAAAGTTTAACATCTAAATTGGTGATACACACCCAAAAGTAATGTAAAAGTAACACTTTAGCAATTGGACTATTGCTAAAGGAACACTTTAGCAAAATCGCGGGGGTAGCAGCTTTATAAAGGAGGCCCAGACGTCCCTCTCCCCAGCCACTTGGGCCACCTCCTCCAGGGGAATCCCAAGGTGTTCCCAGGCCAGCAGAGAAAACATAGTCTCTCCAGCGTGTCCCAGGTCTTCCCCTGGGCCTCCTCCCGGTGGGACGTGCCCAGAACACCTCACCAGGGAGGCGTCCAGGAGGCATCCTAACCAGATGCCCGAGCCACCTCAACTGGCTCCTCTCGACGTGAAGAAGCAGTGGCTACTCTGAGTCCTCCCCGGATGACGGAGCTCCTCACCTTATCTCTAAGGGAGAGCTCACACACACTATGGAGAAAACTCATTTTGGCCGCTTGTGTCCGGGATCTCGTTCTTTCGGTCACGACCCAAAGCTCGTGACCATAGATGAGGGTAGGAACGTAGATCGACTGGTAAATCGAGAGCTTCGCCTTTTGGCTCAGCTCTCTCTTCACCACAACGGACCGGTACAGCGCCCGCTTCACAGCAGACGCTGCACCAATCCGCCTGTCGATCTCCCGCTCCATCTTCCCCTCATTCGTGAACAAGACCCCAAGATACTTGAACTCCTCCACTAGAAGCTGGCTCTTGAGACTTTCCTTTTTGACAAAGCTTATAGTTAGAGTGGCTCATGTTACGCTGAGCTACCTTTATAGTTATGCTGCTATAGGCTTAGGCTGCTGGAGGACATCAGGGTCTACTGTTCTTCGTTTTTGCATGACTGTTGTCATTTCAGCTTTTAACTTTTTGTTTTTTCTATTTTTTCTTCATAGTAGGTACACCTGGTCTGGCGTTCTGTTAGCTGTGACATCATCCAGGGAAGACAGATCACCTGCTATTACCATCTAATGTAAAACACATTACTGGATCAATGTGTGCTTCTGTGCTTTTTTGTCTGTCATGTTGTGTCTCTTCTCTCTCTTTTGTAACCCCCAGTCAGTCAAGGCAGATTACCGTTCATACTGAGCCCGGTTCTGCTGGAGGTTTTTCCTTCCTGTTAATGGGGAGTTTTTCCTTCTGCTGTCACTTCATGCTTGATCAGTATGAGGGATTGCTGCAAAGCCATGTACAATGCAAACGACTCTCCCTGTGGCTCTACGCTTCTTCAGGAGTGAATGCTGCTTGTTACGACTTTGATGCAATTAACTGGTTCACTTATATAGGAATTTCTTTTACCAATCTGGATAATCTGACTTAATATGTATAATCTGATTGATTTTGACATTGTAAACTGCCTTTAGATGACATGCAGGCATGGACTGGTAATCGGGCGTACCGGGCATTTTCCCGGTGGGCCGACGTGCTGTTTGGGCCGGCAGACCCGACATGTATATTAATAATATGTATTATTATTATTATTATTTTATATATCTGCCTCGTTATATTTGCATAATGCATGAAGAAAAATATCAGCAGCGCAAGAGTCTGTTCCGATCATCCGGCCCTTACCACAGGCTACTGCAGCCCATTGGTTATCATCCCTGACAGTCTAAAGGGCTAGGCCAATCATAAAGCAGAAAAACACCTTCACGCTCCATGTGGAACTTTGTGCAGCGGTGTTCACAGTAGTAATGGATAAGAAACGCAAGGGAGGCGCAGAGAAACTGCACGAAAAAAATAAACGAGTTCTTCAAACGGACGCTGCGAAATGTGTCAAACTGACTGACATGTTCCCTACAGCAGGCCTTCATCTGCTCCGGTGTCTGATGTAAAATATGGTGGTGGTTGTAGTCAGTGACGTGCGGTAGAGTTCATAGCTGGTGAGGCACTGACGTCATCAGAGTCAGATTTACAAATATATACACTCTACAGAGTAGACTCGTTGCAAAGTGCTGAAGGAGACTGATTGAGCCAAATAAATTCACCAAGATACATGGAAAAATATTGGTTCTTTGATGAAAAAAATTGTCATTTGATTGGTAACAGTTTATGAGTTATGATGGATTTCTGCATTTGTAACACATTCTAAAACTATAACCCACATTACGCAGATTTTATCACAAAAACAAAACATGAATAAGTATCGCTGTCTTACCTCTACTTATAATTAAAGTCCCTGTGGCGCTCTTTCTGAACAAAAATATCATCATTTTCCGGTAAAAGTTCTCTTTATCTTCTTCAGTTTTAAAAGTCTCTCAGTCTCAATGGAGCTCACTGCCAGGGAGGAAAGCCTTCCCTGATCAGTCCTGTTCCAGCTGTATGTTTAGTCTTTTTAGTGCTTTACTTGTTTAGCAAAACTCGCT
Source organism: Fundulus diaphanus (assembly GCA_037039145.1). Taxonomy (NCBI): domain Eukaryota; kingdom Metazoa; phylum Chordata; class Actinopteri; order Cyprinodontiformes; family Fundulidae; genus Fundulus; species Fundulus diaphanus. The sequence goes on from CM073138.1 coordinate 26,397,643, forward strand.
AATAAAACATCAATAACTTGTTTTGACTCTACTATTTGGGGATCACGAGCGGTGCCCCTTGAGCGCCCCCTGCCTAGTGGCCAAGGAACTGCTGGCCTCACCTACAACCACTTCTTTGCTGTTTATGATCGGCCAGCACCACGAAAACATGTTATCTGCACACAGTTTGATGACCAAAACACAATTCGTAATCCACATATATTAAATTGTGGAAAATCAGTTCATAACTGTTTGAACAATTGAATTTATGATCTAGAGACAGGAAGATGCATTCACAGAATGGAAGTCAGCGCAGTTACCATGGGATTGCGCAATCCCAGGGTAGGCCAAGCTCGCTGCGGCCTCACCGGCTTCGCTATCAAGCGCCACCAAGGATTTACATGAAAAATAGCGAAAAGTCTGCGATTTTAAAGAAAATATGATCAAAAATTAGGAAATTAGATAAATAAAATACTTATTACAAATGACTGAGTAAATCAAAATTTATATTATGTTATTATATATTTTCTTTCTTTCCATGATGACAAGTGAGCCATTTCTCTGGTTCATTTTGTCATTGGCATCCTTTTTTACACAGTGAGTGCACATTAGTCCAATGTTACCCTACAGTATCTGGAAGACTGAATAGATCTGATGAGCAACTTACAATAACTTCTTATAATGATGTAACGTGATAATATGTGTGATTGACCGTGACACCTCTCTTTCTCTCTCTCTCTCTCTGATCTAAGAATAGTTGCTGTGCTGTGGTGGAGTTTACATTTTACAGTGTTAATAAATTAAGATTTTGGAAGTATTTTAAGTGTCCACTCTCACTAATTTCCATTATCCTGACTTCAAGGTATTGCACAGTTGGTATTGCACAGTTGGTATACACATTCAGTACACAAAAAAAATGTGGTGGGCCAGTCTAATCCAAAATGCCAGGGCCAATTTTTTGTCCCAATCCACCCCTGATGACATGTTTCATGATTTGGCGTTATATAAATAAAAACTGAAATGTATTGAACAAGAGTTTGTCAGTTTTCAAGCAGAATTTGTATATCTGTTCAACTTAAATATACAAGGAAACCAAAGAGTTAAGATCACTTACTTACCAAGAGAAATTCCTTTGGGGTTTATTTGTGGTCTCTTGCTGCCCCCTGCTGGACAAGTATGATCAAATACATATGCTTTACATGTCAACTTGGTATCAAAATTCAGATTTCAATCTAAAATGGCTTACTTCCTGTGATACTTGCAGTATGACATTAATTGTAAATTCTGAGCGTCTTGCTGAGATCTACAACTGTACAAAATTTCATTACTCTACGATGAAGTAAGTGAATACCAAAGGGTCCTTTGAAATTTGCTTGGTGGCGCTATAGAGAAACTAAGTCCTGCTCACTAAAGTTTGTTAAGGATTCCTGTTGGGGGGTGGATAAGGATGCATCCAAATGAGTTTTAAGCAGCTCGGCCCAAAACTGTGGAATTCAGAGCCAAACGTATGACAGCAGCGTTTGAGGTGAATATGCCACGCCGCCACGCCCCCCTGCTCCATCCAATCCAGTTGAGCCTGAAATCCACAACATACCAACATGTGTTCTGTCTGTGGACACAGTTTCATGTTGATTAGCTCAGAGGGGTAACATAGCGACCGCTTACAACAAAACATGACACTTCCTGTTGTCAGGGGGCGTGGCCTAAGCAATGTCATCATTTGACCATTGGATATTATAGGAGACCTGATGGTGATCAATCACTGAAAGTTTGATGCCTCTGTGTGTTTCTGTGTAGGAGATATAACAGTTTTATTTTTTGTGGCGAGTAGGTGAACTTTAACCCTTGCTAATGCCCCTTCAACAAGCTCAAAAACTCACCGTTTTGATAACTTTTAATTGGCCATGCCTTATGATCAGACTGCCCGAGTTTCAAGCCGCTCGCTAAAAATCTCTAGGAGGAGATCCATCAAATACCAATGCTATAAACGTCAAAAATGTGGTCAAAATCAGACATTCAATCTAAAATGGCCGACTTCCTGTGATATTTACACTATGACATTAATTGTAAATTCTGAGCGTCTTGGTGAGCTCTACCACTGTACCAAATCTCATGTCTCTACGATGAAGTAAGTGAATAGCAAAGGGTCCTTTGAAAATTGCTAAGTGGCGCCGTTGAGGCATTAGGTCACGCCCACCAAAATTTGTTATGGATTCCTGTTGGGGGGTGGATAAGGATGCATCCAAGTGAGTTTTATGCAGCTCGGCCCAAAAATGTGGAATTCAGAGCCAAACGTATGGCAGCGGCGTTTGAGGTGACTTCACCACGCCGCCACGCTCTCCTGCTCCATCGAATCGACTTGGGGCTGGAATCCACAACACAACAACATGTTTTCTGTCTCTGGACACAGTTTCATGTTGATTAGCTCAGAGGGGTAACATAGCGACCGTTTACAGCAAAACATGACACTTCCTGTTGTCAGGGGGTGTGGCCTAAGTGATGTCATCATTTGACCATTGGATATTATAGGAGACCTGATGATGATTAATCACAGAAAGTTTGGTGCCTCTGTGTGTTTCTGTGTAGGAGATATAACACTTTTATTTTTTGTGGCGAATAGGTGAACTTTGACCCCTGCCAACGCCCCTTCAGCATGCTCAAAAACTCACCGTTTTGATAACTTTTGATTGGCCATGCCTTATGATCAGACTGCCCGAGTTTCAAGCCGATCGCTCAAAATCTCTAGGAGGAGATCCATCAAATAGCAATGCTATAAACGTCAAAAATTGGGTCAAAATCAGACTTTAAGTCTAAAATGGCCAACTTCCTGTGATATTTGCACTATGACATTAATTGTAAATTCTGAGCGTCTTGTTGAGCTCTACAACTGTACCAAATTTCATGTCTCTACGACGAAGTAAGTGAATAGCAAAGGGTCCTTTGAAAATTTCTAGGTGGCGCCGTTGAGGCATTTTTCTTTAGATTTTTGTGACGACCTTAAAATACAAAATTTTTAAACAGTCACCATGCATCTGCAAAGTTTGGTGAGTTTTTGAAAATGACAAAGCCCCCAAAAAGGCCCCTCTTTAGGGGGGCAGAATAATAAGAAGAATAATAATTAACACTACAGATACAATAGGCCTTCGCAGCGCTTAGCTGCTCGGGCCTAATAATTAAAACCGCAAGCGGTGATGATCGGCCCTCGCAGCAAAGCGCCGCTCTGGCCTATTGGCCACCGCTGGGATTTGCGCACCGCCGGCCGCCCGCCACCGCAGATGCTGTCACGCATTTTGCCCGCCCGTCCACTGGGCGATTCACACGAACGTGTTCGGCAGCGCTCCCCCACGACTCACAAAAAATCTGGTCCAGATCGCTCGATGCAGCGAGGAGACACAGCCGTTGAATAATGATAATGCATTTGGCCACCGGACCGGACTAAATCGTTCGGCGGGCCGTACCTTTGACACCCCTGGTTTAAACATTAGTATACCAATTTAATCAAAGGTATCTTACTAGCTGTTAATCCAGCTTAATGTGAGAAGTTAACAAAACCATTTTAGTTTTTTAAAGTTACTTGCTATTTCATGTCTTTAAGGGTTTTGTTTCTTGCATTAAGACATCTTTTATGAAAGTTTAACATCTAAATTGGTGATACACACCCAAAAGTAATGTAAAAGTAACACTTTAGCAATTGGACTATTGCTAAAGGAACACTTTAGCAAAATCGCGGGGGTAGCAGCTTTATAAAGGAGGCCCAGACGTCCCTCTCCCCAGCCACTTGGGCCACCTCCTCCAGGGGAATCCCAAGGTGTTCCCAGGCCAGCAGAGAAAACATAGTCTCTCCAGCGTGTCCCAGGTCTTCCCCTGGGCCTCCTCCCGGTGGGACGTGCCCAGAACACCTCACCAGGGAGGCGTCCAGGAGGCATCCTAACCAGATGCCCGAGCCACCTCAACTGGCTCCTCTCGACGTGAAGAAGCAGTGGCTACTCTGAGTCCTCCCCGGATGACGGAGCTCCTCACCTTATCTCTAAGGGAGAGCTCACACACACTATGGAGAAAACTCATTTTGGCCGCTTGTGTCCGGGATCTCGTTCTTTCGGTCACGACCCAAAGCTCGTGACCATAGATGAGGGTAGGAACGTAGATCGACTGGTAAATCGAGAGCTTCGCCTTTTGGCTCAGCTCTCTCTTCACCACAACGGACCGGTACAGCGCCCGCTTCACAGCAGACGCTGCACCAATCCGCCTGTCGATCTCCCGCTCCATCTTCCCCTCATTCGTGAACAAGACCCCAAGATACTTGAACTCCTCCACTAGAAGCTGGCTCTTGAGACTTTCCTTTTTGACAAAGCTTATAGTTAGAGTGGCTCATGTTACGCTGAGCTACCTTTATAGTTATGCTGCTATAGGCTTAGGCTGCTGGAGGACATCAGGGTCTACTGTTCTTCGTTTTTGCATGACTGTTGTCATTTCAGCTTTTAACTTTTTGTTTTTTCTATTTTTTCTTCATAGTAGGTACACCTGGTCTGGCGTTCTGTTAGCTGTGACATCATCCAGGGAAGACAGATCACCTGCTATTACCATCTAATGTAAAACACATTACTGGATCAATGTGTGCTTCTGTGCTTTTTTGTCTGTCATGTTGTGTCTCTTCTCTCTCTTTTGTAACCCCCAGTCAGTCAAGGCAGATTACCGTTCATACTGAGCCCGGTTCTGCTGGAGGTTTTTCCTTCCTGTTAATGGGGAGTTTTTCCTTCTGCTGTCACTTCATGCTTGATCAGTATGAGGGATTGCTGCAAAGCCATGTACAATGCAAACGACTCTCCCTGTGGCTCTACGCTTCTTCAGGAGTGAATGCTGCTTGTTACGACTTTGATGCAATTAACTGGTTCACTTATATAGGAATTTCTTTTACCAATCTGGATAATCTGACTTAATATGTATAATCTGATTGATTTTGACATTGTAAACTGCCTTTAGATGACATGCAGGCATGGACTGGTAATCGGGCGTACCGGGCATTTTCCCGGTGGGCCGACGTGCTGTTTGGGCCGGCAGACCCGACATGTATATTAATAATATGTATTATTATTATTATTATTTTATATATCTGCCTCGTTATATTTGCATAATGCATGAAGAAAAATATCAGCAGCGCAAGAGTCTGTTCCGATCATCCGGCCCTTACCACAGGCTACTGCAGCCCATTGGTTATCATCCCTGACAGTCTAAAGGGCTAGGCCAATCATAAAGCAGAAAAACACCTTCACGCTCCATGTGGAACTTTGTGCAGCGGTGTTCACAGTAGTAATGGATAAGAAACGCAAGGGAGGCGCAGAGAAACTGCACGAAAAAAATAAACGAGTTCTTCAAACGGACGCTGCGAAATGTGTCAAACTGACTGACATGTTCCCTACAGCAGGCCTTCATCTGCTCCGGTGTCTGATGTAAAATATGGTGGTGGTTGTAGTCAGTGACGTGCGGTAGAGTTCATAGCTGGTGAGGCACTGACGTCATCAGAGTCAGATTTACAAATATATACACTCTACAGAGTAGACTCGTTGCAAAGTGCTGAAGGAGACTGATTGAGCCAAATAAATTCACCAAGATACATGGAAAAATATTGGTTCTTTGATGAAAAAAATTGTCATTTGATTGGTAACAGTTTATGAGTTATGATGGATTTCTGCATTTGTAACACATTCTAAAACTATAACCCACATTACGCAGATTTTATCACAAAAACAAAACATGAATAAGTATCGCTGTCTTACCTCTACTTATAATTAAAGTCCCTGTGGCGCTCTTTCTGAACAAAAATATCATCATTTTCCGGTAAAAGTTCTCTTTATCTTCTTCAGTTTTAAAAGTCTCTCAGTCTCAATGGAGCTCACTGCCAGGGAGGAAAGCCTTCCCTGATCAGTCCTGTTCCAGCTGTATGTTTAGTCTTTTTAGTGCTTTACTTGTTTAGCAAAACTCGCTAATAAAACATCAATAACTTGTTTTGACTCTACTATTTGGGGATCACGAGCGGTGCCCCTTGAGCGCCCCCTGCCTAGTGGCCAAGGAACTGCTGGCCTCACCTACAACCACTTCTTTGCTGTTTATGATCGGCCAGCACCACGAAAACATGTTATCTGCACACAGTTTGATGACCAAAACACAATTCGTAATCCACATATATTAAATTGTGGAAAATCAGTTCATAACTGTTTGAACAATTGAATTTATGATCTAGAGACAGGAAGATGCATTCACAGAATGGAAGTCAGCGCAGTTACCATGGGATTGCGCAATCCCAGGGTAGGCCAAGCTCGCTGCGGCCTCACCGGCTTCGCTATCAAGCGCCACCAAGGATTTACATGAAAAATAGCGAAAAGTCTGCGATTTTAAAGAAAATATGATCAAAAATTAGGAAATTAGATAAATAAAATACTTATTACAAATGACTGAGTAAATCAAAATTTATATTATGTTATTATATATTTTCTTTCTTTCCATGATGACAAGTGAGCCATTTCTCAGGTTCATTTTGTCATTGGCATCCTTTTTTACACAGTGAGTGCACATTAGTCCAATGTTACCCTACAGTATCTGGAAGACTGAATAGATCTGATGAGCAACTTACAATAACTTCTTATAATGATGTAACGTGATAATATGTGTGATTGACCGTGACACCTCTCTTTCTCTCTCTCTCTCTCTGATCTAAGAATAGTTGCTGTGCTGTGGTGGAGTTTACATTTTACAGTGTTAATAAATTAAGATTTTGGAAGTATTTTAAGTGTCCACTCTCACTAATTTCCATTATCCTGACTTCAAGGTATTGCACAGTTGGTATTGCACAGTTGGTATACACATTCAGTACACAAAAAAAATGTGGTGGGCCAGTCTAATCCAAAATGCCAGGGCCAATTTTTTGTCCCAATCCACCCCTGATGACATGTTTCATGATTTGGCGTTATATAAATAAAAACTGAAATGTATTGAACAAGAGTTTGTCAGTTTTCAAGCAGGATTTGTATATCTGTTCAACTTAAATATATAAATATAAGGAAACCAAAGAGTTAAGATCACTTACTTACCAAGAGAAATTCCTTTGGGGTTTATTTGTGGTCTCTTGCTGCCCCCTGCTGGACAAGTATGATCAAATACATATGCTTTACATGTCAACTTGGTATCAAAATTCAGATTTCAATCTAAAATGGCTTACTTCCTGTGATACTTGCAGTATGACATTAATTGTAAATTCTGAGCGTCTTGCTGAGATCTACAACTGTACAAAATTTCATTACTCTACGATGAAGTAAGTGAATACCAAAGGGTCCTTTGAAATTTGCTTGGTGGCGCTATAGAGAAACTAAGTCCTGCTCACTAAAGTTTGTTAAGGATTCCTGTTGGGGGGTGGATAAGGATGCATCCAAATGAGTTTTAAGCAGCTCGGCCCAAAACTGTGGAATTCAGAGCCAAACGTATGACAGCAGCGTTTGAGGTGAATATGCCACGCCGCCACGCCCCCCTGCTCCATCCAATCCAGTTGAGCCTGAAATCCACAACATACCAACATGTGTTCTGTCTGTGGACACAGTTTCATGTTGATTAGCTCAGAGGGGTAACATAGCGACCGCTTACAACAAAACATGACACTTCCTGTTGTCAGGGGGCGTGGCCTAAGCAATGTCATCATTTGACCATTGGATATTATAGGAGACCTGATGGTGATCAATCACTGAAAGTTTGATGCCTCTGTGTGTTTCTGTGTAGGAGATATAACAGTTTTATTTTTTGTGGCGAGTAGGTGAACTTTAACCCTTGCTAATGCCCCTTCAACAAGCTCAAAAACTCACCGTTTTGATAACTTTTAATTGGCCATGCCTTATGATCAGACTGCCCGAGTTTCAAGCCGCTCGCTAAAAATCTCTAGGAGGAGATCCATCAAATACCAATGCTATAAACGTCAAAAATGTGGTCAAAATCAGACATTCAATCTAAAATGGCCGACTTCCTGTGATATTTACACTATGACATTAATTGTAAATTCTGAGCGTCTTGGTGAGCTCTACCACTGTACCAAATCTCATGTCTCTACGATGAAGTAAGTGAATAGCAAAGGGTCCTTTGAAAATTGCTAAGTGGCGCCGTTGAGGCATTAGGTCACGCCCACCAAAATTTGTTATGGATTCCTGTTGGGGGGTGGATAAGGATGCATCCAAGTGAGTTTTATGCAGCTCGGCCCAAAAATGTGGAATTCAGAGCCAAACGTATGGCAGCGGCGTTTGAGGTGACTTCACCACGCCGCCACGCTCTCCTGCTCCATCGAATCGACTTGGGGCTGGAATCCACAACACAACAACATGTTTTCTGTCTCTGGACACAGTTTCATGTTGATTAGCTCAGAGGGGTAACATAGCGACCGTTTACAGCAAAACATGACACTTCCTGTTGTCAGGGGGTGTGGCCTAAGTGATGTCATCATTTGACCATTGGATATTATAGGAGACCTGATGATGATTAATCACAGAAAGTTTGGTGCCTCTGTGTGTTTCTGTGTAGGAGATATAACACTTTTATTTTTTGTGGCGAATAGGTGAACTTTGACCCCTGCCAACGCCCCTTCAGCATGCTCAAAAACTCACCGTTTTGATAACTTTTGATTGGCCATGCCTTATGATCAGACTGCCCGAGTTTCAAGCCGATCGCTCAAAATCTCTAGGAGGAGATCCATCAAATAGCAATGCTATAAACGTCAAAAATTGGGTCAAAATCAGACTTTAAGTCTAAAATGGCCAACTTCCTGTGATATTTGCACTATGACATTAATTGTAAATTCTGAGCGTCTTGTTGAGCTCTACAACTGTACCAAATTTCATGTCTCTACGACGAAGTAAGTGAATAGCAAAGGGTCCTTTGAAAATTTCTAGGTGGCGCCGTTGAGGCATTTTTCTTTAGATTTTTGTGACGACCTTAAAATACAAAATTTTTAAACAGTCACCATGCATCTGCCAAGTTTGGTGAGTTTTTGAAAATGAGAAAGCCCCCAAAAAGGCCCCTCTTTAGGGGGGCAGAATAATAATAATAATAATAATAATTAACACTACAGATACAATAGGCCTTCGCAGCGCTTAGCTGCTCGGGCCTAATTAAAACCGCAAGCGGTGATGATCGGCCCTCGCAGCCAAGCGCCGCTCTGGCCTATGGGCCACCGCTAGGGTACGCGCACCTCCCGCCGCCAGCCACCGCAGAAGCTGTCATGCATTTTCCTCACCCGTCTACCATGCAATACACACGTATGCGTTGGGCAGCGCTCCCCCACGACTCACAAAAAATCTGGTGCAGATGGGTCGATGCACCGAGGAGACACAGCCGTTGAATAATGAAAATGCATTTGGCCACCGGGCCGGACTAAATCGTTCGGCGGGCCAGATCCGGCCCGCAGGCCGTACGTTTGACACCCCTGGTTTAAACATTAGTATACCAACTTAATCAAAGGTATCTTACTAGCTGTTAATCCAGCTTCATGTGAAAAGTTAACAAAACCTTTTTAGTTATTTAAAGTTAATTATTTCATGTGTTTAAGGGTTTCGTTTCTTGCATTAAGACAGCTTTTATGAAAGTTTGACAGTTAAATTGGTGGATACACACCCAAAAGTAATAATGTAAAAGTAACACTTTAGCAATTGGAATATTGCTAAAGTAACACGTTAGCAATATTCCACATGTGTATGTTGTGTACAAACTTTAGTAATTTCTAACAGACCACTTCACTCTCAGAAAGCAGGTCTGCTCGTGGTTCCTAAAGTCTGTAAAACCAGAATGATTGGCAGATCCTTTAGCTATCATGCTCCTCTCCAGTGGAACCAACTCCAAGTTTTGGTCCGTGACGCAGACACCCCGTCTACTTTTAAGACTAATCCTAAAACTTTCCTTTTTCCATCCATCCATCGTCTTCCGCTTATCCGGGGTCGGGTCGCGGGTGTAGCAGCTTCAAGAGGGAGGCCCAGACCTTCCTCTCCCCAGCCACTTGGGCCACTTCCTCCGGGGGAATCCCTAAGTGTTCCCAGGCAAGCATAGTCCCTCCAGTGTGTCCTGGGTCTTCCCCTGGGCCTCCTCCCGTTGGGATGTGCCCAGAACACCTCTCCAGGGATGCGTCCAGGAGGCATCCTAACCAGATGCCCGAGCCACCTCAACTGGCTCCTCTCGACGTGGAGGAGCAGCGGCTCTACTCTGAGTCCTCCCCGGATGACTGAGCTCCTCACCCTATCTCTAAGGGAGAGCCCAGACACACTATGGAGAAAACTCATTTTGGCCGCTTGTATCCGGGATCTCGTTCTTTCGGTCACGACCCAAAGCTCGTGACCATAGATGAGGGTAGGAACGTAGATCGACTGGTAAATCGAGAGCTTGGCCTTTTGGCTCAGCTCTCTCTTCACCACAACGGATCGGTACAGCGCCCGCTTCACAGCAGACGTTGCACCAATCCGATGCCTGTCGATCTCCCGCTCCATCTTCCCCTCATTCGTGAACAAGACCCCAAGATACTTGAACTCCTCCACTAGAAGCTGGCTCTTGGGACTTTCCTTTTTGACAAAGCTTATAGTTAGAGTGGTTCATGTTACCCCGAGCTACCTCTATAGTTATGCTACTATAGGCTTAGGCTGCTGGAGGACATCAGGGTCTATTGTTCTTCAATTTTGCATGACTGTTGTCATTTCAGCTTTTAACTTTCTGTTCTCTCTCTTTTATCTTCATAGTAGGTACACCTGGTCTGGCGTTCTGTTAGCTGTGACATCATTCAGGGAAGACAGATCACCTGCTATTACCATCTAATGTAAAACACATTACTGGATCAATGTGTGCTTCTGTGCTTTTTTGTCTGTCTTGTTGTGTCTCTTCTCTCTCTTTTGTAACCCCCAGTCGGTCAAGGCAGATTACCGTTCATACTGAGCCCGGTTCTGCTGGAGGTTTTTCCTTCCTGTTAATGGGGAGTTTTTCCTTCTGCTGTCACTTCATGCTTGATCAGTATGAGGGATTGCTGCAAAGCCATGTACAATGCAAACGACTCTCCCTGTGGCTCTACGCTTCTTCAGGAGTGAATGCTGCTTGTTACGACTTTGATGAAATCAACTGGTTCCCTTATATAGGAATTTCTTTTACCAATCTGGATAATCTGACTTAATATGTATAATCTGATTGATTTTGAAGTTGTAAACTGCCTTTAGATGACATGCAGGCATGGACTGGTAATCGGGCGTACCGGGCATTTTCCCGGTGGGCCGACGTGCTGTTTGGGCCGGCAGACCCGACATGTATATTAATAATATGTATTATTATTATTATTATTATTATTATTTTATATATCTGCCTCGTTATATTTGCATAATGCATGAAGAAAAATATCAGCAGCGCAAGAGTCTGTTCCGATCATCCGGCCCTTACCACAGGCTACTGCAGCCCATTGGTTATCATCCCTGACAGTCTAAAGGGCTAGGCCAATCATAAAGTAGAAAAACACCTTCACGCTCCATGTGGAACTTTGTGCAGCGGTGTTCACAGTAGTAATGGATAAGAAACGCAAGGGAGGCGCAGAGAAACTGCACGAAAAAAAGAAACCAGTTCTTCAAACGGATGCTGCGAAATGTGTCAAACTGACTGACATGTTCCCAACAGCAGGCCCTTCATCTGCTCCGGTGTCTGATGTAAAATATGGTGGTGGTGGTGGTGGTGGTTGTAGTCAGTGACGTGCGGTCGAGTTCATAGCTGGTGAGGCACTGACGTCATCAGAGTCAGATTTAAAATTATATACACTCTACAGACTAGACTCGTTGCAAAGTGCTGAAGGAGACTGATTGAGCCAAATAAATTCACCAAGATACATGGAAAAATATTGGTTCTTTGATGAAAAAAAATTGTCATTTTATTGGTAACAGTTTATGAGTTATGATGGATTTCTGCATTTGTAACACATTCTAAAACTATAACCCACATTAAGCACATTTTATCACAAAAACAAAACATGAATAAGTATCGCTGTCTTACCTCTACTTATAATTTAAGTCCCTGTGGCGCTCTTTCTGAACAAAAATATCATCATTTTCCGGTAAAAGTTCTCTTTATCTACTTCAGATTTAAAACTCTCTTAGTCTCAGTGGAGCTCACTGCCAGGGAGGAAAGCCTTCCCTGATCAGTCCTGTTCCAGCTGTATGTTTAGAGTCTTTTTAGTACTTTACTTGTTTAGCAAAACTCGCTAATAAAACATCAATAACTTGTTTTGACTCTACTATTTGGGGATCACGAGCGGTGCCCCTTGAGCGCCCCCTGCCTAGCGGCCAAGGAACTGCCGGCCTCACCTACAACCAGTTCTTTGCTGTTTATGATCGGCCAGCACCACGAAAACATGTTATCTGCACACAGTTTGATGACCAAAACACAATTCGTAATCCACATATATTAAATTGTGGAAAATCAGTTCATATCTGTTTGAACAATTGAATTTATGATCTAGAGACAGGATGATGCATTCACAGAATGGAAGTCAGCACAGTTAACATGGGATTGCGCAATCCCAGGGGAGGCCAAGCTTGCTGCGGCCTCACCGGCTTCGCTATGAAGCGCCACCAAGGATTTACATGAAAAATAGCGAAAAGTCTGCGATATTAAAGAAAATATGATCAAAAATTAGGAAATTAGATAAATAAAATACTTATTACAAATGACTGAGTAAATCAAAATTTATATTATGTTATTATATATTTTCTTTCTTTCCATGATGACAAGTGAGGCATTTCTCTGGTTCATTTTGTCATATGCATCCTTTTTTACACAGTGAGTGCACATTAGTCCAATGTTACCCTACAGTATCTGGAAGACTGAATAGATCTGATGAGCAACTTACAATAACTTCTTATAATGATGTAACGTGATAATATGTGTGATTAACCGTGACACCTCTCTTTCTCTCTCTCTCTCTGATCTAAGAATAGTTGCTGTGCTGTGGTGGAGTTTACATTTTACAGTGTTAATAAATTAAGATTTTGGAAGTATTTTAAGTGTCCACTCTCACTAACTTCCATTAACCTGGCCTCAAGGTATTGCACAGTTGGTATTGCACAGTTGGTATACACATTCAGTACACAAAAAAATGTGGTGGGCCAGTCTAATCCAAAATGCCAGGGCCAATTTTTTTTTGTCCCAGTCCACCCCTGATGACATGTTTCATGATTTGGCGCTATATAAATAAAAACTGAAATGTATTGAACAAGAGTTTGTCAGTTTTCAAGCAGGATTTGTATATCTGTTCAACTTAAAAATATAAGGAAACCAAAGAGTTAAGATCACTTACTTACCAAGAGAGATTCCTTTGGGGTTTATTTGTGGTCTCTTGCTGCCCCCTGCTGGAGGATGATGGTATTTGATACCATGTCAACATGGTGTCAAAATTCAGATTTCAATCTAAAATGGCTTACTTCCTGTGATACTTGCACTATGACATTAATTGTAAATTCTGAGCATCTTGCTGAGATCTACAACTGTACAAAATTTCATTACTCTACGATGAAGTAAGTGAATAGCAAAAGGTCCTTTGAAAATTGCTTGGTGGCGCTATAGAGAAACTAAGTCCTGCTCACTAAAGTTTGTTATGGATTCCTGTTGGGGGGTGGATAAGGATGCATCCAAATGAGTTTTAGGCAGCTCGGCCCAAAACTGTGGAATTCAGAGCCAAACGTATGACAGCAGCGTTTGAGGTGAATATGCCACGCCGCCACGCCCCCCTGCTCCATCGAATCCAGTTGAGCCTGAAATCCACAACATACCAACATGTGTTCTGTCTGTGGACACAGTTTCATGTTGATTAGCTCAGAGGGGTAACATAGCGACCGTTTACAGCAAAACATGACACTTCCTGTTGTCAGGGGGTGTGGCCTAAGTGATGTCATCATTTGACCATTGCATATTATAGGAGACCTGATGGTGATCAATCACAGAAAGTTTGATGCCTCTGTGTGTTTCTGTGTAGGAGATATAACAGTTTTATTTTTTGTGGCGAGTAGGTGAACTTTGACCCCTGCTAATGCCCCTTCAACAAGCTCAAAAACTCACCGTTTTGATAACTTTTAATTGGCCATGCCTTATGATCAGACTGCCCGAGTTTCAAGCCGCTCGCTAAAAATCTTTAGGAGGAGATCCATCAAATACCAATGCTATAAACGTCAAAAATGGGGTCAAAATCAGACATTCAATCTAAAATGGCCGACTTCCTGTGATATTTGCACTATGACATTAATTGTAAATTCTGAGCGTCTTGGTGAGCTCTACCACTGTACCAAATCTAATGTCTCTACGATGAAGTAAGTGAATAGCAAAGGGTCCTTTGAAAATTGCTAAGTGGCGCCGTTGAGGCATTAGGTCACGCCCACCAAAATTTGTTATGGATTCCTGTTGGGGGGTGGATAAGGATGCATCCAAGTGAGTTTTAAGCAGCTCGGCCCAAAAATGTGGAATTCAGAGCCAAACGTATGGCAGCGGCGTTTGAGGTGACTTCACCACGCCGCCACGCTCTCCTGCTCCATCGAATCGACTTGGGGCTGGAATCCACAACACAACAACATGTCTTCTGTCTCTGGACACAGTTTCATGTTGATTAGCTCAGAGGGGTAACATAGCGACCGTTTACAGCAAAACATGACACTTCCTGTTGTCAGGGGGCGTGGCCTAAGTGATGTCATCATTTGACCATTGGATATTAAAGAAGACCCGATGATGATCAATCAAAGAAAGTTTGATTCCTCTGTGTGTTTCTGTGTAGGAGATATAACAGTTTTATTTTTTGTGGCGAGTAGGTGAACTTTGACCCCTGCTAATGCCCCTTCAACAAGCTCAAAAACTCACCGTTTTGATAACTTTTAATTGGCCATGCCTTATGATCAGACTGACCGAGTTTCAAGTCGCTCGCTCAAAATCTCTAGGAGGAGATCCATCAAATACCAATGCTATAAACGTCAAAAATTGGGTCAAAATCAGACTTTCAGTCTAAAATGGCCAACTTCCTGTGATACTTGCACTATGACGTTAATTGTAAATTCTGAGCGTCTTGTTGAGCTCTACAACTGTACCAAATTTCATGTCTCTACGACGAAGTAAGTGAATAGCAAAGGGTCCTTTGAAAATTTCTAGGTGGCGCCGTTGAGGCATTTTTCTTTAGATTTTTGTGACGACCTTAAAATACAAAATTTTTAAACAGTCACCATGCATCTGCAAAGTTTGGTGAGTTTTTGAAAATGAGAAAGCCCCCAAAAAGGCCCCTCTTTAGGGGGGCAGAATAATAAGAATTAACACTACAGATACAATAGGCCTTCGCAGCGCTTAGCTGCTCGGGCCTAATAATAATTAACACTACAGATACAATAGGCCTTCGCAGCGCTTAGCTGCTCGGGCCTAATAATAATTAACACTACAGATACAATAGGCCTTCGCAGCGCTTAGCTGCTCGGGCCTAATAATAAAACTCTTGTCGGGTCTATTCTACCATACTTCTACCCTATAATTTATTTATTACTGACAAGTTACTTTTCATGGTTACCGGCATTAGTGATGATCCCGCAGCACAGTCAGCAGAAATCTTTGCATACGTGGGCATGTGTAGGTAAAACAAACAATAGCTCTCCATTATAGTACTCAGCCCTACACGGGAATGCCAACAGCTCTACATTACTCCGGCACACTGAGCAAAACAAGTTCATACCTACTTCAAATAAAGCTTTCTGAAGGAAAATAAAACCTTCCTTATTTCTCAGATTTTGCATGAACTGAACATTCCCTGTATCAGCTTTTTCATTGTGTTTTTCTAAATGACAGATTGAAGTTGAATTAAGTATATTCTAAATTTTATTAGAAAATAAACAAAACAATTTGACATGGATATCAATAGGACCGTATGTTAATACACAGGAAGTTTAACATTCATACACAGGTAGCAATGAAATAGATTCAAAACGGATCAAAAAGGAGCAAATCATGAAAATCTAAAAATGAATAATCAACTTGAACCAAAAAATAAAATAAATAAATGTGGTTTACTGAATATAGGGTCTCTCTCTCTCTTCAAAGACTTTGTTAGTTAATGAATTGATTTCTGATAATCAGATAAATTTACCTGTATTTTGTCTCACAGAAACCTGGCTACAAGAGGACTACGTTAGTATAAATGAGTCAACTCCCTCTAATTATTTAAATTTCCATATTCCCAGAACAACGGGAAGAGGAGGAGGAGTAGCAACCATCTTTCAGTCTGATTTATTAATTAGTCCCAGGCCAATTAATAACTACAGTTCTCTTGAACATTTAACCTTTACTTCCCCTCATCCAAACTGCAAAGCAATAAAACCTCTTCTGTTTGTTGTTTTGTATCGTCCACCAGGCTCTTACACTCAGTTTTTAGATCAGTTCTCAGACTTCTTATCTGATTTAGTGTTAAACATTGAAAAGGTTATTATAGTGGGGGATTTTAACATTCATGTTGACACTGAATGTGATTACCTTAATGTAGCCTTTAAAACTATCCTAGCTTAAATTGGTTTTACTCAAAATGTGCATAAACCGAAGCATTCTCTCCTCCATACTTTGGACCTTGTGCTGACATATGACATTGTTTGAGAATAAATAACAGTATTTCCTCTCAACCCTGTCCTACCTGACTATCTCTAGCTTACCAATCACACACCTGCCTATCAGCCCTCCCGTGGTCTCCACTCTTCAGATGCCATTTCCAATGAAAAGAACAACTGAGACACCATTAGACTGACACCACAACAACCCACAGCCAATCTCAGACTCTGTGGATTTGCTCACCTCCTCCTGGACTTTAACTTCTCTCTGTCAAACTCCACACTCTGCAAAATATTAACATCTGCCCTTTCCTCTTCAGCGCCGAACCAGAACCCTAATTGTAATTCAGAAGAACCACCACTCAGTAAAAACCTTTTAATCCATTCATTCTGAGTTCGTAATTGGGTCTAGCACCAGAGTCATAATAAAAGCAACATCACAGGTTTCCAGGCATGCCCAGAAGGACTTTTTTTTGCTGCTTATCTGCATGTTCAGTCAAAAGGGATTGTGTTGTTGTGACAATTATAGGAAAGCACCGTCGCTGGGTAATGACGTTTAAATGAGATGTCTAATTCAAAGCTTTCAGGCTTCAATAAATTAATGGGAAATTTTGCCTTCTGGATTCTTAACTGCTTTTGATCATATCCAGTACAGAGTCTGAAATGCTCACCCTACCCTGAATGAAAAAAGATGAATTAATGCAATTTGAGGTTGTTGAAGCCTTTTTATTTTTATTTCTTCCATTTTTCTTTGGAACATTAGAGAATTAAAATCATAATATATAGACAGATCAATCTTGGACTGGATTATTGCAATTACAGTCATATTCAATAAATCAGAACATTATTGAGAAGTTAATTTATTTCTGTAACTTAATTCACTAAGGGAAACATATTAACACAGACTGATGATGTTTTAAAACCCTTTTTTCTGTTAATTATGATTTTTCCACCTCTAGCTGATAAAAAGACAGCATTTCAGATTAGAATATTGCACCAGACCAACAAAATAAGCAAAATTTTTCATGCTGAAATGAGGGCTTAATGAAAAGTATGTCTACTACCGACCTAAAGGTTGTTTTTTTGATCTGACAAACACCTGACAAACAACCCTTTTTGAAATGCATATTCTAGTTTATTAAATATGATTGTATATCATACTTTTAGTTTAAATAGGCAAAAGAGAGGACTCGCCAAGGGCTCTATTCATTCAAGAACCACCACTGGCTGACATCGCCATGTAACGAGGCTGCTTTGATATATATATATATATATACGATAATTCATCCTCCTGTGCTGTGAAACCCCACAAGGCTTAAGAAAAAAAATCACAGTGCTGCCGTCAAACAAAGATTTGCGTCTGCCTAACTGCTTTAACCAGTGACAGTCTCATTAAACGAGACCTAGGCACATTTAGTGTTTACAGATGATTATACTCAGACATCAACAGTGATTGCAATAAAAGGGTTAATTGCTCCAAACATTCTTACTGTCTTGCTCTCATCGGCGCAAGTATACACACATACACGTGTTAGATTTATTTCCATGTCCTTGATCATGTGCGTCTGCATCTCTGCTCTTCATTCACTTCTCCAGCCTGCCTCCACCCACCTCACCCTGTCTTCCTCTCACCTCCCTAATCCCCAAAAACATTACCAACACCTGTCACTATGTGTACAAGCTGTATAAGGTAATTAATCAGACACTGCAGCAAATGTCACAACATTCATATGTATGCACCCACACCCACAGGCACGCACAGCAGGTGTTGTTATAGTTTGAGGAAGTAGCTCAGTAGCTGCAATACTTTAAACATAACAGATTATTTCTCACACTTCAGTAAGTGTGTAAATGCACTCTATTGTAAACTCATGAATTACTTTCCCAGAATGCATTCTGTTTGCCTGACCTTGGCAAAGAGACGCTGTCCACTGTCCTGTAAAACAGGCATTAATGCGAGGCCCCGTGAAAAATGCAGCACAATGCTCACGAGCCGCACAGGGGTAGTGCTCTGCAGCGAGGGAGCAAATGGGAGGAGAGAAAGGGACTAAAACAGCAGGGAAGGCCACAAGAAGTGTCAATTTTCACCTCCTTTTTGTTTTTTAAATTGCAAAACATAACCAATAAAACTAAGAAAATAATAAAGATTCAGTGTGCCACTACTAAACAGATTCCAAGACGGCTCATCTCCTGATACATCGCCACATCCCATTGTTTCTGTGCCACCAGTTTCTGAATTATGGAGCTTCATGTAAAGTAAAAAATCTTGGTGTTATTTTGTACCAAGACATGTAATTTAAATCCCATATTAAACAGTTTTCCTTTTTTTCACCTCCGGAATATTGGCAAAATTAGAAACATTCTGTCCAGGAGTGATGCTAAAAAACTAGTCCATGCATTTGTTACTTCAAGGCTGGACTATTGTAATTCTTTACTATCAGGAAGTCCACAAAATGCAGTTTGTAGCCTTCAGCTGATCCAAAATGCTGCAGCAAGAGTTCTGATGAAAATCAACAAGATGGATTATATTTCTCCTATTTTAGCTTCCCTTCATTGGCTTCCTGCTAAATCAAGAATATAATTTAAAATTATCCTTCTCATGTATAAAGCCCTTAATCATCAAGCTCCATCAGAGATCTGATTGCCCCGTATGTTCCTAACAGAGCACTTCGCTCTCAGACTGCAGGTCTGCTGGTGGTTCCTAGAGTCTCTAAAAGTAGAATGGGAGGCAGATCCTTTAGTTATCAGGCTCCCCTCCTGTGGAACCAACTCCTAGTTTTGGTCCGTGAGGCAGACACCCTGTCTACTTTTTGATGAAGCTTGTAGTTAGTGTGGCTTAGGTTACCCTGAGCTACCTCTATAGTTATGCTGCTATAGGCTCTCCTACTGTTCTCCAATTTGCATTGTTTGTTGTTATTTCAACTTTTAACTTTTTGTTCTCTGTCATTTTCTTTTTCCTAGTAGGTACACCTGGTCTGGCGTTCTGTTAGCTGTGACATCATCCAGGGGAGACAGATCATCCACCATTACCATATAACGAAAGGATCCCTGGATCAATGTGTGTTTCTGTGCTTTTTGTGTCTCTGCTCTGTCTTCTCTAACCCCCAGGCTCACACTGAGCCTGGTTCTGCTGGAGGTTAAAGGGGAGTTTTCCTCTCCACTGTCGCTTCATGCATGCTCAGTATGAGGGATTGCTGCAAAACCATCAACAATGCTGTCCACTGTGGCTCTACGCTCTTTTATGAGGAGTGAATGCTGCTTGTCAAGACTTGATGCAATTTGCTGGGTTTCCTTAGATAGGAAACCTTTTGACCAATCTGCATGATTTGATTGAATTTGACTTCGTAAAGTGCCTTGAGATGATATGTGTTTGGAATTGTCACTATTTAAATAAAATAAAATTGAATTGAATTAATTTAGTGCATTCAGTGCATTGCTACACTTGTCTTTTTACTTTATTTAATCTAATTCATTATTTCATTGTTCATAGTGAACTGGCAAGCGGAAAACTCCCAGAAGTTTCGGTTGTGCTTTGTAAGAACCGAGGAAATGCCACAAACAAACCGTTGTTCATGGTTTCCCCTTAATGTGTTGTTATACTTTTAATGATAATCCTTCAAATCATGCTGGGTTCTCATGCTGGGTTTAATTTGTCTCAGAAGTTGGAGCTCAGATCTGGCAGTTACGTCACCACCCAAGTAGGGTCTGAAAACAAGCAGGATTCACTAACTGCTGTGTACTAACTACTAATAGCCATAAAATAACCCAGTATTTATCTCTATGTTAATCATCTAAATTCAAAAGGAACATGTTCACAAATAGATATTGACAGCACTTTGTGTGGCACAGCTTTAGGAAGTCACTAGTTGTCAGAAGTGTTAATAGTTTATAACCTCAACCTTAACTCTGCTTTATGGGCATTACATCCATATTGATGCTGAACTCTGGGCTGCTTGGTGATCTCCTCCTTTGTCGGTTGGAATTGTGACTCTAGGGGGAGTTTATGTTGTACTGGGAATGTTATTGACTAGGAACTCTGACTTGTAGTACAATGACAACACACTCTGAGGGTTGTAATTTGAACTTGTGGGACCCTATGCTCTTTCTACGTTTTAAACACAGAGTACTGACAGAATTTAGGAACTTTAGGATAATGTCCGTCCGTCCCTCCGTCCATCCATCAAGCTACTTTATAAGAAGACAAGAAAGCCACTGTCCATCTTGGCTGTGTGCCCTCCTTTACTCCTATGCCCCCAGTTGATACAAATTACTTTTCTGTTATGTCCTAGAATAACCTACCATGAGCTGATCCTTTGGATCCTGCATGGTTCAATCCTCTGCAGCAATACTCAACTAGAAAATCACCAACGTCAGCAGTGAGCTTGCTGTTCATATAAAAACCCCTCGCAGCTTAGCAAAACCTTCCTGCTTATCAGGTGAAGAACAGTCTGATACACAGAAAAACAAACAAACAATTGAACTAGCCAAACAGTTCAATTATGGTTTCATCAGACCCATCAAGTACCATCCCCTCATATGCTGATTGGTCAGTTTGTATAAGTGTGAATATGTGATTGATGTATTTGAATGTTGTCTGTACTGTACTTTTTCTATTTAAACACTATTTGTTTGGTGATTTGTAATGACCCTGATGAAGGCCACAAGCTTTATTGTTTGCGCTATACCTGCTTCCTCTCAAAGAGATTTTTACCAAACATGGTATAGCGTACCATTTCTATGCTGATGATTGTCAACTTTATTTGCCAATTGCTAAAAACAGTCACTGCCCCCTGACACCCCTTCTTGACTGTCTGGGTGACGTCAAGGCTTGGCTGTTAAAAAACTTTCTGAAGCTTAATGAGAGCAAGACAGAGGTGATGGTGTTTGGAAGTGCCATCTCTGACTTGGGACCTTTTAAGCATTTTATGCGTTCCAAAGTAACCAGCCTTGGTGTCACCATAGACAGCGATTTTAAACTGAACGAACAAATAAATAGCGTTTTAAAATCGTGTTTTTATCATCACCGTCTTTTATCTAAGGTAAAACCATTTTTATCTTTTAACCTCTTTGAGAAGGTTTTACACTCTTTTATTTCTGGCCGTCTGGACTACTGCAATGCACTTTACTCAGGCATTAGCCAACGAGCTCTCTCCCGTCTGCAGTTAGTCCAAAATGCAGTGGCTCGTCTTTTAACGGGGACTGGAAAACATCAACATATTACACCAATTCTTGCGTCTTTGCACTGGCTCCCTGTTTGTTTTAGAATTGATTTTAAGATTTTATTGTTTGTGTTTAGAGCCCTGAATGGGATGGCTCCTCAATACATCACCGACCTCCTCCAGATTTATTCTCCATCACGTGCTCTGAGGCTTGAGGGCCATCTTCAGTTAATAGTGCCGAAGACGAGGCTTAAAACCAGAGGGGACAGAGCCTTTTCTGTAGTTGGCCCCAGACTTTGGAATGCTTTGCCCCTCCATGTACGGACTGCCTCTAGGGTGGAGTGTTTTAAGTCTCGTCTTAAGACCCACTTTTACTCTTTGGCTTTTAACACCGCGTAGTTGTGTGGTCCTCTGTGTCCTTTTAGTTTATTTATTTTATTTAATTAGATTATATTTATTTTATTTTTTGTTATGTACAGCACATTGGAAACTTTTTCTGTTGTTAAATGTGCTATATAAATAAAGTGGATTGGATTGGATTGGAATGCGTTGGTTGTCAATAAAATTGGCTCCAAGTACATCAAGCGTTGCTGAAGTCTTCACCTCATCAGATCCTTGTCCCTCTTCATGCACCTTGGAAGTTAGTGAAGTTGTGAAGAACCTTTGAGTTTCATCAGACCCCAAGACATGTCTCCAGAATTTCTTTGTCCCTGAGTGCATTTTGCAAACTCTGATTGGGCTTTCTATGTTACTTTTGAATAATGGCTTCCTCCTGTCTGGATGGCCCTTTAGTCCATGTCACTGCAGGACGACTCCCTCTTGCCAACAAGCGTCTTCATCAGGATTATGTCTTTTGTTTATCTCTGGGACACATAACCCGTCTCCATTTGTTCTCCTGATATCAGTGTTTTGCCTTCTGCTGTTTATTCTGTGTTGCTGTCTTCTCTTGATCTCCATCCCTTTTCTCTGTTTCTTTGTGCTTTTCTGCATCACAGCCTCAGCCTTATTTTTGATCAATATTGATTCAGCTCTAGCTGTACCACAGGTACACCCCATTTCAATAACTTCTAATTACAGTCACACTCACTCACAGAAAGGTGCAAATCTTAATAAATCTAATTGCACACACAACTTATAACGCCCCTGATTTCTGGCCCACACCTTACTACATCAATCTGACACTGTCAGCGACTACGGGTGCCACTCTCACTGACCAAATTCTTTAGTGAGAAAGGTCCAGGCCTCATCTCTGATGGCTTCCCCTGCCTTAAAAAAAACAAGCAAAAAAACCCTTTATTTAGACACTGAGGGTTCTGGGTGGTGTGTGTGCATGTATGTGTGGGGGGGCTTGGGCTGTGCTAGACTTCCCCCTTTTAGCCTTCCCAGTTTTAAATGCACTTGAGAACAACATGCCAAAGGACGACATTTGAGCAGGCGGAGGCAGGCTTGGGATCTTCCTCACACCCTTGTTCTCTGATTGCCTGGAGGAGGAGTGGGCCGCCTAGCCCGGGTCTGGGCTGGGGATAGGCATTGAGTCTTGGGGGTTGGCACTTCCACTCTCTCAGGGAATAGGGTGTGGGGCTTAAGTATGGAGGGCAGGGTGTGGGGGAAGCGGCGCCTCCGTGTTCGTGGGGTGGGCTCTGGTTGGCTGGCCTGTTCGGACCGTGTTGGCCCCATCTCCGGGCGGATGGGCTCGTGGGCCGTCGGAGCTGGGATCGGGTATGAACCAGGTATGCCAGGTATGGGGACTGTTGGGTTTGGGGTGGTCCACCCATCCTGATGATGGGGTCACCACCCAGGTCTGGGGGCTGGATACCCCTCTGTGGTGCCGGTATGTGGACCTGGGAGTATAGGATGTGTGGGGTGGGTGCAAGTGGCTGTGAGTATCCCCCTTCTTCTTTTGTGGGTAAGAGTGCATGCATGTGGGGGCACTAGGGTGGGAATGTGTGAATGTGACTGTGGATCTGGTTTTCTGTTTGTCTTTTTGTCAGATTGGGTTTTTGACTGTGCCCTCTCCTAGGGCATCTCAGCAACCCCCCCCCCCTCCCCCCCAAAAAAGTGCAAATTAATATTGTGAGACAATATTAATTTGCACTTTGACCCTCCCATTGTCAGGCTTTCATAGTCTAATTTCTACACTTCCATCTTTC
This sequence comes from Fundulus diaphanus, assembly GCA_037039145.1. NCBI lineage: Eukaryota > Metazoa > Chordata > Actinopteri > Cyprinodontiformes > Fundulidae > Fundulus > Fundulus diaphanus. The sequence goes on from CM073138.1 coordinate 26,421,532, forward strand.
TTCCTTTCAGCCTCTTCTACTTCTACCCACACCTCTGATTCAACATTGTTTCAGCTGCTGATTCTGCATCAATCACCGCAAGATCTAATTTGTCAAACCTCCGTTGAGCAGGGCCCTCAACCATGTACCCGCTGTCTGTTTTGTCTGGAGCCCTGCAAATGAGATGTGTGATAAGGTAACAGAGGGAGTTCTGCCGGGAATAATAAAAAAAAAAGAGAGAGACTTTTGCACTTTGAAGTCAGAGCGGATCAAAAACAACAGAGGCCTCTTTGTGGTACAAAGGGAATGCTCCCCCCTTGCACCCATCTTGGCTCGTTTCTACACCTTTTCTTTGCAGCCTGCCTGTCACTCTGAGATGTCACATATCACAAACAGGCCCCCAGCCTGCCCCACCTGCCTGCCTGCAGTGTCTGCCTCTCTGCTACCACAGATCTCCCTCTCTGCGAGTGTGCGCCTGTTCAGACGTCCCTTGAGGACTCGTGCCACTTGGAGCGCTCTGTTTATTAGTACACAGCTCATAAAAACATGCAGTATGTTCTGCCTATTTGTCTTCATATCTGGGTCACATGATTTTAGTGCCGCTAACAGACAGTTCATATCCCCATTATTGCAGAGTCAAACTCTTGTCTGTCTTGGTAGGAGCCCTGTGCTGTGAAGTTTGCACAGATTTTCTCACTGTCAGAGCTGATGTTAGGGGTCACAGCATGTCTTATGCCCCATAAGTGGACCCCTTCAGCAGGCCATCCGTGGTTTGCACCTGACAAGGGAGTCAGTCGTCTTCGCCGTGTACGCTGCAATGATGTGTGATAACGTTGGTGGGAAGCGGAGCAGACAGGGGGGGTATTGGAATATCGATCCTTCTCCTCTCTCCCTCTGTGTTCCTGCAAGGCTTTTTATTCCCAGCTGTGTGATAAAGCGACCGACGCTGATGGGGTTTTGAGCCCACGTATTGTTTCCCAAACCTTTTGAGCTCGTGTAAGTCTCCAATTTATCTGAAGCCAGGCTTTGCAATGCTGGGTGGGAGTGTTCACATTTCAGGTAAATCTTCCAGTACAAACACCAGCAGCCAATACAGCCATAAAGACATATATATCAAAAAAATTCAAACCGCAATTTGTGAGAACTTATTGTCTTAAATATGTTATACTTAATGCATTTCCCTTGTCCGAAACTTTTCTGTAAGTGGGCTTTGCAAGAAACAAAATTCCTGAATGTTCATTTTCTAGTCTGTCAATCATTTTGTCATGTGTTGCTGTTATAAAGGACTGAAACACACACAGGCGGCAGAGATGCTGGTACTATAAGCAAATTCAACAAATACACCCAAAGAAACCTAACTTAAAAACTGCAGTTGAAACTTAGGAAGACCAATAAGGAGGGATAAAAAAATGGAGAAATCAGGAGGGAACAGAAGAATCCAGCAAATGAACGAAAAAGCCCAAGCGTATAAATACAGAGGACATTTGCTGTAAACAAAAACAGTTGAGTTTAATTAACTAAATGTGCTGCTGCTGACTGAAGAAGCTGAGGGAAAATGGCCAAATCACACAGAGTGAAGACAAGGAAACAAATGAACCAGGGAAACTGAAGAGAGTAAAAATACTTTAGATCAAAAACAGGAATATCCTCAAAATACAGAACAAAGTAACAGAAAACGGTAAATCAAAGCCCACATCATACCAACTTTATTTATAAATCACTCTAAAACAGCCACAACTGAAATTAAGTTCTGCACATAACAGCATACAGAAAAAAAACATAAATCAAAAGAAAAACATATGAAAATAAAACATTAGAACTACAACAAAACAGAATAAAACAAACAAGAGTCTCACTGAGGCGGAAAACCAAAGAATAAACATGGATTTTAAGATGAGTTTTAAAAGCAGACAGTGAAGGATCCTCTCTAACGAGCAGAGGAAGGTTACTCCACAGCTGAGGGGCAGAAATAGAGAAGGTCCTGTCCCCTCTGAGCTTCCTCCTAGACCTTGGTGCCTGCAGGAGCTGCGGTTTGTCCGACCTGAGGCACTGAGAAGGTCAGTCGGGAGGAAGGAGCTAAGAAAGATACGGCCGGGCAAGATCATTCGAACATTTACAACCAAAAATAAGCGCACAGGCAAACAGTGGCGTAAGGCCAAAACAAGGGTGATGTGTTCAGTTTTATGAGCACCAGTTAAAAGACGTGCAGCAGCATTTTGGACCGGCTGCAGACGGGAGAGCAAAGACTGACCCACTCCAACATAAAGTCCATCACAGTGATCTAAGTGGGACCCAATCTGAGTGTGGATCACTGTCTCAAAGATCTGCCTTTAAATGATAAAGGCAGGACTTTACAGCCGCTTTAATTTGGCTGTCCAATTTAAAATCCCTGTACCCAGATTGGTAATGCTTTAAAAGATGCTGTCAGGGGGGCTCCCAAATCAACAGCGGTGGACTCTTGGTCCAAACACTCTCGCCTCTGTTTTCTTTTCATTAAAATTGAAGAAGTTTAGGGCCAGCCAAGCTTTAATTTCCTCTAAGGAATTCAAGAGTGCTTTGATTGAAAAGATGTCCGTCTGCTTTAAGACAGATAGACCTGGCAGTCTCCAGCAATAAGTGCAATGCTGTTTCATACCTTATGGGTTTTGCCATATTCAACCACTGTAGGATATAAGAATTAGAAGTGTTAATATTAACTTTTTTTTTTTTAGGTAGGACAGCATTCTGTTTTTATATGAAGAGATTACATCAATTTTAATAAATAGTTTTCTAGTAAGATTTTGGCTTTTATGGCTAAAAGGTACTACACCCTCTAGTTGCTTTTGGCATTTATGTAAAGGGATATAATATAATGATCTAGTTTTCACAATGGTTGCACAGTGCCTTGTAGATAGAAGGTCCTTGGTTTGATTTGTTTTTACACTCACATTGTTATGATTTTGTTCGCAGAAGCCTGTTTAATCCGAACAATCTAAAATGTTTAATCCTTTCATCCATCCATCCATGGTGGAAAGACATCAGCAGCAAGTAGAAGATGCAACTGCTGCTTCCCGTCAGTCTGAGCAGACTCTCAGGGATGTTTCAAAACATTTTGATGTTGGTCATCCTAATGTGTTAGAGATTATTGACAGGTGAAAAACATTCAAGCGGTGAGGTGTTTAGTTCCTTTTAAAATGAACTCTGGTTCGTTCCCTTGGTGCGGTTTGTTTGTGTAGACTTAAAACAAAGAAGTCGTCGTTGGGTCCGGACCAAAACAACCGTACCATACCAAGACCACCTCCTCCAAACGATCTCGGTACAGTTTCAAATGAACTCCATAGTGGTTTGTTTAAAGTGATCCGACCTGGATCAGACTCAGCTGCCAGGTGATTTCAAGACATCTTCTCAAAATCATTTGATATATTGCTCAGATTATTTTGCCTGAAATAGTACCCAGAAACACAACATTTACAGGATCACATTCCCGGTAATTTCTACTGTCTCAGAGCACAACATCTGCTGCCTGTGTTTAGATTTCTTACTGCCACCCTGGCCCCATCTGACTAATAAATAGAGTGAACTATCTTGTGTGGTTTGTAGTGACATGTTTTGATTCGCTTGGAGTTATTTCTGTGTGAAAAGAAACCAAAAAAGTCCCAAGTTAACAACTCATCAACAGATTCAGACTAAAGTAAATGAACTATAGGTGTGATAGCACCCTGAAACACCTGCACAAAACTTGCCAAAAGTGCAAATAACCCAAGATTCTGCAGAATCTCAAATGGCATGTTAAAAGTTAAAGCTGAGCTCATCTCTCTACAAAGAGGCACAGTTTGGGTTTGCAAAGTTGCACCTGACTGAACCACAAGTGTTTGGAAACAGTCTCCTTTTGACAGAATAGGCCAAAGCAGCAATCTTTAGAGAAAACCCCTCATGTCTACCATGGATGTGGAGAGTTGATGATTTGGGCTTGTTCAGCAGCAAAAGGATGTGGGCTCCTTGCAGTCATGTAGGACTTTATAAACTCCTTTGAGACATGGCAATAATCCGTAACACAGCAGTAAATCTACAACAGGGCTGCTAAAGAAACAAAAGCCTCATGGTATTGCTGTGGTACCAGAAAGAAATACCAGCCAACCTCAGTTAATTGAAGCAACATTTTAAAGAAGAATGAGCCAAACTTCTCACACTGCGATGAGAGAGACCGTTAACGTCAGACAGAAAACGGCTATTGGGAGTGTTTGCTGCTGAAGGCTTTTCTTCTAATCATTGTACCGTCTCCATTTTGGCCTCATCTTTGTTTAATAAATAATGACAGGGTGGAATGTATTGTGTGTTTTTTGCCAAAGACAGGATCATTTTATTATGAAAACCAAATAGCTTAAATCGGGTGTTTTTGCCTTTTACCAGGCTTGTATTAAAATGGATTCCTTTCATTCACCAGAGTTAATGATGTTGCTGATGACAAAATAGTTTGCTTTTAGCACAGCAGCTGATGAGTTGTGCTCTTGACAGCAGGAGCAGCCCTAACAGTCTGCATTTTTCCTTCTAACTGCTAACTTTGCACCAATTTACTTTTTTCTCTGGGATCACCTCATCTTGGAAGGACTTAGCTTAAAGCACCACTGTGGCACAAGCCGGTTGGAACTTTTCCAACCTCAGCTCCTCACCGCAGGATGTTTGTCCATGTTTTGGCTTTCAGTGATCACACAGTTGGACTCAAAACTCAGAGTTAAGTTAGACTTTTATCTAACCAAATACAATAATCTATTTACTTCGCAACATCTTGGATTTATTACAAGGTCAACAGAAAATACAGATTTATATCCATTTCCATTATTATATTTTTGTTGTTTAGGGTGCAATTCTTTTTATTTTAACATCTGTTTACATGATCAGTAATAAGAAAATCTTAAAAGCTCTAAATTATGTCCTAAAAGTTTCCTAAGAAGTACACATTGCTGTCACTATAAATTTGTTTTAAGAGTAAAGTCATCTTTAGGGTTATTCGTGTTGAATGTTTTTATGTTATTTGTCTGGCAGACATCTTTTTTTTGGCATTCATGACGGCATTGTTTCCCACTGACTGCCAGTTGTTATGGAGCTCGACCTGCCCTCATGGAAAAAGACATCTGCAAAACAAAAACACCGGCCTGATGGGAAAATCTTTGCACGCGATAAGTGAGAAGTGATGATAAGAACTGGTGTGAAAAGCAAAGCGCCAGCACAAATTCACACAGATAAGGACGGATGCACACTCAGACAACACATGGATGTTTATATAATTCACAAGTTCCTTCTTGGTCACCTTGAAAAAAAACACGTAACTCTCAAATGTCAGCTTTTATTTAAGACAGGATGGCTCTATGATGTATTTTAACACTTAACACTTTTTGCTGTTTTATTGATCTCCAGGGGAACTTCAAATCACATTCCTTTGTGGACCTAAAGTCTCTTTGGAAATGGAGCAGAGCTTAAAAATAACAGGTATATCTCCTGATTGATGCTTCTGATACTAAACAATCATTTAATGGTTGAATACTATTTTACACATGTCCTATTAGACTTTTAAACGTTGTATTCAATAGTCCCACAATGTATGTAGTAGTGTTGGTCAAAAAAAGCTCAGTTTCGACATCCATTCCTTATTAGTGCTATTAATTCCTTATTCCTGATTATCCTTATTACAAAATTTTTATGTATTTAATTGGGCCAATCACACCTACCAAAACACATCTGTCCACCTAAACAGCCCTGTAAAAGGACGGGGTTAATTAGAGAAGCACCCAAGAGGCGCATGTTAACTCTGGGGGAGCTGCAGAGAGCCACAGCTCAGTGGACTCCACAAATTTCGCCTTTAAGGTTGCGTGAAAAAAAAGAAGCCTTTGTTAAATGAAAGTTTTAAACTTTCATTTAACAAAACAGTTTGCCACAGCCCATGTAGGGGACACGGGGAACCATTTAGAGGAAGGTGCTCTGTGTGGAGAAACACTAATAATTCACATCGCCCTCTAAACACACCAATCCTACGGCGAAACATGGTGATGGCAGCATCATGGTATGGGATGCTTCTCTCCTGCATAGACCTGGAAGTTTCAGTTCTGGTCAGAGCTCATGAGAAGATGTATGAGGCTAAATACAAGGTAATGCGTGACGAAAACCTGATAGCAGCTGTAAAAGCCTTGACACTGGAGGGAGGTTCACCTATCAAGAGACAGTGACAGGTTAGCTCAACGCATGTTGATGTCTTAGAAAGGCCCGGACCTGATTCCAGTGGAGTTTAGCATCTTTTTAAATTGCTGTTCAGAGAGGAATCGATTAAACCTGACTGACCTCTGGAATCTCGGTCTCTGTAGGTACAAAGATGGAAGAGACAAAAAACAAAATTTAAAAGTGTTTCCATGAAGAATTGACTCAGGGGGATATATGTAAATTTCCACAAAAATTTGAAAATTTCTGATGTTTGTTTGTGAAAGGAATAAAAAAATCAAAAAGCATCCTTCAGTTTCTTCCCATTTCACGCTTTTTCCTGCTCAGCTGTATGCTACTTTCCACTCAGTTGGTGGTGTGACTTTGTGGTGCTTTTATTAATTTAGCAGACAAACGTACCTTTACAAAGGACAACATAGAGTTCAGCGTCTTGCTCAAGGACACTCTGGCTGACGAACTTTGGAGGTTGGGAGTTTAAATCACAACACTTTAATTTGCAGGACAACACTCTGGCGTGAACACGTCCAAACGTGAAGGATTGGTATCGAGTGAAACTCAATGAGCTTCATTGCCATGGTTACTGTACATGCTGTGAGCAAAATACAGTGATTTCCACAGCATACTTTATCCAACATGTCTTTCAGGCTCCAACCAGGTGCCTGTTTGTAGTATTTTGAAGTGAGAGAAACACAGCCTGCTGTGAGGTGCATTTGGAAGTGTGTGGAAAATAAGCCAAGACGAAACTCTATCAATTTATTCTCAAGAAATCCTGGTGTTTTTACCCTGAAGAGAACATAGAATAGAGGCAAATGGGCATCGGTGCAGCCACATATGGGCGATAACAATGTCTGACAGCAGGAGAAAATAGTCTATCATTTAAGGGCAAAAGCTTTTGTAAAAGAGGAGACAGGGATGGATGACAGCAGGAATATAAGAACTGGACTCGTACCTTGGAGTTTTGTTTGTCACAATTTTTATTTAGTTTTACAACGGACACTTGGGTTTTGTTTTTACTTTTTTCTGTGTTTTCCGAAGGATACTTAGAGTTCATGATTTTTAAATGACGGTCTTTTAAAAGGTTACTTGTAATTAACAACTCTAATGGTTGCTTCATTTAGGCTAAATTCAATTAGTTGATCATGGAGACTCACGCTAACGGCTAGTAAGGTAGTAGAGTGGAGCCAAGACCAAAGCACGGTTCAGTCATCTCAAAATAAGTCCAGTCTCCAAAATGTCCCAAAAGTTTGGGCTAATGCTACTTCATGGACATTAAGAAACAAATGATCACGTTTGGATTGTGTGGTTGTTTACGTAGAACCTGATGATTTGTTACACAGGAAATTGACGTTGGAGGAGGTGCGCCACCAATAATCTTTCCAATGTTAAACGAGCCAAGAATGGAACATGTAAAGCTATACCAGTGAAAAAATGTCCCTAATAAAAGTAAAGCATCATTAAAAAAGAAAATATAAAATAAGTTTTAGTGAACAGAGTTTCATAATGTTATTAATACTTTACTTTTCTATGAAGTACTTTCTATGATGGGAAATATTTCACATATTCCATGCTCAGCCCACGTTTCACACAGGAAGATCTCGGGGTGAAACCCCTCCAGCCTTTATTTCTCCCCCAAATAATCATAAACTGGTTTAAACTGTTAAAAACATTCTTTTTTTTTTTTTTTTTTTTTTTTTTTTTTCTTTTTTTTTTTTTTTTCCCAGTGTCCTGTCTAGCACTATGGCAATAGGAATTGAAATCTCAATGCCAGATGGAGCTCGACAGATTTTGCTTTTACAAGTGGAGCAAACAGCTTTCGCCATAGTGCTCCACTTGATTTATGCTTGTAAATAGCTTTATTATGATTCCTGCAAGGAGAATTTCAAATTATATGGACATGACAATGGGAGAGTAAAGGAAGAACAAAAAGTGAAAGAAAAGAAAAAAAAAAAAGAGTAGAGGTGAAAGAAAGAGGAGATAAAAGGAAGAGAATGATAAAATGTCCTCTGTCTGCTCCATCACCTGGAAAGAGACACAAAAAGAACTGCACAACCAACAGACATAAAGCAACAGATACACTCGAATAACACCTAGGTGCCATTGCTAAATCATATATATTATTATGTAAGCTGACATGTGTAATGTGATATTTGAAAAAAGAACGTGACACAACATAAATAAATAAATAAATTATAAGATTACTGTATATAAGTGAACACTTAATACCTGGGACCTAGCACCAGTGGGAGATGTGAAAGTGCACTAGTTTAGGTGAAGATTATCCAGAAATAGCTTGATAGTGATTGTGGAGAACCACAAAAACATTCTTGGCAAAAAACTGCTTCGACTTTTTTTTTTTTTTTTAGACATGAGCAGTTTTATGATGGTAGCAGTCCAGTTTGGTCATGGCTGCTCTCTGGCTAGCCAGTAGCCCCATCCTCCAGGACCAACTGATCTGGATTTATACTTAAGTGTGATGACATGAGAGTTACAGGTAAGGTATTTCTTATAACCTTTCAACAAAATCTGTCAAATTACCATAAAAGTCCTTTAAATTTCATAGTTCGTTTTGAACTTGAATCTGGCCGTCTGAGTGTGAACACGCACAGTTGTTTATCTTGTGTTTTTCTGGGAGTGGTACACGTTTCATGGCATGCTCGATAGTTTTTCTATGATGGATAGCATAATATGGTGAAACTGTCAACCTAAACAAGATAAAAGTTTGATGAAAAACGTTTTTTTGGTTAATTAATAAATAGACATTACTGCAGGGATGTCCAAAATCATTAAATTGAAATTACTCCCGGGCCACAAAATATATGTATTTTTCTCATGTGGTATTACAAGTTTGCCGTTTTGTGTGTGTGTGTGTGTGTGTGTGTACTGTCTGGCAATGTAGCATAAAGAATTGTTGTCTTAATGCCAAAAAGAGCCCAACAGATTTTACTTTCACAAGTGGAGCCTTACTGCTTTCGCCATGGTGCTCCGCTTGATTTATATATGCAAGAAGCATTGATAGATTTTATGCTGGGACTACTTCATGTTCAATGGACACTGAGACGGGAAGGTAAAAGGGGGCAAAAAAGGAAAGAAACTGATGAGACAAAATGCTAAAAGGGAGAAAAGGTGAACGAGAAGGAAAGGGAGAGAGCAATGTAACATCCTCATGTTTACCTTCTTAAAAGAAAAACATACCATACGCTTACATTTTTTGGGTCAGTTCATTTTTGTTGTCTTAGTCTAGAGTTTATAAAGAACGGGTTATCAGCCACTTTTTCTTCGAAAAAGGTTGATGTTTTTAATTCAAGTTTAATAAATATGAGCACCCAACTCTTCTAGAGAGTGAAAGTTGCCGGATTATAAATCCACTGCTGGTGCTACCCCACCCCCATTACCCCTATCTCCTCTTTATGATGGAGCTCCCTACCCTATCTCTACGGCTGAAAAATAAGAAAAAGACAAAGAAAAATGAAAAAAAACAAAACAAAAATTTGTACTGTTCTTGAGCTAACAAGCCGTGCCAAATCATTTTGAGGGCTGCAAAATACCCGCGGGCCACACTTTGGACACCCCTGGTTTTTACATGAACATACTAGCCAACTGCAGTCACTGAAAACTGTTAGATTTAATAAATTCATGAGACTGTACTGCATCTAGTTAGCTACTGTTTGACACTAGAGACTTCTGACAAAGTGGTGGTCCATCACCCAGTGGGAGTTAGGCTCACGAGGGACGAGGGTTTTATCCCTCGTCCTCTCATAGAAGAGCTTGCGACACAGAGAATGCAAATGACATACAGTAAATACAACTGCTGGTTGTGATATGTGGAAGCCGCATTAGCCCAGAGATGAAAAACAATGCAATTTGTAATCTGTTTCCACCTTCCTGCTGGCTGAGCCAAGATTCTGCACATCATTTCATTGGCCCTGCTACCACTTCACACTCCGTCTCTCAGTTTTGTCTCTTTTTACACACTCCTCTCCTGCCTCTCTTTTCTCACACACAAAACACACACGCGCGCATGCATGCATCCCTGTGCATACCCATATAGGGCTGACCAATCCACTCCTCAGTACCACCAAAAGTAATTTGTCATGTTCATGATAAATTATACCCTCTCCACTTCATAGCCTCCGGGCAAGAGAGAAAGACAGAGAGCTGGAGTGGAAAGCGAAGGAGAGCCGGTTGTTTACAGCTGCTGTCATCTGTATTTGGTCCTGAGAGGTACCGAATGAAACATGACAAAATCTGGTAAAATGTGGTGCCGGTCATGGGTCGTGTGGTTACCTATTGCGTCGTTATACAGCTGTGGGTGGCAAACGGGGGCCGGGGCTGACGGTGGCGTTTGTCCTTGCAGTGTTGAGTGAATCGAAGCTCGAGGAAAAATGCGAACCAACACCTGCAGATCAGTTAAAGGGTTCAGCTCGCTGAATTACAAAATGAAAAGGTCTTTCTGATCAAAATAACTCCATTTCCACAGGAGAGTCGTCTCCTGTGGATGTTCTGACTTTGTTAAGTTTATTGCACTGTGTGATTACCTTCAGAGTTTCCACTATTATAGTCCTATATTCCGCTGAGCAGAGACGGCTTCATAGATGTTCATTCTGCCATAATGGGAAGTTTAAATTTGGGCACAAATGCATCAACACACTGAAAGGCAACTGGTAAGGGTAAGAAAAAAAAATGTATTGCAAAGTTCGAATGATGTTTTGATGCCTCAGAGAAACTGGTGAAATTGGTGTAGTTCAGAAAACTACGATGGAAACAACCGGATGTTACCACTGGCAAAAAAACAAACAAAACAAAAACAAACAGAAGACAATAGCTTTTCTGTAAAATCGGCGACTACAATTTCCCAGAAATGCAGTCATACATACGTAGCCGGTCCCAAGTATGAGGGGCTTGACGCTCTGACGTCTCCTCTGATGGCTGATGATGAGCGCTAGTGCCGTGGCTGAAATATGAATATCTCATGTGAGTGTTTACATCCGTTACCGCCATGTTTTTAAAAGAGCTTTTGCGTAAACAAACTTATTTACGTGTGATTTTATAGCAATTCTTGTTTGATGGAAAAAAAGCGATTGCAAAATTGTGTTTTTTTGACTCTGGCAGAATATGGAGAAAGTTTTGCACACATTTGTGACGGAAACACAGCTACTCTGGCAGGTATGTAAGCAGTACAGCGGGAACAATTCTGTCTTGGAATGAGTTCAGCCCCAGAGGAAGGATCACAACTCATAATGTAATAAACATTTATCTTTTCAAACATGCCTGTAAATAAACACTAACTCTGTGTTTCTTCCTTACGCATTCAAAATGCTTTATTTTGATGCCCCATCTCCACTCAGACAATGACATTTCAAAGAAACTCAAAAAGATTTTAACAGCTAAACTTTTGGGATCGGATAGATTTGGGGGGGGGGGGGGGGGAAAGAAGCAACACACGTGATTTTCAATACTTTAAGAAATTTCCATTTCCATCAAACAGATTGGAAGTTTAGAGACATTTCATTGAAATGTCAGAGTAGGCGCCGGATCAAGCATCAAGATCTAATGGCACGGGATCTTACAATATTTAAAACGCGGTGATGTTTGTTCAAAGTGAAGTCTGCTACCTTTAGTGCTACCAGTCTGCTGTCAACTAAGGTCTGGTGAAGTGAGCGTAAGTTATTATTATGAGTCCTTTGTTTTAAAGAGCTTTTGGGTAGGGCTGGACGATTTTGCTAAAAATCTAAATTGCAATATATTTCAACCATAATTGCGATTTCATTTTAACTTTTCTCTGCATTAACCACAAGCAACAAAATGGCCTGTAGATAAAGATGTTTGTAAACAAGGACTAATTAAAACAAGAAATTTCACTGTTTTCTATTGATCAGAATATTATTATTCAAGAGAACAGCTTTTAATTGAGTTTGACGTCAATCCTTGTTGAACATAAAGTGCAACCAACAAACAAGTCTGTATTAAACAGTTTGACCAGTACTTAATGCTATAGTGAGATTCCTGAAAGTTTCTGATAAAACTGTATGATTATATAAACTCTAAAACAAATAATAAAATTACATTATCTCACTGCTGCAACTCTCTTCCCTTCCACACACCTAAAGCACGTTTCTTATCCATTAATTGTTACATAGCCAGAAATTGCAGACCTCTGCCATTTGGAAATTGCGTTTTTTTTTTTTATATTGCAATTATATTGCAAACGCAATTAAATGTCCAGCCCTAGTTTAGGGCCACACCACATCAACAGTTAAAACCAGATATTTACATACTGAATAGAAAGGCACATTATCATCCTTTTTCTCCATGTATGACAATAAACAGATTTTAGGGAATAGGGATAGATAGGGAATATCGGAAGAATCAGACAAGATATTAGGAAGTGAAATTGTGGACCACACTGTTGTTAGAAGGTGCCACACTGATCTGATCAGTTTTTCAATGTGAGTGCACACAACGTAGGAATAGCTAGTCATTATATTGTTCAGGAACGAGATGATTCTGTCACAGAGATGAACAAGTTTAGGTGGGGAATGGGTTCATTAACCCCAGAACAAAAGCAAAGACTGTTGTGAAGATGTTGTCTGAAGCTGGTAAGAGAATATCATTATCTGCAGTTTAATGGGTCGGTACACACACGAGCTGAAAGCCCAGTCAGACAAGTAGAAGCTAAGGGACAAAGATATTAACTTTGGGGATAGGTCATGTAGTCTGATGGAAGTAAAATTGAAGGTTAGGTTGTTGTGAATAGCCTGATATTAGGTGGTACGGGGGGAAGCTTGAAAGCCTCAGAACACCATCCCAACAATGATGTATGGCGGTGGAAGCATCCTGTTGGTGTTTTGTCACAGGACAGACTGGTGTAATTCACCGGAGACATGTCCACCTCAGGAAATAACATTATGCAGAAAAATTTAAGCCACAAGACAACAGCCAGAAATGTAAAAATGTATTAAACAAATGGACAAAAACCCTATGCATACCAAACACTAGTCACAGAGTGGGACAATAAAGTCAATGTTTTGGATTGGCCATCTTGTCATAAAGTTTAAAACCCAATTCTAACAAATATGAAGGAAATGCGTGCAATCTTCTGACCTCAAAGAACCTTTTTTTTATTTAAAGTCCCCAGTTTCATTAACCTGATATTAGTAAAAAGAAATAATTTTGGAAATCTTAAAGGAGATAGCTACAAGTTTATCTCCTCCAGGCCAGTAGATGGTGACTCTTGTTCCAACCTTCAGTTGTATTGTTTGCCAGCCGGTTGCCAGGTCCTTTGTTTAGCATTAGCAAACGTTAAATGTACCTGTCCAGAAGGAAAGTGGCAACCTCCGCATGGCTTCTAAACCCCTTTGCTACCTTAAGTCGGCACCAACGCTAAAACCTTGACCGATGTTCACTCTCGTTTGGCTTCTTCTTTGGTCCGCTTGAATCTGAAGCCATTTCTCAGCGCTATCACGGAGCTACTATGATCTGGCAACACCTGAGCTCTCAACCTATGAATCCTTTCATGATGTGAGGTAAATATTTCTATATTCTGGACCCATCTTTATAAATTGTTTTATACATTGATAAAACTATTATATTTATTTTTCAGTAAAATACCTTTTTTCTGCACCACTCTGGACGTTCTGTGGATGTATTAAGCGTTTTGATGAAAACATTGTAGCTATGACCTTTAACCGACATAAAACAGAAAAAGTCTGGTATCATTTAATGTGAGATAGTAACAAAAAAAGGTCACGTGTCTTCGAAAACTCATTTTAAAGTGAGAAAGGAATTTGTTCTGAGTTGCCCTGTTGTGTCAAGAGTAAACTAACACAGACTGCTCAGGCTGTCTGACGACACTTGGTTACGAAACCAGAGAAGGAGCCTCTGCCACAGAAAATGATTTTGTTGCAGCATTTTGGGTACTCTGTATAAAAAAGGAACACTGACAGAGTCACAATTAAGATATGGAAGAATCGTAGATTGTAGATCTGTACTGTGAGGCTACTGCATCTGGTCCACCATTAGCTGCTAATTACATCGCTGGCTTCCCATCTATTCAAATAAAGAGAAATTTGATTTTTCTTTAGGAATCTTCCATGCATTTGATCATCACTAATTAAAAGTCCAAAATGCTTAGATTGTGTGCAAAACAGAAAACAAACATGGAGTATTTTTTTAAATGTTTTTTGGCACTAGACAAGGATAAAAGATGCAGTGTATGTGCCTATCAAATCTGAACTGGAATATACTGAACTAATTGATCATGGTGAATGATTTGTAAAAAACTTACTATTGGTGAAAGTGGAAAAAAGTGATGCTTAGCTTTGTGTAGTGTTGTAAATTGTCTCATTAGCTCGGTGCATTGTTACACCCCTGCTCCTTCTGCATCGTCACAAGACAAAAAAATAATTCAGCTCTGAGATGTCAACAGATGTTGCATTCCCAATCTTAGCTTAAACACACAGGTATGGCCTAGCCACAGGATTTATCGGGCAGCAGTAATGTTGGAGGTGCAGGGTAGGGCAAATCTCAGAATAGCATTACACAGCATGTATATTTATGGAGGCTGGGTGCCCTCGGGACCGGGCTGAACGACGGATAGAGACACAGCAAGGAGAGAACTCATCTGTTCCTCGGCTCTTAGCTGTTCCAACACTCATAATGCCCTGGTCCCTTGTGTGGTGTTGTTTCTATAATAGCCTGGAACTATGCAGCATTGAAAAACAACCTTGCTAATTCTCACGCACTCCACGAGGGAGAAACCCGCAGCAGCAGACGGGGGAGAGAGCCAACGTGGGCTCCTCGTATTTCCGAGATTCCCAAATTGGCCCCCCTATGTTTTCCCCCAGCTAAGTTGGCTTTGGTGGGAAAAAGGCTGATAACTTCTTGACACAAGGTCACGGATTGCATACCATTAAAGAGATAACGCGTGCAGGTGTGGCCACACTCAGACGTGGACTTTCTCACACTCAGGAGGACTCATCAACAGAATCACGTTAACCGCGGCGTTTCATCTTCATTGTCACCTGAGGGTTTAGTGTGGGCAGGGTCGCTGACACAGTTATGCTATTATTTCAGAGGAAATAAAGGGATATGGACAGAGGCCTCAGGAGGGAGAGAGAGAGAGAGAGAGAGAGAGAGAGAGAGAGATAGAGGGGACAGGCATGGTAGAGGGAGGAAGTTTATTAAAAAAAAAAAGAAACAGGGCTCAGGTATGCATCTGAAAGTCCTGTTACTGTGAAAAAAAAATAACGTGCAGGACACACGAAGGATTCCTTTGTGCCTGGTCCAGCTGTCTACCACGGGAGTAGCTTTGTGTGAGAATATGTTTTCTGCAGAAAGGCCTGTCTGAGAAGAAAGAAATATGTAGAGTGACAGTCAGAAAGGAGGATTTCAGAGTAAACTACTTATATTTCGACTTGGCCTCAGGGAGAGCTGAGACTGGCTCGCTGCTTTACTGTCAGCCGGGACAATCACCAGTACGAATTTTCTGCAATGCACAGATGCACACATGGTGCACACAACTGATGTGTTTGTTGAAACATTTGCATAGATTTGCATTCGATACCTGCTCTTTTTTTCTTCTTCTAGGAGGCAGAAGCGCTGTCTCATAGAACCGCAAACACTGAAAGTTAACTTGCTTTGCAGGAGAAGGAAAACTTCTCAAGCCTAATCATTTCCACTCCGAACAGAAAACGTTTTTCAGCAGATATGTTCATCATTCTACCATTTAGTGACATGACTGAATAAGATCAATCCCTTGAAAACATGACATCAACATGTTTAGCTATTTTTTTGCATTTCTGCAGTGATCTGCTACTGTAGAGAACTTAAGTGGGCACCTTTCTAAGGTCGTCACCCTGATTTGTAAACTTCAAGAAGAAGAGAATTTAATTCACATCATAATGTCGGGATTTTTATCTCTCAGCTCCTGTATTTGATGGTTTGCATATCCTCCTAAGGCAAACAGTCAAACCACAATAAACACAGTGTTATCGTGATTCTGACTGTGAAAGCTAGTCTTGACATAGCTTAAAGGGAGCTTGTTAATGCAGCGAGGCAGCATTCTACTCATGTATTTAATTAACCTTTGCTGTCTCAACCTTATGGATCCCATGAAAATAACTTGTATCTGTCAAGGATTAGCCAAGAATGAGTGACTGAGAGAAGGACTTTGGGTTTGATGGAATAAAAAGCAAATACATATGCTGGATCCACTCTTGTAACTCTGAGGTCATATTCTCAAATGCTCACAGAACCCAGAGCAGCGCTGAATTTCCACAACTTTATTCTGTCTTTGAACTCTCTGGCATTTTATCTTCTTTTGTTTCCTCTTCTTTATGCCTCTTGGGATTGGTGTATGTTTCTTTACTGCCTTCTTGTCTGCTATTTCTACTACACTGACCAGCTGGTAAGATATCATCTGTATGTCAGTTTGGATCCGGATGTCCAACAGGATCTTAGCCGGGTAGTACACCGCTATTTGTTATGGTGCCTCCTGCTTTTCCTGTGGTCCCACACTATATACAGTCAAATTCAATAAATTAGAATATGTATATCTAAGAGGCCTTTTTTGTCAGATTAAAATACCTTTAAAAAAAACTTTAATCTGTTATTTAACATATTTTTCAGTAAGCCCACATTTCTGTATGAAAAACGTTACTTTTTTATTGGTCTGATGCAATATTTTTATCTTAAATGTTGTGTTTGTATTGCAGGGAGGAGGTGGGGGGATGAAAATCACAATTTTCAGAAATAAAGGCTTCAGTCTGTGTTAAACAATAAGGAGTTTAAAAACAACAACAAAAAAGAGAACAAGCTGGATAGGATGTGCAATAACGAATCCAGAGGGTTTAAATCTACAAAGTAAGTATTTTTATTTGTTTTTTTCTTTTTTTTAAATATAGCACATAATGAACAAATTAAAGTTAAATTGTACATTTCAAAGAAAAGATTTAAATGGAACATTACCTCCTCCCAACGCCTTCCCTAAATTGGACTAGTTCTCCTTTGTAGATGTCAATCTTAAGGATGTGGGACTTTCCAAAATTGATATTACACAATGCCCGTCATAATTGTTAACACCTTTGTTAAAGATGTGGAAAAAACATAAAGTAATTTGATCTTTAATTGCAATACCAACATGACTTCAATGTAAAAAAAAAAGACTAAGAAAAAACTATTATTGGAGCCCCAATGATTACCATAGAGTAAATGTAACTGAAGCAATATGATATAGTACTGTAGTACTTTAAGTGTCTATACTTATTATATTCTCTACATTTTCTATTTTCCTGATGAATACAACGTGGCATAGAGGCCCATTTCTCTTGGCCACTCTTTATAATAAAAACAAGAGAACATGCCATTCCACCAAGGCTCTGCTGCTCTTTTTTAAATCAGAAAATGGCTAAAATAAAATAGCTGCTTACCGAAATTCTCCAATAAATACTGTCTGAATGATAATTAAACATTTAAAGCAACTGGAAGTGTGACAAACAAGTCTGAAGGATGCATGTTTATTTTGGCATGCACAGTTGGAAAAAAACTAATGACATATGGAAGCGGAGGGGGACACAAAAGCAGGCAGCAGGTATGCAGGTGAATGGTAAGGCAATATTTAATGGAGTGAAAACTTCCAAAAAAAGTTTATCTACAGAGAAGAAAACAAAATCCAAACAGGGGCAGCTCGCAGGAAAGAAAAGAACAAAGGAAGAAACCATCCAACTGAACACCAGGCAAGATCTAACAGAATAATAGTGGGATCTGACAATGTGCTGTAGAAAGACTGAGGTATACATTCTGGGGAGGTGATTGGTGGAGTGAAAACAGGTAACTATACTGATGGGAAACAGCTGTGAGAGGAGCAGGGAGCTTGAAACATCTCAAGAGGCTGGCTGGGGGAATTACGCATGAATTGACACGGAACATAAAAGACTGAGAAATAACATAAAACCAAACAAAGAGACAAAAACAGCTTTGTTTTTGTCTCTTTGTTTGGTTTTGCATCACTTTAAAAGTGATGCAAAACAAGATAGACAAATCTCTATAGCTCAGTGCACATAAAGCAGTGGCATCCTGGGGTCCGTTCTTCGTACGTTGCTTAAAACATCCAAGATCAAATGACACATCCAAGATGATTTCATCCGGCTAATCATGATCCG
Source organism: Fundulus diaphanus (assembly GCA_037039145.1). Taxonomy (NCBI): domain Eukaryota; kingdom Metazoa; phylum Chordata; class Actinopteri; order Cyprinodontiformes; family Fundulidae; genus Fundulus; species Fundulus diaphanus. The sequence continues at coordinate 26,439,858 of CM073138.1, forward strand.
GCTAATTGGGTTCTTCGAACACACCTGTTGTTTACGATTAGTATGGCTGGATTGACTTATCTGAGATAACTCCGCGTTCATGCGTTTGTTTAAAAGGGGAAATGTATCGATAGTAGAAACATTGATCAGCAACGCTGCTATTGGCTGTTCAGCATGGCCAAAGAACGCCCACAGTTTTTCTCCCAAGCAGAACAAGAGCTTGGAAGGTTATGCTGAATTTGAGTCATTAATTAAAACACCTCAAAATCTGTTAAAGCCAGGAGAGAGGGCTGGCATAAAGCAGCGGACAAATTAATGCGTAAATACTGTCCATGGTAGATGTTTCTATCACTTTCTACAGTATGAATTTTTGCATTTTAATAATCTCATATTTACTTTGTTCTTTTATGTCAGAGCCTCCACAGGACCCACTAGAACATGGGGACAAGTAAAGGTGAAATACAAGAATATTCTACAAAATGGTAGCCTTTAATTATTATACTTTATTTTAAAAAGGCACTTGTTATGTCAAGAGATCCAAATTTCAGTGTCATTCCTTAGACACGGGAAGTAAAGGACGCATGCAAACTGGGATTTTTAACAAAAAATTATTTATCTATAAAAAAATGAAGTTCTTCCTTTTCCAAGTCATCCACAGTTTACACGGTAAAACTGTATTGCTCTGTGTCTAGATAATCCATCCATAGTTTTTTCTAATACAATATACAGCTCGACAGGAAGCAAGCCTTTCAAAGTAAACTAAACTTCACAATAAAATGGCCCGAACAAATCTTCTTACTGAATAGGATAAAAATAAAAAGCAAACCATCATACAAATAACTTAAATATTTTTGATTTATGGCTCCAACACCACTTTTTCCTTTTTAAAAGCCACTGTTAAATGATGTGTTTGTCTGTTTATAACAGCCACCAAGAAAATCTCTCTACTGTCGCGCTGCGCTCAAGGATCCTGTCTATTGCGCAATACGCGATTAATTCGAAAAACTCTGCAAATTATTCTTGCACCTTCCGCAACAGGCTGCAGTCGTAAAAATGGACATGGCTACGACAGATTTCCCTATCTCCTCCGCTTATACAGCCGTGATCTAATTGTTTACATGAAATAAGCCTGCTCTCGAGCAGGCTTAAGCTGGCGCACATGTTGCTATGACAACAAGTGCAGGATGTCTTTCGAAGAACCAAACGATCCAAGATCATGCCAAATCGTCAACAATGAAATCCTGCTAACTGAGTTAGCGACGTACGAAGAACGGACCCCTGGTGTCTAGAATCACCCAAAATAAGACCAGAGATTTTGTCCTATGGCAATTGTCTAAAATCAAGTTTCATTGCCCCACAGGTTTCAAAAATCCAATGTCGTGTCTGCTGGTTATTAAAGGCCCTGAAAGCCGAGAACTTACCGTGGCAAAAATTGTTTGGTTTAACCAAAGCAAACAAGGAGACTTAAAGGGAAGAAAAGGACATGGAGCATGGTAGAGTAACAGGAGGAACCAGTAATGAACAGTAACAACCAGACATCTTACAAAGGAAAGGGTGGAGAATGACATTGTGTGCAGGTGAGCTAATCAGTAGGATCTGACACAGCTGTGAAATAGAGCGAAACAGGTAAATTAAAGAAAGGTGAATAGCTAACAGAAAGGGAGCTAAAGTACACACAAAGGAAACTACAAATCAGGGGGGTAATATAGGAACAGTGACCTAGAACAGGGGTTTCCATGCTTGCTTACACTGTGCCCGGGTGATTTCTCAGTTATCCGGGTCATCGCAGCAGCAAACAGGCTTAAATTGGAGGCAACTGGACTTTCGCTCAGTTGTTTCTGAAAACGTTTCGACACCTGTCCAGGAGTCTTTGTCACTTCTGGTGGCTCGCACTTGAGCAACCGGCAGTACTGTGCAGCATGCACAACACAGTAGGCTCCCCATTCCCTTTTGACCAGACATGCCAATGAGAAACAGAAAAATAGATGGTTTTTTTTATTTTGCTGCTTTTTGCAGCATATAAAACCTGCTGCTGTCAGCAACAAAAACATATTTTAAGGCTTTTGTTCTCTTTTTTGCCAATAACTGTAAAATATGACACAGTTGAATACTTGCTTGTGCTCTTTGCTTGTGATATAAAAGTAAAAACATTCCAATAAAGCAACGAAAGTGAATCGCTTCTTGTTCTTGGAGCTCATTAAGAAATGTGTGTGTGTGTGTGGGGGGGGATAACTGAGGTAGGATCTCACATTCAAAACTTAACATGACAGCATGGTGTGCATTTGTTTTCAAGCTAATTAAAAATAAAACATGAGCATCTCTTCTTTGAAAGCTTTCTTTCTTTCTTTTCTTTTTCTTTTTATCCTAATGACACTGAAACACATTTCAGAGCCATAATGTTCAGGCGCAGAAAATGAGAGCAAAGAAAAAGAGGCATACCTTGGTTTATTGCCCGCCTTGCTGTGTTCTGTAATGGAAAGCAATTCAAACCCCCAGCTCCCCTGAATACTCTGCTGCATGGCTGCGGTCCAAAACAAAAACCTCCTTCACTTTACCCTTGACGCAACAACCCTAATGGCTGTTCTTGATGACAAGCGCGGGGAAGAGAAAACAGCCTTACAGTTAATTCCCTCAACTGACTGTCCGATGATGAGTCCTGACACGGCTGCTTGCACAAGGGCACTGGGTAAAGGGGACAAGGAGGGTGTGCTCACCCCCCGCTGTGCTGCTGGTGTGTTTGACACCTTGCTGCACTGCACTGTAATCAGCCCCAGCCAACAATCAAAGCCCACAGGATCTATTCAGCGAACGTGTAAATTTACAGTCCAGCATCCTCTGTCTGACTGAGAGATAACAACTCAGCTCATGCCTGAGCTTGGGGGAGTGCAGATCAGCAATGCAGAGTATTTGACAGGAGCTGCCTGTGCAGGAGCTTCATCCATTGATTGATGATAATGAGTTCCTGCTAAAGATTTCATGATGGACCTAAAAAAAGAGGAAGTGAAAGATGGGTGCGGAGAAAGAAAGGCACAGAGCAATACGGAGCAGAGGTGACTGTGCAAATGGGTGTGTGTGTGTGTGTGGGGGGGCTGTAAGAAGGGAAAACGGAGTGGAGATGGCGAAGCAGAGTCCTACACAGGGAGTGTTAAATGCAGAAGAAGGGGGAACAGAAGAGTGAATTTGGAAAAGAGAAGAGTACTTAGTTCTTTTTTGGTCATGAAAACCACTAACATTTTGAATCTATGGCCGGTATTTTGGTCCGGCTTTAAAAATGGAAGGATGGCTGGGGAAATAGTGGATAAATAGATGATGAACAGACGGATGGATGGGTAAATGGTGGATTGTTATCCTATATGTAGAAGAAATGCAATGTATCTCCTTGGATATGTGCTCTTTACCGACGTCATCATTGAGAGCTGCATGTGACATGGGCAGTGGCAAATAAAGTGAGGTGGCTCGTGTTTCAGCCGCACTAATGGAGTAGTGTGCATATTTTATTACCGTTTTATTGCACTTACAACGACACTGTTAACATGGTGTGAAAAAGTTTCTGATTTCTTATTTTTTTGGCATGTTTGTCGCACTCAAGTGTTTCAGAACGTCAGACTCATTTAAATATTAGTCAAAGACAACACAAGTAAACACAAAATGCAGTTTTTAGGTGAAGGTTTTTGTTATTAAGGGAGAAAAAAAGTCCAAACCAACATGGCCCTCTGTGACAAAGTGATTTTGCCTTAATAACTGGTTGGGTCACCCTTAGCAGCAACAGCTGCAATCAAGCGTTGCAATAACTTGCATTGAGACTTTTCCAAAACTGTGGAGGAATTTTGGTCCACTCATATTTGAAGAATCGCTGTAATTCAGCCACATTTGAGGATTTTAAAGCATGAACTGCCTTTTTGAGTTCTTGCCGCAGGACCTCAATGGGATTCAGGTCAGGACTTTGACTAGGCCACTCCAAAATATTAATTTTGTGTTTTTCAGCCATTCAGAGGGGACTTGCAGATGTGTGGTTCCATTGATCACAGCAAATCTTTCAAGTCCTGCAGCAAACCGTCACACTACCACAACCATGTTTTACTGTTGCTATGAAATGCGCCATAACATTTACACCAGATGTAACTGATTGAAGTTGTTGCTGCTAAGGGTGGCTCAACCTGTTGTTAGGTTTACGGGGCAATCGCTTTTTCCCACACAGGCCCATGTAGGTTTGGATTTCTTTCTCTTAATAACAAAAAGCTTAAAGGTGCAACAAGCGAAATTTCACCGCTAGGTGTTGAGCACTGGCTGTAGACCAAAACAAGTTGTGTGACAAGCCACGACTCTCCACCTCCACTCCAGCTGCAACCCATCCCCTCTTTCTCCCTTCTCACCCGTCGCCTCATATGCGCATTTTTGCAAAGGATAAACAGCATCACCTTTCAGTGGAGCATGGCTAGTTAATTAGTAAGTAACTCATAACTTTATAATGCTGTTAACAAGAGAATGTTTTGATCCTCTGGACGTGCTCCCTGCGCTGCTCTGACGGTGGCGTTTTATGGGCAGGGAGGGGCTAAGCTCTGAGTGGAAGCTGTTCACATGGACGCACGCGCAGAAGAGACTGGAGAACAACACAGACATACCTAAAAAGATACCTTTAGTTCTTCACAACCCTATTTTTTTAGTTGTTTCTATCCAAAAAAATGACATTTCACTTATTATTCCTTTAATTTAAAAACTACATTTGGGGTTTACTTGTTTTGCCTTTGACTAATATTAGAACATGTTTCATGTTCTGAAACACTTAAATGTGACAAACGTGCGAAAACAAAAGAAATCAGGAAGGGAGCAAACACCTTTTTCACACCCCTGTAGATGACTGACAGATAGAAGAATAGACGAATGCTGGATGGATGGATAAATGCTGAATAAATGGATAATGAACAGATGGATGTAGCTAAAATGAAGCAATGGATTGAAGGATGGTTGGATACAACTTTTAAACGGAATAAGCTACAAAATCTGGAAGTAAATTTATTTTCCCCACACCGCTTTTTGTTTTTCGGTACCGATTCATGCCAGGAAAATCAAATCCCATTTTGCAGTCTGCGTAGGAACCTGAGTATTACTCATGCAGTCTGACTGACACTTAGAACAGGGTGAGACGGCTAAAGTGCATGCATGTGTGAACAGTCTGAGGGAGTTTTTTTTAACCTAAATCCACAACCTTTACCCATTCATGGCATTGATTTACTCCAGAGGTCCGTCCTGTCCCATAACACAATAAATCAGGTAAGCACAGAAATGCCCAGTTCATAAAAGGTAAAAAAAATATATATTAAGAAGGTTGCGGTTGCCTAATGTTCACAACTATTACCTCTCATAACAGCTCTCTCGTATTCCCATTTATTCAGTGCTTCATGCATGAATAATCCAAATGCAGGGAAAAGTGCAATATTTCCACCAGGGCTATGACTAGATTAGCAAATGGGGTTCGGCACTGTCCCCCTGAGGACTCCTACACCTCTCCCAGGAACACGGCGCAAAAGTAATCAGACACAAAACACATCTTTCTTATCTTCTGCCCACTCCTAACAAGCACATAATTGCTAATATCTCTGCTGAGCTGGAGAACGAACACCCTGGAGACTGGCTATGTATACACACCCTGATAGAGAGATGAGGACGGGTTGCTATAGGAACAAGGGAGACTTAATGTGTTAAAGCAGGGGGCATGAGAGGAGTGGAGCGACACGGGGGAGGGGAGGGGGGGGGGGTCAGGGGTGAAGGTTAAAAACTCAGCAATGCAGAGTAGTTCTCCTGGTCCCATTTGAACTTTCTCACACCTCCTTGCACAGATTCTCAGCAGATGTCACCTGACGTCAGTGACACTAACCAACGGAGGGTCAATTGGGCCCTAAAGAGAAAACCAAGACTCCGCAGCGCATAGCAGAGTAAATTAAGTGTCTGAAACTGGTAAGAAATTAAGGACAATGATTTACCTGTTTTTGTGCTGAAACAAGCAGATTGTAATCAATGATATGAAGGTCAACATTGTATAAAAGTAATTAAATTCAAACTAGGTTAGTCTGAGTTATCCTTATCTTTGTCCAGTATGCGGTTGTCGGCTCAGACTGTTTGGTGGTTGTGTGGTGCATTCCTCCCTCTCCCCAGCAGGGTGTGAAAGGTGGAGAGCCGCAGGAGGTGTTTTCCATCATCCATTAAAAGGAGGAGACAGAAGGAAGGCTGCAGAGCTTTAGATCTTCCTGAGCGGTACCTGACCTTGCTCCAAATTGTTCCTTGTTCTCCGTCCAACATTTGTGTCCCCCTTCCCAGATACTAGTGATGGGGAGATGAGTCCTCATGAGACCACTTGCTTCAGCAAAGGGTTCATTTCTCGAAGCTTCATTTGCACATAAAACCACCTACTGGCCGAGTGCATAATCACAGTCAGCAAAATAATCTCTGATGCTTGCCTGTATTTCTATCCTTTAGGGCCCTTGGAGATGATTATTAATAAGAAATAACTATTCATTTCTCTTCTGATTATCACATGTGTGAAATTAAATATTTTTGAACATGTTCTGTGTGTAATTTGTCTAAGAAAAGCACGATATTTTATGGAAGGCTGTGTGTGTTTTTTTCTGTCACTTTAGTGAAATGGCATGATCTTAAGCAGATGCTTGTGCAACTTGGACAATGATATGCAGAAAGAGAGATTCTATTCAGAAATAAAAGCTTTTCAAGTTTTTTTGTTCTAATCAATTCTTTTTTTAACTACTTCTCTTGCCTTTTCAAAACACCTGTTCACAGGGCATTGAAGATGCTGGCGTGCACAAAAACAAAAGTGCAAGTTTGTGTAAATTGGTGTACAGGAGTTGTTGCCTCTCCCAGTACTCTGGTGGTTTTTCCATTCTGCTAATACTGGGCTCTGAAAAGTAGCGCTGGACTTCCCCTATAGCATCTCTGGCTACATTTAGGGTTTTCCTTGCCTCCATTGCACTCATGTCCAAATGATGAGACAGTTTGCTACCTAAGAGAAAACAGCAGATCATATTAGCAAGTGTTCTGATAGAAGTAACTGATCTCAAAATGAAAAATAGTAGATTACCTCCAATGAAATCAAGAGAGGTGGAAGCCTGGGAGATTTCCTCTGAGCTCTGTCTAGAATCAGAAATACTTTAATAATCCCAGAGGGAAATTACATTTCCAACACAACCGCCCATCGGGAGTGATTTGACTGAGGCCTCGCTGCCAAGGACCCCGCCTGACGCGGTTTCCATAGGCCGCTGCCTTTTGCATAGCAGTCTGTCTCTTAATTAGTTTGGTGACTTTAGTCTGGCTGAAAAAACCTATGACTTTGAATCTAGAGTCGAGGAGGGTAGCTATGGATAATAATAGTAATAATAACAACAGCAACAACAACAATGTGTTTTCATACAAAGTACTGAACAACTAGAAGGCAATAAAAGACAAATAAAAACAGTACAGATAAAAAAACAAATAAAGCAAACAGATAAAATAGATAAAAACAGATAAACCAACATAAGAAAATTTACTACGAGTAGAACAGAGTAAACAAGTGGGTCTTAAACTTAACTTTGAAAACACCAACAGAACCTGCCTGCCTGATGTCCTGAGGGAGGCTGTTCCACAGGAAAGGGGCACGAAAAGCGAAGGCACACTCGCCAGCAGTTTTTCTTCACGCTTTAGGGATTTTTAGAAGGCTAGCGCCTTGAGAGGAGGGACATACAAATGTAAAAGGTCCGAGAGGTAAGAGGGGGCCGATGCGTTTAACGCCCTGTAGGTGAGCAACAGGATCTTGAAGGCTGCTTGAACATGACGCGGCATGATGTGTGCATCTTACCTAGTTTTGGTTAAAACACGGGCAGCCGCATTCATAACCGTCTGAAAACCCCTTAAACCTTTCCTTGCTAACCCAGAGAAAAGGGCATTGCAGTAATCAATGCGTGAGGACACAAGTGCATAGATAAGAAGCTCAGTATTTTCGAAGGATAAAATCTGCCTAATTTTTAAGATGTTTCTGAGAGGCAGTCTTAGTCATGTCCTTCAAAATTAGGCTCAAAAGTGAGCACAGGGTCAAACCACACTCCCAAATTCTTAATCTTGTGCCTACATTTTATCACGTGGTCTTCAATCTTAAGGGTAAGGTAAGTTTATTTATATAGCACATTTCTGTAAGACATTCAAAGTGCTGTACATGAACAGAAAAACATTACAGACATACATAGGAAAAACAAAGGAATACGCTTAATATATCCTTGACTAGAATACTTTCATATATTAACAAAGATACAGAACAAGGGAATACCTTTGGGAATAGGTTACGGATACACTCAATCCATAGCCCAGAATAAGATCTAGGGTGGGACCCATACGTGTTGGACCAGACTCAAGCAGTGTAAAGTTGAGAGAATCAATGATATTCAAAAAGTGATGCTCTTTGAACCAGAGTCTCCAACTTATAATGCTGCTGCTGGGTTTGATATCTCCTCCTGAAGGCTTTGCTCCAACATTTATATGAGGGGAACCACTGGAGGCAGAAACGTTCTCCTCTGCAGACAGCTCAGCAGTGGCGTCATAAAATGGAGACAGCAAAGATAGGTACCCTCAAACAATGTCGAACTCCTCTGATGTTAATGTTTGTAGGCAGCTAATGCACCTTGCCTATAAATAAATTAAGAAACAATGAAAAATACAGTTCTTGATAAGCAAATCTAATGAATCTTAAATATGTTAGATTTACCTTACGTTATTGGGAGAAATTAAGTCAAAATGTTCCCACATAGGTGAAATCCTCCTCATTCCTAGCAGGCTCCATCCACTACCCTCTCCTCACCCTCCTCAATCTCCAAACTATCTTTCCTTCTCTCACCTAAAATCTTCAAACTATCGCAACTCTGTCCAAAACCTGAACTGACGGCAACTCTCCAACAAACACCCACATTTTGAGTGAAACATCCACCAAAGTCAGCCTCTGTTTCATCATCTAACCTCCCTGCTTGCTGCTGGTACTCTACCCTGTCCATTTATCATTCAGAGCCCTCCCGGTCACCTGATCCCCAGTTCCTGAATCCCTCTGCCATCCCACTATCTCAACTTTCAATAAAAACTCTTTTCACTTCCTGCATGTTTGCTGCTTCAGGGTCTAAGATGGAAACCATGAATGTGAAATCTTAGCAAAGTCTTACAATTTCCCTTCAGCTCCAGGTTTATAACAGGGAGAAGGAGGTAGCCAACAAGCTGAAGGTGCGGCCAACATTGCCTGCTCATTTCATTTCTGTCAGATGAGTCGCTCCTCTGATCAGATCCTCACACAACTGATGAGTCTCATCTGATTAGATCCAAAAGTTTCAGCCACAAGCCGAAATGGTCGGGTAATAAGGTCTGCTCCAGAACCTTGGAGCCTCATCGGATTCTCATGTCATTCGATCACCTCCGCAGCAATCAGCTCTTTATGTCTCTGTCACAGTGACGTGCGGTAGGGTTCATAGCTGCTGAGGCACTGACGTCATCAGAGTCAGATTTACAAATATATACACTCTACAGAGTAAACTCATTGCAAAGTGCTGAAAGAGACTGATTGAGCCAAATCAATTCACCAAGAGAGATGGAAAAAATATTGATTCTTTGATGAAAAAATAATAAATTATTTGTCATTTGATTGGTAACAGTTTGAGTTATGATGGATTTCTACATTTGTAACACATTCAAAAACTATAACCCACATTACGCACATTTCATTACAACAACAAAACATGAATAATTAGCGCTGTCTTACCTCTACTTATAATTCCATGTGGCGGTCTTTCTGCACAAAAATATCGGTAATTTTCCGGTAAAAGTTATATATATATATATATATATATATATATATATATATATATATATATATATATATATATATATATACTGGTGAAGATTCTCAGTCATCCAGGTCATGGTCATTCCAAAAAAAAATAAAAAACAAGGCAATTGGACTTGTTATCCGTAGTAGAACGGATAACAAGTCCAGTTGCCTTGTTTTTTACTTTTTTTGGAATATATATATATATATATATATATATATATATATATAATTTTTTCACAAATAAAACCTTAAGTCTTGCATGCATTTGCATTTTGATACCGCTACATAAAAACCCGGTGCAACCAACGGCCTTCAGGAGTCATCTAATCACACATTCCTTCAGAACCTTGCCCTTAATTTTGTCTGGCCCAGCAGCTTTATTGGGATTAAATTTCTCAAGAATGGAAATTACCTCCTGATCCTTTAATGTCGCAGGACCAGGTTTCAAAGCTGCGCAAATGGAGTCAATCTTATCACTGAAGTTATGTTTGTCAAACCTCGAGTAATGGGCATTCAAATCACTTACAAGGCCGATGGAGTCAGGATACTGAAGAGCATATTTTTGTTTTATTCCCATTATTGTGTGTAGACCCCTCCAGGCATTTTTTATTTTTATTTTGCATTTCCCAGAGTCAGTTCAGAATCAGAAACAGAATCAGTTCAAGCATGTCCTTGTAATTTAATTTTTGCTTTCTTAATCATGCACCCTATTTGCTTTTCTAATTCCCTCTCCTTCTGTGTATCTCCTCCCTTAACCCCTTGTTTTCTAATTTCTTTTGTTTAAAAGAGGCTTGAATTTAGAATCCCATTGGTTGTTGTTTGGATAGATTGGATAGATTCTGACTTATTTAAATGGTATGATCAACATGAAACTAACCAACTAGTGATGGTAAAATTCAGCAGTTCAGCATTTTTCCTGGAGAACTCCTCGCTGACAAATAAGCCCAAGTCAGTGCATTCAAAACTAGTCCTCAGTTCATTGACAGAGTCTGCTGTCCAACACTGAATGTTAACAACAGCTAAGAGATGGATGAAATTGTGGTCCAACTGGCCAAGAAGTGCATGACACTTGGCCAATAAGCACCTTCTATATCACCAAAATATTTATCTAGGGATGAGTCACACATTGTTCTAGGTTTGGGAGATGGGTAGAAACGTCATATCTATTAAAACCACCCCTCAAACCAGGTTGTCCCTGGAGTAATCTTGTGCCTTATTGGATGATTTTGGTTCTTACTGTTGTTGTCAAGTTATGCTAAAGCGCAGTCTGGCCCAGGCACATCAACCAGAATAACAGTGATCTGTCCGAACTCCTGTGGAAGATGATGAGGACGAAAAGATATAGTCAAGATCTCCTGATGTTTGGAGCCGTCAGTTTCACATACCTTTATATTGATTGCCCAGCCGTTCTTCACAAACATATGTAATCTGCCTCCATTGTTTTTCTTTGTTTGGCTGGCGTCTCTGTCATATAGGGCACCACAGCGTATCCATCCAGATCAGCCATGTTCTCATTCTCTGTGAGCCAAAATTACAGGACACATATGAGGTCCGCTCTTCCGAGGTCTCTCACATTTGTCAAGTCCAGATAGTTGATCCAGCTTATTCCTTAACGGGAGCACACTGGATAAAATGATCGTCGGTAGTGAACAGCAGCTACCTCTCCGTTAAGCCGGTTCTCTATCCCGCCTCTGGGTCTGAAATTTTCCCCTCACTGTGTCATGATCCCGTCGATTTACAATGCGGGTTATTTCGTAACAACTGTGGAGAAGGATCGGCAGAGGATTATTTACCTGTTGAAACCTCAACAGATATTCCTGGAGGTAATCCATCGCTCCACGGTGTCCCAGGGACTCACCGCTGCAAGCTTGACAAACACATTGCTTCATATGTTCACCAGTTCCTTACTTGTGGCTCCATTACAAATAACACTTTGAACCGAGACAGCTATCGAACAAAAAACAAACCAGATGCCTAGGGCCAGCAGTGGTGCCTGTACCCCAAGGTGCAAAAACAACACATTTAAGGACACTAAACATGCACCCAGAGCTATAGTGGAGTTCAAACTTGAGATATTGCTACTCTAAACTCACAGCTCTAACAACCACAGCAACATGCCCCCTGCCTGCTTTACACGTCATTGTGTTTCTTTTCATGTTAGAGTCAAAATCAGTCATTAAATTTGTGTCTACAGGCAGTCGTCCCTTCATAAATTCGTTTACCCCCTTAGTTTCAAACAACACATTGTTAAAATGTAACCTAGCAGAAACATTTATTTTTTTTTAAATCCTGCTGTCCAAAGACAAAATGCCTGAATAGGATCCAGAGTAATTATGTGCAGCGAAACAATAAAAGGATAAAAACTCCATGGGTGAGTGTTAGGTGCAGTTTACTGAGAGAGTTGTTAAGGAGAAAAAGCAAGCCGGTAATTAGGGAGTAAAAATAGAAATGAAGTGAGAAGGAGAAAAGCAGCAAAAGTAAAGCCACCCAGGTTCGAAACGTCTGTCTGGAAATAAATATCTTTAATATTATACAGAGCATTTTTCAGCATCACGGCCTGTCGCTGAAGTGTCTTCATATTGGTTATTGGTCCGCAAAACACAACAGTGGGGCAGTTATTGAACTGAAATCTGTATCAGTCATGTAGGGCATGACTGGATTACTCTCTACAGGAGCCATCTGTAATGTTCGCTTCTGTACAGAGACGTAAGGAAAAAAAGCGATGCCATAACTTCTGAGTGCCAGAGATCACATTATGTTGGCCAGGCTCGATTCATTCTTTAATGCCAACAGCGCTTCATTCAGCCTCCCACTATGTGTCTTTATCACTCTCTGTCTCCCTCCCGCTCTCTGCACCTCTCCTCCTCTCTCGGCCTCTCTGTTTGTCTTCGTCTTTTGCGCTTTATCTCGTTTTGATTCTCTCCATCTCCTCGTAATGGTCTTTCAATTGGACAGACAGCCACAGGAATCCAATACGCATAACATCTAATTGAGTCTTTAATACGCTGTCTGATGTCTGCTCGCCGCTAGTTCCCACTGAGAGGTACAGTCACACTTCAAACGGCACACCGCTGACAGCTGGACCCACTGGGAAAGGTCATTCTGCGTGACCAAATCAGCAGACGCGCTGATGTGAATAAACAAAGGGAAACCTCACAACAGATTCGGACGGATTTCCGATACTGAGTCGATTAGCAAGTAAATCAGAATTTCTTGGGCCAATTATGTGGGTTTAATCACAGTATGTGGTGGTTGCTGAAAATGCGAACAGCTAAATAACACTTATTGAAATTCTTCACAGGCATTTGTGCTTGTGAAGTGCTTTGAAACACAAAAGCACCACATTTAACACTACAGTATTTTATTGGTGTTGTGCTATGCCAGGTTGTAACAGCTCACTGTTAAAGGAATATGCTGTCAGTGTTTTGAAAATGACCACAAAGAAGTTAGTAAGTAGAGAATAAATATCAATAATAATACAGTGATTTAAGACAAATTAATCCTGTACTAACCAGGGCTGAGGAAGAAACCATTCGTTTTGAAATGCACTTAGGGACAAAAGCCTTAATATTTGCTACGTGTCCTGTGGTCTGATGAGACTACAATTTAAGTTTTTTTAAACCTTCATTATATTTGGATCGAAAAGTGAAAAGCTTGAAAACATAACGTTGCATAAGGTTTTTTTGCTCAAGGAACTGGTGTGCTTCACAAAATAGATCTAATCATGAGGAAAAGGACATTATGTCTATATATTGAAGTAACATCTCAAGATATCAAGCAGGAAACACAGCCTTATCAAGAACCCTAATTGTCATTTTTTTAACATAATGAAATTTTGGAGAGACACCAGCTCAGAATTCACACATAACACAGACACAAACAAGACGTAATGTTGACCATTCAAATAGTTGAATGGTCAAACGGACCAAAAGGTCAGTCTTTTGCAATAAACAATACAAAGCCCTTGTATGAGCAGGGGAGCCTACACAGCAAACACTAGTTCAGGAGGAGTGGGTCAAAAATCCTGTAAATTGCTTCTACAAGCTTTTTGAAGGAATGTGCCCGACGTCGTGCAGTTTAAACGCAATTCCACCAAATACCAAGGAGATGTATGCAAGTTAATCTGATTGAATGGACTCTGTAAAGTGCCTTGAGCTGATTTGTGTTGTGAAGTGGTGCTATATAAATGAACTGATTTGATTCGAAACCTTTTCTGTCTTTGAAAAAGGTAAAAAAAAAAAATCACACACCCATATATATATATATATATATATATATATATATATATATATATATATATATATATATATATATATATATATATATATCACCAGTAGCAAAATATATAAGTGTTTGGCCCACATGCAGACACAGACGGAAACAGGAACAGTTTTAAGATGTTTATTTTTAGGCTCAACAAAGGGGAAGCACACGATGTGTGCAACAAACGAGGTCGGAACGTCAGAGCCGGAACGACTGCGGGAAGAAAGATGATATATTGCTGAGGATCGAACCAGGGCAAAATCTTCCAGAAGTTGCGCCACTTACCATTTGGACGGGGAGACCTGTCCGGGGGGGATGAGTGAAAAAGGAACTCTGCGCTGAGTGACAGCAGGGCTGGCAGATGTAATACAGGCGGGGGGGCCGAACAGCACCACCACCAGGCAGGAGGAGCAGCTGGAAGAACCAGAGTGTGACTGACGAACCAGGTGAAATCAGGAAGGGAGTTCTCACGCCCGGCTTGGTACCACCAAGGGAGTATGAGTAGAGATGCCAGAGCAAAATCTGAGCGGCGGGGATTCGGATGACTGGTTCACTGAGCAAGACGCCAACACAGGTGAGTAAATCCAAACACGACAAACTGGAGAAGACAGGAGACAGGATTAGTCCAAAAACAGGGTTTCCAAAAACTCACAGATACGAAGCTCAGGAGACAGCTCAGTGGCCTAGGCATACCACGACGGGGTAACACTCTGGCATCTTCCAGTTGTCTGTGCACTCCTTTTAAGCCAGAGACGAGGGTTTCCAAATAAGCCGCAGGTGCGGGCCACGCCCACCCATCAACTGCAGCCACCTGTGAAGCAGAGTTAGAGAGCACGGAAAACAGAGAACCCTGACAATATATATATATGTAATCTTTACTGACCCAAAAAATGAAATGGGGGATTAAATGTCAGAAAACGACAAGAAAAAGAGTCTTTTCAGTAGATGAAGGGTTTGAGGGTAAGGGAGGGGTCAAGAAGACATGACAGACTGTGAGGGTCAGGTGAGCTGCTGGGTAATTAGAAGTATGGTTAAGGTGTGCGGTTTAGGCGTGGCCCGGCGCCTGAACTTAAATAAACATATTAATTTAATTTTGTACAGTGTATCTGATTTAAACTTGAGTTGACAGCACTATCAGTACTTTCAGATATTCTCATGGCTTTATAAATAGCTTTTTATCAAGATATATGTTCTTAAACCTTAGATAAGAAGTAAGAAGGTTTTTTTAAGTACCACCATACTGTTAAGACATTTTAAACCAGGAAAAGGACTTCAGCTTTTATCTTTGGTCACAAAAAAGAAGTAAAAAAAAGAAGTAAACATTTTTTGTATACATGTCCACTGCATGTTTTAATAACAACTTTTAAAATTTCAAGCCAAAAAAATAAACAGTCTCTTCCACTGTCACCTCAAGCATGCTCGGTATGAGAGATTGCTGCAAAGCGATTGACAACGCAGACGACTGTCCCTGTGGCTCTATGCTCTTTGAGGAGGAGTGAATGCTGCAAGTCAATGACTTGATGCAACCTGCTGGAGTTCTCTAGATAGAGAAATATTTGACCAATCTGTCTGTATGATTTAATTTAATTGACTTTGTAAAGTGCCTTCAGATGACATGTGTTGTTTATTGGCATCTAAAGAAAAAATAATTAAATTGAATTAAATTGATAGCCCAACAGTAGTCAGAATTAGCATAATGAAAGAAGGAGGTATTTCACCAGCCCCAGAACTCAAGACGGCTGCCGTGTGGTTAAAACATACAGTTACCTGCAATATAAAAACTGTTTACATGCACTTTGAGAAGATTCTGTTCAAATCAAACATTGAGTTGCTTTAAACAACTCATGGTTTTGGCTGCTTGGACTCTTTAGCTCTACATTACAGATGCTTTGGTTTGGATTTAGCTTTTGAATAGCTCTTAAATACCTCCGATGGCCCAGATACCATCAGAGATACTCCTATTACAGTTTTGAAAAGCACAGATCTTGATTAATCTTTGCTGCTACTTGCAAGGTCGTCTGGTAAAGCTTTATGTCACTAAGTGAAAGATCCAAACAAAGGACTCGCTGGAAGCAGCAATATCTAAAGGTCTTTACAAATTAACAGTGGTTCCACTCCCTTTTCCTGTTAAACCAGCTGAAAGTCTGGAGGGTGAGGAGGCGAGAGGGAAGAGTTTATCAAAAACCTTGCCCAGCACGAGTAAGTGTCACCTTGGACCAGAGCTGATCTATCACAGCCAAAAAGGTCCGATGCATCTGGGATCACTGGAAGGAAAAATGAGCAACGGAGAAAAAAAGCACTGCAGTTCCTGGTTCATTTGTGACACTAAGCAAGATTCACAGAGTTTATTCATTAATTTAAGACTCCATTTCTACGTAGGCGCTGACACAATGCTGCTGTACGTGAAGAAGCCAGATGGTCGAAGTGAGTATTAATTGATCTCTCTGCTGGATCCAAGCAGGCATCCGCCAAACACGATGACCGCTTGAACCAAATTTCACATTTTTAAAACAGACCGACACAAAGCAGGGCTTAATGGTGAAGTGAAAAGAAAAAGTGGCATTATTTTCCACTATTTTACAAATAAAGATCTGACAAACCTGGCTTGTATTTAGGACAATAGAATAGAAATAAACATACCTTTATTCTCCCACAATGGGGGCATTTGGGCACGCCAGTAGCAAAAACATGTAAACAGAAGACACCAGATTTACACATTAGATTAAATAATATGAATGGAAATGTCATTTAAAAATGTCTCTGTTACCTTTAAATGAAAAACTACTCTACACTACACAGTGTTTCACTGTGGAGATTGTTTGTTCAGGCGAAAAAGTTTCACTTTAACCTGTTCTGACCAGAGCATGTTTCATACATTTTTTCTGTATCCCCTCATTGGCTTTTGGCAACCTTAACTCGTTATGCATGTGGGAGGTTTGCCTTCTCCCACCTGAGCTGAGAATCTCTGTAGCTCCTCCATAGTTACCATGAACAGAGACAAGAGAGAGTAGAAAACAACACAAAGACGTGACAATGTTGTAAATTATTCAATCCCCCACTGTTGTAGGCTGTTACTGGAATCCAAGATAACAATTTAGCTGTACAGCTACTGCGTCAGAAGTAATAATAAGACGTGCATGTTACAAAAGTAATAGCCATTCCCCGAAGAGAACAAGCCAGTCTACAGGTTTTATATATAAAGATTGCAGGCTTATGAAGAATATGATTTCATAGAAGAAGCAGATGATTCAAGTTTTGAACACACAACGACGGTGTACTCGTTTGTGTCTTTTTAATTCTTGGAGGGGAAACTTTTAAACGTGTGTGAAGTCAGAGCAGTGTTAGGCCTATTCCTTTAACAGTCATCATAAAAGTGCTTGTTATAGGGAAAAGGTGAGCCCAGATATTATGCTCTGCCTCCCGTTCCTTTATTTCATCATGATTTGTGTGTCTATATGCTAATATGAAATTAGACTTGTTTCAGCTCCTGCACGGGGATGTAGCAGCTAACTAGCGCTGCAGGTCACTGACTATATTCCGTCTACATAACGGCGGGCTTATTAACATCTTCACTTTGCTCCTGGTTTGTTCGTTTAAAAAGCCTAATTAATCACTGGGACAACGCCAGGACTGAACTCGGCAACTCAAGCGTGAAATTACCTTTCTCAGTGACGAAGCTCAAACGTCCATAAACACCGATCGCGGCGGCCCAACCTCCGCACCCGCCCGTTATCTCGCACCGCGCACGGCCTCGGAAGCAGGGAGTGGGTGAGCAAAAACAAGAAAGTACACCAGAGGTTGGAAAGTGTAGTTGATGAATAAAACGAAGCAGAAGCGAGAAGGTGTTTTCTTTTCTTTTCTTTTTTTTTTTCTTCATCTTGAAATCCCACTTTTGCAGGCAGGCTAATGGTCCTCTGCTCTACAATGTAAAAATAGAGTGAGCTGGTGGGCCAGGTATGTGGAACACCTACTCTGAGAAACATCTCTGGCCAAATCGATAGCTTTGAACCCTCCAGCATGGGAGCAGTGAGAAAACTCTTTACATCAATAGACGCGCGCTCTCATATCCCCACCGCTGATGTTAAGCACAACACAAGCCGTTCTGGGAGCAATGTGTATGAATCATTCAGCGCACCCACTTCTCTAACCTCTCCCTCTCTTCCCACCTGTCCTCTTGGCGCACAGCCCCCCCCCCCCCCTCGCCCACCATGAGTCGCCGACAGCAGCTACTGTCTTTGTACTTAACCTCAAACATCACAGCTAACTCATATATCAATGCTGTGTTGAGACAGCAGAGAAGGGATGGGTGTCTATTCCTGCCTCAGTGGGAGTGGAGGATTGCTGCTGCTGCTGGAATGTGCCTTGCAAAAGTATTGACAACCCTGATTGGTAGGTTTGAGAGAAAGACAAAGAGTCAAGAATTAATTCACATGAAACTGCAACATACTATGATGCTGGGATATGGTGGGATTTCAGTGCATGATGCCGGAGTATAGCATTGGCCTCCATAGTATTTATGAAATAGATTCCTCTATCAACATCTCTGTTGATGGAGGAATCTGTTTTGCACTGCCTTGCAAAAATTTGAACAACTTTTACGTGTTTTTTGACATTA
Organism: Fundulus diaphanus; assembly: GCA_037039145.1. NCBI lineage: Eukaryota > Metazoa > Chordata > Actinopteri > Cyprinodontiformes > Fundulidae > Fundulus > Fundulus diaphanus. The sequence goes on from CM073138.1 coordinate 26,458,565, forward strand.
TAGTTACAAAGTAGATTTTTTTTAAATAAGGTTTTATGTTATAGACCAATACAAAGTAGCAAATAACAGTGAAGCAGAAGAAAGACTATACATGGTTTTTGAACAAACAATTATTTCTTCATTAAATGTTTTCTTATTCCTCTAAAGCAGGGGTCAGCAACCTTTAACACTCAAAGAGCCGTTTGGACCCAGACCCTGTGAATGGCTTCCCCTGCCTGAGTATTTCCTGAGCGGCCACAAAACGTGCATATGTAGTTGAATTTGCAGACGTCATCCACTTCTTGAATTGCTTTTTTCCTCAGATCGACAGCCACTCTCATAAGAGGTAAATGTAAATCAATATGCCCGGGTATCATCAAATGTTCTATTTTCTTCAGATATTTTACTTTTCCTACATTTCTCCACACTTGGCCATACTTCCCAACCAATGGCGCCACCAGGGGGTGGCCAGGACATGTCCACCCCACTTGTCAGTGTAATTTGTAGTAGCATCAGTTTAGCATTTCATCCCGTCATGCACAGCCAGCAATGCAGCCGCTCTTCTTGACCTTCTATTGTGCTTTTATTTGTATATGCCAGTATCTACTTTCCCCTAGTAATTATTCTGTTTTTCAATAAATGAATAAATGTACACCTTATTCCTAATATAATTACACAATAACAAGGAATTGTTGTTCAACTCAAAATGTTAACTGTACTGTTACTGCTTTATACACATTAGATCATTAGTAACATTAAAAATCAAACAATAAACCAAAAGATATCAGTAGGCATTTACTTAAGTCTTTAAGATAGTTTTCTACAGGCAGCTTTACCACAACAGTAGAATAAAATCCTGAAATTATGGCTTTTAGTTTCGGTGTGCCACCCCAAGACTTTAAGTGGCTCCATCTGGCCACCGCTATGAAACATTTCTGGAGGTGCCATTGTTGCCAACGTTTTGGTGGGCATATGCCGGCTTTTGGTGAGTGTGACGTGTGTTTTGAGGGACGAATAATAAAATATAATTTTATGGAATTTGCATGTTCTCCCTGTGCATGCGTGGGTTCTCTCCGGGTACTCCGGCTTCCTTGCAGTCCAAAAACATGACTGTTAGGTTAATTGGCCTCTCTAAATTCTCCTTAGGTGTGAGTGTGTGAAAGGTTGTTTGTCCTGTTTGTCTCTGTGTTGCCCTGCGATAGACTGGCGACCTGTCCAGGTTGTACCCCGCCTCTCGGCCATTGAACACCGGAGAAAGGCACCAGCACCCCTCACGACCCCATGAGGGATAAGCGTGTTGGATGGATGGATATATATATATACATATATGTGTGTGTGTGTGTGTGTGTGAACACAAATAAATTATACTTCATTAAAATTTTCTCAAGCCACGCCAAGCTACATTATAAGGATGAAAGAGACGTAAGCAGCCCCGGAGCTAGACCCCTGCTCTCCAGCAAAGGTCTCAATCACAGTCAAAGGGGATGGACACAGTCTATGAACATGAATCTTTAAAACTTGCCACATTTTCTAAGCAAAAAAAAGGTCTTGACTTTGAGTGGGCCGCTCTTACAAAGATATGTGTTGATCTCAACCAAGCATGTCCTGCAACCTTTAGACGCGTCCCTGTTTCACCACGCCTGAATTAGACTGCTGAATGAACCCCTGAGCATGCAGCCAACAGGCAGGCCTGCTGCTGACTCAATTACAGACTGAGGTGTGTTAAAGCAGATGTGCATCTACAAGTTGCAGGACATTGGTTCCCGGGGACTGGAGTCTGACACTTCTATGTTTCAGATTTTTATTTTTTGTAAAAGTGATGAAATTCATGAATCGTTTTGCTTCCTCCCCACAATGATGTAATGTTTTATCACATTAAACCCTTTAATGGGTTCTGTCTGCCACAGACAAATGTTGAAAAAGTGTTTGAATATGTTTCTGAGGAACTTTGTTTTTGGTGTGGCATGTCAAACAAACTTATCTTGCTTCATGAAAGTTGAATATTAACAAATTTCTAATTAAGTAAGCTTTATCAGCTGGGGACTCGGCCCTCTGTTTCTTATTATAACTGCGGAATAACATTTTAACCCCACCAGAGATCCAGCTCAGCATAACAGCAAAGCGTGTAATAGACGCTGGAGGGGAATTTGCCCGCTGACACACAGAGTGACACCAATTTGTCAAAAAGCGTGGTCTCTCAGAAATATGTGAATTAAGGATTATTTGGCAGAGCCAGAGAAATGTGTAAAAAACGACATGCCAGCAGGGGTAAAAGCTTTGGGTTTCTTCTCCATTAACTTTCCACATTAGAACGTTACCAGGGAAACACCTTTCACAAGAGAGGAAAAATTTGGTTGTTTTGTAATTTTCCCGTCGATGTTGGACTGTCCAAAGCCCAGCCATCTTTCCTTCAGAATTTAACCAAACAGCAAAACAGGAGCACAAATAAAACCACAGGATCTGCAGGATGTTTTAACGGTACGACAGTGAGGTTTCCTCCTCCCTCATTGAAATAATGACATTCACAACTTTTTCATGCTGCCTCAGTTATAGAAGGGAGCTTGAGTCCCCAAGAAAATAATTTCCTTTACAAATGTAATGAGATGTTGAAGCAGTTGTAATAAATTCATTAATATCTCAAAATTTTATTTTAGAGTCATTCATGTTTTAAGTGTAATGTTACGTTCAGCTCACAAAACAAAGAGATACATAATACCGGATTTTAACATCTTCTTGACAATTAAGGGTGCTTCATTTGAATGGAGTTAAAGTCTGAATTCCCTTTTTCCCTTTTAACAACTATTCCCCTTTTTATTTTTTATAATGATTTATAATTTTCTTACAGAAGAAACAACAATGAAAAAAGCAAAGAGAGGAAAGGTTTCACTAATAACAATGTCTTAAAATCTACTGCGTCCAGGCATGACCTTTCCATGCAATGCATTGAGATTTTATCAATTGTCTAATTCCAAGGTGGTCTTAGGGCTAAAAGTGTTAAATAAAGATCCTAAAAAAGATTGTATGTACTCAAAAGCTGAATTAGATTTCATACAATGTTTGTAAGCTTCCCTAAGCCCTTGGTAAAATGGCAAGTTTTTGAAATGAGATCATGATCAATAATTTTAAACACTTTTCTACCTAATGTGACATTTATCTGAACAAATTTAATAAATAAAACTGTGGGAAGACTATAAATGTAAAAAAAACAAAAAAACTGTAATAATCTGGTTACATTTGTGTTCACATCCTTGGATGCCTTTGTTTGCACCTTCTGATCGAATTTCCATATTTCGTCTTTGTGGGTACACTACACACCTAGCGTCAATTATATTGAATCTGATGAGCCTGAAATGAAGCTGTACTGTTGTGATTTTCATGCAAGACATTAATCCCCATGCATCTTTTGTCATAGCCAAAGTTTACAGAACGGTTGCAAAGGATCAGTAGGATCTCACATCACAAATGTAGCAGTCAGGAGAAGGGGTTCCTTTCAAAGCAACCAAATAATGGCTTTGCAAAATTAAAGTTTTGGAATCGTCTAGTTTGAATCCAGAGCTAAATATGCCAGAGAATCTGTGGAGTAACCTGAAATGGCCTGAAAACCAGAAAGAGTCGTAATAGATTTGGAGAACGTTTGAAAGCTAGGCTGGGCAAGTAGTTGAGTCAAAAAGTCAGTCCCTTTGCAGACAATTTAGATTACTGTGCAGCTGCATGAGTGTATCACGTGACGCGCTGCTGTTTGACACCCTCATGCATACAGTAAAATACTGCGCAATAAATGTAGATCTTCACATTTATCACAGAACTGTGAAGTTTGCATGGATGTCCAAAAAGACATTCCCCGAGAAACTGAAGCGTGCAAATAGATATTATAATATGAAAGACTGTAAAAAATTCTGATTGGGTCAAGAACCTGTAGAACCAGTAGAGTGTTTGTAAACAAGTAACAGACTATGAACTGAGCTGGTGATTTATTGATTCTCAGCAGGGGGCGATAGCCCTCGCAGCTCAGGATAATAGCTCAGACTTATTTAATCAGATGAACTCACAAGCTGACAGCAATTGGAAACGGCCTTGCATTGATCAGCAATACTGTGGTATTTTTAGATTTTATGCTACAAGCATCAGATCCCAACTCCATAGACAATGAAAGCATGAGAAAAGCAGATTGTGGTGTCAAATATTCATTCAGCAAGCTTGTTTGGAGTCCAGAAGGGTCTAAAATGAGAAAATATCAGAACAAGAGGAAGCATTTTTGGCTCTTTTGGAAGGTCCTTTTCTCCCAACTTTCCATTTTTAGGACCATACCCAGCCGTTAAACCAGTTTCTGATGAGATGTTTACACCTAAAATGCACTTTACAGGGTGCTAGTGCTTTAGAGATTACTCATTGTGGCTTTTAGCGCTGAACATTTGTGGGTGGTGGAGTATTTCCATCTCCAGTTTATTCTCCACCTAAGCACAAGGTATCAGTTAACCTCAGGATGTGCTGCAGATGGATAGTTGTTGAACAGTTGTCAGCGTAAGTCATCACAACATTCAAATGGGGATATTCATTGGTGCTTCAATAATCCATGGGCTGCGTGATAATGGAGGAAATGGAGCACTGATTATTACAAAATCCAACTTCAGTTAAAGTTGACAAAGCAAAAAAAAAAAAAAAAAAAAAAAGCTGATGCACTAAGGTACAAATACACACATTATATGATAACAGAAATAAATGCTGAATCCTGGTGGAGCTTTGAAAACTTTGAGTGGTTTTGGTCAAAATGTGCTTATCAGTGACTTTTTATGCCACATCTTTGAAAATATTTTAGTAGCAGTTAGGGCTATTTGGCATTGCTGTGGGGTTCAAGTTAGGCAAGAAAAGAGAAATCTGAAAAATTATGAACAAACAAACAAAAATCCAAATTAACAACTGTAAAATAGGCAGTATAAAACAATAAAAAGCTGATGGTGCATTGAGAGGTGAGCTTACAAAATACAAAACAAATCAAACAACAACAAAAAACACAAAGTAAAATAGCTCATAATTAGAAGACTAAATGCATGTGAGCTGAATAAGAGAAGGACTGTACCGAAACTCAAAGGGCATGATGGAAAACCAGGCTTTTCAACCATGTTAAACCACTTCGACAATAGCGTTCTCACTCTAATGAGCTCCAAAGAATCTTATAATGTTGAGTCTATAACTGACCTGGGTTCATACAGGGCTGACAATACACCTGTTATCTGTCACTTAGAGACAAGGCTTTAGTGAGTTTAAGATGGAAAAAAGGGTCGAAAGGAACAAAATGCGTTGGTTTAGGACGAGTTTGTTTCAGGGATACCCTTCATATGGAAACCACAGATGTGGCTACATTATGCTTTAGACGTTGTGCTTTATGGCACGATGGGGTTTAGAATGATAGAGCTAAATGGCTTTTCTGCACTTACCAAAGAAAAATCCTTATGGCCCAATGCTGGCACCAGTATGTTACAACTTGAAAAGGGCTTATTCAGGGTGATGTTCAGGGTTAGTTCTTTTTCATAATATTCACTCGGTGTCTCGCTATGGGATGCAGCCTCCTGCAGCCCTGATAGAAGCATTTATCTCAATCTGCCAATCCTGATTAGCCGGTGAAAGTGCTCGTCTTACGCCACGCCCAGTAGCCCCGACTACTAAAGCGTGCGCAGATCACGTCACTTCAATTCAAAACCTCTTCTCACCTGAGAGCTTATCTCACGTCGGAGCCTTTTGCTAGCTTAACTGCCCATAGACGGACCTTGCTAGCTTCCGTCGCCGGACGCTAGCACTGTGCTTCGATTTCTGCCCTGTCCGCTCACTCCAGACCGGACCGGTATCGTTTTTTTTGTTTTTTTTTCCGTTCACTCCACGGCGGAATCCCTCTCGGCTCCCCTCCGCGGACGCTCGAGTCGGTCGAGCATTTGGCACACCAGCGAATTTCTCGACCCCACCACGCTAGCACACCAGCTAGGCACGGTCCCTTTCCCTACCAGCACTCCAGCTCGTCGGAAAATGGCAACCGTCAAAAACCCTCACACCAGAGGAGACTACCGTCTTTGTGGTTGCGGGAACAAAATTTCGGGGAAGGACACCCACCCGGTGTGCAGTACCTGTCTGGGGGCCGACCACGCCAGGTCAGCCCTCGAAGTTCCCGGGTCCTGTGGGCACTGCAAAGTGTTCACGGTCAAGAGCCTCAGACGAAGACTAGCCCGCCAGGTTAGCATCTCGGACCGTGACCCATTCCTCCCCACCGCCGCCCACGAGGCAGCCGCAGAGGAGGACGAGGACATGGCTGGGGAAGCCCCGGAGACTGGCTACGACTGGAGTACCCAGTGCGAGCAGCTCCGTGCCCCCCCGTTTCCCGAGGAAGACGTGCTGGATGTTAGCCCCATGGAGGAGGATGACGACGCCTCGTTCCTCATATCAGAGGACGAGGAAGAGGATGACACCTTCATGGCCCCAGTCCAGACTGAAAAGCCGAAGCTGCCGAGCCCTTCCACCAGGGAAGACAGGGGAGCGAGCTCACCAGCTCCCTCCCTCCATGTGGACCTACTCGACGTGTGCAAACGCGCGGCAGAGAAACTGGAGATCCCCTGGCCGATTGCAATAGCGGAGCCCACCCGGTCCCGCTATGAAGGCAAACGGCTTCCCTTGGCGCGAAATGCGATGAAGCAGCTTCTTCCTGTCTTCCCCGAGTTGCTGACTGAGCTCTCCAAAACATGGACTAACTGCCCGTACAGCAACAGGAGCCCCATTGCGGGCGCGACATCCCTCGATTGCGAGGCGATGGACGCCCATGGCTTCTTCTCCATGCCTCCGGTGGAAGTCCCAGTAGCTGCGCATCTCTGCCCAGGCAGCGCGAGCCAGCTGTCCGCAGCTTCCCCCAGGCGCCCGACGCTGCCAGCTAAGCCCGAGCGTTTTCAGTCTGCGCTGACCGAAAGGGCGTACAAAGCAGCTGCCCTCTCGGCCAGAGCCCTCAACGCCCTCTCCATCCTCACCGCCTACCAAGCGGAGTTGTTTGGCGCGTCCGCTGAGGAGCAAGACCCGGACGCGTGGGAGGAAATGGCGGTCATCGCCGATTTGTCTCTCCGCATCCAACGTGTCTCGGTCCAGGCCACGGGAAAAGTGATGGCAACCCTCGTCGTCCAGGAGCGAGCGAGATGGCTCAGTCTCGCTAACCTGACCGACAGGGAGCGGGATGACATACTGGATATGCCAATCGTCCCTGAAGGCATCTTCGGCTCCGCATTGGCCACAATGCAGCAGAGATGCGAGGCAAAAAAGAAGGACAACGAGGCCCTCAAACTTTGTCTCCCTCGGAAAGCCCCAGCGCCTTCACCTCCGGTGCAGCGCAAAACCTTTGTGCAAGCTGCCTCCCAGCCGCCGCGTTTTAAAATACCGAGACGGCCACCACCACCTGGCCAGCCCCTCCCGATGAGGAAGGAGCGCGGAGCCGGCTGGCATGGGAAATCCGCCTCCCCGACCGCTGCGCCGCCGCCACCCACAGCCGCCGCGACCTCGGTCCCCCGGGCGGTGAAGAAGAAGAGAGCGGCCTGACAGCCGCCCGTTCCTCAGTTGGTGCAGCCTGCAGTTCCCCGTTGCGCAGGCTCACCGTTTTGGCTTGTTCGTGCGCGCCCCGTGCCACCGCTGCCCGTTCCAGAGCCGGTCCGCGAGGAGAGGGACTTCGCCTCGGAGAGTTGCGCTGTTGCGCCCCGAGCAGAATGTCCACAAGCACACACATACACACACGTTCGAAGGTTGAACGGTGTGAAAATAAAAACAATAAATCTGTCACAACCAGGCCACGAGCCGAGAGTGCAGATAATAAAAAAAGCCAAAACAAACAATGCTCTCTCCATAAGCAGGGTGGCCATTCAGCCCCCTGCAGCCCTGCTACCGGGATGGGCGTCGCCAACCCCACGGAGCAGAGCAGAGCGCCCCGTCACACCTGCGGTGGTACCCGAGGATCATTTCCCGGCTCTACCACAAGGGGGCGCGGAGCAAAAGCCGCAGTATGCTCCTCCTCTTTCTCTCAAATGGGAAAGCTGGAAAGCAGCAGCGGCCCCACCGTGGGTATTACGCACAATTTCCCGGGGATACAGGCTTCAATTCGCCACTGTCCCTCCCCGTTTCTCCGGCGTAGTACACTCACATGCACAGGGAGAATCAGCTCGAGTCTTACAGGAGGAGATCCTCTCTCTGATAGACAAACGAGCGGTTTCTGTCGTATCTCCCGAACAGAGTCTGTCAGGGTTTTACTCCAGATACTTCCTCGTCCCCAAACGGGGGGGGGGGGGGGGGGGGGGAGGGGAATCCGCCCTATTCTGGACCTGAGAGCCCTGAACAAATTCCTGCGGAAATACAAGTTCAGGATGCTGACACATGCAGCACTGCTGCGTCTAGTAAGACCGAACGACTGGTTTTCGTCCGTGGATCTGAAAGATGCGTATTTCCACATTCCCATTTACCCCCCTCACAGACAATATCTCCGATTTGCCTTTCAAGGGGTGTGTTACGAATACCGTGTTCTACCATTCGGCCTGTCTCTCAGCCCGAGGGTTTTCATACGGTGCACAGAGGCCGCGGTAGCCCCGCTCAGACGCCGTGGGATACGTCTGGCCACGTATTTGGACGACTGGCTCCTGTTAGCGCAGTCAGAACAGGAAGCCAGGGTTCACACACATATTGTCACAGCACACCTGATGGATTTGGGTTTTGTGATAAATATGGAAAAGAGCCACCTATCTCCGACGCAGGAGATATGCTTTCTGGGGCTATCCCTGCGCTCTGTGCCGTTCACAGCTCGCCTATCGGAGGAGAGGGTGACGACTTTCAGAGCTTGCCTTGCACACTTCCGTCGGCACAGATCCGTCCAGTTCAGACTGTGCATTCGGTTGCTGGGTCTGATGGCCTCAGCCATCCTCGTGATTCGCCTCGGCCGTCTTCACATGCGGGACTTTCAGCGCTGGGTCGCTTCGCTCCGAATGGACCCCGTGCGTCATGGCGCACGGCGGATAACGGTCACAGCGGACTGTGTAACAGCTCTGCGCTGGTGGCGAGCCCCGTCCTTCCTGACCCAAGGGGTGCCCATGGGCACCGTCTCGTCCAGGAAGGTTGTGACCACGGATGCCAGCCTATACGGCTGGGGCGGCATTCACGAGGGCAGGTCTGTGAGGGGTCGCTGGAGCCAAGCTCTCCAGCGCCTGGACATAAACTTCCTCGAACTTTCAGCTGTGTTTCTTTCCCTGAGACACTTCCTCCCATTCCTCTCAGGTCACCATGTCCTGGTGAGGACAGACAACACGACAACAGTGGCATATATCAACCGCCAGGGAGGCTTGCGCTCTCGTATGTTGCACGATCGGGCACGCGAACTGATCCTCTGGAGCAGTGCCCACTTTCTCTCCCTGAGGGCGACGCACGTCCCGGGAGATTTAAACACAGGTGCGGACCTGCTGTCCAGGGGCGCGCCAATGTACGGGGAATGGACGCTGCACCCGCAAGTCGAGGAGCAGATATGGGCGCGCTATGGCCGCGCCCAGATAGATCTGTTCGCGTCCAGGGAAAACGCTCGATGCGAGCTGTTCTTCTCTCTGAGCACCCTGAATGCCCCCCTGGGCGTGGACGCACTAGCGCACGCTTGGCCGCACGAGCTGCTCTACGCGTTCCCCCCGCTGGCCCTGATACCCCCTACTCTCGCCAGAGTGAGGGCATCCAATCACAAGCTGATCCTGATAGCTCCACACTGGCCAGCACTACACTGGCTGGCGGAGATATTCCAGATGCTATGCGCCCAGCCTTGGCAGCTGCCGCTGCGCAGGGACTTGCTCTCGCAGGGGGCGGGGACAGTGTTCCACCCGCACCCGGAGCGACTACAGCTGTGGGCCTGGCCCGTGAGTGGCTCAATTTGACCACTGCTGGGCTCCCTCAGAGTGTAGTTAATACTATCCAAAATGCCAGGGCTCCCTCCACTAGGACTCTATATGGCTCCAAGTGGGGACTGTTTGAGCGGAGGTGTCTTGAACGGGACTACGTTCCTTTTCAGTGTTCTGTACCAGCGATTCTGTCGTTTTTACAGGAACTGATTGATAAAGGAAAAGCCTTTTCCACGGTTAAGGTCTATCTGGCTGCTATAGCGGCGTGCCATATAGGATTTGAGGACAAAACGGCGAGCCAACACCCTTTGGTGTGCCGGTTTATGAAGGGCGCGCGCAGGCTTCTCCCTGTCTCCAAACCTTTGCTGCCCCCGTGGGATTTGATGGTGGTTCTGGAAGGGCTCAAAGGGCCCCCTTTTGAGCCATTGTTGGGGACCAGTCTTAAACATCTGTCTCTTAATAACAGTGCTGTTACTGGCTCTGGCCTCTGCGAAACGAGTCAGCGACATTCATGCGCTCTCTGTGAACCCCGCATGTACTCGGTTCGACCCGGGGTACACGCGTATGGTTCTGAAACCCAACCCAGCTTTTGTTCCTAAAGTAGTTGGTTCATGTTCACCGATCGAGCTGGCGGCGTTCTCCGCTTCCCCGGGTGAACAGCGAGCGCACATGTTGTGCCCTGTTCGGGCCGTACGCTCTTATATGGACAGGACACAGAACATCAGGAGGAGTGATCAGCTCATTGTCTCCTGGGCGGAGCCCCGTAAGGGACAGCCGATCACAAAGCAGCGCCTCGCCCACTGGGTGGTAGAGGCTATAGCTTTGGCGTATGAAAGCAGGGGTCTGCAGCCCCCGGCGGGTTTACGTGCACACTCTACCCGCGGGATGGCCGCGTCCTGGGCTTTATTCAGGGGAGTGTCCGTTCAGGACATTTGTTCGGCAGCGAGTTGGTCCTCGCCTCTGACTTTTGTGCGGTTCTACATGCTTGACGTGTCCACACCGTGCGTGGCCAGTGCGGTCCTGGAGTCATAACGGAACTTATGGACCTTCCCCATACGGCCGGTTCTTGTTCGATAAGCTGTCTGGCAATACGGGAGCTACCATATCCCATAGGGAGACACAGAGTGAATATTATGAAAAAGAACGTTTGGTTATCTAACATAACCCCAGTTCTTAGAATAATATGAGCGAGGTGTCTCGCCAGACAACCCTTCTTGCTGGGCGGTGAGAAGAGGTTTGCTTGTTGAATTGAAGTGACGTGATCTGCGCACGCTTTAGTAGTCGGGGCTACTGGGCGTGGCGTAAGACGAGCACTTTCACCGGCCAATCAGGATTGGCAGATTGAGATAAATGCTTCTATCAGGGCTGCAGGAGGCTGCATCCCATAGCGAGACACCTCGCTCATATTATTCTAAGAACTGGGGTTATGTTAGATAACCAAACGTTTTTGCAACGTATTGCAGTTCTTCATTAAAAAACAAACAAAACTAAATGAGGTGTGCTTCTCCTTTTTATTCACTTTTATGGCTAAACTACTTCAAGTGTGCCTGAAAAGTTCATGCTAGAGGTCGTGTTGCACAAAACACACAGGTCTGACCCACCGTAGTAAACTTAGCAAATTTGGGTTCCACTATCAACTAACAACACAAAGAGGTGCTTTATGAATGTTTTGCTCCATCTTTATGAAAAATTAAATTCAAACACAAAGAGCCCCAAAGCACATTTGTTTTAAGAACAAAAAAAAAAGAGTGCATCCCAAGACACACATAGATAGCTGCTTATGCAGCTGCATTGAAGAAAAAACATTGCTTCAGGTCAGGGGGGACTTGGATTCTAATCTTCTGTACAAATCTGTGATGAGCTGTGTGTTTTGAAGGTCCTGTGGGAGCTGCCACACATAATTAATCTGGTTTCATAAAAATGTTTCAACATATTGGATGACTGGGAGCTCAGAGGAAACAAATATTAGTTGTCATTCTAATGTAATCCACATGAAATAAACAAGTTGCTGCCTCCAAATGTGTTCATATTTGTGTTTATATACAGTAGTTGTCTGTACATGTGTCTATATTCGCTGGAAAGAAGTCAGAACTCTGCTGCTGCTGCTGCTGCTGCTGCTGCTGAGTTCCCAGGGAAATCAGAGCACACATGTAGCAGCAGAGACGGTGGGAAGTGGGTAGAGGAATTAGGAAAGAGGAGGGAGATGCGGTGAGAAGGAAGGGGAAGAAGAAAGACGGAGTTTCAGGGAATAAAATGTTGACGCCAGGCAGCTTGCTTGGCAGCTCACAGACGAAGTATGTGTCCTGGTTTCTGGGTTGCAATCAAATCCCTATAAACAGAGTGATCATTCACTCTGCCTAAACCCACACTGCATTGCTGGCAACCTGCAAGGACACACACACACACACACACACTTGGGCACACACGAGCACGGGGCTGTGACAGCAAAAGGTTGGGTTTTTAGTAGGTTTTGCAGCTTTATCCAAAAAATCTGAGTATAAATCCACAAATAAGCAGGTGAGCTCAAACAAATGCTAGCAAACTTGAGGAGAGAAGGAAGGAAATAACAGTAGATTTAAGAAATTAGTAGGAAATTAAAGAGAATTGTAAATCCTTAAACTTCCTTGGGGGTCAACAGAGATGTAGACAGACTTAACACCTCTAAAATAAATTAGGCATTCTCACTTTGCTTTTATACAATCTGGTAAGCTGTTTAGCTGTATATTTTCAGAGAACTATTTAAAATTTAATGATTGTGGTTTACCAAAAACAGGATAAGCAGGGAATTTTTGCACCTAATTGGTAGGATTGTCTTTTGATGTGGCATCAAACACCAGAGTATGTGCGTCTCTGTGCACAACCATCCTGCTAGCACAGACTCGCTAAAAGCGGGGAAAAAAAAGGAAAGGAAAACAAAATCATTGAGTTTTATTGGGTTTTTTGTCACAGCTGATCAAGAATTTCTTCCATCTCAGTCGGGGCCAATAAGCTGAAAGCTTACCTGTGCACTTAAGGAGAAGGAGAATCAGCAAGGACTGAAAGAAACCAAGTCGGGGAACAAAAGAAACTCTTTTCACCTCCACACTCCACATAATGATTCTGCCTTCTAGTCCTGGAGCACAGAAACAGCTGCTTGTCTCTTTCACAGAACGTGATATAGCTGCAGTTATTGGCACAACAGTTTTATGTTTATTTTCTCTGTATATAGGTGCAGAAGAAGCCAAATATTTACACACACTTATATTCTCACAGTCTGACATTTAATCAAACCTTTCCTGTTTTACATCAGTAAGGATTGCCAACATTTAGACTTGCTATATGCTAGAAAGAACCAGACAAAATATATACATTTTGAGAATTTTTAAGCTTTCTTCAAATCCTGATCATGTTGACTTCATTAGTAGTAATTTCATTAATTAGATTGAAATAACTGCCTTTTAAACTGTATGATATAGATCAAACATTTTTAGTATCCTTCCACATGCATCTCACAAACGTTTGCTGGGGTTTTTGGCCCATTCTGATGGCAGCTCCATGTTTTGAGCTGTGGATAAGACGAAGAACCAACATGCAGACAGGATCGTGTGATGAGCATTGTGATGATTTATTAAGGACAGAGGACTCACAAGGAATACAGCAGTCAGAGAAAGAACATGGGGAGAGTATCAGGAAATGTGGACAGAATCCAGTGGAGAGCAATGGGAATGGATGAGTATATACTGAGGGAGAAGTGGAGAATGGCATTAAATGCAGGTGAGCTAATGAGGAGATAATGTGAATCAGAGGAAGCAGAAGGAGCACAGGAAGACTGAGGAAGGCAAACTAATTAACACAAATGGAGCTAAAGAGATAAAGAACTATCAAACCAACGGGAAAATCGAACAGAGATCTAGCAGAGAATAACCTAGAATCCACAGAATAATTGATGCATTCATTTCACACCACAAAATGTTCATCTCTGGGACGCAGAACCAAAAATCCTCACTGAGCATTATTAAGGTTGAGACTTCCCGATGGCGTTTTTACTTGTTTGAACATGTCACCTTCAGTTATCTGGGGATGGTACTAATGAAGAAACCAGACATGTGGACCTACACATCTCTTTTTCTGACTCACCCAAGACAGTTGTTAGAAAGACGTTAATATCTTTAAAAAGGACAGATTTGGTGCTTTGTAAAAGTTTAAAAATAGATTGAAAAACCTCTGAAATACCATGTTTGTCTAAAAAGGCCATTACTTGCTTGTAAACTACCTTTCAAGAAAAAGGCAATTTGGTGATAATCCTGACATTTTCAAGAGTATTGAGGAGCAAGTTTCTTAGGTAATGACCTGTTTAAGATTTACAGGTATAACACCAGGGAACAAACTAACATTAAGAACTGAGTGTACAAATGGTGCTATAGTGACAAAGACCTCTTTAAAAATCCAGGAGGGAGAGCATCATATGGAGAAACTAAGTGCTTCAAGTAAGCTGCGGTCTCCTGTAAAGAAAGCAAAGAAACTGGCTCAAACTTATCCAACACAGCTGAGCAAAGGACAGGGAAAAAAGGGTCATAAACAGAATTAAGATCTGAGCTTTCAGAGATATTGCTTTATCAATAAAAAAGTGTAAAAATATTTCACAAGTTTCCTGAGAGGATCCATCACAGAGTCATGCTCCAGCATGAAAGACCATGCTTTAAATAAAATAAAATATAAGGCTTGTGACAATTTCCGGGCTTATTCCAGCATCCTAAACAGTTTATCAATAGAAACTCCAGCAGCATTTTAATATCTGATATGACACCTGAAGTTTATCCTTCTTCCATTCAAACGTGGCTCTCCTACACTTTCTTCTGGCAGCAGCAAGTGTGGTTTCATTTTAGCCAGATTTGGCTTTTACTTACCAGATCTTAAAGGAGGCCACAGAAACTAAAACAGTTTGGCAGATTAAGTAAAAACATGAGCTGATCTCATCAGAGCACTGACCAGCAGTGGAAGGATTAAAATCATAACATCAAAAAACTACAGGTGGATTAACTTTGGTACAAAGAAGAGTAACTTCAAATAAGACGGGTTTATGATCTAACAAAGTACATCACAGAGCTCTAAGTTAAAGCAGCACCGTGTAAGTTTTGACCCAAGTATTAGCTTAATTTCAGATAGATTAAATAATTTTTCAGGTCATTGTACAGCACTTGGTGCACATGGATGCCTTCCTTCTCAAAAACTCACCTATGTAACTTGAGTGGGTCGGATCCGTTGCTGAATGGGTCATGTGACCTAAAGGGTCGCTTTAGGTCAGGTGACCCATTCTAAATTACGGCAGTCTGAGCTCAGACTACCGTAACAAAAAAAAAAAACACACACACACACACACACACACACACACACACACACACACACACACACACACACACACACACACACACACACACACACACACACACACACACACACACACACACACACACAATCCAGATATGACACTTACCTGATCAGACTTATTTTTGGTTCTCTGATGTAGGAAGTAATCTAGAGGGGTGAATGTGGCATTTTTTTTACAAGTAACTCCATGACTAAATCTGCTGGTTCAAAGTGGTCTGCTATTGGATTCCAACACACGAAGGGAGATTCTTAAATTCTGCGACAGTGCGGTGTTGCCAGTGGCCTTCAGTTGCATTAAACCTGGAGATTACGGGTGTAGTGCCCTTAGTGGCGAAAAGTTACACGGTGCTGCTTTAAAAACAGGTAAATCATCATCATCATCATCATCATCATCATAAGGCACTTTATAAAGTCACCTCGATCAAATCATACAGACCGATTGGTTCAAAAATTTTCTTTATAAGGAAACCCAGCAGATTGCATAGAGTCATTGACTTTCAGCATTCACTCCTTCTGGATGAGGATGTAGCGACAGTGGACAGGAAAACTTCCCTTTAACAGGAAGAAACCTCCAGCAGAACCAGGCCAGGGTGAACGGCCAACTGGGACAACCGACTGGGGGTTTGAGAAGACAGCGCATACACATGAAAAAAAAAACAAAAAAAACACAGGAGCATTGATCCAGGAGCACTGTTTATGTGAGAGAAAAGTAAAATGGTAATGTCATACATTCATGACTTCATCTAGGAAAGAAACACTGCTAAGCAGATAAGCTCTGAGCCAGTTTTCAAGTCTATGAAGAAAGAGCATGTACAGTTTTTTTGCAATAAAAGCTCGACCAATTACTGTAGTCGCGTTTCCATCAACGTTTTTTTGATCTTCCTAGATATTCCCATAATGATCAAAAACGGGGCTGGAAGCAACAACAGACAGGTGTGGATCAGGGAAGAGACTCGAGCATTTCTTTGTCTCTTCCGTGAAAAAAAAGAAGAAAAATTGGCATATTCATTGAAGCCTTGCTCCATTACTGATCTGTGGTCTGTGCTAGTTACCAACCTCTATTTCCTGTTTATTACAGCCAACGTCAACATTACTCTGTGCATCGCCTGGTTAATTTGCTACAAACCAGTAAATGGAAACACATCTGATGCGCATTTTCTTTTTTGTGATATTTTAAAAGTTCGCTCAAATTTTGCATGAGAATTGGATGGAAACACAGCTTATGATCAAAAGTTGTTGGCAGCAGAAGCTCAGCCGATGACCCCCCTCTCCAGCTAGCGAATGATCAGATGACGTCCACTGAATGTCCCCCTATTTCCAGAAACTGGGGAATTTTCAGTGAAATACAAATATTTGGAGCAGACCTTATAAGAGATCACAGCAAAAACCTTCAAACCTTTCTCCTCTCTTTTTGTTCTGGTCTCATTTTCTTTCAAAATAAGTGACTGTGAGCGGATAAGATTTCATTGTTTATGTATTTATTCATTGTGGAGCTGGGATTACTGACTTTACAAGGTCATTCAAACAGCTGAGTGAATACTCTATTGACTGGAATGTAAATACAGCCTCACTCTCAGCTCCAGCCGCACGCTTAAATGTGCAGGCCCCCGTCTGCATTATCCTTTATTGTCATCTAGAGGAGCAAGTGTTTTTCCTAAAGTGCTGATTAAGTGGCTGGGCCTTCTATCTAGGTCCTGGGATCTGGGGAAATAGAAAACCAGAAAGTGAGATGTTGATATTGATTCTGCAATCAGGGATAGAGGGCACCTTTCATTTTACATTAAACTGAGCTGATGTCCAGATTTTGCATCCTGTGTTGTAAAAATAATTTGGAGCTTTCACTGTATTCAGGTATGACTGTAAAACACCTGATAAAGAAACGTATGTGACCTGCCAATGTAAAAAAAATTTAAAAGTAGAAATACATTTCACTCTCTCTGCTTAAAAAACAAAACAAACAAAATTTCTTTACCGTCTACGGCAAGTCGGAGAACTGAAGGGCCCTTGATGCCTTCAGAACTTGGGAAAAGAAAATTGCCTCTCCTTCAAAACCCACTAAATTAAAGCTAGAGCAAAGTAACTTTTAGCTCATTTCGTGGGGACCTTTAAAAGGATGATGTTTTGGAGAAAGCAAGGCTTAGCAATTACCACC
Source organism: Fundulus diaphanus (assembly GCA_037039145.1). Classification (NCBI taxonomy): domain Eukaryota; kingdom Metazoa; phylum Chordata; class Actinopteri; order Cyprinodontiformes; family Fundulidae; genus Fundulus; species Fundulus diaphanus. The sequence continues at coordinate 26,475,944 of CM073138.1, forward strand.
TTGCCTGAAATCCATTTTGCACAAAGAAGTCCAGTGTTTCTTGAACAGAACTTTACTAATTTTCCTTAGCATATGCATCAAAGCTTGCATGGTAACCAAAGACAAGGTTTTATGATTTGGCCAGAGGTGGGTTAAATAGCCAAAAGATTTTACTAAAATAAGAGCAACACTACTTCAACATATTTTTACTTACGCAAAAGTAAAAAGTAACCAACTTGTCATGAACGGGGACAATATTCAGCCAGACAAGCAGAGGTTAGGCAAAAGATAATTTATTAAACTGAAAAACAAACAGGCGGGAACAAAAAAGGGCATAAAGCCAAAAATGGGAGGTCTGTGTCCAAAAACCAAAAATAGTCCAGAGCTGACAAGTGGCAAACTAAATAATCAAACAGGGGACAGGCTAACTCCAAAATCCAAAGACAGGCTAGGTCAAGTAAAACAGGCAGGCAGTCAGAACAGGGCAGGGAAAAAACAGGTACAGGGATCAGGCTGGCTCAGATAACTAGAGGCAATCGGGTCGGCATCAACAGACAATAAGAAAAGAACGCTGGATAAGACTCACCTAAAGGCTCGAATTGATCTGGCAGATTGCATGGGGCAGAGGCAGGTATAAGTAGGAGAGTGAGCAGATGAATGGAGTGAAACTAATTACCAGACTGGGTGGAGCTGATCAGGGGAAGGGAAGTGACTGGAGGCAGAACTGAGCTGACTGAAAAAAGTGACAGGTGAAACTAAAACAGTACACAAGCTATAATAGAAACCAAACAAGAAAGAACCCAAAACAGAAACTGAACTTAAGGCAGGAGAGTGAACTAATTAATTAAATAACAAACATAAACCATAACCAAACCCAAATCATGACACAACTGAGATATTACTAAAGTAAGGTTCAAAAAGTATTCGTTAAGAAATACAAAAAAATAACACAATTAAAAAATCTTTGATTCAGGCAGAAGAAACACTTTTGAAAATGTATTTTTTAAACTCAAACTTCTGAAACCAATACATACAACAGATAATGTATACACACCATAATGCCAAAAGTATTTGTTCATCTGCTTTTACATGTACATGAACTTTTAGGACATCCTATTCTTAATCCATAGGGTCAAATTTGTTGATGAATCCCCACTAAAGCAAAAGCGACTTTAATGTAAACATCTTCCTCAGGGATTAGGAGGTTTTGTGGTTAGATGTGAAAATCAGAATTCCAGCCTCTGCTCCAGTTCATCCTGAAGGTGTTATCTAAGGTGGAGGTCAGGACTCTGTGCAGGTCAGTCAAGTTTCTCTACACCAAACTTTTATACACCTGCAGCCATGGAAGTGATTGAATTCACTGATCTAATGGTGTGAACCAATACTTTTGGCAATATAGTGTATGTTAGAACGGTGCAAAGTACTTCCAACGACTATCTGCTGCTCATTGTAAGTTCACTTGACCTCCAAATGGCTTACTGAGCTAACATTGAAATAACAAAGCTTGTATACAAATAAGAAGTCTCACAAACTGTAGGCGTGTGTCTCTGGTGCATTTTTGGCTAAAACAAGTTTGTTCTTTTTTCAGTGAAGTTACTCACAGGGGGTACAACAGCCTGAAATCTCACTCAAGTAAGAGTAGTGATCCTTCTTCATAATATTACTCAAGTAAAAGTAAAAAGTACAGAGCCGTAAAACTACTCCTAAAAGTACACATTGTTCAAAAGGTTACTCAAGTAAATGTAACCGAGTAAAAGTAACTGTCAGGATCCATTATTGTTTAAACTGTGTGAAGGTTATTTCTATTTTTTTGCTTTCCTCAGTTGCCCGGCTCAGTCTTTCCTCCAACTGTTTGACATTCTGTTGATTGTTACTCACCCGATTTTCATCCTGTTGATTATTTTCAGTGTATTTAAGATCCTGTTTTCTGTTTCTCCACTGCTGGGTTCTATGGCTGTTTTGTGTCTGTAAGTTTCACTTAATTGTGACATTTAGATGGCAGAATCAGAATTTGATGCAAACGGCATAAAAGCATGGATCCAACCTGCTTTGTTGACGCTGCTGTTGGTGGTGTAATGCTTTAGGAAAGTGCTTTTGGCGCACTCTGAGACCCATAGAACAACCTGACCATTGTTTAAACATGCGTTACTGACAATTTCCATCTGTTTATGAGAAAAATGTACTCATCCTTTGACCTCTGGGATGTGGTGGAATGGGAGAGTCGCATTAAAAGAGAGTACATCCTGGTACTAACGAGGTGTGCCTGTTAAATTATCTCCACTCTGATAACACTGCTTTATTTTACTTGAATAAAAATTGGGAGTACATGTTTTTCACTAACTTTGCAACAATATAGTCTTTTAAACATAATTTTCGCATAGCATCACTGTTAATCTAATTGACTTGAATGGTCTTATTATTCTGGTAGCCATCCAAGACTTTGGTTATATTGGGTAAATGGGTTTGTTACATAAGTCAAAACACAAGATATAGACTCTATTTGTGTGAGTTATTGTGTGCATTTGTGTTTTTTGTTATTACAAAAATGGTTCAAAGACAGATGCAAGCATTCTACTCACCCAGTTCCAGAAACGGGGTTCAGGAGCCATAAATTATGGAACTGAATAAAACAAACATCTGTGCCTGCTTGTTTTATTCAAGACCAAAGTGTGAAACTGTGTCAGTGTGGGTACCAGAATATCTCAAACGGATAAGGCTCATTTTAATAACAATGGGATTATGCTGATAACTGGTTCATCTGGTGACTTTGCTTTCTGCAGTTATTAATTCAGAGAGTTTCCCACCATTATAGCTCTGGTATGTATACTAAGCTACACTTATGGGCTCATATTGACAGGTCTTCATCCGAAATGAAACTTAGACTTAGACTTTCTTTATTGTCATTTTGTATACACAGAGTGGATACAGAACGAAATTTCGTTTTCACACAGCTCAGAAAGATTGCAGTAACTCTACAGGATACCTTGCGGTGAATTACAGTACAGGATAAAGTGCAGTGATAAATCGCAGTCACTTACAGGATAAGTTTCAATTGACTTCCGGATAAAGTGCAGCAGTGAACAGTAGGCAGTTGAAATGTAAACAGTGTAAAACAAATGTAAACAAATATGCAGTAAGGTGCAGCAATGATTTAAAAGTAGACAGTTGCATTGTACACAGTTTTGCAGTACGTTTCCCGGTAAGGTGCAGCAGCAATTTTGCAGGATATAATACAATGTGCAAGTGTGCAAATGTGCAAATCAGCGAATCGAATATGGTACACAGTCCGTTTTTATACTTTAGCAGTTCAGCAGTTCAACAGTCTGATGGCAGCAGGGAAAAAGCTTTTGCAGAACCTAGTGGACCTGCAGCGGATGCTGCGAAACCTCTTTCCAGAGGGCAGCAGGGAGAACTGCACTACTAAAACCAAATGAGATCTGTCCATAACTTGAAATAGGCAAAATCAGGGTAGATTTGTATTCAGAATTATAATGAAATGCCATAATTTTGTTGCATGTGAAAACTTCTTTATTTCCCCCTCTTTATTCTGACCAGCTATTAGCAGCAACTGAGAGTGAACAATAATTTTGCAAACATGTCTGGTCCTTCCAGTTTCTGCTCCTCTATTTGTCCTTTTGGTCATGTTCTCCCACCTTCCCTCCAAGCTCATCATCTTTTCATTGCATCCCTCTTTCTTCTCTTTTATCATCCCCCTGACACCTGCTCTGAGGGGACAAAATTCAGCCATCCGTCTGTCTGTCAGACAGAAAGGTCATTAAGCAATGAAGGGGACAGGGCAGGGAAGGAAAGGATTCTTTTTCTAGTGTTCAAGTGACTAGACTTAAAAATTGAGTAATTTCTTCCACTCGTGCAAGGTTATAAACAAAAGAGACCTACGTTAATTTTTTTTATTTAAACAAAATAAACGCTTTACACCGCATTTAAAGGCAAAAAGTTTGCATTTAATTAATTTTGGTTAATCAAATCATTGATTTTTTTCTTCTTCACTAATTAAAGGACTTTGGTATGAAAGAAAATAAGATAATGTAGTTTTCACTGACCTTTGGTATATTACATATGAATAAATAACCCTTTCAGAAATTATAATAACTACAGAAATTTCCACCATAGTGTCAGGGTTCTCTGTTTTCCGTGCTCTAACTCTGCTTCACAGGTGGCTGCAGTTGATGGGTGGGCGTGGCCCACAACTGCGACTCATCAAAGAACCTTCGTCTTGGGCTTTAAAAGGAGTACACAGATAGCTGGAAGACGCCAGAGTGTCACCCCGTCGTGGTATGCCTAGGCCACTGAGCTGTCTCCCGTGCTTTGTACCTGTGAGTTTTTGGGAAACCCTATTTTTGGACTAATCCTGTCTCCTGTTATTCTCCAGTTTGTCGTGTTTGGATTTACTCACCTGTGTTGGCGTCATGCTCAGTGAACCAGTCATCCGAATCCCCGCCGCTTAGATTTTGCTCTGGCATCTCCACTCATACTCCCTTGCCCACGCCGGGCGTGAGAACTTCCTTCCTTGATTCACCTGGTTTATCAGCTACACTCCGGTTCTTCCAGCTGCTCCTCCTGCCTGCCGTCACAGTGGTGCTGTCCGCGCCCCTCGCCTGCATCCCATCTGCCAGCCCTCCTGTCACTCAGCCACCAGTTACCATCAGCGAGTTACGGTCACAGAGTCCCCTTTTCACTCATCCCCCCCGGACAGGTCTCCCCAACCAAACGGTAAGCGGCGCAGCTTCTGGAACATTTCCCCCTGGTTTGATCCTTAGTAAACATATCCTCTTTCTTCCCGCAGTCGTTCCAGCTCTGACGTTCAGACCTCGCCTGTCGCAACACAGCGTGTGCTTCCCTTTTGTTGAGCCTTAAAATAAACATCTTAAAACTGTTCCTGCTTCCGTCTGTGTCTGCATGTGAGCCAAACACTTAAAAACCATGACACATAGAACCAAATATGATCTGAACGGTGCTTTCCTTTGCAACCGAAGATTAACACATATTTAGTTAGTGATCCTAGGGACTTTCTACTTTCTGGGATCTAAAAACTACTCTGTTTAACTCTGTTTTCCTTTTTGTCGTATAAGGTATTGAAATGACGGGAGTGTAAAAAACATCATTAACCTATATTTAGATTGTAAAAAGAAAGATAGTGTTGTGAAAATCCATCCATCTATTGTCTTATCCCTGCAGGGTCTGGGGGTGGTGGTGGTGGTGGGGGGGTGTTTTGCCATCTCTAGTAGTCTTTGAACGAGAGTCGCCGTACATCCTGTACAGGTCGCCAGTCCATCACAGGGCGACACAGACACACACACACAGGGCCGTCAACCTAAACTGACCAGGCAAGGGGAGCATTTATCACACAAACAACAAAGAGGATCATGGTAAGAGGATCTGCAAAAATCTACAGCTCAGGTGGGAGAACCTGTTCACGTTACAACTACCAGTTGTGCAACCTACATTTCTGACTCTTCTGGTACTAGGACAAACCTGGAGGACAACCTCATGGAGGCTGCAGAACTGGAGACTGGGTCAGATACAAACAGAACTTCAAGGGAATAGTTTGGATCATAACATTCACATGCAAAAGAATGGCCCAGTCAAAGTCCAGACCTAAATCCGGTTAAGAATCAGTAGCGAGAGTTGAAAATGGATGTTCACAGATACTCTTTATCCCAGATGAGCTATTCTAGAGAGAAAAATTGTTTTGAAAATGTTGTGTTCACTCCTACTGAGTGAACACCAATCAGTACTAACTTTTTCAGATGTTTAGTTCTTTATCATTTTGTAACGATGTATCATTTTACTTACAGTTTGTGTTGGTTTATAATGTAAAATCCCAATTTTGAAGTTTGTGCTTGTAATGTGACTGACAGTGGAAAAGTTCACAAGGCATGAAAACTTCTGCAAGGCACAAGATAAACCCAGTTTAAGAATTACTGTGAAATTGTTTGACATTGACAGAAGATATAAACACTTTTTGGAATTTTTGATAAAAGAAGGAAAATATCTGAATAAATATATATTTTATATCTCCAACTGTATGGACAAACAGCAGCCCAGTTAGAGAATTAATTGATGTAGTGTGTTTTCTTTTCAGGATAAGCAGAAAATGAATTTGTCATCAAGCTACATGTTAACAATATCTAATTTAATGAGATAGTGTGCTCAGATGATGTAAACAACCGAGGAAAGTGATAAAAGGAGTGACATTGTAGCCAGTCTGCTGTCTGACTGTTATTCTTTTCCCTGGCCATTCTGTACTAATTAGAAAATATTTGCCTTCTTGTTCAGTTTCTGCTGGGGTAAGGATACAGTTTTTGCTCCTATCTCTGCGTTCAGTAAGGCTGGGTTTGAGCGAAAAATAGAAAATGAATAAAAAGGAAAAGAATGATGCAGAGTAAACAGAAAGCGATGCAACCCAGCTGCAAGAGCACTACAAACAGACATGAAGTGACTTTAGAGGGACTAAAAAAAAAAATTAAAAATTAAAACAGAACGACAAAAAGCATAAGCCAAAGACTAAAAAGAGACGTGGAAATGAAGATGAGAGGACAAGATGACTGCATTGTGATGCAAGATGACTTTAAAGGGACAGAAAAACAACGAGAAAGTGACACAATGACTGTAAAGATTAGGAAACATAAAAGAGATAGAAGGAACCTGGAAGAGAAGTCAACAGACTGCAAAATAAGAGCAACGAAACAAGTAAAAAAACAACAACTCATGGGCAAACCTAAAAATGACAAAAAATAGAATTTAATTACTGAAACCATGAGGAAAATAACCAAGACAATAAAATATTTTGGTAATGACTCTTTCTATAAAGCATTCTATTCTCCTTGTGACCTCAGCTCCTTTCTCATAGATGTGGGTGATATACAGTATGTTTGCTGCGTATTTTCCCTCAAATAAAATCATAATCCTCGTTGAAACAAAGAAAAAATATGCCTGCAGCTCAGAGGACTGAGCAGATCTTGCTTTCACCTGATAAAAATTTAACACCCTCTCCTCCACAGAGAGGATCAGTGTGAATCCTCTGAGAGCTACCATGTTGAATTCAGCCCCGGCGTGTGCAGAACACTTCTGACATGCTCACGCTCGCATGGATAAATGCGTTGCATAACGAGTAAACCATCTGTCTGGGAGAATGCCAGATAAACACAAAGGTAAACAGTGGACCTGATGAAGCAAAAATTAATCGGATTAAGAAGAATAATAGGGTCTGTGGGAGCAGAAGTGACAGTGAGTAAGTTAGATAATTGGTTGGTGAGGCAGAAAGGTGTGAGAGGTGCTGATGACAGAACAGTGTTGATGCAGAAGACGGCAAAAAGAAAAGTCAAAGTAAAGAGATGAGTTTAAGAACACGTGGTTGAGGGCACGTAAAAATCCAATGCTAGTGCGCAGAGTTAAACTGACTGTGTTTGTAGCACTTACCAAAACACTTGAGCCATTGCACTGCTATTTGTGCTCCTATTCCCAGGAGGCATCTTTGTATTTGAAAGGCACTCAAAACAGTCGTTTTCCCATCTTTCAGATTGTTTTTTATTAGTTCAGCTCTAAGCACTGAGCACAGCCAAACAAAAATAAATTTGAAACTTCACATTCAGACAAGTGAATGCAAAATCTGTGTTTTTTTGGATCATCCAGAACATTTTCAGACGGTACGACTCGACACTTGTGTCCAAGACGCTTCATGTCAACAGTTGGCAGAGCAGGAATTGGCAGGCAAAAAATGCAGAAACAAATATTTGTTTCTAGGCCATTTACAGTATCTTGCTAAAGTATTGACACCTTTCTTCGCATTTTGTCAAGTTATGAGCACAAACTTCAACATATCTTTGGAGGATTTTATGAGATAAACCAAGAGAAAGTGGTGCATAACGGTGAAGGCAAAAGATACGCGGTTTACAAAGTTTTGTACAAATAAAAGTGTAATAAATATAAAATATAAAATATAAAATTATGCATCAAATTCACTTCAGAGGAGGTCACCTGTGTGTAATTTAATCCCAGTATAAAGGGAGCTCTTCTGTGAAGGTCTTTTGTTTGTTAGAAAGCATTTTCTTTTAATGTTTTTCTCTTTTTTACTTGTAGTACTTTGAGATCTTTTGATGGAAAGTGCAGTATAAATTAAATGTTTTATTATTATTATTATTATTATTATTATTATTATTATTATTATTATATACAGCAGCTTTGAACAAATTGAACAGAAAAAAGGCACATGGTAACTCTGGAGGAACTGCAGGTGCAGGTGCTCAGGTGGGAGAATTTGTTGACATTGCAAGAGTGGCAGTGAGAACACTCCAAATGTTTGAAAGAGGATTCTCTCATCAGATGATCTTTTTGGTGTCTATGCAAAAATGTTGTGTGTACACTGCACATCACTGCAGCATGATGCTGCCGTCACCACGTTTCATCCTGGGGATTTCTGTTCTTTTCATCTAGAAACACATGAGAGCTGCTCAGAGTGGATGGAATGATGAATGGAGCTAAATACTGGACAATCCTGTTAGAAAATGTACTATGGAATGGTTTCGATCAAACCATATTCATGTGTTAGAATGGCCTAGTCAAAGCCCAGGCCTTAATTAGAATCATTTATAACTGCACATTAAGAAGCTACAAAATTCGAAAACTCTTCCTCACACAACACAGCAAAAACAACACACACAACAACTAAGAAACAAAAAGTTAAACATGGGGAGCCCTATGTTGGTGCACCAGTTCACACTGCCACCTTTCTTTCTTTCTTTCTTTCTTTCTTTCTTTCTTTCTTTCTTTCTTTCTTTCTTTCTTTCTTTCTTTCTTAAACCCAATTTGGAGTCAGTAGCAAGAGTTGAAAACTGACGTCCACAGCCACTCTCCATTCAATCTGACTGAGTTTAAGCTATTTTGCAAAGAAGAATGGACAATAAGCTCCAACTCTAGATGCCCAAAGCTGCAAGAGACATATCCCAAACGAGCTGCAAATGCATTCACAGGTTATACAATGTATTGACTCTGGGGTACTGAATACAACTGTACTTTAAAATTTTCTCTGTGAAAGATTTTGAAAACCCTGATCACAGGAGCAAGCCGTGGCTTAAAAGGGTGAACTGCGGCTTAATGTCTCGCAATCCAAAAACAGTTGGTCCAGTTCCAGATTCCTCCTGCCACATAATGATGTGCCCCTGGGCAAGGCACTAAGTGTGAAGTTGCCTACCTATCAGCGTATTGGCGGGTGAATGTGACTTTAGTGTAAAGTGCTTTGAGTAACTGGTATGACAAGAAGAGCACTAAATAAATTTAGTCCTTTTTCCTGCCTCTTCAGAGTTATGCACTACAATTTAATTCACATACATTTCTAATAAACGTTGTTTGTGGTTGTAATATGAAAGAAAATTTGTGGAATGAATAGCCTTTTAAGGAACTGGATACCTTGATGTGTCGCATTGTTAGAGTTTGTTTCTATGCATATACTGTATGCTTATTAATATCAAATTTCACGTTTGAATTTCAACTCAGCTGGGAAACTACACTGCTTGAACAACAATTTAAGGAACTGCTGAGTCAGGTTATGTAGTCAGATAAAAGTCCAGGAGTAGCAGCAAACCACACGAGTCTGTGGAGAACACAGCAATATTAGGTTTCGGTAAAAGCTAACCTATAAAATAAATTTTTTGTGATGGGCAAAAGTCATGCATTTGTGCTGAGTTCTGTCAAAGCAAGGGCTTAGGGAACAGACACAATTCATTTCTCTGTTTATTTCTGTCTGTGATGTGCTCCATCAAACCTTCCTTGTCCCACACCTGTCTGAACCGAGCAGCGTTGCAAGCTGCTGTTTGCCATGCAACCCAATACTAGATCAACCTGCAGGGTCCCCGCCCTGCCCATGACCTGTCTCCCTCAAAGAATAATAAGCACTGAGAGGGACCACACATTGACACACATCAACAGACAGCATCAAACCCAGGGCAGCGGCAACATTTTTCCAGAGAGCACACAGTTCCAACCACTGAGTCAGCACTTACTGTAGGTTGGTTTACGCACTGTGAAAATGCACAGGATTTACTGGTTGGATTGGGAAAGCTGAGTATGTCTGGTAAGTTGATGGGTTGCTTTACAGCAGTTACACCACTAATGCATGTAGCATGGTTTAATTAGCTGAGATATGTCATTATTGCCACTTCAACAGCTCCTCCTACTGGTGGGCAAGAAAACAACAATTAGTCCAAAGGACAATGTCTTCAAAACCTGAAATACCGTAAGTCTTTGCTCTTTTTTGTTTATTCATATTCATTTCATTCACTAGATAACTATGAGGATGGTAAGACATTGTAGAAATTTAATTCAATAAATGGAGTATTAAGGAGAATACATGACAGGTAAAATCAAAAATAAGACGAGCGTTTTCTTAACTTTGAAAAATACATATGCAGTGAAGGTAAAAAGGTTCTAAGATTATTTAAATCTGACCTCAAATGTACAGAAATCACACACCACGTATTCCACCATAGACATTTGTGACTAAACTGAATGTGCACTTGAAAAACCTCAGACACAAAGTGAAAGTTACGACCCTATAATTAACAAGGTTATTACCATAACTAAAACTAACAAAATTACAAAAACTGGAAGTAAAAAAACATTTTAGTTAACTGAAATAAAAAAAAAAGAGACCTTGCCAAAAAACAAAAACTAACTGAAACGGTAATAACAGTTTACAAAACTAATTAAAACTAACTGTATTTTATGAGATAATATACTTGCATTAACATGAAGTCCAATTTCTGATTGCAGTTTTTGCTTTTGACGTACTGCATTACACAAAATTTATGATTGCTTTCTGACATTTTGTTACACACAACTATTTCTATTTAGTTTTTTTCAGTCTTTCCCCTGGTATGTAAGTCGTATTACATACAAGACTAAAACTATAACTGAAACTGATTAAAACTAAACTGAAACTAAGCATTTTCAAAAAAGAAAAAACTAAACTAGAAACAAATACTAATACAAATATTACAATATAATACAAATACTAATAACTAATTAAAACTAAAATAGAATTGAAAATCATAAGTCAAAACTAGATAAGAATAAAAACTAATGAACATTTCAAAACTATTTAAACCTTGATAATATATTATATACATGCTGTGCCCTCCATATTTTTAACAATGCAAATGGTCTAAAAAGCCTCAATCTAAATGTTTATTAAAGAAGCATAATTTCATTCAATTATAAAAACTTTAATTCCCTTGAATGCAGTCATTCAGTCTGGGATTTTTTTGTTTTTGCGGTTGGAAGGCATCCTTGCCATCGTCCTAATCTTTAGCTTCATGCACAGATTCTCCATCAGGTTGAAGTTGGGAATGTGGTTGGGAAAACACCAAATCTTTAATTTTACTTCAGTTCAGAGGAAACATGTTAGTGAAAGTAAAGTATTACTTTAAACCTTAATCTACCACAGGAATGCATCATTTTGGGCTTGACCTATATGCACTGCTACGGAATCAACACAATTGTGAGTCAAATGTCACAGCAATGACCCAGTGATATAATTTCATCTCACATACGCTATGCAGTATCTTTTCTCACCTGGTGACATTGGAAGGTTGGAAATAAAATTGGGACTCAAACCATCACTTAAAGGGGACATGATTTTTTAATACCTTCCTTTTCACATTGAAATCATTCAGTTGTGCTCCATATAAAGTGGAACTGCAATGCTTCGGTCTGAATTCCTCTTTATTGCTGCCCTATGGCCTCTCTCTTGCCCCTGTTCTGAGGTTAGTCTGAGAGCAACTCGTCTTGGTGCAAAGGAGGCACTTCACACCCCGCCCCCCCTCCAGGTTCCACCCCACCCCATCTGGTCATTGTTGTAGTATGCTGGGGGACGGTGTAATGAATTGTGTGGATTAATATACCCAACAACCGAACAGTTTCACGTATCCACTTGTAGCTTTGGCATCCTTCAGCTTGGACTGCAAAATTATGGCGGAATAAAAATAAAAACACCAGATCCGCAAACTTGATAAGCTGGGGGTCTTATCAAGTTTGCCATCCTCCTAGGCGCATTCTCAGTCAGATACAAATCAATGACCCACCTGTCACTGTCCTGGGTCATTAGAGGCTATTGGTTAGTGTGAGTGGAGTACTTGGTCACCTGTATCATGACAAGGCGGCCCACCTAATTTCTCTTTGGAATGTGTTGGAGGACCGAGCCGTAAACACTGGGGAGTTGGAAACCCAATCCTCCACCTCCGTTTAGTGATGGCTTTTCTCTTTTGACCAAGATGGCTTCTTTCATCCCTCTGTTCTCCCTGTGCGAAGTCTGGACATCATTGTCATCAAAATTGTATCCTTTGCTCTTGAGGTGCAGGTGGATTGCTGAATCTTGCCCCGACTTAAAATGCGCCTCGGAGAATGGGCCACCATGCCTTTTAAAAACAGCAGGTTGCTCAAGTGAGAGCCACCAGAACTGTCAAAGACTCCTGGATAGGTGTCAAAACGTTTTCAGGAAGAACTGAACGAAAGTCCATTTGCCTCCGATGTAAGCCTGTTTGCTGTTCGTATGGACCAAACTGAATATAGATATACACGCAGCACCTGAACAGACTACTACTTAGACTAGAAACCAAGTTCATAACAAAGTGGGTTCAGGGGCCAAAAAAGTGGATTTTGCATGATGCGTCTCCTTTAATTTCTCATAAATTCGGCTAATACTGATCTGACCTTTTTAGGGTATTCATACGACATTGAAATTTGATGAGATGGTGACATCGTGGAAAAGTACTTGATCATGATCAAGCAGAAGGCTGAGAATTTAACATAATTGACATGACAAGATGTCATGTCAATTATTCTATGACATATTTCACAGTACCGACTTAAAAAACCTCTAGTTAATGTACTTAAAAACAGACATTGGCCTGAGTGAGATGTATAGACTGTTAAAACTGTATATATGCAAGACGTTTTAACAGACACAGTGCAGCACAATGTCTCCCAGATGGAGCCAGGGCTAAAACTGAACCAATACCGGGAATCTGTCGTCTCTCCTCTCAGGCTCCAGGTGTCTGTCCCAAAGACCCAGAGGTTTCAAAGCACACACTTCCCCATTATTTGTTATGCATCACAGATCAACAACCCTTTGGTAATCAGCCTCTCCGGGAAAGTCTGGCTCCCAGCATGTAACCATATAACATGCTGGTCTCCAATGTCACAAAAGCCAAAGTTATACTAATTTTGGCTAATACATGTTGAGTAATATAATTATAATGCTTAATGCACAGAGTAATGCAGCTTAAATGTTTAATGATTACAAAATATGAAAGATCTTGACAACATTTTTCAAGCAATACTATAGTTGGAGCCGCTTTATGGCTGAAGCTGCTTGGTGGAAAAACAGGAGCAGAAGGAAAGGAAGCAAAAACTCAAATAATTATGTTTTTTTATCTGGATCTTTCTTATTTTGTGAAGATTTGCATCAAAATATCTGCTCTGGTTTTACTAACAATTTTTATTAACTTTGTTGAAACCTTTAGTATAATTATTTTGTTAAAGAGTAACCTTTAACATTAAAAACCTAATGGCTTCTTATTTGATCTTTATTAGCTTGTTATTTTTCTAGTTCATATGAGGGGTACAGTGCACATTGAATAATAAAAAAAAACACTAGAAGGTTATTATGTTGCATCCACAGACATGGCATATTTTTCATCGGTTGTCCCTGAACAATTGTGGTTACAGTAAACACAAAAAAACAACACATAACACAAATAGATATAAACATAAAACTCATACTATGTTTTAGATTTAAAGATTATTACAAATGACAAGCTTTCAGTCATTTTGATTACCTTTAGCAGCATGCAACACTATAACTGGTGATTATAAATGATGATTCTTATAAATTATCCTGGCTTTGTTTTTCTTTCAGATGTGCAATATTGTGACATAAAACTGTTAAGTTACCCAATCAAAACATCTTTATATCTTAATTTATATTGTTGACTTTTAAAGGGGGAGAAGTGCTGGTTTAATACATCAAAGTCTGTGCTTTAGAAATCTTTCTGACTCCTGGGAGCTGCTCAATTTCTTCACATCTTGAGGCAAAATCAGCTGCTTGTGTATAAATCTATTACACTGTATCATATTGTGAATAATTGGAAATTCAATTAATTCAAATGTTGCTGTTTTTGCTAAAGTGATTTGTATTATTCTTATTGTAATTGTGTGTTAACTATAATAGTTTAGCAGCACAGTGCTAATGTTGTGCTTGATAAGGGGAATGATTGGCAGTCACAATGAGGCATCGTTTTTATAACGTCAGTTTAGGTAACATAGCGTATCAAAATGTAGGTTTGTCCTTCTTCAGTTTGCTTGTTTCATTGCTTTGTTCCTTTCAGTGCATAAGCTAAAAAATAAATAAAAAAGCCTCACTCCTGTGCCATAGAAAATGGCTGGAGTGCAGTTGAAAGGACACCGTTTGGGTCCGCTGCGTCTGATCGTTTTAGATTTTCTGCTCATAACCACACAATCTCAGGGAAACCCTTGATCTGCAGCAACCTCAACTTCAATACATTTACTGTTGCCACATCCCCAAGCTTTATGCACAATAAAGAACTGAGAGCAAGACATGTTATGGTAAGTGAATCTTCATCAGTGAACCCAGAGAATTACAATGTGCAGCATCGTACTTTGCACCTCCTTCACTGGATTACGGCTATGTAATTTTTGTAGTGACCATATAGCTTTGGATCTTGTCTGTCCTACTGAGAGGAGAGGTCTGTCCAGAACTATTGTAAAATCAAACATTATACAGGTCCTTCTCAAAAAATTAGCATATTGTGATAAAGTTCATTATTTTCCATAATGTAATGATAAAACTTGAACATTCATATATTTTAGATTCATTGCACACTAACTGAAATATTTCAGGTCTTTTATTGTCTTAATACGGATGATTTTGGCATACAGCTCATGAAAACCCAAAATTCCTATCTCACAAAATTAGCATATTTCATCCGACCAATAAAAGAAAAGTGTTCTTAATACAAAAAAAGTCAACCTTCAAATAATTATGTACAGTTATGCACTCAATACTTGGTCGGGAATCCTTTTGCAGAAATGACTGCTTCAATGGGACATGGCATGGAGGCAATCAGCCTGTGGCATTGCTGAGGTGTTATGGAGGCCCAGGATGCTCCGATAGCGGCCTTTAGCTCATCCAGAGAGTTGGCTTTTGCGTCTCTCAACTTTCTCTTCACAATATCCCACAGATTCTCTATGGGGTTCAGGTCAGGAGAGTTGGCAGGCCAATTGAGCTCAGTGATACCATGGTCAGTAAAGCATTTACCAGTGGTTTTGGTACTGTGAGCAGGTGCCAGGTCGTGCTGAAAAATTAAATCTTCATCTCCATAAAGCTTTTCAGCAGATGGAAGCATGAAGTGCTCCAAAATCTCCTGATAGCTAGCTGCATTGACCCTGCCCTTGATAAAACACAGTGGCCCAACACCAGCAGCTGACATGGCACCCCAGACCATCACTGGCTGTGGGTACTTGACACTGGACTTCTGGCATTTTGACATTTCCTTCTCCCCAGTCTTCCTCCAGACTCTGGCACCTTGATTTCCAAATGAAATGCAAAATCAGCTTTCATCCGAGAAAAGTACTTTGGACCACTGAGCAACAGTCCAGTGCTGCTTCTCTGTAGCCCAGGTCAGGCGCCTCTGCCGCTGTTTATGGTTCAAAAGTGGCTTGACCTGGGGAATGCGGCACCTGTAGCCCATTTCCTGCACACGCCTGTGCACGGTGGCTCTGGATGTTTCTACTCCAGACTCAGTCCACTGCTTCCGCAGGTCCCCCAAGGTCTGGAATCGGCCCTTCTCCACAATCTTCCTCAGGGTCCGGTCACCTCTTGTCGTTGTGCAGCATTTTCTGTCACACTTTTACCTTCCCACAGACTTCCCACTGAGGTGCCTTGATACAGCACTCTGGGAACAGATTATTCGTTCAGAAATATCTTTCTGTGTCATACCCTCTTGCTTGAGGGTGTCAATGATGGCCTTCTGGACAGCAGTCAGGTCGGCAGTCTTACCCATGATTGGGGTTTTGAGTGATGTACCAGGCTGGGAGTTTTAAAGGCCTCAAGAATCTTTTGCAGGTGTTTAGAGTTAATTTGTTGATTCAGATGATTAGGTTCATAGCTCGTTTAGAGACCCTTTTCATGATATGCTAATTTTGTGAGATAGGAATTTTGGGTTTTCATGAGCTGTATGCCAAAATCATCCGTATTAAGACAATAAAAGACCTGAAATATTTCAGTTAGTGTGCAATGAATCTAAAATATATGAATGTTCAAGTTTTATCATGACATTATGGAAAATAATGAACTTTATCACAATATGCTAATTTTTTGAGAAGGACCTGTATATCATCAAGAAGCCTTTCCCAACCAGGTCTGAAGAGAAGTCTGAGAAACCTTGGGGTTAGGTCACAAGTAAATTCTTGTATCGTATTATACAATTTGTAACGTTTTTCGAGCCTTGTGTTAAGTTCTCTGGAAAATTTAAAGTAATTTCTCCTCCAAACCGCAGATTTGTGCTCAGTGTAACTTGTTAAATTTCTTCTCCCGTTTCTAAATGCAGCGTGAGCAACTTCCATACAGCCAAAGGCCAGTATCAGAAGAGAAAAGTACGGCCTGAGTCTCTCACAGTGACCTGTGGCAGACAGAACATCTGCTGGAGGAGAACAGTCAAGTTTTCCTCCAGCAGAGAGACGGATCAAAGTGGAGAAACTACGGGGGTGAAAGTAAAAACCCCATTTGCCTAAGATCTGTCTTTTCTGATTTATAGCTGATGATTCTGGTGATGAAAGATGACAGGTCAAGTTGGTTGCGAGACCTTAGTTTCCTCCTCTAATTTTTCTTTTGTCTTTCATTTTAACAGAATTTAGGCAGCAAAACCCTTTTCTTCTTGTTCTTAAAGATCAGAAATATTTTGATAAAGGTGTCATGATCTCAGCACTGATTCTGGTCTGATTACTCACACAACACACCTGATCAGCTCCACCCCGTTTCTCATCACCACTCATCCACCTGCTCCTGTCAGTATTTAACCAGTCCTTTTCATACTTAAGTACAAGACATGTCAGATACTTTAAGACTTTTACTCAAGTAACATTTCAGTCCATGACTTGGACTTTTACCAAAGTCATATTTTGGAGAGGTACTTATACTTTTACTTGACTCCGAGATTTCAGTACTTTATACAACACTGCTCCTGATCATCCTGCCTACGATCGTCTCTACGGTCCTGACCCTCTGCCTGTCCTCTGACCACCAGCCGGCTGCTAGAGTTCTACACCAGAACTTCCACAGCAGCAGCAGCAGCACGCGCCCGGCAGCCAACTGGCTGGATCCTCGGCTCGTGACTCTTCCCGGAGTAAGCGTAGAGAAGAGGTTAGTGACCATGTTTGTGAACATTACTCACTACCAGATAATCGAGGTCACTAACCTGCTGTCTCTGTTTCCCGAGGTCCCTGCCAGAGACGCTGACGCAGACATTTGCAATTCCGTATTGAATAAACTGTTAGCAATCAAACACCGGTTGTCTGAATCGAATACTGGATCCGTATATTCCGTTCATTACAAAAGGATAATATTTTGATCAGTTATGAACATTGGATTTGACTGCATTAGACTTTGTAAAGTGCCTTGAGATGACATGTGTTGTGAATTGAGATTGAAATTAAATCACATTGAATTTGTGAACCTTTAAATCCCAAATCAGGCAATTTCAGTTTGAGTAGAGATGATGTTTGTTCATTAGATTTGTGTCTTTCTTAAGCCTAATTAAACCCTTAGTGAGTAAATTTTTGGATAATGCTAAAAAAAGATTATTGATTTCATGACTACTAACTATTACTAATTGAAGTGTTAATTTTAGCGATGATCCAAATTTAAGATAAAGACTACTCCATAGATAGGAAAAACATTTTTCCACCAGTTTGCTCCTAAATTGAATACTTGACTGTCTGATTTATGCACAATAATATAGTTTATGCAGCTTAATCACGCTACATTGCAGAAACAACAGCATTGGAGCAGCTTTTTCTCAAAATGGCCCAAGTTTCTGGCAAAGCAAATTTTTCCAGAGGGGAAACTCGACTAGAACAAGTTTGCTACAGTGTGTGGTCCTTTGAATAATTCTTCAGCAGATCACTGACGTGTTCTGGGCGCTTTGATGTTGTCAGTTATCAAGGCCTAAGCTCTATTAAGGGAATAATCGTTGACATTTAACGTCCTCATTTTACATAATGAGCACAATAGACCAGCATGGCGCTGCAAGTGCTGAACAATGCTGTCCCTTTTTACAGTGACGCCACAGCTGCCTAAATAAGAGGCCTGGGCATTCCACCTACTGTCTTTAGAAGAGGGACATTTTGCCTTTGGAGAAAGCACTACAGTGACTCAGGCTGATACAATATCTTTTGTTACAGAGGAAAGTACTGTTATATCTGTTGATCTGTGAGAATTATGCAGTGAACCTTTGTACTTGCAGCATTCCAGCAGACAAGATAAGGGATGATAACTAAACGGCCTCCTCCATCAAAGACACTGTGGGGAACAGAATAGAAAATGACCACTAAACCCGTGTACTTTAGGATATCACCATGAATAGAACAGCAGCTCCATTCAATATAGGTTTTCTGTAGCTACTTCTTGAAGCTAGTTTTAGGAGAAAACATGTAGGGGACTGAATGTTTCTCCTATAATCTGTACATAATGAATCTGCAAATGTCTGCCGAGCATCAGGCGATTAAACTTGGCAGTGTTGGATTCCAGCAGTGTACCAACGCAATACAAAGCACTTATCTACATCTGCAGGGAATGATCGTGGTTACAGAGATAATTAACAGATGTTGTACTGCTCCTATAGGTGAGAGACCCGAAGCAAAAGCTGATCCAAGATGACAGCTAGACTTCTCAACAGTTTGGATGGTTTCACTGTGTTTGCAGACATTTTCCCAGCTTAATTTGCACAAATTTGACATCTGGGCCATTGTGTTGGTCCCAAACAAACAATGCGCCAGTATTGCTAATTTACAGACGTAAGCTGAATAAAAGAAGCATGCCTTTGCACTAATTAAGAGTACATTTGTTCAAAGGCTTTTTATTTTCAAAGCAGTAGTATATTATTAATGTTTCCCCTCACTGCTTCACGTACCTCTTTAAGAAAATCAACAAGTAACAAAAATATGGGATAAAACTGTTTCCAAAAGCAGTGATTGATATTACTTGGACATTTCTGAGGTTGAAGCAACACATAAAACCCCCCTGAGGTGACTTTGAATGGGTCCTCTACAGAAAAAAATTTACACATTAGTTTCACCTAACTTGTTTTTATGGCTTTGTAGAAATCTATGATTTTTTAAAGCATTTAAGGACCTCATTCACACAAATCAGACATGTAATTTTCACGACTGCTCAAACAGCGAAAAAAAAACATAAAATTATAAAGTTATACCTTTATCAAGTAATTACGGGATGTATTTGTAAATATTACTACATAAGTTTGATTAATTGTACAGTGCCTTGCAAGAGTTTTTACACCCTTTTAACCTTTCTGATGTTTTTTGTTACATTCAAACTTTATTGTATTTTCTTAAGATTTTAAGTGAGAGAACAAAACAAAGTGGTATATGGTGTGAAGAATGATAAAATTATACATGTTTTTTTTCTTTTTTACAAATAAAAATCTGCAAAATGTGGCACATATTTGGCCATATTCACCTTTTATTGCACTTCAAGTGGAAGCCTTTAAGGGTATGGCCTACTTTATGTGGCTCTTCTATGTAAAATCCCAATAAAATAGATGAAAGTTTTTAGTTGCAATGTCACAAAATGTGAGATATGAATACTTTTGAAAGGCAACATATATCATTTTAAGATACACAAACCCAGCTATAGTCTGACTGGTCAGAAAATATGAAACCACAGGAAGATTTCAGTACAAGATGTACTCTACAAGAATAAAGATATCGACATATGGAGGAGGGAGTGGCTGATAAGAGCTAGTTTGACAAACACTTGACCTTTTTCTCTTTTCGATCACCACACACAACCCCACTTCATTTTAAGACAAAAAAAACGCTCACTCGGAGACATGCACACTCTTGAACACAGGACCGTGGGGTGTCTTTAGTCCTTCAGGTTGCCATCTGTACCAACCTGCTTGGTATGCAGTGAGCTCTGCCCCCCGATCCTGCGAAGCCGCTTCCTTCTTAGTTGTTACCTGTGTCCTTTTTGTTTTAACTTCACCAGAGCCTTGCTTGTTTATCTAAATGCATCTGAGCAGGGATTTAATGTCTGACTTCATCAAGGATTAAACTATCACAGGTTGGTGTAGTTAAACAGATGTTAACAGTAAAAAGCTTTAATCGTGTACTGCCGTTGCTTGGTTGTTTACCTGGGTCTAGTTCATAGTTGAAATCCATCCCCAGGCCCAACACTTACCACCATGTTTGCATGCACTCATGTTAATCATCCGTATGCCTGGGTCGATGTTTGTTTATTCTCCGTGACCCTGGTTTGCGACAGTGCTGCTGGTAGCAGCTCAACTCAAGAACCCAAATCAACTTGGGGAATGGATCAGCAGTATTTCATTTATTTTTATTTATTTAATGTCACATTTTGAGTATTGAACACTCGCATAGTAAACGCCTGATGAGAATGTTCATATTTGCCTCAGATTCCACGTCCCGTCAACGATGTTTAAAACTTAATTAACAGATGATCAATAGTGTTTACACAGCAAAGGGACTGGGGCAGATTCTAATTAGAATATCCATACATTATTAATGACATTAGCAAGCTCTGAAATTAAAAGGAGACAACTGCCTCGTTCAATTAAGCCAGCACTCACAGAGTAAAAGTGGTGGCCAAGTGTTGACTGAAAATGGAGCAAAAACAGAGAGAGAGGCAAAGATCAGGACGTAGATGGATGGGAAGTGATCATGTTCAAAGTGCAGAACAAAGAGGCTCATAGGTAAATGTGAGTCATCGTGCATGCGGCAGAGTGACATATATTAACTGAGTACAAAAACTTAATTAAAAGTAGTTTGGTATTCAAAGCCCAACAAAAAGAGTCCTTCATGTGGCTTATAACTGAACTGGCAAGCTAGGATAATGTGTAGCACTCTCCGTTCTGCACATTTGAGTCTGTTTCCATCAAATCCGTTCGAGGAAAGGAGGGACATTCAGCAGAACTTTCCGAGCTGATCGAGCAAAGCCACGCCTAATGCCCGCCTACCAAAGGTTGGTTTTAGCCAGTCACTGTCTCAAATTAAAACATAGGCCGCAGGCGTCATGAGAAACCACAGCAAATTAAGTTGGTCAAGCCACTTCTTGCTGTTCTTCTTTCAAAGAAACAATCGTGGATTCTTACAAAACAGATGTGATAGCAGCAGCTACGCATGCGCCATCCTGCTCTGACATGTTTACATTGGTTCAGCTGTGGGCTCACCGCGGTATGTCCCGCCTTAAACCTCAATATTGCAATGTGATTGGTCCAAAACATTTTTGGATCAGGCCCAAACGATTGAGATGGGAGTGGAACAAGATGGAGCCGACCAGAACAGAAGGTGCAGACCGGCGGCGACCCACCAGAAGGGCAGAGCAAGAAGCTGGACCTCACAGAAAACAGGACAGAAACTGAGCAGCATGCAGGCACTGGAACTTATGTCAGTGGGGGCTGAACATGGGCAAAGATTCAGAGTCCAACAGGCTGAGCACACAGAAACTGAGGGTGACAAGGCGGTAGTGCACGAGGCAAGACGAGACGTTCTGGCAGGGAAGAGTTGGCTGAGGCAGGTATATGTAGACAAGGGAACAGGTGAGCAGAGTTGACTAATTAATTGCAGCAGGTGGATCTGATCAGGAGCACAATGATGGCTGGAAGATGACTGAGTTGATTGGATGGTTGCTGTGGCTGAGAGGTGACAGAGCTGAATCCGGAAAAATCCAAACAAATCAAACAAAAAACCTAAATCATGACATCAACAGACATCCCTGTAATAGATTTTTATTTCAAGTTAAACCCAAGTAGATTAAAGGACATGTCCAAACTCCACTAGAAGTATATCAACAAGATACATTATTTGGCTCCACCCAGAGATGCTGAGATCCAGTTTTTCTAAGTTCTGAATCAATGCTGATATATTGATTAAATAACTGCTAGAGATGGGGGTCTTTGTCTGGGCCATATGTGGTCCACACACACTGTGTCATATTTAAAACTGAGCACTTTTGTTGTCATGGGCCAGATTTGTCTCACAACATGGAACTCTTAAGACCCGTATGAAACAAGCTGCTTTAGGCCGAGTTATGGCTCCTTATATTGGGGTGGATTTGGCCTGAGTGATGATTTTGTTTTCTGATTGACAATACTTTTAAATGAAAACATTTATTGGTGCATCGAGTCCTGCTGTTGTATAAGCTAACATTTCATCTTCTGGCTCTCAATGAAGGCGGACGCTTTTCGTCTCCTCTCCTCCCAGAACCTCTCCTGCTTTTGCACTTGTCCTATGCTGCTGTGTAAGTCTTTCAGAGTCTTTTTCTGCAAATCATCCTACTTGCAAACCATGGATCGGGTCAGCGGGTTGCTCAACGCAATTAATCAAATTTTCTCAACTCTTGACTCCTAGGGGAACTGGAGGATTGTCTGTCTGTCTATTTTGTCCATCGAGGACATGAAAGATGTGTACATAATTGGATTTATGATTACAGGATTTCTGCTTATTGGAGCTGGCTGTTACCTGGTCTATCAGCAAATTTGGAAGATTTTGGCGGCTGTTCTGGCCATGGTAAGGCTGCCAGGAATGTGTGAAAGATTAAATTGAGCTTTTCACACCCAGTTTCAGATGATTTATGAGCAAAACCGCAAGTTGGATGTGATCCTTGCACAGCATCGCATGCCAGCTATGGTCTGAACTCAATGGTAAATGGAATAGACCTCGGAGAAGTTCTAAGCTCAATTTATAGTGGAAAGACCAACAAATTCGGCTGTTTGAGACTTGCCACGAAGACGGACCCGCAACGACTTAAAGGCTGATGGGATTTCACAGTCAGCCTGAGACAATACAACACCTTCTTATCTGAATTGGCCGCCTGATGCTGGCCTTGGAGGCTGGTTATCTCAAAGTCTCCTGGATGTAATGCAAACAAGACGCTCTACCCCCACTTCCGCCCTTCCATGACACTTGTGACCTGGAACAGTGCTCTACTGAACTGCTGATTAACATACCTAGAGGGGGTCTACTGGACAGTCATGGGCCCATACCGACGCACATGGCCCCTGTGCGGCGGTATGACGCACTCCTACTACATCCACGGTTACGACGTCTAGCTCCGATCCGAAGTACCTTGCAGCCCGAGGAGACCGTGTGCGATCATTGTCATTACAAGCAGATTGCAAATCTATTTGGCTAAGATTAACACGTTTCAACTTGAATGTTAAATTACATATCTGCTTACTTATTTGGTGCGAAAAAGAGGTTGACATTCAATATTTAAATGAAACATTTAACTTTATTGTAAATATTAAGAAAATGTCTTAAATTTGTGGATAACATTCTGTATTTACATTTGACAACCCGGCTGTTGTTTCCGCTCTTTTCCCTGTTTGCTACGATTGAAATTGTGGACCCTGACCTGACCAGGGCCCGATGGACCGACCGGAACAGGACAGAAAATTGGAGTTGTTCTGTAATTTGGCGGTGAACGACGAGAGTGGGTCCATTGATGGCGACGTTCGGAGTAGTCATGGAGAATGTGGAAACGTTCTCATTAATTAACATAACGTAGCTGCTCTGTTAGTCCGACGTGAACGGAACGGAGCGAGCACGAAGGACGTGGAATCTGGGGGTCGTACGGAATTTAATTACGGTCATCCAATGTGAAATTTTATTTGGAAGTGAGGAGGAGACGGAATATCTGTCTTGTTACCTGTACACACTTAGCCTCAGTGGTCTTAGATTAGTATAGGTGTCATGGATACCATGCACATCAGCAAGGGCACACATGAAGCTGAATGATGGACACATAATTTTAAGAAAATGATGCAGTTCTCCTGACAACTTCTTTTTCAGGAAACACCTCGCTGACTAAGAAAACTCCTGTGCAGCTGCATTCTGCCCACATAACAGAGGAGTTTTGTTGTAATGATCCAGTTACTGACTGAACAGCCAATAATCCGAGAAACTGAAATGTAGCATGTGCTTCAAAATGATTAGAAAGAAAAAGCAAAAATGTATGTAACAGCATTTCAAAGAAATTTTGAGAAGAATACGTATCAAGATAAATGTATACAGACATGACCAAAGCTGTTGACAGTGACATAAATTGTCACTGTCAACAGCTATCTTCTAATGTTTTGGATTTTTCGTGTATGTTTTTATGAGTGTTTTGTGAAAAATACTGAAAAATCTCATACATTTCAAAACCTTTTATTAGCAAAAGTATGAAATTTATGTGAATAGTTTAAATGGATGAATCTAGAGAGTTTTGAGGCCACATGTCCAAAATGTTTGTGTTATAGTTATTGAGGCAAATGGCTACCACTATTATTGGTTAAAACAAGAGATCATTACACAATTATGCCTAAACAGTTAAAGTTGCTTATTTGAAGCCAATCTTTATTCATGCTGGTATTGTTGGGCCACGCTATGTGTGACCTCATTTGCTTGAACGTATTTCCCACACATATCACATCCTGTCAGTGCCCCTTCACCTGTCACTTAAACTATTTTCTTTAGCCAGGTTCATTAGCTTGAATAATTATATTGGATGCCTTACATATTTGTATGTTAGGAATGAAAACTTTGCAATAACTGGATATTTGCAAAGAACATGGATGACTTTAAACTTTATGCCTTTTTACTGAATACTTATTCCACATTTTTTTAGCACAGTTTTTTGGTTATGTTGCCACATTTTCATTTGACCTACTGGAAGCAATTTGCTTCTGCCCCTGATAGCAATAATTACAAGAAAAAACATAAAAGTGAATTTTTTTATACTCTCCTGCATCACAGCCATTTTATCACCCGATTGCAGTAGTTAAGACAAGATGACGTACAAAGTAAAGACTGAGATCACAGAATGAAAGCAAGTCCTTGAAAAATAATCTAAAGTTCATCTGCTGCCACTTGTGTTGCGGGGGCAAGAAAGAAACTTCTTTGGATAAAATGTAAGAGAGTCCAAGTTGGCTAATTACTAAAGGAGCTTAAACACTCATAATTAGCCTTTTCCATTGTAGTGTTGGGATATCACTGCGTCAAGTCAATGTAATTTTAGAGAAAAAGCGGAGGCGAAATTAGAACTGAAAAGTACCACTTAGAGGCTCAGCTGGGAATCCACTTGGGTTGTTCTGAACATTTTAGCTGCTATTGTATAGCACTGACTTAATTAACGTTATGTTTTCCACAGGAAACTAGTGAGTTGATCTGTAAGCCACCAAGCTTCAAGATTCCAGGATCTTGACAGGAAAAAAGGAAGGTAGCTGAATTTCTGTATTGCTCCTTCTCCCTACTTTTGCCTTTTAGCTAATAAAATTGTATTTGTTTTATAATCAACCCAAAAATCATGGTAAATAAGAGTTGAAATTCCTCTTTGTAAAAGACCTTTCATTGTCTGAAACATTGTTTATTATATAAAAAACAACAACAACTGGAAACCACTCTCAGACAAATGATCAACTGCAGAACCCAGAGAGGCCTAAACAAATAAGTTCTTATTTTTAAAATGTAATACTTGTGAGGTTCCAGTGGGTGTGTTGGTTATTCTTAGGTCTACCTTGAAGCAGGTTAAAGCTTCAAACTGCTTGGCGTAAAGGGATATTTTGATGAGTGTGAGCTTCGTTTGGCTTGTTTTTATTTCCCCAGTTTGGCTTTGGAAGTCTGTCAGAAGATGAATTTGTTTGCTTGATGCATGAACTGAGATTTTAGAGATTACTTGATGTCCGTATATCATCATCTGTTCATGCATTCTGGATCGGCCTCCAGCCCAGGGTCATGAGGGCGTGGGTGCTGAGTAGAGCCTGGACAGGTCGTCAGTCCATCACAGTGCTGCACAAAGACAGGACAGGCCAGGCGCACACACACACACACACACACACACACACACACACACACACACACACACACACACACACACACACACACACACACACACACACACACACACACACATACACCAAAGGGTCTTTTAGAGACACCAGTTAATCTAACACGCATGTTTTTGAACTGCAGGAGGAAGAAGAAGCCAGTAAGAAACTAAGAATGTGTCTTTTTGACCAATAAATGCACCATACCAAGCACTACCAGGTTGCATTGACGACATCCCTCTTTAGTGTAAAGACTCTTACAAAGGGGATGTTGTTATTTTTAGGATTAGTGAAGTAGAAAGGAAACTATGTTCTCTATGGAGGAATGTCTTTTTCTCCATTTAGGCTGCTACTTTCAAACAGGGTGGGACTTTGGCAGATAAGGAGCTGCATGCATTACAGCAGAGGTCTGGTATTCATTTGAAGGCTCCAACCCTGTGATGTGGAGAATCCTGGATTGGGAAGTGTTGAGAGAATCCTGCTATTAAATTGAGGATCTATTTATTCTACAGGGAAATCACTGAAAACAGCTGGTAGTAATGGAAACTGCATTAATGGGTGCCACTGGTGTTTGTCTCTAATATAAAGCATTGAAGACCATTTGAAATGTCACCTCTGTATTCATTTTCTTTGTTTTGAAATAAAACTGAAATCCAGTTTAAATTGAGCATGGTGTGATGTTGCCTCTGCTTCTAATATAAGCAATTATTGATAGATCATGAAAGTAAAGCAGATTTTCAAATAAGGTTTGTTTAATTTTACCATAAACATATTAGCATTAAGACCTTTCTATTTAAAATTTTTCATGAAAGAAATTTTTCCCCCTGTTATTTGTAGTTCCTCAAATGGAATAGGAAACAAAAATCAGTTTCGTTAGGTTCGGTTTTATAAAAATCGGGGCTCCAAAATTGGCTGCAAAGTCTCCGAAGAGTGCATCATCATCCTGGACTACAGATTTAATTTGGTGTCTCCAATTTCTTGACGCTTGAATGTTTCATCAACGCCTGATAGCTGGAGGAGTTTCGGTCCGCTCTTCTTTGCAGAATTGATTTGATTTAGCCACAAGGAGGTCAAATCCAAACAATCTGAGCATGGGTAACCGGTTTAACCTCCTGCCACCTTAGTTTGATCGGATTCAGGTCCGGGCTATGAAAAAAAAGTTTGTGTACTTAGGGTCATTGTCCTGCTATATAACCCAGATGGGCACAAACTGATTGCTGGACATCCCCCTTTAGGGTTTACTGGAAAGCAGAATTCATGGGCCCAGAAATTATGTCAATTATGTCAGGTTTCCTGGTATAGGAGCAGCAAAGCAACCTGAGGTTTTTGATAAAAAACTGAAAAGCTTTGTTGAGTTTCATATCATACACACCACAAGCTCTCTCTGAAATTGGAAAATGGATTCCAGAATATAACATTTTGAAAACATTGCGGTCCCTGTTGTCGTGTACACAGGATCAATAGACTCTTCCTGTATGGGGAAGCCCTGGCACACGCGCAATATGACGTGGTACCTTTTTAAACGGGGAGTATTTGCATGCATGTAAAAAGAAAATACCATCTCCTAGTGGTGTGGTAGGGAAATTATTGTAGTGTTTCTACTAGTGTTGCACAGAGTTTCTTATTAAAATGTCCTAATGTAGATCTGTTAACAAAAATTAAATGACAATGCCGTTTTTAATGGATCGTTTTCATGTAAACGGCCTCAGATACAATGTTTTTCTTAAAAGCTGTGGTATTTTTTTATTTGTTTGACTTGTCTCAACTGCCTATAAAAACCTCAGGGATCATCAAGGTGATTTTTTGGTAAGTGTGAGAAGGACCTTTGTGTTTTCTTTTTGGTCGGCAGTAGATTTCTTCTTTGGAGGCCACCAGTCTCTTACTTTCTGCTGAATCACAAACACTGTCTTTAACTGAGGTGGAGGAATGCCTGCAGTGCTTTAGATGTTTTACTGTTTTCTTCTGTGACTTCCTGGAAAAGTCGTCAATGAGCCCTTGGGGTAATTTTATCAGACCGGTCCTTCATGGGAAGATTCATTACTGTTACATGTTTTCTTCATTTGTGGATAATGGCTTTTAATGTTCTTTTAATATAGTCCTAAAGCCATAGAAATGACTTTGTGACTTACTTGCTTATCTGTTCCTGAATTTATTTTGCGTGTTGCATCACGTGCTGCTTTTTGAGATCTTTTAGCCTATCTCATGCTGTCTGACAGGTTCTGTTCAAGTGATTTTTCAAATCTACATGTCAGGCAATAATCAGGTCTTATGAAAGCGCCTGATGAAATCTAATTTAACTTTCTACAAGATGTGGTTAATAACAGTTAATTCATGATTTAACCAAGGAGGTAAATTACTTCTCACATGGGGTCAGGCCCATCTCAAGAACGAGATCCCGGATACAAGCGGCTGAAATGAGTTTTCTCCGTAGTGTGTCTGGGCTCTCCCTTAGAGATAGGGTGAGGAGCTCAGTCATCCGGGGAGGACTCAGAGTAGAGCCGCTGCTCCTCCACGTCGAGAGGAGCCAGTTGAGGTGGCTCGGGCATCTGGTCAGGATGCCTCCTGGACGCCTCCCTGGAGAGGTGTTCCGGGCACGTCCCACCGGGAGGAGACCCAGGGGAAGACCCAGGACACGCTGGAGGGACTATGTCTCCCGGCTGGCCTGGGAACGCCTTGGGATTCCTCCTGAGGAGCTGGCCCAAGTGGCTGGGGAGAGGGACGTCTGGGCCTCCCTACTGAAGCTGCTACCCCCGCGACCCGACCCCGGATAAGCGGAAGACAACGGACGGACGGACGGATGGGGTCAGGCTTTTTGCAGTTTTTTTTAATTTAATAGATTAAATCGTTATTTGAAAACTGTTTTTTTGTCTGATATTAAAATTAGTTTGATGATCTGAAACACCAAAGTGTAAAAAGATACAAAAAACAGACAAAATCTAAAGAAAACAAACTGTTTCACTGCAACGTAACCAGAAATTATTTATTTATTTAGCATAGTAGTGGTTTTCAGCAATTTTTGATATGTTAGTACAAGGTTTTTAAAAATAAAAAAGACCAGAAAGAAGATAAACTGATAAAAAAATAAATCCAACACTGAATCAAAACATTAGCCTTATGTAAAAGTGCTTTTTTGGCCATTGAAGACATCTAGAATCCCTGGACATGGACACAACATTCCTATGAAAAGCCTTCAATAATGCTTTCATAATTGCTCCTGCAGAGGTTAACAGCGTCACATTGAAGCAAATCATATGATGCTGAGTTTTCAGACACAGGATGAATTGCTGACACTGTACAGTGAGAGTAGTAAGCACCGATACAATTCTCTGTGTCATTCATCAACGAGTAATTGATGTGCCCAGTAGGGCAGAAAACAAGAAAAGGCGAGGAGCGCAGAGGCAGAAGGGATGCATTCATTTCATCTCAGATGAGAGACAAGAGACACAATATCAAGACGTTTGCAAGGCCATCTTTCACTGTCCCTTTCCTCTGTGCTCGTCCATGAATGTGTGTGTGTGCATGTGAGAGAAAAGGGTAATTTGATTTCCTGTCCTTAGTTTCATAGCTACAGACTGGGACAACCAGGCAATCTAGTCTCCTGACCTTCCACTTTCACTTAAACTTTTAGCCTTGAAACACTAGCTCTCTCTGATATTCTTTTTCTTCAGCAAAAAAATAAATAAACAAAATTGGCGCACCGATACACACAAGCATATCCACACGCGCAGTCTCATCTCTCATCCTTCGTAATTAAGCCTTCATCATTGATTCTGGGGGCGTTGTTGCCGTGTAACCTAATCCCAGCGGTAACATTTCTTGCATTTAGAACACAAGTGAGTGTGTCTATCTTGTTTGTTTCGTGCGAGTGTGTGCGTGCCCGTGTGCATACACACGTAGGATCGTGTTTCCTTGGATACACTGATGGGCTCTCAGACTGCTTGTAGCGGTCCATTAGAGATCAATGGGATCCCTGCTCCTAATTCCTACTATCAGGGCGCCTCTGATCCTTATCTGCTGGGTGGAAAATGCAGCCAAAGCTATTTTATCCTTGCATACAAACACACACACACACACACACGCACACATGCACGCACGTTATTTACAGCTAGTACAATATATGCATCAATGTGTTCCACAGGCAGTGGAGGTGAAAACATTCTCACCCACACAAATATATCCTCCAGATGTCAGGTTAATTTGTGTGTCGTGAATGAGCTGGAGATGAATGTCTATTGAGGACTTAAGCAGCGATCATCATTGCCATGAATGGCCCCTAAGGTGACAGAGGATAGACCATGAAAGCCAAAGCTCCTGAGCTCAGACTCTGCAGCTCAAAGTCCCAGGCGAAGCAACCAGTCAATGTACACCAATCATGGTGGCAGCCTCTTTGTGACAATAACACCGGGTGATGTAAATGTTTTCACGTCTAACAAAGCTTCAGATGTTCACCGGTGGCTTGAGATTGCTGCCTTCTGCCTTTTTAATGGTACGCATCAGTCATTTTGTTTCAAAACATACCATATTTATTCATTTGCAATTTTGAAGGAGCTCCAAGAGTTTCTGCACGTGGTTCTACATATGGCAGCAAATCTTATGTTTGCTCTACATTACTCTACAAAGGAGCAGAGCTTCAAAGAAGAAAAGAAAATTCTTCCAAAGGGAATATCCACACCTGGAAAGAATCTCCCAAAAGACTGGGTTATGTTCTGATGAAAGCTGATGAAAACCAAAACAACCCTAGATGTTGCCAAAAGAACCCAATATTCCCCAGTTAAACATGGCGGTGTGGCACCTCAATGATCAGTCGTTCCCTTTCTTTAAATGGCTTTTGTCAGACTGGATGAAAATGTGAATCATCCCAGACAGCAGCCAGTTTTGAGCAGAAACCGTCAAGGGGCTTCTGAAGAGGGCTGTAAACAATCCTCACAGTTCAATAGATATAGTTACAAATATTGCCAAATCACGATGTGGGGTGCTGGTAAACTCCTACAAAAGAAGACCAGATGCAGACACCTGTTCAAAGAAGCATTTCATAAAAAAAAAATATAAGTTTGAGGGTGTGTCCACTTTTGAGAGCCACTGAAGTTGTGTCCGGTTGAACAAACACAACCACCTATTTTCTATGTTTATATGATGTAGATATGTGCAACTCAATCACTAGCTTCAACAATAGGGATGTAATATTTACATGCATAACAGCATGACTGATTGCTTTAGAAACTGGATGAGGGTTCATTACTTACTAAGCGAATCAACACTGACTGAGCTCAGCTACGTTTATCAGTGTAGCTGGGAACTTTCTGCCCCCTTGTAAGCAAAGATCGACTCTCGTTTGATTTCTAAGCAGCTTTGAGGACATCTTGAGCTTGACTTTACCTGCAATATTCTCCTGTTAGTTTGTTTCTGGGGCCTGTCCTCTGCTTGTCATTGTGGGAGTGTTTCCTTATCAGCAGGGACTTCCACTGTGTGTCTGCTGTAAATTGAACCAGTAGGTTACTGTTAAGGTAAAGCGATACAGCAGTAAACAGCATTGTTGGACGGGAAACGGCGGGATAACGGAGGGGTCTAGATTTCATAGACGATTGCCAGCTGTTATAAGACAGAGTCAGACGAACAGACGAACAGGGGGGGGGGGACTATCTTTCCTCTCTCTCTCTCTGTTCTTTCATGATCACCTCCATCCCTACCTAATTTCAGCTTCAGTTTCCTCCTCCTCATCCTCATCCTCCTCTCTTTCTGTTTCCTTCCAATGCATTCGTCTTCTTATCCCTGTTAATTCAATTCATCTCTATCATCCAATCTACCTTTCATCAAAAGATTTTTTTCCTGCATCTTCTATTTTCTTTCGTCTTCTCTTTTTGTTTTCACCATTTTTTTTTCCATTTTACAAAGGTTTACGATTCAACGAAGTCTTAAGTCTTTGTGGAAATGCCAAACACCTTTTGTGAAATTTCTGTCACGATCTGGGTTTTGTCTTGGTTCAGGTTATCCGTTTTATTAGTTTAGTTTCTGCTTTTGGGTTCTTTCTTGTTTTGGCTTTGGTTTAAACGTGTTGTTCTGTTTAGATTACCTGTTATTTACCTGTCACTTTATTCAGCTCGGTTTGTTCTTCCCTCAGCAATCAGTCAGCTCCCTTGCCTTGATTAGTTCCACCTGCTCACTTGTAATTAGTCTTCACTCCTGTTCACCTGCTCACTCCCCTATATAGTCCTGCCACAAACCTCTGCAATCTGCCAGATCATTAACGAGCCTTCGGTGAGTTTTGTCCAGCGTTCTTATTCTGATTAACCTGTTGATATTACCCAGATTGCCTTTTTGACTTCTGAGCCAGCCTGACCCCTGAACCTGATTTTCCTGCCCTGTACGATTGATTACCTGTTTCTCTGACCTGGACCTGCCTTAGGATATGTTGAGTTTTGCCTTAGCCTTGACTGTACTTTTGCCTGTTTTGGACTGCCATTTTGACCATTGAGCCTTGCCTGTCCCTGTTTTATTATTAAATCCTGTTTTTTGCCTATACCTCTCTTGTTGGGTTGAATACTGGGTTTGCCTGATTCACGTTCTTGACAATTACAGCAAAGTCTCATCTTTCGAAGTCTGGCCAAGGCAGCTGCAGAAGTGAGGACAAGTTTCTGTGGAGGATAAATCACCCTTTTGGGGGGGAGGGGGGGGCTCAGACTTAAGCCTCTCAGACACTCGACCAATTTGCTTAATAAATGAATTTTCACAATAAGACTTGACGTTTTCAACCCATGGTGTGCTGCTGAAGGCCCCCGAGAGGTCTCGAAAGTTTGAGATTAATTACTTTTCTTTACTAGTGGAGAAAATTAAAGCCAGCTCAGAGAAAAGGCCGTCATCACATAATCAACTAATCAACTCCAACGTCCCCACCACCACCACCAGCACTCTCTGCTCCCCCGGTTTTATCATTAAAGAAAGTTTGGCCTTCATTTTGGCTTGTGAAGATCAGTTCATCTTAACTTAAGTCCCCCCTAAAAGAGCTTTCATTCTCTCACTTCAGGACAGATATACTGATATGGTTTTTCTTTGAAGAAGGGCCAAGGCGGACCCTGGAACAAGGCCTCATTCTCAGATAGCGTGTCTGCAGATGTTGTTTTTCCACTGGTCCAGCTGCTGGGGTTTACCCCGGGGGCAGCGGAGGGAGAGATGGCATACAGGACCCGAGGACGTCCTCACCACTCTCGGTGCTCTCTCTGTTTTTCTCTCTCTCCCTCAGAGCAGAACAGCGCTGAGCTTTCAAGGCCGAGGAACTGCAGAGACCCTGGCAGCTGATAAGAGTGAAAGAAGCCATAGAGTTTTGCTTTTTCATTGTGTGAGAAAGCGTCAGGCCATGGGAAAAAGATATGCGGTGGGAAAATAAATGTCCATGGTGCTGAGAGAGAAGACGATTTAATTTAAACTTGTTGGTTCATGGGATTATTTTGACCTAAAAATCTTGGTTTAACTCATTTGATTTTTTATTGTATTTCAAAGTTTGACTTTATGTTACTGTCACCCAATTGCCTTGTTGGATAACAAAGATGAAGCTGGTAGCACAAGCTCCCGGTCTGTTTACTCCTTGCTTCCCTCTCTTCCTTTCCTTTTCCTACCTTTCTACCTCTTTCTTTCATCTAGCTCTATTTCAGCTCTGTATGAACCTGATGAAGGGAACAAGCCAGTCTGTATTCCCTGCCTTTCATTCTAATCTTCAATCTAGGGCCAAACAATGCCCCACTTCACACGCCTTGAGGCTCAAAGTGGAAACACATTCTGTGTGTATGTGGGGATGGTCCTCCTCATGTTCCCACATTGGGATTTCCAAACCCTGAAAAGGGCTTTATTTCTCTCTCTGTGGTGTTGTTGCTGCAACAGAAGTTTTCCGTTTACTATTTTTCTAGATTGCACGGTAATCTTTCCTATATACCAGCTTTGTGAGGAGGGAAGAGTACCCTGCGAAGACAGAAACAGAATTGTTGGCACGCAACTTAAGAGGTGACTTCTGGATTTTGAACTGAGGTTTTGTTAAAAAGTTATAAGCAGTTAATACCTCTCCTGCAGTGGATAATTCTGTTCCCATTTATTTCATTTAGCAATAATCTAGATTATTGGTAAGGCCATCTGCTATCAGAGAGGGGCTGCAGACTACTAACATCAGAAAACAACTCCAATCTCAAAAGCATCATAGCAATTGCTATTCTATAAATATTTAAACTAGAAAAATAAATGCACACAAGCCAAACACTGAATGGGTTACAAACCTAAATATAGCTGAGAACTGGGAGGAGCTAGGAACCACAGTGAAATGTCCTTCGGTTGGCTGGGATTGGAGAAACGTAAACGGATGAAGATGCAGCAAAGGTCACATAGCAGGAAAACTTAAAATCCAAAAACCTAAGATAATAAACCCACAAGAATGAAAACACATAAACTCAAATTCTAAACAGCTTGTGACAGAATCCAGTTACATGGCAGAAGTACACTGTGGGTTTAGCCCTTCTCAGAGAAGCCATTACGGGGACATCAGCGCGGATTCGCCGCATACTTGAGGCAGACTCTGACCAGGTAGATATGCACAGAACTAAATTTTTATGACCGCTTTTCAGCCGGAAGAAGTCTTAACAGTGAACTGTTTTACATGTGACACCAAGCTTGATACACTGAGCTGCTCCAAGCTGGTGGTCGCAAGGACCGCGGCCCCTCTCGGCGCCACACTGACATGTGTGCAGTCGGTCCCTGCTGGAGAGCAAATAGCTCTAGGTACTCAACTAGCTCATCAAACATGCTACTATCCATTACACCTCTCCATCCCACTGACAGAAAGTCTGGGAAATGTAGGAATTTGTCACAAGAAATGTAGGTAATAGGTACACTTGGGTATGAAGGGTAAAACATCCGTGGAGAGTTCGCACAGCTCACATTATAAAGACAGTACGTCCGAGCATGTGGAAGTATTTAGCTTCGCACTGCAGGAAAAGCTAAGCTGGTAAAAAGTTGAGTTTATGGTAAAAGAAGACGCTGACAGAGCTAACAGCAGGTAAGGTATGAAGTGTTTAGAACCTCTTAGCAGAACCTCCTTTCGAAGGTTTTGAACTATAAATTTAAAACTCAGGTCATAGATTTTGATTCGGTCGTCTCATCTTAAATGCTTGCTTTTGTTTGTTTTGGACAGAAAGGACAATTATGTGATCCTTTAAAAATAAAGCTTTGAGTAAGTCCATAGTTGATGAGCCAGAAAAATGCACCACAAGCAGTCTCTTGTTATATCCTCATTGTAGCTGCACAATGTAGATTCCTTCTGAATGCACAATCAGCGGCTGTGGTTAATGAAAACAGCTTCCTTCTCTGACCTTGGTAGAGATAAGTGAATCCCTGTTGCACGGTCACGCATGATTACACACATGCAGAAACACACAAACATCTGCAAAGGCACATTAAGCTCCTTCCCTGTCAACACGGCAAAGTAAATGAGCCTCCGCTCAATAGTCCAGGCCTCTAGTGGTACAAATTATCATCGTATTCATGAGCCTGCAGACCTGTTACAGCCCAGTGTGTGTTCACCGGGCGTGTGGCTGCCAGGTACAAATACAAATTGGTTATGTGTTTTTTTGTTCTCTTCTTTTTGAACTCGTCAATGTATTGACCGGTCCTTTGTGAGATTGGACCTATATGCAAGCGTCAAAAACACAGTCACTCACCAAAAACTGTCAATGTCCGCAGGTCAACAGGAAATACATATGTAACGTAGTTGGTGTGAGAGCCTATATTTGTTAAGTGCTGTTAAGCTGCAGTAGACGGCGACATTTACAGGGAAGCCTATTACCCGCTAAATGCACCCCGTGGCGTACATTCATCCATCAGCTGTGCGGGTCAG
The DNA here is from genome assembly GCA_037039145.1 of Fundulus diaphanus. Taxonomy (NCBI): domain Eukaryota; kingdom Metazoa; phylum Chordata; class Actinopteri; order Cyprinodontiformes; family Fundulidae; genus Fundulus; species Fundulus diaphanus. Next base: position 26,511,953 of record CM073138.1, read on the forward strand.
GTCTATTTGTTTGTTTAAAGAATATCCATTTCAGCAGGCAAACAGGGCTTGTGTACATTAGCTATTTATAACCACACAAGAGCACAGCTGTGCCTGGCAGACACAAACAACCCGTGCTTATGGAAGGCTGTAGATCAAACTATGGATTTACATTAGAGACGGAGTCGAAACTTGTGCTGTTATCGAGTGTGAGTTCCTGAGCGCTCGGAGAAAGTTCATGTTTTCACCACTTGTTCCCCTTATGGTGCAGGGTCATTTTTCAGGTTTTGAAATTTTGATAAAGAACAACGATATGCTATGAACAGCTGTGGTGTGCATTTCAGCTGAACTATTGTTCACAGAGAACACAACATGGTGGTTGTGGTCGAGTGCGGACCACTGTATATTCACCAGCAACTTGAATAAAACGGTGTTATTAAGCATAATTACACAAATAGCCGCACATACATACAGCCAATATCATAATAGCTATTCAATGCATTTAGGCATCTAGACAGTAAATCCAATTTGTTGAGCATGGGAGTTTTGAATTGGCTTGGCTGTTGGTTCCAGACAGGCTGGTCTGATCGTTACAGAAACTTCTGATCTCCTGGGATTTTCACACACAACAGGTTTTCAGGGTTTACTCAGAATCGTTCAACAAAGTAAAAATAACCGGTGAGTGTCAACTGTGTGGACCAAAGGGCCTTGAGGATGTCAGAGGTCAGCTCTGAATGGGTTGATTAGTTCGGGATGACAGAATAGTAACTCAAATGGCCGCTCATTGAAATCAAGGTATGCAGAATATGATCTATAAATGCACAGCAATCAAAACATTTTTATTTTCTTTCTTTTTATTTTACATGACATGTCTGACAGTGTAGCATTAAGAATTGCTGTCTTAATGCCAAAGAGAGCCAAACAGATTGACTTTCACAAGTGGAGCATTGCCGCTTTCGCCATAGTATTCTGCTTGAATTAAATATGCAAAAAGCTTTATTATATATTATTTTGGGATTATTTCAAGTTCAGTGGACACAGAAAGGTTAAAAGAGAAAGAAAGGGAAGAGAAAAAGAAGAGGCAAAATGTTAAAAAGGAGAAAAGGTGACAAAAATAGAGTAGAGGAAAATGAGAGTACAAGATAACATCCTTGGAGTATGCTTCTACAACTGCAGAGATATATGTAGAAAGAACAGCAAAAACAACCGATAAAGTATCACAGGTGCAAACAACAAATGCCTTGATAACATCACTGAAAAAGATGTAGTATTGTTTAATAAAATATGTAGAAGTGAATTTGTAAGCACCTGAATCCAAGCACCTGTAGGTGTTTGCCAGAGTGCACTTATGTATGTAAGGTTTATCCATAAGAAAAATGCTCAGTAATGGTTGTGAGGAGCCAAAGTCTCGTCCCAAAGAGCACCGAGGCAGAGACCGGGGAAACCAGAACCTCAGATGCCCGAAAGGGCCCACAGAGCAAAGGAGCCCAAGAAGGATAAACACAGAAATAGCTGCCTCCCCCATCCCAGGGAAGAGCAGAGAAGAGCCCCAGGAAACCCCCCAGCAGCCAGTGCAGAAGCCCTTGGGAGCTGCAGCAACGAGCTGCAGGCTCCGCCGGTAGCCAGCTACGCAGCCAGCTACACCGGAGCGGATCCAGCCATGAGCCATGAGCCCTGAGACCTTAGGCCCAGTGGTGCCCCACCCCCCAGCAGGGCCCCAACAGAGCCATGGAGCCCAAGCCCAGCGAAGCAGCCGCCAGGAGTGAATCAAAACTCGAAGGAGCAGAAGACCTATGTGAATGTCACTCCTGTTGGCCAAAAATAGGAAAATGAGGCTAAAATTTGCACTGGCTCATTAAAATTGGACAATAAGAGATTGTAAAAAATAATGCTGACTTCCTCCATGAGTCTTAATTTCATCTGCCACCTTCAGATGATAGGGTGAGTTTTTTGGCATAAACAACATTGAAGCATGGATCCATCCTGCCTTTTATCAACAGTTCAGGCTGCTGCTGGATGTCTAACGGTGTGGAGGATACCTTCTTGCCACACCTTTAACCCCTTATTCCAAAAAAGTAAAAAACAAAACAACTGGACTTTTTTCCGAAGTTTGAAGACGTTTCGCTTCCTACCCTGGAAGTCTGGAGTAGTGTGGAGTTGCAAGCTTTATAGTACTGCCCAACAAAGGCCTTGTAATGGCTTAGATAACATGCAAATTGAACCGAAACAGGTCCACCCCCTTAGTAATGGGGAGTCGTTGTATGCCTGCAGATTGAACCGAAACTGGTCCACTTCTCTGCAACAGGGAGTCGTTAGGGTCGTTATTGGCCTGTCTTACAGGAACGATGTTTTGATCACCCGTATGAGGGTGAGGGTTGAGGTGATGATTGGCCAGAATCAACCCTATAGCTGTATTGTAAGTTTTTGAGAGTAATAAAACACTGGGTTAACGTAAATCAGGACTGAAAACCCACCTGTTTAGAGTTTCTTTTGACCTATGATAGCATTGACCAACAAATTTTATGTGTATCGACGTTTTTACTTGATAAAATGTAATGTTTGTTACTACTCTCCCAACCAGTGTCTCTTTTGATGTGTTTAAGTTTCATGGTGTAAAGCACTTTGGACCGCCTTGCTGCTGAAATGTGCTTTACAAATAAACTTGACTTGACTTGTATGCATACTGTGCATGCAGTACATATTGTATATCTACATTGTGATGTTTGTGCCAATTTATTTTTATTCGGCATAAGCATCACAATGTTTTAAACATGTCTAAAACAATTACTTCTAATCTCATTTAGCTGCATATATTACCCTACACTAAAAACAGTGCTGGAGTTCTAGTTATCTGAAATAAGATATGTAACAATGTGATGGGGAATTATGGAAGCGAATGTGTCTCATTATTCTAATTAAAATGCATAAATAGAAAGGCTTTTTCGTTTTCAAAATAATTAGAATATTGAAAATACATTCACGACCATAGGGGATACGTGACAAACTACAACAGTGCCTAAAGGACTGCTTGTGCCCATACTGCTTCAAAGTTACAGTAATATAGCCAATAATTTGTTAACATGTTAAAACATCATAACATGCTTATGTATTCCTGGTGTACAATCAGTGTCAATTTTAGCAGACCGAACCAGCACTTCAAAGTAATTAAATCATAATTCAACATGCTGGATCCATTCTGGGCTTGTTTTAAATGTCAAAAGTTGGTGTCTGAATTCTAAGTTAGAAACCTTATTACAATTTATTTTACCCAGAAATTATTCACAAATGAAGCAGAACACATTTACATTTAACAAGAAAAATTCTACTCCAGTGCTTCTCCAAGCTCCTTATCATTTTTTAATAAACACACCAAGTCAGGCAGTATATTTTTTGTTGCTAGACAAATTTCCGCAGAGTGTTTGAGTCACTATAAATTATATAAAACAATGTGCCAGTTTTTGTTTAGTAGTTTCAAACTCTATGACAACATGAGTGTGATATCACCATTTAGCAATCTCCTGCTCTGCTATGAATGGGAAATACCACAAGCAGATTATTGCTCTCCCCTTCACAGTAGTAGGACAGACTCATGGCTGAGTGATGCAACTGTTTCACAAGATTAATGAAGCTATTACTGTTATGCCTCTCGGGTCTGATGAGGATTTTAGCTTGTATATATTTTCAGGGGATCTTCACCAATCAAATCCCCATCAAGAACAGGAACAGATAGAGCTCTTAGAGCAGGGGTTCCCAAAGTGGGGGTCAAGACCCCAGGGTGGGTCGCGAGACACCACATGGGGGTCGGGAGATGAGATGTTAGAGAATATCCTAGTTTTAATATAGCAAATGTATGCCTTTAATTATGGGAAATTTTCTCAAATACATAAAACTTTTCATCATCAGTGGACATCCAAGTTTTTTTCTCGCAAATATGTGAAATTAATCTCAAAATTTCAGCGTTCTTGTGGAAATATACTCCTCCATGGTCAATAATAAATTTTCTTTAATCTACAAAGGTTCTAATATGATATTTTTGTGTGGAAATTATGATAATTAAGTCATAGTATTAAGGGTCGAAGAATGATTATCATTGCAAAAATAAAGTTTTAATATTACAAGAATACATGTATGAGTATTCTTGTAATAGAATATTAGATTAGATTACTGTAATTCATTATATGCTGGCTTGGACCACTCACTTTTACACCGTCTGCAGTTGGTACAAAATGCAGCTGCCCGTCTCCTTACTGGCACACGTAAACGTGACCACATATCACCCGTTCTAGCCTCGCTGCATTGGCTTCCGGTTGTTTTTAGAATAGATTTTAAAATTTTATTGTTTGTTTTTAAAGCTCTTAATGGTCTAGCCCCCCAGTATTTGACTGAGCTTCTCAGAATCCATGTCCCAGCCAGAACACTGAGATCCTCTAATCAGTTGCTACTGGCCATGCCTAAAACCAGACTTAAAACCAAAGGTGACCGTGCCTTTATGGCAGCGGCACCGAGACTGTGGAATAACTTGCCTTGGCATATTCGATCGTCAGGCTCCTTGGAGGTTTTTAAATCCTCTCTAAAAACACATTTCTTTTCCCTGGCTTTTAATCAAGTCTAGGTGGACATTTGGCAAATTATAATTTATTTTAATATTTTATTTAAATTGAAACATTTATTCTATTATATTTTTATCTGCATTCAATTCATTCAATCATGCATTGTGTTTATGTATTTTAGCATTCAGTTTTTATCTTTTATCTGTACAGCACTTTGGTCAACCCCGGTTGTTTTAAATGTGCTTTATAAATAAAGTTTGAGTTGAGTTGAGAGTTGAGTGATTACTGCAAGGCCATAGACAATGCAAACGACTGTCCACTGTGGCTCTACACCAGGGGTGGGCAAACTTTTTGCCAGGAGGGCCACATTGGGTTCTAAGATTTGACAGGGGGGCCGGACCGGGAACAGATGGATGGAGTGTTTGTGTGAAATAATATAAATTACATGTAAAAGCCATCACGTGAGAGGATTTGGCCTACAAACATGTAAAATATCATGAGTAGGCAGCAAGGCGCATTGTACAGTTTTTTTTTTTTTTTCAAATGCATTAATTTCATTTGATTAAGAATAAACACAGAAGAGATATTCACAGTATACATTTGATTTACTTGAATTATTTACATTTGATTATCACAGAATAACAGCAGAGGAACAGTGTTGTTGATCTCCCTTTTTGGCCAATGCATCAAAGTCTGGAGTGAGTTTGGTTGTGGCAATTCTCAGGATAGCTCCGAGATGCTGGTCAGTTAACCTGGATCTGTGACTGGATTTGTTGTTCATGACGCTGAATGTCTGCTCACAGACGTAGGTCGAGCCAAACAAAGTTAGCATCTTCTGTGCCGTCTTCCGGAGGTTTGGGAACATGGCTTCGTTGAGTGCAGCATAAAAGTCATTCAGTTTTAGAGAGTTGAACTTCTCCTTTAAGAGGGAGTCTGACTGAAGATCGATCAGTTCCAATTGCACCTCTTGTGGTGCCTTTTCGGGGTCTTGTGACAGGGGACAGGACACCAGCTGAAGTGACGTTTCAATGTTGTCAAAATCAGAGAACCGACGGCTAAATTCTCCGTGCAGGTCGTCAATTGATTGGCTGTATTTCTTTGCGTTTCGCGTCACGTCTTTCTGTGTGGCAAGTGTGGAGAAATGAACAAAAGAATTGTTTGCAATTTGTCTGGAGAACAAAGTTAGCTTAGATTTGAAGGCTTGTACATGTTTGTACATGTCGTGCACAAACTGATCTTTCCCCTGTAGTTTAACATTCAGCTCATTCAAGTACGAAAATATGTCCACAGCAAACGCAAAATCACAAAGCCAGTTCTTGTCGCTTAGCTCAGGAAATTCGGTGGATTTCCCCACTAACTCCAAAAACTCGCTGATCTCGTCTTGCAGGTCCCACACTCGTTGAAACACTTTGCCCAAACTTAACCAGCGGACACGAGAGTGGTACAGCAAGTCGTGATGATCCGCATTAGTTTCTTCCAGGAACGCGATGAACTGACGATGGTGAAGTCCCTTTGCGCGTATAAAGTTGACTAGTTTTACCACTGGTTTCATGACGTGATCAAGCTGCAATATAGACTTACACAGTGATTCCTGATGAATGATGCAATGTAGGAAGATAACATCCTGGTCAGGGTTTTCCTCTTTGACTTTATCCTGGATTCCTTTCAGCAGCCCAACATGTCTTCCAGTCAAATTTGGTGATCCATCCGTTGTGACATTGGCCAGTTTACTCCAAGGTAGCTTACGTCTTTCAATGGCAGCAGACACATGGTTGTACAGATCCTCTCCACGCGTTGTTCCCTTCAGAGACTCCATGGCCAAAAACTCTTCCGTTATTTCAAAATTGTCATTAATCCCACGGATAAAAATTAAGAGTTGAGCAGTGTGTTTCACATCATTGCTTTCATTCAGTGCTAGTGAATATAGCTTAAAGGACTCAGCCTATTTGTTTATTTGGCTGGCTATATCTTCCTCAATCAGTTCCACACGGCGAGTCACAGTCCTGCGTGATAAACCGATCTTTTCAAACTTGCCTTGGCTCTCAGGACACAAAATACCTGCCGCCTCTACCATGCATTCTTTTAAAAACTCGCCTTCGGAGAAAGGCTTGTTAGCTTTGGCTACTTTGAATGACAGCAAAAAGCTTGCTTTGGTGGATGACTCTTGAATTGCAGTTTGTCGGTGAAAAAGATGTTGCTGAGCCTGTTAATTGTCCGCCAACCTCTGGGCCGTGGCTGTTTGCTCTTGCGTTGACTGCTTGCTGGCGTAGTTAGCATAGCGCTGACGTCACGCGTCTCCACAGGCCAAAAAGGTCAATGAGCGCCATGTAGTGGGGAAACGCGGTATTACAGGGATATGGTGAATCGAACGAGGTTTACCGACAATAATAATATGAAATGTAATTTAATAATAGAATTTAATGGGTTGCTCCTCCTTAATGATAGTCAAGCGCTGAAAACACATACGGGAGGCAGAAGCCTTAACATTGATAAGAGTTTTTTGTAAAAAAAAAAAAAATTCAATAATTTGGACAAGTTCCGCGGGCCGGATTAAAACGTTCAACGGGCCGTATACGGCCCGCGGGCCGTAGTTTGCCCATGTCTGCTCTACACTCTTTCAGGAGGAGTGAATGCTGCTTGCCAAGACTTGATGCAATCAACTGGGTTTCCTTAGATAGGAATCTTATTGACCAATCTGTATAATTTGATTGAATTTGACTTTGTAAAGTGCCTTGAGATGACATGTATCATGAATTGGCGCTATATAAATAACATTTAATTAAATTGAATTAAAGTCACACAATTGTTTCAAAGTGATTATATTAATAATAATTTGATGTTGATTTGCTAAAAAGATCTAGTGTTTTCTTTTTTTAAAATCAATATGAAAATATAACTTTACAATATGCTTAACATTCCTAATTTTAACACAGGTGGACGACTCCGCTTTGTTGAAAGGGTTCTCCTAACATTACGCCCCCAAAAGGGGGTTGCCAGTCTCTGGCACTGTTATTTCGCATTTCTCATCACTGTCAGTAATTGGAAAAAAGTCAGCAAATACAATGCACATCTGTGCAATAGTACATCACTTTTAAATATATAAACAAAGCAATGGTTTATGCGTAATCTCGCATGTTATAAAAATGTAAATAAAGCACTGGTAACCTCGGGTTATTACAATATGTTTATATTGTTTTGGTGTACTTCATAGATGTAGGTCACTTGTAATTGTTTTAATGTGTTAATGTAACACTATTGAGGACTATTAAGAAGGTGCATATTAAACAATTAAGATTCATTCTTTAGGAAGAAACAGTTATAATCAAGCAAACGTAGCACTAATCAGCCAATCAGATTTAAACCTCACTCCCCCGAGCATCCAACATACTACAAAGCCATAGTAGTATGCATTCAATCATATTTTGAAACATAAACAACTTTGATTGATGAGCTCATGAAACCAATAATATAAATGGTTCAAACAGTAAATGCAACACTTTCAGTCATACTAACTGTGTTTAGGTTTTCAAACATCAACAAGTAGAGTTTATTATTAGCTCAGGATGAACGTTCTAATCAAAATCATTTATTCCACAACAATAAAACCCCATCCTTTCTCCTCTTACCTTATAAATAATGATAGCATCGTAAACTCCTGACACCCTGTTATCTTGGTGTGCCACCCCAAGATTATCTTCTTCTCCCATCTACCCACCCCTTTGAAAACATTCAGAGGGAACCCCTGCAGCAAACTGTCTTTTTAAGACTAAGAGGAAAAAATGGGCAGCCGCTCAAAAATGCTCCTCGTTTTACAGAAGGCTGGAGAATAAGATCCGACATACACAGGAACTGAAACCATTTAGGATCAATGCTTAGCTAATATACTGCCTAAATTTACAGCATTATGACAATAATTGTATACCATCCAATGGTATGACATAAATCCCCAGAAAATATATAGAAGGAAGTAGGAACCATGAATGATGGGATTTCATTAAGATATGTGAATATATTCAAAGTTGTTTGTCAGCTCTTGTCCGTGACTACCACTCTCCCTTTTGCCTCCGTCAATGTACTCCAGCTAACAAGGCTTTGTGTCAGTGATCTTTTCAGCAACTCTACATGTCACTTCTATTTACATCTTTTTAAGGCTCGTTCACTCACATGGACGATCAGTGCAATATGAATTAATTACATTTTCTAGCATTTTCCCCCATCCACTTATTTTTTATACTGCTGGCACAGTTTGATAACACTGATAAATGATGGTCACCTGCATGCCGTGAGAGTGCTTGTTAAGTATGGCAAAGTCATCCATCAGGCTAAGTAAGTGAGGTGATTTCTTTTTTTTTTTTTTACTCAAGCAAATGAAATAAATTAAATTAACACAAATGTATCAGCAGTCAGCCAAGCGAAAAATGGGTATAATGCAATAAAAATGAAAGGGCACATGTCCTCATTTTCACAACCTTTCCTTTTCAATGGCGTTCATGCTTGTAGCGCCCAATAATTATTTTCATTTCAATGTCCAAAATTTTGGAAATAGGGAGTAGTGGTCTAGTGAATAGAGCAGGGTGCTTGAGTCATGGGAAGCCTGCAAGTTCCCCAGTACAAATTTCATTGACTGCCACTTCAAGTCCCTGAGCAAGACCCTTAGCCCCAGAATGCTCACTGTCAGCCTACTCCTCCCTTTGAGGGATGGGTTAAATGCAGAGGAAACATTTCATTGGAACAAACAATATCAATGACAAATTAAGATGATGATTATTATAAAAGAAATGGTGAAATATGTAAAGTTAAGCACAAGAGTTGCAGAAGAGAAATATTGCATCATGTGGAAAGTGGGCATATTTCAATCAATCAATCAATCAATCAATACAAAAGGAGTGATAGCAAGCTCTCCAGCCTGATATAAGTTCATAAGGGAAGTTCTGCATGGTGATTTATTTGGTGAAAAGGATGTCAGAAGAACTGTTGCCTGAGTTTTGCATCTTGGAGTCCTAAAGTGTAACTCTCTCCCATTCCAGAGCCTTACTCCGCCCAATCTCGTACTTGAAAAATGGGCGCCACACTGGAATTTTACAAGTATGATTCAAACAAATATGCGGTAAATTATGAAAATAATTACCAGGATATGTAGACAAAACTATAAAACAACAATATTAACAGTTTATTAGCAAATAGTTGATTTGGGGGTGAGTTACCCTTTAACGAAACCAGCACCCAATGTTCTGCTGCAAGCCCCATCTGCCTATAATACACCACTGTAGTGAAAGATTGCTTGTGACCACAACTCTAATTACAAAGACATAACTATATCTGCTCTGGTTCTGACCAGCATTGTTACTCTGATACGCACTGGCATGAAGAACTCCAAGCAGCCGACAGCACAATAGTTTACATCAACAAGCCATGCAGTGATTGGGCAAGTCTTTTTTTTCTTGGTTCACATTATCAATCTTTTTACTCGCAAGAGTTTTTCTGCACTACACCCGTAGCTCTCAAGACGTCATTAATAGGATACCACCTGTCAAACTCTAAAGTCATTCTGCAAACAAAATGTACACTCACCCCAAAAAGTGACTTTAGGCTAATGGTAGCAAGGAAGGTAAATTAGTTAGACCAGTGGTGTCCAAACATTGTCACATGGGCCCAATAGTCAACTGACAAGTACTTGTGGCCCAAAATGTTTATGTATTTAGCCAAATTTAATAAATAATTAAACTCGATTTTGCCCTAAATAATAATAGAACGCCTCCATCTACATCAACCACCTGTGTTGGAGGGGCAAATTTGCATCATTCTGGAATTGCAATCTGGTGCCTGGCAAAAACAGTCAGGGGTCCACAATTGCCACCCGGGATCCACTTTGGAAATTCCTGGCCTAGGGCATCAGTAGTCAAATGGCTCAGACACTGAAAAATGTTGCTACCACAGCCAATTATTTGTCTACAAGATATATACTACATTTCTTATCTATAATTATGCTAATAAACAACCCCTACAGTGACCACGGTGGTATGGCTGTTTACTATCGACTGAGCTTCCTGTTCATGACATGAACTTAATTATGTCCTGATCTCTCAGCTGTTTTGTTGCTCCCCTTAAATCTAAGATTCCAACTTTTTCATCCCTAGTAATTTTTTTTAAATTTTCAATAAATTAATAAATGTACACCTTATTCCTAATATAATTACACAAAAAGTAATTGTTGTTTAACTCAAAATGTACTGTTATTGATGTACATTAGATCATTAGTAACATTAAAAAACAAACAATAAACCAAAAGATGTTAGTAGGCGTTTACTTACGTCTTTCTGATAGTTTTCTACAGGCAGCTTTACTACAACAGTAGAATAAAATCCTGAAATTATGGCTTATAGTTTCAGTGTGCCACCCCAAGAGTTTAAGTGGCCCCATCTGGCCACCCCTATGAAAGGTTTCTGGAGGCGCCACTGGACAAAAAGTCTGTGATGTATTTAGGTGCTAAGCCATTCAGTGATTTATAGACCAACAGAAGTATTTCAAAGTCTATTGGCTGAGATTCAGGGAGCCAGTTTAAGGCCTTCAGAACTGGGATGATGTTCTCTACTGTCTTAGTGAGGATGCGGCAGTAAGTGTAGCTGTCTGACCGACTTTTTAGGCAGACCTGTGAAGACACCATTGCAAAGAGCTGCCAACTGAACAACTGAAACTGTTATTGTTTTGTGCTTTTCCCAAACCAGGAAACATCAGAATCCCTTAAAGTGACAGTAACTTTTAACTGAGAAGAACCCAAAGTACTAGCATGGAAGGAAACAAATGAGCAGCCATAGAGACCAATATCAATATCCATACATAGTAGCTCCTTAAAGAACCATTTCTGCTCACCATAAAAAAACAAGTGTACAGGTAAAGCCGTACATCTGTCTTCTGTATTCATTTAATGTGTATTTTACATGATGCCACCTGCCAATCAATCTTGAACGCGCGACACGTGATCAAAGTTTTTTTCAATGTGAAACTCCCCTAACCTGCAGAAGTCGCAAGCCCTTTACCCTTGACATGCTCTGGATTTTACACTACAAATGCATAGCGGTCAGATAGATTTTGCTAAAAAAGATTGGTAAAAATTTATAAACCTTGTAAGTGGGGAATGTGCAATTCAAACACACATTACCCTGAACATTTAGAGGGTATACCACAGTTAATTCTTTTCCCAAAATCAAAAAGGACTCTAGAAAAACATAAAAGATGGATAAAGGCAGAACTGCCCTCTAGTGCATATCGTACCATGCATGTCATACTAATTCAATAAATGCATTGAAAGCCTGAAGACAGGGATGCTTGACTGCAGACTACCAGAAACTCGAAGTCTTATATATCCATAAAGGGATATATAAGATTACTCGTCTGTTTTTACATCTTCTCTACTACACAAAATTGCTAAGATAATGCGTTACATAAAACATACACAATGAAAACAGAATTAATTCGTAATACTCCTTCATACACATCACCATTCATCACTGTTTATCTCTTTGCACCAACTGTGTATGTTTACTGATGAAAAGTCTTTTCCAAAAACAACATTGGACCAGAATGCTACCAAGGAAATAATTTTTTGTAATTACTGCTTAGTAAATAAGGGCAATGCAAACAGAGGCTGTTGGCTTTCAAAATGCTCATCATTAAAATCAATAGCACTACCAGTAGCTTTCCTATGAATGTAGGTAAACGTGGGTCACCCTATTGGAAAAAAGACTTGTGTTGATGAAGTATTTCTCAATGGATTGCAGCTTAATCAATGTTTTGTTTTTTTACAAAAATAGAAAATAGGCCTTTCTTTCTGCTTTGCCTTGTTTTTATCCTGCAGTTTGTGTTCGTTTGTGTTCTTTAGATACAGAAACCTGTCTGATTGTGGATGATAAATTGAACACCATGTAAAATAAAATGTCCCCTTAATTTCAAAAGAAATCCGTTCATGTATTACTTTATGTTTGATTTTCCATACATTTAATCACTGCTATCCAGATCTCATTATTTCAAATTATACTTTTATCCTCAAGGCGGCTGTCTTGAAATTATAAATGGTCAGTTCTGTATGACAAATGATTATTAATGAACAAAGAAATGGGGAAGTGATAAAACGTAGCTCCACGTTCATTATATTATGGCTACTTTAATTAAATACATTTTAATGTTTAAAATAGGTGAATAATCTAGTATTCAGCACATGGTTTTTAAGTTTGCCCTTAGGACTCCCTCTACATCACATAGTTTATTTATCTGCTTTATGAAAACTAGTTAATGGCAGATGGTGGTAGACAAAAGGTGCATCTGTCATGGTTGCCGGAGACTCATAAGCAGCTAGTCACAGAGACAGGTGAACATGAGGGACTAGACAGAGCGGGTCTGAGCTGAGAGACATGGAACACTGTGTGAACACGAAGGTGAGCAGGGAGTCTGATCCAGACGGCGGAGGGACCAACAAGGACTCGAGAACAAAAGGACCCAAAAACCTGGGGTACATTTTCTTCGTGGAACCCTTTAGGGGGAACTTTTTAGAATGGAGCCAGACCTTTTGTCCCGGGTGGAATATTCTCCAGTTCTTGGTTCATGCGCTCGCACTGACCATTAATTTGTGGATGAAATCCAGAAGATAATTGTGGTGTAGCCCCCAACCCAAGGCAAAAAAGTATTGCCATACTTGAGTAATGAAATGTGTCCCCCTGTCGGAAACAACTTCTGTAGGGATCCCATGGAGACAATTTAGAGAATCTGTCTATAATAGTGAGGATAACAGTCTTCCCATTCGACACCGGGAGACTGGTAACAAAATCTAGGGCTATGTGGGACCATGGCCTTCTCAGGATGGAGAGAGGTTGTACACTCATCTGGACAAGCCAGCAAGCACTGGGAGAATCATGTTCTTTGATTTCCCCAGTGCCTTCAACACCATCCGTCCGGCTCTACTGGGTGAGAAGATGACGGCGATGCAGGTGGAGGCCCCCATCATGTCCTGGATTGTTGATTACCTGACGGGTAGACCACAATATGTACGCCTACAGAACTGTGTGTCTGACAGGGTGGTCAGCAACACTGGGGCCCCTCAGGGGACTGTCCTCTCCCCTTCCCCTTCACCCTTTTCACCTCAGACTTCAACTATTGCACTGAGTCCTGCCACCTTCAGAAGTTTTCTGATGACTCAGCAATAGTTGGCTGTATTGAAAAGGGTGATGAGAGTGAATATAGGACTGTGGTGGACAACTTTGTCACTTGGAGTGAGCTGAACCATCTGCAGCTCAACATGACAAAGATTAAGGAGCTAATAGTGGATCTGAGGAGGACAAAAACACCTGTGACCCCTGTTTACATCCAGGGGGTCCCTGTAGACACTGTGGATAAGTATAAGTACCTGGGAGTGTACTCCCAGGTACTTATACTTATCCAGTCCAGTCCAATAAGCTGGACTGGACCAGAAACACAGACGGGGTCTACAAAAAGGGGCAAAGCCGACTGTTTTTCCTGAGGAGGCTGAGGTCCTTTAACCCTCCTGTTATGTTCATTTGTTAGGAACAGCAATGCTGTTCCCGGGTCAGTTTGACCCGGTGCATGTTTAATTATCCAAAAGATGTCTGAAACCAAAAAAATCCTAACAAGCATTGTTAATATTTCATTACTAACTCCATTACTAATTATTCTATCAATATTTAGTGCAATGGTGTTCCTTACCTCTAACAGGTAATGATCCAATTATGATAATTCACTCGTTTTTCAAAAAAAAAAACTTGCATGTTCAAACTTTTTTTAATGTTTCACCACTTTATTACTTTTGAAAGACCAACATATAAAACACAATAGTTTTACACAACATTGAAACTTAACAGTTAAATTTTGTGCCATGTTGAGCACGACCCTTGTGCCCTGATTCTTCTCTGGGGCTCCTCCAACCGGCTTTCCAATGTAAACCTGCATGTTCAATGCATAGCTGGTGTTTGCATCACATGCTGTCCAGATTTTTATTCCATATTTAGCTGGTTTGGAAGGCATGTATTGCCTAAATGGGCAGTGACCTCTGAATGCCACCAGCCTTTCATCCACTGTGACATTAGGGCCTGGGTTATAGAGTAGTGAAAGTTGCTCTACCCACTTGTCCCACACTGTCCTAATAGCTGCCAGCTTGTCTCTCTCCCGTCTACCAGCCCTTGTCTCTCGATTATCAAATCGGATTACTCTGGAGAAAATGTGAAAAGTCTCCAGAGTCATTGTGGCTGGAAATATAGCCCTGCCTATCTCTGCATCCCACAGACTGGCTGTCATCCTTCGACTTATAGACCCCAGCCAGGATGAGGAGCCCCAAATACGCATCTAAATGTGTTTTGTCCAGCTCCTTCCACTTCTCCCCAAAAACACGTCTCCCTTCAAGATTAGTCATTTCCAGAATGATTTTCTGTATTGAATCTGGCATGACCAGCTCAAAGCTGACTTGATGTCAGTCACACGAGTCACTGCCATCCTAGTGGGCCCTGGCCACTGCCTTTATTATGTTTTCTGCAGACAGTTTTGCCTGACGCATATTTGGGGATGAAGACCACTGTATTTCACCATTTTTTGACATGAATGTCATGCTTGGAGGAATAGGAATAGCAATTCCCTCATCTGGTTCAAAATCAGAATCATTAGAATCAGAATTTAGCTCAAGATAGTCTTCATCTTCAGACACATCCTCCTCTATTTCACTGTCATGATCAATGATTACTTCCAGAGCCTCTTGGACTGTCATCCTTTTGCTTCTGCTGCTCATTTTGTAAAGGTCTGCCTGACAGAGTGTAATGTTGGTAGGACTTCATGCAGAGAATCTTTTATATGTTTTGCCCCTCCCCTGTTGAATGTCCACTGAATGTGGGTGGGGTTTTCCCGCAAGAACATAAATGGTTCCCGTCAAAAGTCATAACACCTGCACCTGTGTGTCTGTGTGTGAGTGTGTGTGTGTGAAATTGGGGTAAAACATGTCTCACAGTTGCAAAGAAAGAAATAGTCTGACATTTCTGACACCCTTTTACCTCCAGTTTGACTGCTGGGTCAAATTGACCCGAACAGTATCTATGTGATATAAACATGCATTGGGTGGTTGCAAATATGTGAGATGAACCATTTTCATATTATATGTTGATTACACTATTTAAGGCAAGCAGAAGAAGTTTCATACCGAAAAAATACTTTTAACTATTTTTCCTAGATCTTCAAACTTTAAAACGGGTCAATTTGACCCGTAACATAACAGGAGGGTTAACATCTGTAGGACGATGCTGAGGATGTTTTATGAGTCTGTTGTTGCCAGCACGATCTTCTTTGCTGTCACATGCTGGGGCAGCGGGCTGAGGGCTGCCGACAACAACAGACTGAACAAACTGATCAGGAGGGCCGGTGATGTTGTGGGGGAGGAGCTGGACACTCTGACGATCGTGGCAGAGAGGAGGATGCTGTCCAGGCTCCAGTCCATCTTAGACAATGTCTCACACCCTCGCCACGACACACTGGCCCAGCAGAGGAGCTCCTTCAGCAGAAGACTCCTCTTACCCAGATTCACCACAGAGCGCCACAGGAAATCATTCCTGCCTGTGGACTTCAATCTCTACAACGCCTCCCCCTGAGAGTCAGACACCCCCCCTCTGTAACTGACATTTATTCATTCTCTGCACTGCTCTTGCACAAGTCACTATCACTTTACTTGATTTATAGTTATACATATGCATATATATACATGTATGTATATATTGACGTATATATATATATATATATATATATATATGCATGGACCGCGGAACGCATTTCAAATTGGTCTGGCGCATGCGCGAAAAACCCGGATGAAAACGGGGCCGGACGGGGGGATGGGGGACGGGGGGGGGGGGGGGGGGGTATGGGGGGGAAGAGATAAACGCGGCCCCGAGCGGGGGGGGGGGGGGAGACAAACGCGGCCGAGCGGGTGGGGGGGGGGGGGAGATAAACGCGGCCGGGCGGGGGGGTTGGTTGCGGCGGGGAGAGACACGCTTTTCGCGGAGGGGGGGGGGGGGGGGGGGGTGAAGAGACAAGCGCGGGGGAGGACTTGATCATCAAAAGTAGGTAGGGCCGCGGCCCTACCGGTTCCGCGGTCCTTGAATATATGTGTGTGTGGAATGTTGTAAATATATATATAAAATGTGTGTATTCTGGAGCATGTAACAAAAGTAATTTCCCTCTGGGATTATTAAAGTATGTCTGAGTCTGAGTAATAGCCCAGCTGGGGCATGATGGGAACACGCGCAGAAACAAACTCCAGTACATCTCTATTTAAAGGCGGCCACCAGAAATAACGTCTGAGTAGACCTATGGTCCGGCTGACACCAGGTAGTAGTCTACTCCTGGTAGACCAGGTAGGCATCAGTTTTTTTCTGAACAAACAGTTTACTTACTGAGGGTGAATCATCTTCACTCGTCATCTTGATTTGGCAGAAAATAAGAATACACACAAGAGTAATTGTAACAGTTACTAACGTTGATGTAAGACTAAACATGGTGTATTCTACAGATGTAAATGTAATAAATAAGGTAAATTAGCCATAACTAGTTTTGTTGCTTAAATTCAACCAAATTTGCTTCAGCTCAGTCCTGAAGTGACAAAAGTGTTTTATAGCATTGTTGGATTAATTATTAACGCAGGATTAATGCATCAGCTCAGAAGGGAGGAACTTAGTTGGTCTTAATAAAGTGCTTGAGATTTAGATTCATTTGGATGCGGAATATAAACATATGATTCATATGTGAAGGAAAACCCAGCCATCCATTTTCTTATGTTCACTTTGTAACTAATTAGGTTTATACCCCATGCGTCATGTTAAGGTGTGCGAAAAAGGTACCTACAAAGTCTTTGGATTACATGGCAGATGGATACTATTTAGGGTGATATACATAGATTGGCACCCCCAAAGATGGATGAGGCGGCATGCTGCCATATTGGGCTGTGAAGGTCCAAATTACGCATAAGGCAAACATGGAGAGCTGTTAGCTGACAGATGGTTGAAACATGAATCCGCCGACATGCCAGTGGAGGCTTTAGGGCTTTGAGCTTTGCATGCTTGTACATGATCAACAGTGGAGGCATGTTACTCTCTTTATGCAGATATGTCTCTATGTGAGGTTCAATCTGTGTAACTTAGTAGTTTTACATGCACAGCTTCAAGAGTTCTTTCATACCTTTGCCATTAAATGAGTGCATGTATGGGCATCCTTGGATGTTTGCTGGGCAATGAAACAGCCGAACGCCACTGCAATGAGTATTTGTGGGGATTCACCATAGCAACAGAGGATAGGGTGCAGAATTAAAGCCCGGTGCTCATCACAGCAGAAGGAATAAAAAAAAAAGACCTTATTAAACATCACCATCTCTTGGCACCCCCAACCCTTTCTCATCTCCAAATTTGGTCTATTGTGAGATAGAGAAAGGGAAACCAAATCGGTCGACTTAAGGCTGTGTGTACAAACATGATTATACACAGAAATACTTATGTGGAGACTAGAAGCTCAGACATAAACATGAAATCTTTAGATTTAAAAAAGCAGTCCTGCTTACTGAACAGTGAGCAAATGGTGCGTCCAACTGCAAAGTATTGAGGCTGACACCACCTGGACAAGAGAAGGACAATTAGCTGGAAAAAGCAAAGGTTTTATGTAACTTAAATATTAGGGGATACATTTTCCTCACAGGCTTTTTTGAAAAAAGAAAATACCCTTAACCATTGTTTTTTGCACATCATTTTGTACGGTGCCTTGTACAAATAATGAAACAATGAACCATTTGATAATTTTTCACAATATCTCCACAATGATACCTGCTTTGTGTTGCGATACCAAGACGAAATAATTTGTGAAACGGAAGAAATGTGATTTTCAAAAAAACATTCACAAAACAACTCAGGTCCGGTCAGATTGGATTGAAAGTGCCTGTGAACATCAATTTTCAACCCTTTCTGGGATTCTCAGTTTAAGGACTTTGACGGGGCCATTCTTCATCTAAAGCACTCCTTTGTAGCTCAGGCTGCATGTTTAAAGACAGCACCAGTGTCCCTACTGATGAAAAGCATCACTGCCCAAAAGTTTTTGTTCTCTTTGGATTTAAACTCAACAACCTTAGGAGAACAAAAACACGCACTACACCGGACTGCTCATAAATGCTTAGATTGAAAGGTTTCTTTGTAACTGCACAGTAGCTAAACCTTCCCTGAGTTTGAATTTAGCTTCTGGTTCCTCACCCAGCATCCCAAAGCACACAGAGCTAATCCTTCTGCTTTGTGCTACTTTTCTGGGGTCATCTGGGAGGTCTGCACCTCTACTTGTTTCTACTGAGGCAGCAGAAATGCACGCTGGAGGACAGAGGGCTGAATACCACCTTGAATTTCTAACACAAAGAAGTTTTACTCTTTTTCTTCACTTTCCCTCTTTATCACCATGTATCACTGCTTTCGTACAGCTATCAAACAGCACTCATTTTGCCATGAGTTACTTGCCTAATTGTTATTTCATTCCCAAAAATGTCCTATATATGAATTAAGACCATGAAAGTAATTAAGTTCCCAGAGGGCAGTCCGGTAATATTAGTTTGTCCAATGATATTAGCTGAAAGACATGAACAATGCAGTCAAATTAAAAAAGATCACTCCCTGACCTTGTAAAGACAATTATAGTTTCTCATTCTGCTGCTCCTGATGAGTTTCCAGTAGGTTTATCATCATAAGCTAAATAAGTAGAGAACAGATCAAAGCTGGCGGGCCTGAAGCGACTCTATTATAATTCATTTTGACGTCTGTGATGTAGCGGCTGTGGAGAGCGAACTTGGGGCAATGGCTAAACAATATCTGTCGCAACAAATGGATCACTGCATTTCATCCCCCCCACACAGTAGATTCTGTCAAAAGAAATTATCCTTATCATTCACTGTTATGTGATCTATTTTTAGAAACTTTCTGCTAATAAAAAAGTGGTGGATTTCCATTTTCTCGCACGATCTTTCGTGAAGACGGCAGTAGAAAAGTTTGGAAGCCAATAGAGTTTAACAGTGGCACTTGCTTCAGAATGACTGTACCGTAATGTGAGAGTAAATTGAATCTATCACCCTCCTTCTCCCCTCGGTGGTTTTTATAAAGTGTACATAGATAAAGAGGAGACTATTTCTGGAAATTAGATGGTGTCCCTGCGATGATTTGACGTCTGCAGCTTTCCACCTCCACCCAGTACAACCTGTAATTCACATCATAATGTCAAAGTGGTCACAGTGTGATAATGGCACGTTTTCCTTTTACATGAGACAAGAAGACTCATTACAAGCCCCGACATGTTTCTCACCAGGGGGACAAATGTGCTTCCTGTCATCTCCGCATGCATCAACAGATGTCATTCGAAAATTTTCCTTTCATCATCTCCTTGATTTCTATTTGTGCCAGAACGCAAGTTAGAAAACTCAGTCAAGCATCACTAAGTACCACATGGATACCCATCTCTGCAGGAAGGTATTACGCTGTGGTTAGCGGCACTGATGAACTCAACTGTTTTCTGTTGTTGGCATGCATCAATCTACAGTCAAAGGAGTGGAAAAGCAGCCAAATTAGTCTTAAGTGAACCAGCGAAAGGAAATATTTGCAAAAAATATTTGTTTGTTTGCTGAACATATTGTGGTGTAACTTTGAGGTCATTTTTAATATAGGGAAAAATACAGTTTAGCTAAATTGCCCCCATGAACTTTTTTTTGCATTTCATAATTTTATGACCACAGAATTCGGTGTATGTTAAGGGGATTTTATATGACAGACAAAAACGAAGTAGAGCATATTCATGGAGTGAATGGAAAATTATACATAGCTTTTTTTTCTCCTTTTTGTTTTGTACAAATAAAGTCTAAAAATGCATTTCTTGGATCTGTATTTAGCCACCCTTCAATTAATATGTTCTACAACCACCATTTGCCACAGCTAAGACAATCAAGTCTTTTGGGGTACTATTCTGCCAGCTGGAGGACACGGGGCACATCTTGAGACAGACATATCTGACCATTCTTGTTTGCAAAATAAGGAAAGCATCCTCGCAGCATGTTGTAGTCACCAGCTTGTCAGCATGGAAATTATGTGTTTAGGGTAAGTGTCTTCCGCCATAAAACGCAGTTTACAAGTAGAATAAAAACTTACATTTTGTTCTCATCTGACCAGAGCAATGTTTCCTGAGCCCCTTACCTCAACAAGATTTGTGATAAACTTTCTTTTAGCAATGACACTTCTTGCCACTCTTCCATAAAGGTCAAGATGTGGCAGATTCTCCCACCTGAGGTGTAGATCTCTGCAGCTGCTCCAGAGTTACTGTGGGCCTTGTGGCCACGTCTCTGATTAATGCTCTCTTTCCCTTCACTGTCCATTTTTCAGAATGTACAGTGGTGCTCACAGGACTATGGTGCGGGTTACGGTCCTGATCCAGTGCGGCTACTCCGCAAACCCCCAACTCCCTCTGCTCCTTGGGAAACAGTGGCCAGCTGCGGCCCCGGCTGCGGCCCCGGCTGCGGCCCCGGCTGCGGCCCCGGCTGCGGCCCCGGCTGCGGCCCCGGCTGCGGAAACGGAGCTCGCAACAACAGAAATTCACGTGGTCCTTTCTGTTGCTATCCCTCATAAATCATTAAAAACAGCCATGGTTTCCCTTTCCTTTTCTCTCCTCTTTCTCTTTCCTCTTCTACCTTCTTGTTTCAGTGTCCATTTAACATGAAATATTCCCTGCATAAATTCTAATAAAGCTTATTGCATATATAAATGGCAAAAGTGGTAAGGCTCCACTTGTGAAAATAAAATCTGTTGGGCTCTTTTTGGCATTAAGACAACAATTCTTATTGCCACATTGCCAGACAGGCCACACAAAACAACAACAACAACAACAACAAAAACAGCTATGGTTTTTGTTTTATACATCCAAACCCGTTATTTGTGCTCATAAATAACCTTGTTTATCCTCGTTTATCTGTTTCCCTTTGTTTCTGTTTGGCCATTTGTTCACTCTAGTCAAGTTAGTGTAAGTTGGTGGGTTGATTTTATTCTGAAATTCACCAGAACTCTCTTCTGTCTGGCACCTGACTTTTCCTGTTTGGCTTGTGAAATTCAAGAGCTTGAGACGGGACTGCTGCGCCATCCGGCTAAAATCAAAAGTTGCAGAATTTTCTTCAGCGCCGCACGGCCTCGGCAACCGGACCCGCACTGTGGCTGATGTGAGTGTACTCACTGATTTTAATGATTTGGGTTCCTTGCAAGCGCCCGGTATCAGTAGTGCTCTATGTTTAGAGCTTGGAATACTGCTCTGATAGCCTAACGTCATGATTCTGGCCTGATTGTCAGCATTCATGCACACATCTCCTGCTCCAGGCTCATCAAGGATTCAGCACTGCACCTATGAGACTGCTGCTCCGCTGCACTTAATCAACTCATTCCATACACTTAGTGAGTAGACGTCCAGCATTTCTTTATGACCGATACCTTGTCTCAAACACATCTACGTCTCTGGATTTTCCTGCCTTGCCGAGCCCTTGTTTAACATCTACCCAAGCTTCGGATTTCTGGGCCTTGACCTGAATTGTACCGAGACCACAAGCCTTACCATGGATTTGTCTGCCCTGTTTCTGACCACCCGTGCATGACCCAAGCCTGTACCTGGACTCTGAATTAGCCGTTGCCATCCTGCCTGTCACCTTCTCCTGTGAGCAGCCTACCCTCAGCATTGCCAGAGATTACCTGTCTATACCAGGTCATCGACACCGTGTCCAGCTCGACTTTGGATCGCCTCCCTGTCTGATCCACAACACCTAACCCTGCTGAAGCTTCTCCATACCTTTCTCCCTGACCTGCCTGCTGTTGTCCTTGGTTTTCATGATGCTTTTTATTGCTCTATTTTTCTCTGGCAAACCTCTCAGGCCTTTAGCAGCTGGATTTATGCTGAGTACGCGTGGACCTTCTTCGCTAATTATGACACTTCTGATGGCGACTGGCTACACTGGATCTTACTGAGAGGACAAAATACTCAACATAACCCTGCTTTAAACTTCATCAGAGCTTTAACCCTGACCTGCTGGTCTTTGGTTATTACTTGGCTTCTACAAAGTCAGAGTAAACGAGGCTGAATACGTTTGCTTGTTATGCTTTTCAGATTTATATTTGAAAACACTTTTAATAACCATTACATTCACAATTATGAAGTTGGGCTATTTAATAAAGTGCTAGTAAAAATACATTAAGATTATTACTTGTAATGTGACAAAATATCAAAAACTTCAAGGGGCAGGAATACTATTGCAAGATGCTATAAATCCTACGTGAGATCAGACTTCCCATTTTGAAAGCTTAATTATTTGTTTTATGTTTGAACATTTAATTTATGGCATGAAGAGGAGATTAAACAGAGTCAATGTTGCCGTCAGCATCTGAGACTTTTTTTCTGCTGAATGTCCTCAGAATGAAAGCGAAGTCTTTTTTTCCCCGTGGTGTTGAGGATAACACAATTTCTGGTCTTAACTTGCACGGGTCACCACAAGTGCAGATACACTCCTCCAAAATGTTCATCGCTACAGCCCATTTCTCTGCCCCTCTCCCTTGAGCATTGAAACAGACAGCGGGTCTTGGTTAGGTCGTGACTTACACGACCCTCATTTGTCACAGAGGATGAATATTTAGGAAGCTGGTTTAGTAATTATGAGAGTAAAATAAAGACATACGAGGTGTGAAAGCAGCCTGAGCCTGCAATTTGCAAACAATTGTAGGTCTTTGGAAACACGCACAATTGAACAAATCTGTGCACAGTGCTTTCAGGGGCTGGAAGTTGAATGAGAGGTGTGTGTTTTATAACTCATGCTGCATCGCCTAATTAATGGATCTCAAACTGCAGCTTAAATGTGATTAAATAACACATTAACACAAAGACTTCAGGCTGTTCAGAAGTGAAGTGATAGCACTGACTTAAAGTTCAGCACAGGAAGTCATCAAGGAAATGTTGTCCAATACACTCAAAGTAACCTTGAAAACAGTGCAGCAATGTTAATTTTGACAGCAGATTTAAATTTAACCCTAATGACAGTCTTTTGACAAAAATGTAAGGTGAAATCACCGTAATGCAGTTCGACAGACAGAGGAGCTGCTGCTGGCTAACAACTACTTCTCTAATAATAACTTTAAAGCCAAAGCCAGTCATTGTTTTAGATCCTAGTCTTTTAAATCCGACGATCCGAAGGCGTTTGTGTTTTGGTTTTTGACTGTTTGAGTTCTGCTCATTTTACTGATTTTTATATCTTGCCAAATTCAGCTCATTTCTGTGTGCTGGTTACGATTGCAATTCATGTTTTGCCATATTCAGTTATTTCCTTTGTGTTTGGTTTATTTATTTATTGTGTTCTTTCCTCTCTGTATTTTGGTTAATACTCTGAAATTAGTGGTTTGAAGCTCATTTTGTGCTTTGTTCCAGCTCTCTCTCTCTCTGGCATCTGTGTTTAAACTCCTTGGTTTTGATTGTTCTTTGCTGGATTCCCCTTTAATGCTCACTACTATTCTCTTGGTACCACTTTTTTAAAAGTCAGTTTTCTTCATTAAATCTTTTATTTTAATTTTGTATTCCTAATTTTGGTCTGCCTGAATTTGGGTCCTTACCAGACAAACATGACAGTAGTCTACATGCTACAAAAATACTGGTAGTTTAGTTAATAAAACTAAAGGATAGCTTGCCTCCTGGTGTCTCTTCAAGTTTGTTAGGGTTTCTCGTAGTTATTGATGCTCGCATGTGGTGTGAAACATTCACATGTACCTCTGGTCTTTACTTGCTTCTGTTTGAAAATGAAAATGTTTAACATTTTAATCATAGTGCAATTCGGTTTTAACTAGCTTTTGTATTTGCATATAAAGGCCTACAATTAAATATAATTGTCAAAAATTTAGTCAACAAAATTTATATCTCAAATGACATCTATGGCTTCAAATGTTACTCTTTTTCATTTCACCGTATTCTCAATGCTAACCTTATATTTTGCCCAGTAAGAAATAGCAGACCTTTATCCAGTGTAAGAAAGTGTAAGGAGTTGTAACAATTTAAGGATTAAAAATGATTTTCAAAACAAAGACATATGGTAATAAATTCATTACCACCGTTAAAACATTTCAATTGATTAAAAAGCCCTTTAAAGGTAATGTAGGTAAGAAACGCCCAAGTTACTTTTTGAACAACAAGACCATCCTACCTGCTCTTCTTTTCCTCAGAGGGATTGCATGAAATCTCCAAAATACACTCTAGTCTTATTTTTTATTTCATTGGCCTTCCTTTTGTTCTCATAAACTTGTAAGACAGTTTGCTTCTTGCAAATCCTCACAAATCCTCATTTCAAAGTACACGTTGAGAGCAGTGGAGCTACAATGAACAGCTGAAACCGAAGCTAACTGGATACATAAATACTAGAAGCGCACATGCACAGCCAGCAAGAGGAAACTAGCAAGGAACGAGCACGCACAATGGCGTTAGGTGAGCACGTCATAGTGATTGGCATGTGGAACAACCATCAGATAAGGTGATACCCCGGGAACTCGAAGCTGCAGGTGCAACCACTGGAAGACGCCCTGTTGCGTCGCCATTTGTGATTGCAGTAGCCGAAAGGGGACAAACTTATCAGCCTTACGCACTTTCACTATCTGTCTTCTATATGAAGACTTGCTGTCGGTGGAGGAGGAGTAGAAAACAAGAAAAGACTACCGTAGATCGTTCTACTTGCAGTTTTCTATTGAAATGGAGGACCCCCCATACTCTTTGGCAGCAAGAGGGAAGAGAAAGTAACCAAGAAAAGAAAAATAAGTAATAACTGGGAGAAAACGAGAGTCTACATCGGTTTAGCTATAATTACCAGGTGGAGTGAAGACAATTCATGCGAGAGCGGGGTTTCAGAACGGATGCGAAGGTTGATGGCTTTCTGTTGGGCAGGTAAGTTCATTCAAAATAACAAGTTTATTTTGCCGTTATGTTGAAAACAGGGCAGTGTAGTTCAGCAGCTACTCTGTCCTCCCGGCAGAGAGGACTAGTTTGTCTTCGTCTCCCTCTCAGAAGTCATGTTCTTTGACTTCTCCAGCGCTTTCAACACCATCAGACCGGTGCTGCTGAGGGGGAAGCTGGAGGACGCTGGGGTGGACAAACATCTAGCTGACTGGACCATGGACTACCTCACTAACCGCCCTCAGTACGTGCGGCTGCACGGCTGTCAGTCAGAGGTGGCACTCTGCAGCACCGGGGCCCCCCAGGGCACCGTTCTGTCTCCGTTTCTTTTCACCCTTTACACCTCGGACTTCACTTACAACACGGACAGCTGCCACCTTCAGAAGTTCTCTGACGACTCGGCCATTGTGGGCTGTGTGTCTGAGGGGAACGAGCTGGAGTACCGGTCGGTCATCATGGACTTTGTGGACTGGTGTGAGAAAAACCATCTGTGTTTAAACACCAGTAAGACCTCACTCACCTGTGAACATCCAGGGGCAGGACATAGAAACTGTGGAGAGTTTCAAATACCTGGGTGTTCACGTCAACAATAAGCTGGACTGGACTCACAACACCGACGCTCTGTATAAGAAGGGCCAGAGCCGCCTCCACCTCCTGAGGAGGCTGAGCAGCTCCTTTAGTGCCAGACTTAGACATCCAGTCTGTAAAAAGGAGCGCTACCACAGGTCATTCATTCCTGTTGTTATCAGATTATACAATGCTGCACTATAACTGTAACCATAACTGTAATAATTAATGTGCAATAACTAATGTGCAATAATCTACCTAATACACTGTACTACAACCCGTGCAATAATCCTGATGTAGTGACTTCTGCTGCTATTACCACCTGAACATATGCCAGTACACATGTATGTATGTATGTACAAATGTATACACGAATGTCTATGCACATATATACGTGCAGGTACGTATGTATGTAGGTGTATAGGTGTATATATATATATATATATATATATATATATATATATATATATATATATATATATATATATATAAAGTATGTATATATGTTTATATACATATAGATCACTATGTATGTAAATAAGACAGCATATGCCCATCCCTATTTTTTTTGGTATTCTTTTTGATCCATTGTATATATGAAGATTCACTGTATATAACTGAATGCACCTCCCCTACTCTGCACCTTCTTGTATGAGCCAATGTGACGAGTGAATTTCTCCATTGTGAGATCAATAAAGACTATCTTATCTTATCTTAAGTATGTGTGTAAGCATAGGGGCAGAGTGATATCAGCCGGTTCACAGCTGTAGCACAGCGGCGCGAGCGAGTCTCTTTATAACTTGTGTTTATAGTCGCTTATTTTAGAGCCCAAATATGCGACTTCACATTCAGAAATAAGCCCAAGAAACCACAACCCACGACTCACGGAATTTACAAGCGAATTTAAATAAAAACAAGCTCAAAGTCACTTATAATAAGCAGACTCTACAACAGTACCAAAAACCATTTTGCACGATGACTGGAGCTGTTAGCTATGAAAAGTAGCTTGGTACCAAATACATGTAGAACATACGTGTTGACATTTATGACACTCCACAGCTTCTGTAGAGTTATTACGCGCTTAATGGTGAGGTCTTTTGAAATTCATTTAGCGCACCACTGGGGCTTTAAGGTGCTCTGATATATTACGTTTGGTGTCAATATTTATTATCCTTAATAAATCACTCATTAATATTTAAATGCAAAAATTTATAAATAAAATGCAATCTTTGTGCTTCTTTCTCCATTTTACCACCTGGCCAACACTCCCAACTTCTCGTCTTGATCTATTACTGATTATGAAGTTTTTGTCATGAGTTGTTGAGATGAACCCAAAGACCATCACACACACAGAGCTCGTTTGAGAGTTTTATTGAAGGTTTGATGGATAGTGGAGGGTAAGAACCAGAGTCTTTTACCGGGATGGAGCAGGTGGAAGGAGAAGGCAGGAGCAGGCGGACCGGAGGAAGCTGGAGGACCGTGGGTGAGCCTTGGGGCGGAACCCAGGCTGGCAGGTGAGCTTCAGAATGAGATCCGAGTGGAGCTTGAAGCGGGATACAAGCTGGTCCAGAAGAGAGCGGAAGACACAGGAAGGGAGTCGTCTGTGTAGGTAGACGAGACGAACCGGCAGGGAAGAGGAGACTGAGGTGAGTTTATAAAGGAGAGCTGACAGGTGGCTTGAGTCCGGGCTGACTGAGACAGCAGGTGGAGATGATCTAGATCGAGTGGAATCATGGCTGTATGGGAAGAGGAAGGAGCCAGGAAATGTTCAGGGTGCAGCAGGCAAAACTGCACCCTGACAGTTTTAGTCTAGGCATTTTGGAGTTTATCCATCTCTGTACATTATTCGGCACTGTACTGTAGCCATTAGAAAATCAAGGCAGATCTGCTCCAGGAGTGCCAGACAATAATATTTGTGATTTCATGTCCTTTTTATTCCACTCCACAAGTTTATTTGGTTTAACTTAATTTTTGGTACATTTCTTCTGGATTTTAAAGTTGGGGATATTGCCCCAAACATTTCGATGTCACACTCACACCTTCAGATGTTCCTGTCTTTAAACGCAGAAGAAGATCTGAATTTGACATTGATTCTATTAAACTTTAAATCCACACATACATCCATGAATAATGAAAGATGGTCTTTTATCATTCTGAATCACAGTGTTCTTTGTTTTTATTTTCTTGAGATTTCTAAGTTGGTGTTTTTTTTTTTACTTCAGTGCAGTAGATCCTGATGTGCCTGTGAGATTTCTGCTGGTAGTTCTCAAACTTTTTAACAATTGAGCTCATGTTTAACAATGCCCGCAAGAAAGTTGCTTGGAAAGAGTGAGTAGTTCATTGAGATCCAGATTCAAAATGCCAAGAATAAAAAATCATATTCAAACATGTAGGCCAGGATGAAAACCAAGAGAACATCAATTAAGGAAAAAAATAAATCTGTTCTTTTTTTGATTAATGCAGATAATCAGAGAACCCTGGCACTGGAAGCATAGTGGATGTTATGTATTTAATTTAGGCTTTTAGAAATTAGCTTTATATTTAACAACATAAAAATATAGTCACAAATGTTTTTGTGAAATAAGAAAATAGGAATTAGGTTTGATCAGATAAGTATATAAGAAAGATCATTTGCCAGCTACATTTAGTGGCACTCTGAAATAAATATGTAAAATACATTCATATTTTATTGCGTTTGCTAAAACAGAAACTAAAAAATAGAAAACTCCAACCTTTTATTTTGAGTCTCATTATTATTCAGTGTGGCAACAAAAAAGAAAAACACGTTAAGAAATAATTGCTTTTAACAAAGATCAGTGGTGGCACAATTATTGGTACCCCTGCTGTTAATAATTTGTAAAACAGTATTTTGCCAAGAGTGCAGCATTTAGTCTTCTTCTGTAATGTTTACCAAAACCTGGAGCACACAGAGAGATTCTTCCTTTTGGTACAATCTCTCTAGATCAGGGCTACATAAAATGCAATGTTGACCAAATGAAGACTGGCTATTCATGACCCTCAGCTATGGTTTTGGTAAAGTAAAATTGTCCCTGATGTGAGGCCTTTCAAGAACGATGCTAATTCTCTTCTTTAACTGGGAAGAATGGACAACCACGTTTATTTTCTATCTCATTATAATCGGACAGCAAACATCTGGCCGCTTGTACTCAAAAGCAGACTCGCGTGGATCAATTCATTAAACATGGTTAAGTTCACCAAGTAGTTCGGAAGAAACAATGATCTGTTCCTTTTATTGTTGCTGGGAATACAACAACAACAAAAAAAGAAAAGAGGGAAAAAAAAATAGAAAACAACTGTCCCAAAAATGTCGGCATTGCAAACCTGCAAGACCCTTTTCACGATTTGAATCCTCGACGATTTACAGATCCATTTTCTTTAAAATCCTGACTACTTTCTTTGAAGCATGGGGTCTTTGGTGTAATTTTCAGCAGTCCAAAAAATGTACAATCCCAGTTTTTTTGTGTTTTTGATTTTAAAAAGTATCACAATTACGAGGCCAGCGAGAACTTTAACCTAAAGTTAACCAAAGTTAACCACGTAACCAAAACCGACTGTTTTGTTCACGTGGCAGAACATTTAGAAACCGCTGTTCTAGATCAAAGAGAGTCCTGGGGGTCCTTTCGTATGTTCGCCTCTCTTCGGCTCCAACTCTACTCGGGATTGCAGTCCCGAGTAGAGTTTTACAAACTCTGTATGTTTACGATCGTTACGTCAGGACAGAAAAGGATCTTGTCCCACAGGCATGCCACAGATAACTGGTTAGCACATAGAGGAAGTCTAATGGTCATTACAAGGACACGGTTACCCAAGATGCCCCTCTTTACTGCTAAACTCCCCCACCATTACTAAGGACTCTGATACACTTATATGCACCCAAATTAAAGGTTGGATTTATCTAGAATTTTTTGTGCATGTGAAGTTGTATAACTATGACAAAATATTTATTTATTTTAAGACTGTTAATGGATCTCATAAGACTAACCAAACATTTCTAGCTGGTCTTTTAATTGGCAAAAATGGGTGCTATTTGTGAAGTAGTGTTTTTTGGGGGTATAAATGTATATCACGTGACAGGAATAGGGGCTTACAAATAGTCTGACACGTTGGAGATAAAAAACTAACAAGCTGCCAGACAGCCAGTCCAGAAGGCAGATAAAGCAGAGCAGCTGATGGACTTACTTACTGACTGAAGGGCCAGTAAAAAAAAGCAGCAGACAGGCACAAAGACATAAGTAGTTGGAGCATCCTCCCAGAAGAGTAAATATCTGTCCCGGTGACACCGCCGGATAAAGGCAAAATAGAAGGAGAGAGATGGGGCATAAAGAAAACAGGGTGCAATACTGAGGGGCGCTGAGGCGGTGAAATGAGAGGTTTGAACTGCTGATGTAAGCGTGGACATGCTCTCTTTGTCTTCCTTTTCTTTTTTCACACACACACACACACACACACACACACACACACACACACACACACACACACACACACACACACACACACACACACACACACACACACACACACACACACAATGCTGTTTGCCCCCATGGGAAGTCATTCAGGGTTCAGAGGTTCAAATGAATACAACAGAGCCTGGACATATTGCTGTCCGTATCTCCAGCTCTTGGTTTCGCTCGTTCTTGTGATCAAACATTGCCTCAAACCCGTCCTTCCTTACCGACGCCACCGCTACGCTCTAAACTTTTCACAGGTTCTGTTAAAAAATGAACAGCTACAGTCGGAGGAGTGCTACTGTAAACCGCAAAATGCCATCCTGTTTTAATTTTAATCAACATTCAAAGCCAAAAAAGTTCTCTCTTCTGATATGTGTCGAGAATTAATGGTGATCAAATTCAGGGTTTGTGTGGACGCTCCCAAAAAGAATGGAGAAATTTCCCCTGCTTGAAATCTGTTTGTTGCTGGGATTTTTCCCCCCCATTAGGGACTGTCTGCATGGTGTCACATCGTGCTTATGTATTCCATTTTATCTTGTTTCCATTTTATCTAGCGCCGGTTGATTCTTGAAAGGGCGGGCGATGTATTTAATCATGAATTTGACACAGCGGATCAGCTTGTTTCATCTCAGATCAATTAACAATGCGATATGCACTAGATGTGTATGAAGCGCACCCCTCTAAAAATCAAACCATGTGCATAATATAGAGGAAATAGCAAAACAGAGGTGATCGTGCAGTCGTTCTCACGAGGTCTGCTTGTTTCCCTTTGTGTGAGCTGAGCTCCACACAAAGCAGAGGAGAATAAGATCGGGATTAATAAAATATCAATCACAGGTGCCCCTAGAAAATGTTGCTGTTTCTGTAGTGAAACTGGCTTTTCTGACCCTGTCAGTTTGATTTGTGGCCCCCAGTGTGTTAGAGCTCTCGAGCAGACACTGCAGAAAAGTTAAACAAAATCTGCTCTTTAAAATTCAGTCCACTGTTGTATCTGCACTGTTTACAAAGAAGGTCAAAAAACATGAGAACAACCACCTGGAGTGAGTTGATACCTTATTGTATAGCCTCTTTTTTTATCAACTACTGATGTATACAAAACTGCCGCCAAGTGTTGGATACCCTAACAACTAGATGTTTTCTTTCATACCTTAAAATACTCTGTTGTGAGACCAATGACCCGGACCATCAGTGTAATATGCAAACATTACTAGTAAATTAGCTAAACTGGTATGATGACAACCAAGCAACACACATTTCCAGCAGAAATATTCTTTTTTATTATTATTATTTTGTTTTTATTCTGCCACCCAAAGTAGCAGTAGTAGAGTTTGGGAAACCCTGCAGTACAACAGGAGATGTGCATCATTGATTTGTTGCAACTGTGTCATGTCAAATGACCCAAAATCAAGCGATGGCTGCTGAATGTTTCAGACACTTTGGTGAAATCTGGCTTATGGGCCTTTCAGACAGGTACGGTGTACGCTGTGCTTGCCGTGGGGTTCAGCACAGCTCAAAGCTGCGCACTGCTGCTGTGCTGGCTGTTCGGCGCTGTGCTGGTCATTTGTTTTGTTGTCAACAGCAAATATGTATCTGTCCCATGTTCCAAGTAATAAGCTCTGCTAGTTAGGAGAAAAAGAGCAGAAAGGAAGATTAGGCTGTGGGTGCACAAAACCCTCAGGCCTCGGGAGCTTGAGCTCAATTTTCACAGCGATGTCACAAACTTGTATGATAAAGTTCAGGGAATTCTCACCCATTTTGATTCCTGATGTTTCCAGCTGACGGTCTGATGGCCCAATTTCTATTGGCTGTGTATGTATATGTCACTGTGTGCCGTGCTCAAGGTTGAACATATTTGAACTTTGACTGCGGGGTGCACGGGTTGCGCGGAGCTCGCGAAGCGGTGCACAGCACTTTGCATGGTGCAGCGCTCTTGTGTGGCACAAGCCGTTGAAAATAATGGGTCTCGGTGCGCGTCTGGAAGGCCCATTATGCAGAATCAAGGCAGTTCCGAAAGGCATAAGGTTGTCTTGCTGAGGTAAAACAAAGTTGTACCTAATAAAGTGGCAGATGAGTGTATATGGGTTTTTTGGTATGAAAGGTGTTTACAGTGTTACTGCCTAAAAACCGACTTAAGGCTCCCACATTGGGCACACTGTGCACATACTCTGAGTCGCGCAGACTCCGCACTGACTCTCCGTGGACGTTTTACCCTTCACATTCAAGCGTACCTGTTGCCTACATTTCTTGTGGCAAATTCCCACACTTGCTGCCAGTGGGATGAAGCAGGAGAAGGGATGGTAAAATGTTTCATTAGCGAGTTGAGCACCTAGAGCCATTTCTTTTCCAGCAGGTACCTACCACACACCTGTCAGTGAGAACAAGGACGGACTGTGATGCTGTGCGTCCTTGCAACTTCCTGCATGGAGCAGCTTACTGCATCAAGCTCAGTGTCGATGTGAAGATTTCTTTCCGCCGAGCAGTTTATAATGTGACACTGCCTATGCAGTTATAGAAATTTAACTCTGCACGGACTCCGCGTGGATATCTGCAGACTCATGTCCATGCAAGTATGTGCGGCCTTAAGTTACTTTCTAAGTAGCTTTATTCTGATGTCATAATCTTGTTTTTTCTTTACTTAATGATTCCCTGAGCATCTTCAGGGACAAATCCAAAGCTCTAAACCCAGTCTATGAATCCACCCTAGTGTCAGACAGATTTAAGTTTAAATAATCAGAAAAACTCCCATGCCTTGTCATCCCCTTCAAACATTCAGCAGGTGATGATTGATTGATTGCTTTATTCAACAGACTTGTGGTCCACAGATGAATCTTCATCAGTGCAGACAAACCGTCTGCGTGGTGTAGCATGAGATTAAGTACTTATACATAATGTTTGTTAGAGTGGCACTAAAGTGTGGTGTTTCTTGGTTTCAAAAACCCTGTCATTACATTTTTTTCAAATATCCAGAAACTCAGTTTTTGCCTGGTTTAGTTTGTCAGGTCATTAGTAGAATAACAAAGACAAGAGTTTGTTTTTTGAAGATTTACAATGTTGTGAGCTCTGCTGTTTTCCCCATTTGGACAATTTATCCTCCAGGAACCACAAGAACACAATACTGCACTGGCTCCCTGGTGTGAAATCACTTTATTCTGTCTTTTCAGTTATTTTCTTCTTCTCTTCAGAATAGACGTTGCATAAACCACTGCGTAATCAGTCCTCATGAAGCTTTGGTGAAAACTGTATTTTTCCGAGTTAAATGCTTTATTTCAGTAGAGAAAAATAGAATAAATATGGGTGCATTCCACACAGCACAATTGCAAAGAAGGAGAAGACGCTTCAGGTCTGTAGTCTGACAGGGAAATGAGAATTTCAGTTTAGATCACAAACAAAATCAGAGATTAAAGTTCAGACTAATGCATCTACATTTTTGGTAACTGTAAACTACAACGTAATAGGAGACCTTTAAGTTCTGGAGCTGGCCAGTAGTTTTAGTGCATATTGCCCTTTAGTGTTCTAGTAGTAAAGACATTAATTCACCAGCAGACCTCTTATTAATTAGTAATCAGCAGACAAAGTACCTACTTCAGTAGTAGCCCTGAAAGACTCCCAGTCAACAAGCACTATCTTTAATGGTTAGAGATGTCTGGCAGTTGGATTAGTAGAAATGCATTTAACATTACTAAATATGTAATAACCCATTCCGTTTTATTACTAACTCTCTGTGCTCCTTATTGCCCAGCTATGAAGCACAGGAAAGAAACTAGAGAAGGTGAGTCAATAGATGCAGCACCTGCTGTTATTGGCTCCCGTTGGGTGTGGATATGGACACATTCAGGAGAAAGGTTATTTCAGCTTTTTCTTTACTTATGAAGATCACCACCGATCTGCATTGCTTGAGTGGCATGATCACTTTTTGCTCCCATTTTGAAGAAGGACTGAAGATTGAAGAAGATTGGCCTCTGTGCTACATAATATTTATACCCCATGAAAACATGAAGTCAAGAATGACAAATTACAGTGTTCCTACCAGAGGTGTGGACTCGAGTCATGAGACTTGGAATAGAGTCAAACTTGAGTCACAAATTAATGACTTTAGACTCTTCAGTGTGACTTGAACCCTTTGACTTAAAAAGATTTGATATCTTACACCAAACAGAAAATCACCAAACAGGTTTCTCTTACACCGAACATGCATCCCCCCGGCTGCGCAACAATGGCACCATACCAGATGTGCGACCCAGCAGTATTTCTCTCCCCTTTTGCTGCAATAAGCACTTCTTCTTTCCCACATTGTGTCTTTCCTTCCTTCCATCATTTTGTGGGAAGTGTTTCAGTCATATTACAGGAGTCATTAACAAGAGTTACGGTTAAAATGCAGGAGGTTATGTTAGTGTTAAAGAGCTTAGCTGTAAATAGTAGCAAGATCCAGCAAGCACCAAGTATGTACTAATGTGACATAGCTGAAGAACACTGAAAGTGAACGACGGCCATCCGGCGTAGTTAGAGACAGCTGTTATCCTCATTATTTTGGGATTAATTACAACGACCCACGCATCACCAACTGACTCATCAAGGTTAAATATTCACTTGCTTGAAAGCGTAATTTATTATAAAGTTGAAGTCAATATATTGACCTGTTTTAAAACTGTGCATATTTTTTAAAAGCTCTGAAATATTTGATTCTGATTGGAGCATTTGATATTTACAGCTAATTTGATTGTCACGCAAAGCTGTTATTTCTCAATATTCTGTCTAATTTTATATATCC
Source organism: Fundulus diaphanus (assembly GCA_037039145.1). Classification (NCBI taxonomy): domain Eukaryota; kingdom Metazoa; phylum Chordata; class Actinopteri; order Cyprinodontiformes; family Fundulidae; genus Fundulus; species Fundulus diaphanus. The sequence goes on from CM073138.1 coordinate 26,547,289, forward strand.
TGTTTATATATTTGAAAAGCAGATGTCACTTAGCTTTTGCCCTTGAAGCTTGAATCTGTGTTGATCAAACTAATTAAATTTTATTTGTCAAGTCATCGCAAAAGGAACCATTTAAAAAGGGAATATTTTGGAAATGGCTTTACTTATTGTGTTCACTTTAATTTGCAAAGGAACCACTTTAAAAATATTTTTTTTTGAAAATTACTTTTCATTGTGTTGACTTTAATAAAAGAATGATACACTGTGTTGCTGTGTCCTTACTAGGTCTCAAGCTGCCTGTCATCACATATAAAAAGACATTTGGCTGCAACATTTGGCGTCAACCTCACAATGACCCTGGAAAGGTGTTAGTGAGTGTACATCGGTGTGTTACAAGAGAAAAAAACAATAGATACTAAGTTGTCCAAAAGCACTGCTGGGAGAGAACTGAGTGCTCAGGCATGTACTACTCTTGGCACCATTTCTGCAGACACAGATGTGCACAATTTCACAGACATACAGTTTTGCAAATGTATTCCCAACACTGAACTTTGTCACTTTGTGTCCCATTGCAGCTAAAGACGTCTGTTTTATTAGCAGGTTCTAAAACATACCCACACAAAGTAGTGCATAATTGAGAGTTAAAATGGTTTTCAAAAGTGTTATAAATAAAAATCAGTTTTGTGTGCATTTGTATTCAACCCCCTTACTCTGATACGCTCAAATAAAATCTAGTGCAATTAATTTTAGTATAAATGCGGCTATGAAGCCCTCAGAGGTTTATTAGAGAACATTAGTGAACTAAACTGTCACGATCCCTAGGCATTTGTGATTATTTATGTATGGGTTCTATCCTTGGGATCGTGCATTTGTTCTGTTATTGGGTTTGCTTTCATTCATTCATTGTTTCTCACGTCTCTTCATAAGTTGCCTTCCAGGTGTTCTGTTACCTTTGATTTGGATTAAAATCACTTACCTACCTTCTGATGTCTCCGCGCCGCCTTCACTGCACACCTGATCCTCAACAAAAACCTCATACCATGACATAAGCGCATCAAGAGTTAGCCCTTTGATAACTCTAAAGGAGCTGCAGAGAGCCACAGTTCAGGTGAAAGAATCTTATGAAAAGATGACCATTAGATGTGCACGCCACAAACCTTGAAATTACAGGTGTGTGGCAAGAAGAAAAGCGTTCATGAAGGAAACCCTTCAGCTAACATGTGGAAGACGTTCTGGTAAGATGAGAGCAAAACTTAACTTTTGGCTTCCATGCGAAATGTCAAGTGTGAGATGAAAACTAGCACAGAACATGGTGGGGGCAGCATCATGCCGTGTGAATGCATTTCTTTTTTTAACATTAACAAGAAAGCTGGTCACAACTGATGGGAAGATGAATGGATGAAACGGGACAATCTAGGAGGAAAACGTGTAAGAGACTGCAAGAGACTTGAGACTGAGTCTAAAGATAAAGCCACAGCTACAGTAGAAGAGGCTGGAAAAATGACATAGCGGATGTTCACAGTTTAAGCTATTGTGCAAAGAAGAAAGCAGAAATGTCATTCTCTGATGGAAAGGATAAAGTTACAGCTCATATAAAATACATTAAAGTGTGCAACCCTAAGGCTATGAATATTTTTCAGTCCACTGTATAAGCTTCACTAAAATGCATACATGTAATTCCAATCTTGCTATTTTTTTTTTGTTTTTACTGCTGACAAAGACTCAAACCTGCCTATGAACAGAGATGTGAACATTATTTTGTAGTGATGCAGCCACTAAAGTGATCTCACTGCATTGCATTTCTGTCTTCTTTTAGTGCACCAATCATTCATGTCTCTAGAGTTTTACCTCTTATTTAACAATGAAGAGGCCAATTTCCACTTAGCTAATGGGTTGCTCATTCAGATTTTCTTTGAAACATTAAAGCTTCAATTGGTTTAACTGTAATGACTACTTAATGCAGCTTCTGCAGGCATTATGCCGTCCTCTGTGTTTTCTATGATGCACTATGCTCTGGCTTTTTCCCCTTTAAATTGCAGGCTGTTGTTATTTTGATCAGGTGCCAAAAGCCTCAGCTCCCTTATCTTCCTTTTTTTTGTTAAAGCAATGGCATTTCAAGATGAGGCATCCTGACAACATCCTTCCAAGTGACAGATAATGTTTTTTTTTCAGTTGTTGATGACATGGATTTGTCAAAGAGCCCGAATCATTCAGTTTGTTCAAGATGACGTGAGGTAAATCTCGAAGAGATAAGTTATCTTGCAGCCGAAAATGGTAACTGTTGAATAGAATATGCTCCCCCAGATATGACTGAGAGACATAGTGAATCATTACATTGTTGGATGTAAATCCTTTGCCTTCTGTGTGGAATAAAAGCACACCATATAGTAGGTGGCCAGAAAAGGATCTCACTAACTCATGATTGGAGGCGTTGGACTGGTTCGGATGATTTGAGGGGCTTGTCAAGCCGGTGAAACTGAAAAGGTGATCTTTTGCTGGGGAATCATTATAACATATCAACGAATTCAATTTTATGGGGACATTTTGACCAAAAAAATCTCCACTGACTTCCATTTGCTGCTCAGTTTCTAAGCAGCCACAGCTCTCTTGTGTTGTCTTGCTAAAAAGCTCCTTCACCCTGTTGTGCCGTCGTATTCACTGTACTTTTAATCTTGTGTACATGCTTCCCCCCCTTTTCTCACATACTCTGTAACAGATTAAATTTAAATGAGAAACGTATTTAGTCTAAGGCAGTCCACTCTCATGAACTGTGGCGCTTCAATAAATATGCTGCGTGGGTGCACTTTGTCCGGCTGAGGCTGTGTGTTCGCGGTCAGGCTGAGGGTGTAGTGGGTGATGAGACGGGCAGATGGGGAGGAAGGGGGGGGGGTTACTGCTGGGTTAAACCAGACTACTGTCAGGTCAGCCAGAGTTCAGTAACTCAGAGGCTGGGAAGCAGCAGACTGCGGAAAAGCGAAGATGTGACGACTGCTGCGGTTCAGGCCGACGAGACCGCTGACTGTGGAATCCCCCCACAGGGACGGAGAGTTATACAAGGTGTGTTCAGGGAATTGTAATGAAATTCATAGGATGGCTAATCCCATGGAAATGAAAGACAAGCACAAGAGCTTCTTTCAGGGAGTAGAAAAACAATGTTGAATTTTTCATCAACCAACATAACATCACTGTCTTCCTCACCGCAGAAACTTTGGCGTAACAGCAGGAGACACAGCTATTAATATCAGAGAATTTTTGGAGGGTATGCTTGGTTGGTGGCGATGGCGGGAGGAACACCAGTCTTTATTTGGGATTAAACGTGACTGATATGAGATCATATCTGGTGAATTAATCTTTGACACTTATAGTGTTGTTGATTTGTCTTGAAAGTCAGAGCTCAGAGCTGGGAATGACATCATATCTCAGTTGACAGCATTCCAGCTGTAGTCGAAAAATCATAAAACAGTGTCTAATCATTTTAGTGCTAACTACTATTAGAAATTCAAGCTGATAACAGTTTATTTTCCCCCGCCTTATATAACAGCAAATAGACAGATATTTCACAGCACAGGTTTAATGAGATGCAAACCGTCATAAGTTCTTATTAGTTATTTACACCTGCAACTTTTTTACATCCATACTTTTTTCACATGTAATATAGACATATCAAGCTTAGAAGTCAAGTGAAACAAAGACACAAATATTACAATTCTATTCACTAATTCAGTCAAACATATTTGTGAACCTATTTGGAAACTGCTAACCCCCCCATGCAATAATGTTTTATGATACATCATATTTTTATGATAAAAGAGCCTTACTGTGGGGTTTTGAACTCTAAAAGATCTCAAATATTGGGGCAAACACAGAGGAAGATACAGAAACAAGCTGATGCTGGTATCGATACCATATTTTTACATAAATAATTACAACAGGGTTGTAAGTATAATCGGAGATGGGAATAAGAAGAGATGAAAATAATGCAGAAAGACATGATTGAGCCTCAAGATGACACCAAGTGGCATGAGGGACATTCAGTCAATAAATGTGCTTTTGAACATTGGCTATCCAATAATAAAACATTAATTTGAGTAAAGACAGGCCACAGCTGAGGCAACACTGCTGTATTGATGTCATACCAACCCTGGGGGTCTTGTTTGCCCACATAAATGAAAAACATCAGTCAATTCACAGATTTGAAAAAGAATTCAGGTAAGAAACAATGGAGTACACTGATACTACTGAATATTATCAAAAAGTGATGCTAGCAGTTTGGTTATCTTTGTAGGGCAGATCTTACACGGGTTAGCAAAGAAGTAGTATTTGCTGCTTCAGCTTGCTGAGCTTTCAATGAACTGGTAACGTATACTCTTATTACTTGAAGCTTTAAAAATCTAGGTGGGATGAAAGATCAGTTTGTCCAAGCTCCTTTGCAGCTATGTTGGTGAGGAATTGATCACTTTTTTGTACATTAATCTAGTACCCAGAGAAAGAGCTAAACTTAAGAAGTTTGTTTTATAGAATAGAAGAAAGATATATTGTTGGATTTGTAACATATATTAATAAACCATCTGCATATAATGCAATCCTATGCTCTAGACCACCCTTTGGAGCATAGAGGGTCTGAGAGCTAAGAGAGGCTAAAAGGGAAGAGTATAAGTAGTAGTGGGCAACCTTGACATGTATTACATGGTAGGTAGTGTAGTAAAATAATCAGAGTTAATCATGTTAGCACCAACTGATGACAATGGGGAATTCAGTAATAGAAAAATCAAAGAAATAAAATTGTACCTGCATTTCTTTCCACAGTATATTGTCTCTGTGCGACAGCCAGAACTTGCAAGTGGTGGAACAAAGAGAATTCACCATTCCCTTTGCACCAGTTCAGTTGTGTTTTATTCTTGTATTTATCTCCATTTTTTTTGGAACAGGTAATTTCTTTGTGTTAATGTTTGGTCGTACTTCCTATATGTTAATTTTCCAATGTTCAGTAAGGTTCCCTTATCCTAGTGTTTCTCTGTGTCTTCATTCTTTGTCAATCAGCCTTCAGCTACATGACTCTGGATTTTATTTAGACTGATATTTTTCTTCTGTTTTTAAAAGAAGACTAATTGAGAAATTACACTCAATAATAATGTAAGATCTATGCTGTGCTAGTAGATGGTGGTGACAAGATTAGCAATGTCAACATTCAAAAGAGGAAGATTTTGAGCAAGTTCCTGCAGCATTAGGCTACACATTCTCCCAAAACAACTTCCGTATTTTCCTTAACACTGTTCAGTCTTGGAAACAAAGACAGGACAAAATGAAATATGTGAAAAAGAAAAGCTAAGTCATATGTAGAATATCTGCAACTGGTTAGCAGATTAGGATTCAGGTTCATTGTAATAATTAAAGTGAGCAAACACAATAAAAAAAAGCAATAAATTGTCTAAAAATGTATTTGCCACTGCAAAGAAAAATGTTCTTTAAAAGGTAAGGTACAGTATTTTGTTGGAGAACTGCTAGCAAGCTTGCTCCTAGCAGGAATGTGGTGGAGGCGTGATCCCTAGCATTACTCAGAAGTGATCTGCTGTCCGCTGGTTAGCTCGACATAGCAATTAAGGTAAATAAAACATATGAGAAGAGTTCAGTGTCAGTCCAGAGATAAAGACAAGGATGTCAGGAAATAATGGCCCTGACAGTAAGCACTCTAAAACTGTCAGTGCTTTGGTGTAGCTATTTTTGCTTTGTTGGGGTGTCAATATCACAGCAAGGTTTGCTGTTCATTAGGTTTGTGTTTGGACAGCTCTGGATGAGGTTTTATGACCTTCTGATCTGTCTCAGATCTTAGTGTGTTGTCTACAAGGGTGGTTTTCACCGAGTGGAAATATCATCTGAATCAGAAATCAAACTGTGTCTAAAATGAATTTAATTGACTTTTGATGTGAGGTATTTGGGACTAGAATATCTCGAATTAGTCTGACATAGAGTCCACCTCATCAGAAGAATTAGCTAATTGATTTTTGATACATATGATGATAACGTCCCTTGAGCGTTAGTGCCTTGGGGCCACAGAGTTTATTAATCCTGCCTTTCACACAGTTTATTACACTGCTATTCAAATATCTTTTTTATGATGTTAAAAAAAGTGTTTCCAAGACAACCCAAGATTTACAACAACATCACACAAAAAAGACTAATTCACAAAAGGAATTATGAAAGAATAAAGAAGAAAAATATCAGGAAACATTACTCAGTAAGACTAGACTATGATACCAGTTCAGAGGCAACTCTGCTATTTTTAAACTTGCCACCAACTCCACCAGTCATCTTCTTTGTGTCAGTGATTTTTAACAAGGTTAAAAAAGACCCAAGTGACCCCACAGCGGTGGTGCTCAAGGACAACAGAGAGTGCCCCAAATAACCACCTCAGAGCAGGTAATTGTCCTATTTTTTTCCTACTCAGCTCTTTTTGAGGTGACTACACTGCCTTAGTGTATGGAGAGATATCAAGATTTTTACTTGCTTTCTACATATAAAAAATAGACATGTGTAGTACTACTCTTACCTGAAAACATTTTTTGGCTATACTCAACCCACCTCTGTTGAAATGAATGTGCGGTATACTGACCGTCTTGCTTGATCGCAGCCTATTTTTAGGTTAATGTCTTCATTTTGACACAATTTCAGTCCCATTTGCACCCAGTAAATCCGTACAGCTCATCATGTGACGTCAAAACAGTAGCACCCATAACACTTTAGGCCCCCGGGCTTCAGCCAGGGCTAGCCCGTGTATTAAGGCGGCCCAGGTGCTAACCGTTGAGTGGCAGTTGTATTTAAATCTGATGTTCAAACAGCATCATGATATCTATCAGTGCTGTGTTGTTGTCTGGATAGTAGGTGCCGAGGAATTTTTTTTATTACGGAAATGGTAGAAAACTATGAAACAGACTCTCAGTACAGTGATGTGCTGTGTTTATGGAAGAATTACAGTCTCATTAGAATCAGCCTTTTTTTTTTTTTAGAAATTTAATTTATAACACTGAATTCTTCCATATGTGTTGTTTCCGTGCCAAACTAACATTTTCTAATTACGTTTCACAAAACGTAATCTTTTGGCCACAAAATGTTCTCCTGAAAGGTTTTTGCAGATTTTATCCAGAGTTTATTTTTTGCTTTTCAATCCTTTTAAAAGATGATGCTTATGTTTTTCAACCCTTACCCTGTGGTCCTGAGAACATACAGAACACGACTTGTAAGCACAACAAATTCCTGTGGCTCCTTTGGTTGTACTGACAGGCTCTTGACAGCGTCTCTGACAGGTTTCCTTCTTCTCTTGTATCTGTGATAGATAGTGATAAAATGTAAATTGCTAGTAGCATCACTGTTGCGCCACACATTCTCCTAAAGTCAGCATTTATGACTGTCTTTACTGTGCCGTATTTATTATACTGGGTATTTTGAGCACTCTTCTCTTTTGATCCTTTGCAGCTTCTCTACAGGTCAGGTGAACTTTATTACTAGTAAATCAGATTCACTATAATTGATGACAGATCTTAAACAAAGACAACTCAATGCTGGAATTTAATCAATTGGTGTTAATAAAGTATTAGTTTAAGAATGAGCACAGTTATTCAGCAAGGCTATACACCTTTTTATTGTTCACATTATTCCTCTGACAGATTTGTTATTTTCTTTCAGTTGAATTGTAATGGACATAAATCCCACTAACGTTTATAAAACTTCTGAAATGATTTAGGTTGGTCTCATTTAAAAAGATATGACATTTTAAAAGAGTTGTACATTCATTGTATATCCATTTTACATTACTTTACATTCTTTTAAATAGTACATGTGCAATCTGTCCGAATTGCCCCGAAAAAATACCAGAGTGTTAAAACTCGAAAACTGTGAGAAACAAGGGTATGTGTTACTGTGAACATCTAGCAGTCTCTAAGACACAAGTACTGTTCATAATTCTTTGATTATCTCTCCACCGCAGAGTTAGGTAGCACTCTGGTGAAGGAAAAAAGATTCTCTGATCATTACTCATCTTGTAGTTTCTGTTGGACCTGTAATTGTGTTTTTGTGCCATAGTTCTTTTGCCTTTGCTCACGTTGCAAAACCCATCAGCTGTCTACAATCCTACTAGTACCTCTCAACAGAGATACAACCACTCAGTCAAACCTTCTGCAGGCTGTAAATATCATGTCTGTTTTACTCCTCCTTTGTGTAACGCTATTTGACCAAAAATTATATGATACCTTGTTACTTAGACAAAGACCTGTAATACAGTCAGGACCAATTTTCATCAAAATCATTCTTAAAAATATGTTTAGTTACAATAGTGGTGTAAATCTGCTGCTGTTCAGCCATACATGTTGACACAGCTTAAAATACCTCAGGCAAAAAGCAACCACAGCAAAAGACCCTAGATTGGAAAACAGCAGCATCAGTGACAAACATGAAGCTGATTATTTCAAAAAAAGAGAGGAGCTGACTGGAAGTGGGTTGTAAAACAGTTTGAGGAGAAAGTAGCAAGTGTGTAAATTTATAAGAAGGTTAAATGCAAATGTCTAAATAGCAACAGAATGCAGAGAGGGTAAACTAGCAGATTGATGAGCAGATGTGGACTGGTTCTGATAATCGCAGAACCTTGTATCAAAAGGAGAGCACTTGCCTACTTGGAAAAACTCAATGCTTAAGGGCCAAATATAATTATAAAAAAATCTTAATTATGACACAAATAAATAATAAATAAATTAAATATCATCTTTCTATTGTGTTTCAAAGTGCAAAGATTATAAAAAAAAAATGTTTCACCCAAAAACTGCCTTAGGAGCTCTACCTTTCTGAAACAAAATCACTATGACCATATATGAATGTTTATGTAGTGTATGCAACAGTAAATCCTCTCTTGACGGAAAACAAGAATAAACTGAATAGATGTGTGGTCGCTTATTGGCAACACAAAAATTATGGAGAGAGCACTTTCGCTGAGATTAGTTAAAGCAAATAAAGATGTAAACAGAAGATAGATTTTTTTTCCTTACCCAAGTAAAACTGTTTTCTCTGTTGGTTGGAAGCACAGGTTATTTTCTAACTACTTTGTGATTATTCGTCAGTATTGTAAAATTATTGCTGACTATTCCATTGTGCATATATGTCCCATTGGGGTGTTTGATTCACAGTGTGTCTCAATTCAGGGGCTGCATCCTTCAAAGGACCCAGTCTACGTGGGACCGGAAGAGATCGGCTTGTGGATTGGGATGGGCTACCCTTCACCGGCTTACCTCATCGTTGCCTGAAACAGTGTGAAGCAGTTGTGAAACCAAACACATGATATCCAAAAGTTAACCCCACTGTCTCCTCTGTGAATAACTGTACACAGTTTTTATTTTCTCCTTTACATGTTTATGATGGTTCACAAAGTTTTTTTTAAATCTGATTATTTTATCACCTTTTCGTTATATTATGTTCAAAGAAATGTAATGTTTATATCAAAATATGCCACTAAATAAAATCCATTGATGGCAAAATCTATTTGTGTACTTTATCAGTAAAACCTTTTACAACTTAAACACTAACCCTATAACTTTCTGAGCAAAGTTTAAATCAATTTATTTGTAGAGAATAATAATTTTGAACTAACCAAAGACTGACATTAGATAATGAGTGAAATATTTCTGCTTTTAACAAATTGCGGAAAGCCAGCGGGACTTTGAAAGCAAAAAGGAAAGGATCCTATGAAGGAGTCGTGAATTGGGACAGCCTTCGTCGCTGCGCTGATGCTTTAATCGGCCTACAAATGCGATCTTTGAAGGATGCAGCCCCTGAATTAAGCACCTGAGTTAACCAATCAAAGTCTGATATTGATATTCTTAAACTTATTTATCTGCAGCTAAATTTTTTTGCTGTTTTTCACCTTCCCGTAATGTGATAGGCTAATTTGAACTGAGAAGGTGGAGTCAGCACTTATATAGGTGGACTGCTGGGTGTGGCCGGAGAGATGGTTGAGGCTGCCATTTGGCACGCTGTGGCTTTGTGTAACAACTGGAAGAAAATAAATTATCAACTTTTGTTCTTCAAGTCAGAGTTACGTCTCCTTTTTTCCACCCTACACCTCTCTGTGAAACGTCTGTTTATGACACTTTTTGTCCCAAGCTTATGAAACGACAGGGATCTCCTTTTCAAGATAATGAAGTTTGAGCGACAAGCTGGAAAGGCAATTAATGCAAGACACAAATTTAGCAGGCAGACGTTTGTAATTTTTGTTCGTATGTGTAAAATTTCTCATGGAAGAAAATGTATTTCACAGTGATTTATATGTTTATGTGTCATCTGTTAGTATAAAAAACTGATGATTTTAACTTAATAAATCACATGTATAATAATTTTCTCCAGATGTTCCTCCAGTATGCTTGACTATGATAATTAGCAGCAAGGGTGGCTCCTTTTTTTCTAAGTATCTGTCATAATGTGAGTTGAAGATGGACTGAAGTGCAGACAGGAGCTAAGTAGCTGCACGATGAAGTGGATGATCATTTTCAAAACAATACAGCAAATTTACAGACTGGGCAGTCGAACACAAGGACAAGGGATGAAAAAAAGGAGCTGACAAGATCAGGGGTAGCATAACGGAGGACCTGACAAGGAGTGAGAGGAAACTGGCAGTTTAAATAGGAGATGTGACAGATGGAAAGGCAGGTGAGACAAGCAGGAAAACAGTACCTAACAATAGTCGACACAGCGCAATGAATTAACAGACAATGACAAGATAATCCCTCTAAATGAACTGAAGGCAGGCAGAAAACAAAGATCTAACAGAAATACGAATAAACTAACTAAATCCATAATGAACGGAATACTAAATAATTACAGGAAACAAGAAGGAGAACAGAATCAACAGAGTAATACACAAAAAGGTGAGGAAAAATGATAGAATGCAGGATCCCCAGGAACCTCAGTATAATCAAAGACCTGGGGATTGTGACAGTAGCCTTACAAATTCAGCGACTGATGGTACTTTGATAGCTTTTGTTACGCCCACAGTTGGCTGGAAGAACAGAGTAACATAAGATCAGAGTATAGGGGGTAAATTTGATTAAAGGTTTATTTATAAGGTTTTTTAAACAACAAGAGACAACATCTTACACGTTGTTAAACCAGATGAAAACAAAAACGGGAATTAACCATCTTCTAACAAATAAAACAGCTTCTCAGCAAAACAAACCCAACAACAAGAAAACACAAAAAGGAAGAAGCACTAAACTCAATATTGGCAGGTTTACAAAAAAATATCCTTGCCAAAACTAATATCCAAGATGAGCTTTTCAAATTTAACAAGCTGAAAACTAACAAGCAGTCAAATTTCAGGAGTTAGAGTGTTCACAACCAATAGTGATTCACAAAATGCTTAAAGGAGAAGTCCGGTCAAAATCAGAAATCAAACTGCTGAAAGTACTTTAAATATAAAACTACTACATACTGTGTAATAAATTATACGTTTCTTTTTAATTAAGAATAATTTTCATTTAATCATGTTTATGTGGAGGAACCCATCTTGTTCAAGAATAGTACTGTCACCTCCCATTTTGTGACGTCACTCAGCGGACCCGCTGTTTAGCAAGTCCCGTGTTGTTTGTCACAACGCACTATTTTCCAAGATGGCGACAACTGGTGCTCTGTACTAAGCAGAGAGTGATGAAGTACTTAGTGACAGTGATGGGAGTTCCGTGGAGCTATTATCATCTGATAGCGATATGGATTTTTTAGAAGAGTTTCTTGACAGAAACCGGACTTTTGACGGAATCCAGCCGTACCTATTTCCAGTGCAAACTCAGTCGGGTCCTACAGTATATATATATATACGCGCGCGTGTGTGTGTGTGTGTGTGTGTGTGTGTGTGTGCGCGCGCGAGGAGAGATCGCGCTGAAGTGACTTGAGTTATATTTGCCCCGTAGTAAATAGGGCAGGTGGTCATTATTGTATAAATATTAAAATATAAAAGCGTTCCAGCACATGCTGGGGCGGAGGGATACCATCCCCGCAAATTCTAAATTAAAAATAAAAAATAACTTACCGAAAATCCTCGCTCTCATGTCATGTTCAAAACATTCTTCTTCGAAATGGTCGCTGCATATGACGTTTTCTCTCTGGCCAGAAGTTAGATGGCAAATCCGCTCTCTTCAAGTTGGCAATCCAGCGACGAGCCCGGTGGCTCATGAATCGGAAAGTTGAAATAAGCAATGTTTTTTTCTACTTTTACCAGTTGTGTTGGAACATCCAACGGCCATGCACGTAGGCATTGTTGCTTCAGCAATAGCTCTTGGGAATGTCAGCGGTGAAGTCCTCTGGAAAATCCGAAATAATTGTTGATGATCGCAGCTGTGTAGAACGGCTCCTATTGACTTTGCATGGAAAGCGGGGAAAAATGCCGTTGCCGCTTCCGCTTTTCCACGTCGCAGGATGTGATGTCAGACGGCCCTTACTGCCCAAATATGGGCCCAAATATGGGCATTAAGGGCAGCCTCCATACACAGCGATCCAGACGACAATTTATGTTATTTATCAATATTTTCTTATTGATTAAAGATAAGTTCATTAAATAACCACGAACGTATTAGTTTTAGTTATAGCTAACGGTCCCCTGATTTTTCCTTGTTGACCGGACTTCCCCTTTAAAACAGCACATGGGCACAAACAGTGTTGACTGTTCAAATGCAGCTCCACTGAATGTGGCTTTTAGAGTGTCTTTTAAAGGGTTGAGGAAGGTCTTGATTGGTCGATGGCTTCTGGAAATGGTCCACACAGGAGCTCAGTATGTCGGAGGCGGGTCCAGTGTCCTTAGAGCCAATCCCAGGCATGTGCTGCTACAGTGATTTCTGCATGATCAAAGTAGAGCCCAGTCTGCACTACTGGGAGAAAATCGACAGCAGTAACAGTTGCACTCCTTTCCCAGTCACCACATGGGTTGGACTGGCTTGACGTTACTTATTAACACAAATAATATGTTGCTGTGGGAAAACTACACATAATAGGACTTGGAGAGTTCCAGTGTGATAAGAGGCAATTTCATTTGAATAATGTTTGAGTGCTATGTTCCTATATTGCAGTTGAAGCCAAACTACAAAAACAGTGACCCTTTGTGTTCAAAAGTGAGACTTTTAGCTCCTTCCATTCACTGCCGCTATGTTTCACCTGACTACTGCACGGCAGGCTAATATAAAGTGTCAGTTGTCAAGGAGAAACGGCGGTAATAGTTCATGCCCATGCATGTCAAAGTAACAATGCTGATCAGAGATTACAACTTTTATCTGAATTCTAGTGGAACTTTCAGTTTTTCAAAAGCACAATTTCTGTCACAAGCTGTCATTCAACACTGCAGTGAATCACAGGCTCATTTGACTCCTCACAGAACCTTTATAATACCCTGAGTAGAGGGCCAGGATGTTTTAGTCCTCCTACCAAATGAACAATTTTTAAAATAAAACATTTAAAAGATGACGATGTGTGCATATTAAAGAGGATTTTTGGGGGAAAAAAATGATTATTATTTTAGCAACTCATTTTGCATGTGTATCACTATAATTCCATCATTGTTTAAAATATATATATTTGATTGTATTATAGTTCATCAATATAATTAATAGATATTGTTTCTAAAATGAACGCATGTTGATCATATATCGGCTGTTTTCACTCATCAACTCATCCTTAATCTACTATGTCCACTCCCCTTCAATTTCCATACAACCCAATACAATGTTTTGGTATGTATTTTCTTTTGTTTCTCATATCATAAATGATCTGGGTTGAGGTTAGAAAGTTGCTGCCTATTAGAGTTTTTTCAAAGCTAAAGCAAAATCCTTTTAAATCTGCATTTTTCTAGATGGGTTTATTTAAATCAAGACTAAAACTCTTTTAGTCTGTGACTTCTGATGTCAGAGATATGTCTATGTATGTTTTTTTTTCCCTAAGTAATTCTGTTTAAAGTAATTCATAATTTTCATCTCCTAGTTCTTTCCTGGTGTTGTACTGTGAATCATAAATAAAACATTCAACATATTCTTCTCTGTCTGCTCTGTTTTTATTTGTGAGTAACATACAGTAGGTCCGTCTTTTCTTAATGCAATGCATTTACTTAAATCTGAGCTCATATGGACATCTTGGTTGACCAAACTACCTGCATTAAAAAACATTTCTGTCAGATACAATGACTACCATCTCTCACAGTTTTTTGATTATAATAACTGGAATACTGAGTGTTTCAGCACCACAGCCCTGATTCCTTGATTAACAGCATGTGTAACTACAAAGGATTTGTTCGGATGGAGTGTTTTTTTCTCTCTCTCTGCCTAACTGAAAGGGCGCCTGATTTACAGCACCTGTTTTTTGTGTATCTTAAGTGACCTGTGAACATGAATCCATAAAAGCTGATGAAAAACAGCTCCTGAAATGTATGCTATTGATTGCAATCTTTCTTTTTCTCCTTCAGCAAAGACGCTTCATGGAAGAATATTTTGATCTTTGCTTGATTGATTCTTTTTCTAAAGCTGTTTGGATTTAATTTTGTGTTAATGTAACCCTTACAGTTTGTGCTCAAGAGACACTGCTAAATGTGTTTTGCTATGAGAATTGTCTTTTTTTCTTAATGAAAGGTGCTAGCTCATATTTTTCTTCTATTGTTGTTGGGCCTGGAGCTCATGATAGCAATATTAGTTTTTGTGACTAAAATTGAGAAATATGTTAATGTTGCAGCAAAAGAGATGACATCACGTAACAAACACCAAACTCTGATCATAATGGACAAACAATAGCCATCAAAGCAAAGTCACCAGCTTGATTGTGAGTTTATAAAGTAAAGATTTATATAGAAGCATATCTGGCGAAGAGGGCAGGAAATCAGGAGAAATGTTGACTGCAGTAGCTTGGAGACATAACAAACCAGCGCCCTAGCCAGGATTTAAAATTGTTCTGTGACAAGATCATTCTTCCTGCAAGCTGAATTCTTGTAGTATTTGTGCTTTCACAAACATACGAGAATCCATCTTGTCCCACTCCCGCCGCAACCGTTCGAGAAGCGAAAACCTTAACTCAAAACACTACAATAGTGGAATCATTCGGATAGACATCGAAATACATGCTCCAATTCTGACCAGCATTGTTAGTTCAATGCACACAGGAGGGTACCAGTATGCCCATCTCAGCAGCTTTGCCATCAAAATAATCAACATTATATTACTGAGCTATGCAGGATGATTGTTTGGAAAGAAATTGTGTTTTTATTCAGATTTATTTCATAATGCAAGCTGCAGACATGCAGACAATGCCACAATGCTGGCATTGTGTTTTGGCAGAAAAAACATACAAAAATCAACACGGTCAAGAAAAGTATTTTCTTACCCGGCAAACTTTATTTTCACAAGAGACATTTACTGTTGCCTCTGTGGTCTGGCTGTTTACACCCTGCCCAAGTCATCTGTAGTAGTAGAGCATGAATTATGGGTTCCATTTCCACAGCTTTGGGCTGGGCAATACATTTATTTTATTGATTCAATTGAATTTGCAATTATTGAAGACAAACTTTTTGAAAAATCTGGATTTTTTTTGTCAATGTATTCCCTTTGGCTTCCATGAAACTTTACACTATATCAGTACAAAAGGGGAAATAGTTCCACCAATACAGTAGTGTGTAATGTTGAATATGTTTTGGAAAATATATCGTAAAAATACTCTGAAGAGGAAACTTTTTACTCTAAGACAACGCACTTTAATTTATTAATTTACTTATTTTTTCAAATTAATTTAAAGTTACACAAGTGAAGTAAAGCCTGTTCCTAGATGTACACTCAAAAGTAGTTAATTGTGCAATACCACTAGCAGTTACATTTTCATTGTTTATAATGGCGGGGCTTGCCATCTTATTTTACAAACCTGTTTAACGGCTTATTTTTAGTTGCACTTTGAATTCAGGTCAAATTTTTTATATTCTGTAATTTGTTCTTATGAAAGGAAATGGGGGGTGATTAATTGCATTTAGTATAATAAAATCAGAGGTTTTATTTTCAAGTCACATAGGTTGTTCCTTTCTTAAAACTCGGGTCACAAAGAGTGTTCAATGCAGAGAATCCAGCCTCTTCACCTGTTTACTGCCACAGAGCTCCTTTATGATTCTTCCAAAGATCTTGGCTCACTGTATTGTTTTTTTTTTGTTTTGTTTTTGAGTGTGTGTCACCATTGAATGGGTTAAAAATTACAAGCTTCAACATGCTGTAGAGACATAGGCTAAGTCATCATTCATTTAAAGAAGTGCAAAAACAAAGTGACTCAAAATGCCCTTTTTATGTCAATAGAGTGTTTTTTTTAAATCAGTTATCTGCTTTGAAAAACAGCAGGGCTTTTCTGATTTTTTCATTTTTCACACTTTCACACTTTTTTCAGGGGAGAGAGATCTCAAATGCGACGATATTTGACCTTTAATATGAGTAATCTTTTCCGCTTCTTGTTATTTGTTCCTGTGCCAATCAGAGTGTCTAAGGGCTCCCTGCATGCCACTCACTCCCAGAATATGAGTGCAGTAAGCTGCTGTGAGGTCTGCACTCTAGAGATGGACAAATATGGAAAACAAATCATCACCGGAGGAAGAGGCGAATAGGGACAGGCAGGCAGGATGATATAGCATGATAGATAGCGACCATGGAACAATAAAATATGCATCAGGGCTCTAGTGAAATTTTAATCCAGACTGTTGACAAAAAATTGACCCTGATTTGACCCAACACTTGCGGGGGGGTGAAAATGTCCACAGACGGAGGCTCAAGGGGAGCAGTGAATGCAGAAGCAGAGAGAGGAAATTGTGAGGAGGAAGAGAGTAATAAGGCCGACAGGAGCTGTAGAGTAATTTTATCTGTCTGAGTGCCTGAGTGTCTAAGTGTCCCATTACTACAAGAGAAACTGGGATATCTACAAGGCCTTCTAAGGATTCTTCAAAGAGGTAAAATATTTTTTGATGTTATGTATGTGAACAAAGGAGGTTCTATCTACATCAAAGTTCCTAGAAAAACACACTTTAACAACAACAAACTCCAGAAATATACTCTCAGAATAACTGTAGGAAGTTTAAAGGGATCAATCTTTTAAGCATTCACCTAAAAATCTCTATTTTCTTTTTTCATACATAATCAGAGCATTTGACCATACCTGGGACGTCAATGTCTTGCAGTGTTTGAAAACAAAAGATGTTCATATTTGCAAAGGTTAAACAAACAGCACAGGATGATCAGGCAGAGCTATGTAAATTGTATTTTTTAGTTTGATGTTTTTATTTAGCATTTTCATGCTTATGCCTGAACTCTGCATCTTTCATCCTCAATGTTTATCATTACCAGTTGTCTTGCTGTTTGTGTTACCATAAATATATTTCAGACTTTGCAGACATAAAAGAAGGTTAGCTAGGTTACAAATATAGCATACAATTTATAAACATTATTTTCAGCCCTGTTCTCAAAGCTCTAGCATTTGAGGCAAAGTTAAATTGGTTAACAGCAGCTTTGGATAAATGTGTAGCCTGCCACGATAGACAGCACTGAGCCTTACAGTGGTAGAGGCTTGATATTTTGGGTCTTACCTTAAATTGTGGTAGTTAGACTTCTGAAGCGCTCATGTTTAATGCAGCACACACACCTCACATGAAACCTTTAACCTACCAAACTACTTTGCAGATCTCATCAAATGGACTCGTAGGATCAAAGATTTAGTCAAAACAAAGGAAAGGATTTGATCTTTCATTTCCTAAGTTCAGCTGTTGAAATCTCTGTTTATCTGCATTTTATGTGCCGAGACCCGTTAAAGCTTAAGTAGGGAGCTTGGAGAAAACCATGGACTAAAGCTTGTCACATACTCCAGGAGAAAAGAGAATGTTGTTCTTATAGTCGAGGTGGCAAGAACACGAAAAAAAAATGTTTGCTTTGTCTCTGTCTAATCATACTTCATGAGATGCTCAGCTGCAGAAGTCAGCCCCACTATAACACGTCACTGGAGATTGGGTGGAGGGGGGAGGGGGGCGCAGAGAAAGAGCCGAGCATGGAGCAGGTGGAGTGCTGAAAGTCGAGTAGCAGACAGAAATAAAAGCACAGGACGTGCTTTGCCGCTATTTGGAAAGACTGCAAACAACAGGGGCCCTACGAGGTGAAGACTACCCCGCTAGGATAATTTATGGAGGAAACGCTGTGAGTGAGCGGATTGGCATGTTCGACCACCAGAGTTGAACAGAGTGATACAATAAAGTTTTCATCCATCCATCCATTTTCCAACACACTTATCCCTATTGGGGTCGAAAGGGGTGCTGGTGCCTATCTCCAGCTGTCAGTGGGCGAGAGGCGGGGTACACCCTGGACAGATCGCCAGCCTATCGCAGCAATAAAGTTTCACAGATGTAATATTTTTGCTTTTCCAGAGTCAGACACCCTGCAAGAAAAATGTTCTGCTCAGACATTGTGTCAAGAATAAGCGAGAATTAGCAGGGTGACCCCCCAAGACAGGACTGAGAGAACAAAATGAGATAATTTGCTCATCGAGCCTTTAGCCTGACAGTGTGAACAAGCAAACCTTGAAGGTCCCTCCCCTCTGCTCTCTGCTATGTTGCAGCCCTCCCTCCACTGCTCCTTCCCCGTAGCAGAGCCTGCCATGTTTACCCGTCTTTGTTTTCTGAGCAGGTCCTACTAAACAGTTTTTCTGTAAAGCAGTTTTTTCTCCATCATTTCTCCACACAGTTGCAGCCCACCAGCAATATTGAGCTTGAAACACGGTAACACCGTGCGGGGGAGGGGATGTGAGCAGCTCGTACGCACTGTAATCTAAAACTGTATGCAACGAAATTTCATTCTGTACGCACCCTGTGCATACAAAATGACAAATAAAGTTGTCTAAGTCTAAGTCTAAGAGTGATTGACACTGCTAACAACCGATCACAGCCAGACACTCCTCCTGTCTCTCATTGGTTATTTCTGTCCGGGAGCGGTGTATTTCTGCAACCGGCAGTAGGGCCACTGGGAGAAGCCAGAGGAGTTGGATTTTTTACGGACTATCTTTCTCATATTTTACTGTCAGGACATAGTGACAGTTTTAACAAATATGTAAAAAAAAATACATTTATACAAAAGTTACCTACTGCATCTTTAAAGTCTGCCAGCTGGTTCCATAAGTTTTAACCAAGCTAAGTGGTCAGCAGCACCGAGCACCAAATCAGAGGCCTGTCGGCTGTATCAGAGATGGGAAATACAGAAAACTGGTGGACCACTTTGTGGTATGGCGTGGAAACAATCACTATATCTTGGTGAATTAAATTCAAGCAGAAGTTGAATGTGTCCAACACTCTTTCCATCATGGGAAATGATGTGAAGGTGGAGGAGGAGTTAAAGGTGGTGGAGTTGGTTGACTTGAAACGCAACTGTGAAGCTGTTCACAATAGCAGACTGTACTCCTTGGGGAAGTAAGGTCCTTGAGTGTTTGGGTTGCAAAATGATGCTGCAAATCTTCTGTTGGTATGGCAGCATCAGAGCCAGTGACATGAAAAAGTTCACTAAGCTGATAAAGAAGACTCACTCTGTTCTGGGCACTCCTCTGGAGATTATTGTGCAAAGACTGATACTTCATAAAATCAAGAACATTACAGACGACACTGAGCATCCTTTTCATGAGATTGTAGTGCAACATCAGAGCTTTTCAGTCAGAGGTTTCTTCAGATAGGACCGCTGTAGTCCTATCCACAGTCATCACTATCTTTAATGACTGTCTAAAGAAACTTCGATAGTTTTTGTTACTACAGCAATTAGTTACCTCTCAGGATTAATAAAATATAAATTTTTTAATTGAATTAATAAAAAAACATGCATTTAATTAACATATAAATAGTTTACCAGACACAAAATCAATCTTCCTCCTTTGCAATCTCAGTCACTTAATTAAATCCTAAAGAAAACCTGCGGGGTGAGCTAAAAAGAACAGTACATAAGACCCAGGACTTTGCATGATCTAGAGCAAATGTAGAAAGAGTGAAGTCAAAGACCCCTTTACATGTCTGCTCCAACCTGGTAAAATATTATAAAATACATTTGAAGGTGTTGACAGTAGAGATGCCACTAAGTGTGCTACTGCCATTGTTTTTTAACGTGGGATTTTCATTCACAGTTGGATTTTTATAGATTTATCAGTGTAAAATGATGCTAGATTAATATGTTCTGATTTATTCTAAGATTATTTTTTCTTTCACAGCTTAAGTGCCTGTAAATGAGGACTGTCTGTTTTAACTACACTGTTATCATATGTCTTGAAAATTAACCTGTGGTCATTCTCAGAAAGCCAGCATCACCCTTATTTATCATGATTTATTTTTTTGCTTTGTGTACAGTTATGTGAATTATTTGTAAGACTCAATGGAAACCCCTAAAGAGTATGAGCTCTTCTTTGTGTGGACTTCTTCATAAACCTTTTTATGCATCTGTTTGTGTATCTAAAGTAAGTGTGTGCGCTACCAGCAGCTTCAAACATTCACTCAACCTTTAGTGCGCTGGCCCATAGCCTCATTAATAACCCTTGCATTTGCTGAATGGGGCTTGGGCGATCTATTGCGGTCTATTGCAGTGTTGTTTTTGTTTGGCCCTGGTCACAGTGATTCCTGGGAGATGACAGCATCATAAATCTACAGCTTATTCATGGAGCTAACCTGACCTTTACAGCAACAGCAGAAAGGAGGGAGAGAGAGATGAAAACTGGGGTGGGTGAGGGATCGTAGAAAAGGCCATGGAAAAAAAAGAGAAAATGAGGAAAGGGTGGAAGAGGTTAGAAAGTTTAAAGGTAGAGCTAAGACGATGTGAATCACAAAGAGGAGAAAGGAGGGATATAAGAGCAGTGGAAGGTGACAGAAGACCAAAGCATGTAGAGAAGAAGAATAGCCACCTCCAGCTCAGGGAGAGGTGAAAGAAGAAAGAAAAGAAAATTCATAGGAGAATAGGGAAGGAGAGGCGTTGGCAGTCAGAGGATGGAATTGGTGGGACAGAGAGGTTATTACAGAATGACAGCAATCAATGAGTGTGAAGGGAGACAGAGACAGAAAATTGTATGCCTGTGTGTGTGTGTCAGTCGATGGAGCCGATCTCTCCGGGACCTCCATCACCTGTCGAGTCTTTAATAAAGTCTCTGTGTTGGGGGTTTTCGTTGACTCTCTGATGGCACCACATCTCACTGCTTGAGCAGTCTCCCACATGAGCAACAATACGGCTCACTTGTTCAGAGTTGTTGCTTACAAGCACCTGTATGTCACGCTTTTTTTTTTTTTTTCTAAGTCAAGAAAGTGTTTTTCTTACACAGTACCAATCATTTTAATACACCATCAGAAAAAAATCGAGTATCGAATGTTTATATTTCAGTTATTAAATATGATGCAGAAGTCTCCCATAAACAAGAAGTGAAATCCTAAATTATAGCTGACAGGTGACTGGCTAAATCACTTTTCTCTCATCTTCGGGGGAAGAAATTATCCAAGCATGAGATGTTAAATATACTGTAACTTATAAAAGTAGTCATACCTGTTTGAGCTTCCACACATTTTGTCCCATTAATACCACAAAAATGACTGTCTCTCCTCCCTTTGCACATTTAGAGACTGAAATTTATTCCTAAAATACTTTTTTAAATAGTCACATTTGACAGTGAGGATTTGTAAACGGAAACGTTTAAGTCTTACTGCAAATACTCAATTGCATTTATGTGTGGACTTTGACTAGGCCATTCTGTCATATCAATAAGCTTTGATCTAAACCAAACCATTCTAGCTTTGGCCATATGTTTAGGGTCACAGTCCTACTGGAAGGTGAACCTCCGCCCCAGTCTAAATTCAATTCAATTCAATTCAAATCAAATCAATTAAATACATTTTTTTAAATAGCGCCAACTGACAACACATCTCATCTCAAGGCACTTTACAAAGTCAATCATACATACATTTTATCAAAGGAAATCCACCAAATTGCATAGAGCCATTCATTTGCAGGATACACTCCTCCTGGAGGAGCATGTAGCGACCTCCAGGATGGTGTCACAGCTGTCTCAATTTGTTTGTAGTCGGCTTGTGTAAAAACGGACTGTGTACCACACTAGATTAGCTGATTTGCACATTTGCACATTGTATCGTATCCTGCAAAATTGCTGCTGCACCTTAACCGGAAACGTACTGCAAAACTGTGTACAATGCAACTGTCTACTTTTAAATCAATGCTGCACCTTACTGCATATTTGTTTACATTTGGTTTACATTGTTTACATTTCAACTGCCTACTGTTCACTGCTGCACTTTATCCGGAAGTCAATTGAAATTTATCCTGTAAGTGACTGCGATTGATCACTGCACTTTATCCTGTACTGTAATTCACTGCAAGGTATCCTGTAGAGTTACTGCAATATTTCTGAGCTGTGTGAAAACGAAATTTCGTTCTGTATGCACTCTGTGTATACAAAATGACAATAAAGAAAGTCTAAGTCTAAGTCTAAGTCTTCTCTTCAAGGATAGCTTTTAGCTCCACCCATCTTTCCATTAAATCTGATCCGTTTCACTGTCCCAGCCAAATAACGCATCCTGACTGTAGCCACGTTTCCATCCAATTGTCATGAGAATTTTGAGTGAACTTTAAAAATTGTCATAAAAAAGAAAAAGAAAATGTTAATTAGACGTGTTTCCATCCATTGGTTTGGAGCAAATTAGCCAGGCTAGTTATCGTTACATTTGGCTGTAAAAAACAGGAAGTAGAAGTTGCAAACTAGCAACCACAAAACATCTGAGAAAAATGGAGAGAAGATTTCTGTAATTGTTCTGTCATGTCATCTAGTAGCCGGTGTTACTTACTGTCCGGAGACGTAGAGAAAGAAATGCAATTTTATGCGCGTTATGGGAATATCTGGGAAGATGCCAACAGTGGGAACAGCCTATCAGTCATGTGAGGTAAACGTTTGTCACAGCTTATTCCGTAAACGTGTTTCCATCTCCTGTTTTGCACATTAACTCTTTTTCAGAAAAGCCAAAACCACCTCAAGCGAGCATAAAAACTTTTTTTGCAAAATGAAGAAAGTTATTTCAGGTTTTGCCGTTTCCTTCCACCTTTTCCGCTGCAATACTTCAAAATGTGCATAAAAAACATTGATGGAAACACAACTACTGTAGTTTGGTATATTCTGAATGCAGCACAGTGTTAGTTTTGTGCCACACAGCCTATGCATTTAAGCCAAAACATTTCATTTTAGTCTGATTTGACGTGGCTACCTTCTTTCATGTCTGCTGTGTCCCCTAATTAGCTTGCTGCAAACTGAGACTTGCTTTTCTTTAAACAAGACTTTCTTCTTGCCATGCGTACATCCCTCCAATGTCAGATCTGTGAAGTTACATGTATTATTTTGACCTGTCAACAGATTCTCCCACCTGAGCCGTGGATCTCTGTAGTACCTCCTAAGACTATGTAGCTGCATCACTGGTTAATATTTGTCTAATGCTTTAGACGAACTGCAAGGTATTTACCGGTTTGCATCTCTGCCATACCTTTTCTATTTTAGGATGACAGCATGAACAGTGCGCTATACAATGTTCAAAGCTTGCCGTGTTGTTTTATAACCTAACCATGCTTGAAATTTCTCCAAAACTTAATCCGTGACTTTTTCACTGTGCTCCTTAGTCTTAATGATGCTGTTGGTTCAATAAATCTCTGAGGCCTTCACTGAATACTTCTGTTTAAAGTTAGACTCTCTTACACTCAGGTGGACCCCATTTCAAAATTAAGTCTGAAGGCAACTTGTTGCTCTGGGTTTTATTGAGGAATATCAGAGTAAAAGGGGCTTGATAAATACGCATGCAATAACTTTCAGATTTCTGTCATGAGGGAGAAAAAAATTATACGTATATCATGTGTACATATATCATAGAAAATCCCAATAACATAAATTAATGTTTATGGTTGTGACGCTACAGAATGTGAAAAAGTTCAAGGTATAAATACTTTTGAAAGTCACTGTATTTAATCATCAAACTGAGTCATACCCGAGTATTGAGCATGTACAAGTCCAAAGTCTCCAAATTTTCATCTGTGATATTACCCTCATAAACCATCTCTGTTTTCAAATCTCATTATTATCCAAATCATCCTAATTGCTCAGACAATATTGTTTCTGAACTTTCATTCCAACTGGGCTCATAAAACTGAAATTACACTGAGACAGGGGTTGATTTGTGAGCCAGCAGCCTGGTGGACTGATAAAGCCATTCCTATGGAAACCGCTCTCCTTATTGGTATTCAGCACCTGTCTGCCTCACAGACCCATCACACATCCAGCAAGTTTAAAAAAAGACCATTAAGAAGCAGAGTCTTTACTGCTGTAGAGCAGAGCCACACACATGCACGCACATACTGAAGCATCCTGTATTTAACAGGCTGCAGAGGAAATTACATTACATACAATAAACCAATTAGCTGCAACACTAATAGAACCAATATCAAATTACCATGGAAAGGAATCATTAAGTGGTCTGTTTTGTGAATGTGTGCATATCACAGGTTTGCTTTCATTGAGAAACACCGGGGCTTTTGTCTGAGAAATATTTTGTCAAGGTTGTTTCTGAGGTGGTCACAATGTTAGCAATGAATCCATGGAAATGCATGAACATTGAGCCATGCTTAGAACAACATAGTACGCTAATCTTCCAAAAACTGATGACATTTTTCAGGGGAAACTGAAGACGCACTTAAGAACTATGTAGGAGACAGATTTTTACCTGATTAATTTATATAAATCACTCGAAAAAATCCTTAAGTTGTTGATGTTTAATTTATCAATCAGTGCTTCTAATTACAGATAAGTCAAAAATGAATTACAGATTTAGGTTTAATCCTTTAAGTTTATCATTGAGTTCCTGCTGACTGGAAAAAATATGAACATTTGACAGAATCAAGACTTGAATCTGACAGGAAAACTGTGGAGGGAGCAAAATTCGAGGGTGATGGCGAGGAGGCAATCCAGCCTCAAAGTCTGGGACTTCATTACCAAAGATAAAACATCAAAATACTGGTAGAAACATGCACAAAACTGGTCATTGATTATGAGAAGAGCTTGATTGCTGTAATGCCAATAATGATTTTTCAATTGATCACTGCTGACATGACATTTTTCATAAAATGTAAATTAAAATATGTTTAAATTGATACAGTGTTTACATGTTTTTATTGTCTTTTGAGAAAAAGCTGTCTGTTGAGGTTATGCTCTCAATATTTACATCGTCTATAAATATGTTTCGTGCAATTTTATTAAAACTGCTTTACAGTAGTCTAGGTTTTATTTTGAAGGGCACCTTATTATGCATTTCCTTTGGTTATGCCATTACGCACTGTTCTAAGTTATCTAATGTTTATTAAATAACCCTCGGTCTGTTAGGTATTGTCCGGTGAATATCAGCCCAAACAGCTGATATCAGGACAATAGTTGAAAGGGATGATTCGAGAACTGGCATTCTTCTAACAGCAAACTCTGCACACATATAGAATAAAGGAGTGACAACTTCTCTTCAAGTACAATAATTTATTAACAGAAATAAAATGAACATCCAGAGAACATCACTGTAGAATGCTGTTTATATGAATTAACACATTGTTTCAATCAACAAATCCTCTCTACGAGGCTAGTGAAACTTAACTAAACTACTTTGTAAAATTAAGATAAAAATAAGCTAAGGAACTAATTACACATAAAAGAAACAAAAGGACAAATAAAATAATTGGAAACCACGCAGAATGATTCAGTGAATCCTGGTTCACAGCAGATCTAAGTTAGAGAACCAAAGTTCATCTTAAAGAATCTGGAATGAGATCAAATTAGCATGACTAATTTAGAACAACATTTGGTATGTGTTTAAACCCATTCACAATGCAAATCTGAGTTAAACAAAACATTATTTGAGAAAAGAAAATTTTAAAGAATGATTTGCTCAATAAAATCAATAACCTTTGGGACACTTGATTTTATTAATGTAATTATTTCACTAGGAAATACTTAGACTTGAATCGATAACTTGGAAAGCTAGACGCTGTAGCGGACGTTATTAGTTTGAGGGGTAACCCTAACGTTACACAAACAATTAAATCGACATTAATCTTCCCTACTAATGATGGCAGAGCCAAACGAACAAACATTATGTTTAAAAACGAACTGTAGTTGCATTTACTAGGGCCGTAGGCATAAGTTATCCGGAAGCTAGTTGTGGCTAATGCTAGCAGACATTCGGCGCTAATTTAAAATACTTATAAGCTCTATTTGGTTGGGATGAGCGGACCGGACAACACAGACATTAATATCCCATCGGTGTATGAAACCCCTCTGGAGATAAAGTTTGTTATAACTGTAAAAACACACAAACCGCATCAGCAAAGCTTTGTTTCCAGAATGTTATTAGGCGGCTTAGCTGGCCTGTTTTACAAAACAGTAAGACACATTAAAAATAAACCATTTGACATTCCCTGCCTAACTCTGCCAAATCTATCTGTGCCTCTGTGTCAGTTCGGTTGACTTTGGGTCGTCCGGTTGGAAAAAGTTGCTCCAGGGTGAAGCTGGTGCTCCTAGCAGTGAGGAAAGGGCTCCCCTTCCTTCATGCGGGTCTCAGGCCATAGGAAGCTCAGTGCTGTGGGGGCTGCAGCATGTGGATCCCTGCGTGGCGGAGGTGTGGCTCGGTCCCAGGTCAGCTTTTCTCCTGCACAGCTTAGAAAGATCATGAACAGACCGTTTCCATGGCAGTCGGCTGTTCAAGCTTTAATGTTGGAACAGGGCAAAGATGTGCTTAGCTTGGATTCTGCCAGTGTATGTGGCGAGTCTGTGAACCCCATGCGGCCGGCATGGGCGGCTTGTCTCCCCAGTGTAGAACTCTCTCCTCCCCTCAACAGGCAAAGTCAAAGTCAAGATATCTTTATCGGTCTCCCTTGAGAGAAAGACAGCTGAGAGTGTTCTCCCCGATGCCGCCCAAGCAAAAGAGAGCAATTGTAGCGTGGCCAGGGGGCTTTATTCAGTGGCCCCCTTGCTATGAGAACAGTCACTTGGGAGGGGTGACTGCAAACATCCCTTACATTTATTGTGGCCTTAGATCAGCCTTAGAGTTTGATCTTATGTTATTTTCCTGTTGGCTGATTTCACAACGCTTTTTTTCCGGTTATTGTCGAAGAACTGTGAACACAATGTTTTCCCATGGCTGCTGAAGATTTGCTACTGGAGCTGTGATGAAAAATGAATAAAGAGTAAACTAACAGACGGTGTGATAATTTAAAAGGTGGACGAAGAATCATTAAACCCAACAGGTTATGGCCACAGGCGAAGCGCTGGAGGAAGATGCCAGAGACTTGTTTTCGACAGAGATGAAAACAACTATGAACTTTGGGAGGTAAAATTCCTCAGCCACTTGAGAATATTGGGTCTCAAAGACACAATACTTTTCAAAACTGACCCAGGCCTGGAGAAAAACGCAGAATGCTTTGCAGAACTGATCCAATTTCTTGATGACAAGAGCCTCTCTTTAGTGATGAGACAAGCAGCAGATGATGGAAAAAGAGCACTGGAAATCCTGCTCAGCGATTATGCAAGTCAGGATAAGTCCAGAATTATTACCCTGTACACAGAGTTAACCTCACTAAAGAAAGAGCCTGAAGAAACTGTAACAGATTATATCATATGAGCTGAGAAGGTGGTGACTGCCCTAAGAAATGCTAAAGAGGTGGTCAGTAATGGACTGATGATAGCTATGATTTTAAAGGTACTCCCTGAGTCATACAAGCCTTTTTGCCATCCACACCGCACAGAGCAGCGAAGAATTAACAACAAAACTCAGAAGTTATGAAGAGACGGAAAAGTTTGACAACAAAGCAAAGAAAACGTGATGAAGGTGGACACTACATCAGTGACATGTTACAACTGTGGCAACCGTGGCCATATTGCTGCAGACAAAAGGGGACACCAAAGTGGTGCAGTTACCACAGAAGCTCAACACACACTGGTGAAACCTGCAGGAGGAAAGACGGATACAATAACAACGCAAAACAAACAGCAAAGAGACAAAGAAGAAGAACAGACATCTGTATTCAAAGCTGGACAGAGGTTCCTTCCAGATGATATAAAGAAAAAAGGAATTACTTCAAGGAAGGGAAAAATGAACTAATAGCAAAGAATAGAACCTGCTATCACAATGAGGAACATGAGAGACTATACTACCTGAAAACGGTAAATAACCAAGAAAAATGTGTTAAACCAGTAAATGATGTAATGACAAAGTGAACTCAACTTGTGATACCAGAACATGGCATGAAGTTTTAGGACACTGTACCTGATGTGGTGGAGGGCATGAAGATTACAGGTGAAGCAAAAGTTGAATGCAGCAGTTGCACAGAGGGAAATATTTGTTAACAGCAGAAACAAGCAAATAGATGCAAAAGCTCAAAGACCTCTGCACTTAGTTCACGCAGATCTGTCGGGACCCATCAAGCCAGCCGGCCTAGAGGGGCATAAATATGCCATCTCTTTCACACATGATTTCTCAGGTGCAGTGGCAGTTTGTCTGCTTAAAAATAAAAGTAAGGCAATCATAGCCACAGAAAAGTACCTCGTTGACGTGGCACCATATGGCAATGTAAAATGCATTAGATCTGACAATGGCACTGAATACACAAGTAATGCATTCCAGACACTATTAAGAGAAATAGTCCGTGGGCCAGAATCTGTAGGACGTCTCCTTAAGAAGTTTCGTATGAACTGTCAGGGGGCAACTTTCTTGCACTTGGATAAGTTCATACACATAGCAGTGATCTCAAAACACCAATGTTCCCACGTTTTCACTTGCACATTAATAAGTTATAGCCGATAAAAAAATCTAAACTGTTGTGCTCCGGTCCAAGAGGTCATGTGATTCGAGTTTTGCCGCTCAGCATATCAGATCGCTGTATTGTCAGCTGTGCGAGTTCAACCAGTTCATCATGGCTGCGCCCGTAAGGTGTTGTATGCATCTGTTTCCAGACGAAGAAAGCCCAATAATACCATTTTATCTTGATGGCAAGGAAAAAGAAATAGCCCAGTCCATCCATCCACCTTCTAACACGCTTATCCCTGCTGGGATCGTGAGGGGTGCCGGTGCCGATCTCCAGCTTTCAATGGGCGAGAGGCGGGGTACACCCTGGACAGGTTGCCAGCCCATGGCAGGGCAGAAATTTCCAAATTTACTGTGATATCACCAAGACCTGATGTCGCCTGTGCTATCCTAGCGCAGCAGGTCTTGGTGATATCACAGTAAATTGGGCTAAAGACTGGGCTATTTCTGCCCTGCCATGGACTAGCGACCAGGGTTGTTTGGAGTTGTTTTGGATTTGCGACATAGATTTAAACCTCATATTAGGAAAGTGTCTAAAATTGTAAAAATGCTACTTTTTATATAAAAAGGCCTGCTACTATATCATATACGGATTCTCAGATTTTTTTTTCAAACCTTTCTTATTGTTAAACTGTTTGGTCTTGTGCTAATGAATCAATTTCAAGGCCAGTGACATCTACATACAAACTTGATCTGAGGGTTTTTTGATCAATAGCTAAAGAGGATCCATCATTGTAAAATCCAGACACCGTGAAACCATAAAACATTTCACGACGTCATGCATCTGTGTCTTATATAACCGACTTTTTCAACATGTACGTCGTAAGCTATCACAGTTTTGTACTTTTTTTGGCTGTCATTATTCTGAATCTTGGTTACTCATGTGTGTTTTTGATTTAATGTTCCTGAAACATTTCCCTGATGGAAGTGGGATAAGTGCATTGTCCGTGTGGGTGGGATCTGTGCCGTTAAGTCTGGTCCTTTTCTGGACTCTTGCTGTATAAACCGTGTCTAGATCTTGTAGACGGCATCCTGACCTCACCACCCGTGCTAAATAAATGCGGAAAAAACCTGTGTCAAGATTTCATAACCCTTAATCTGGAGGACCGAGAGCTGTTAATAACATTGTTTTACCTATTTTACTGCTGAACTGGAAGCTATTATTCAGATGCCAACTTCAGCCTTGTGGCTTTCTCCTGAAACAGCAGCAAAGTTATGTTTGAACAGTGTTTACTAGCTAAATGTTTGTTGGATGACTGCTACTTCCTCTGTGGTCAGCCCAAGGAGAAGCCATGCTATTATATTTATTCTGAAAAAGCTCATAAATGTCTATTTACTCCACATCAAACTTGTCATAATTTATATTTTGTGTCATCGTGATGCCAAACAGGCACAAGATTGTATGTTTTAATTTCCAATTCATGTGAACTTAAATGTCAAAAGAGTTTTCTGGTGGTTTCTGTCAGTGTTTATTTCTATTATTTTTTTCCTTTTATATAGAAATAAGTCAATCACTAATACTCGTTTGACACAAATTAACTGTCGTTATTCTGAATCAATGTTACTCGTGTGTGCTTTAGTTATTTTCTTTTTGTAGTTTTAAACGTTAATTTTAACTATACCTACAAATGAACCCTTGTCTAGAGGGATGGACACTGAGGAACGCTTGTTCCTCATCTTTATGTAGAATAATATGAGACTTAAATGCTGGTTTATTTTTATTCTCATTTCAGCTACCCTCACTTCCTGCCTTTGAATGTCTCCCATCCTCTGTGATTGCCT
The DNA here is from genome assembly GCA_037039145.1 of Fundulus diaphanus. Taxonomy (NCBI): domain Eukaryota; kingdom Metazoa; phylum Chordata; class Actinopteri; order Cyprinodontiformes; family Fundulidae; genus Fundulus; species Fundulus diaphanus. The sequence continues at coordinate 26,577,962 of CM073138.1, forward strand.
GGCCTTCCCTCTCATGTCTTTTGTTTTCACCTTGTTAGTGCAAGCACTGCACATAAACCAGGTTTTGTTCAGTTATGAGCGGCAGTGCGTCCTGTTCGGTTTGACAGCAACGGTCCACCAGCCATGCTATTTCTGTACATCTCTCGTGTATAATGTGAGTTCAGTCTCTGGATTTCTGGCTCAACTTGCTACATCAGTGATTCATTCCTGTGTTTCTGTTGTTTATTATCTTCGCCTCTTTCTGAACTTTCCATTTGACCTTTTTTTTGACTGACTACCTGCACAGTGTCTCATTTTGGCATTAAAGGATCTGCACTGAATCCTGCATTTGAGTCAGCTGTTGGTGAGGACGGGAGCCATAGTTGCTGCTGGAGGTTGATCTAGATAGGCTTATCTTGCAGCACAGTATGTATTTTGGACTGCACTATTTTCCTCTTTGGAGTCAACTGGCTTACAGACTGAAATTGGATTTGAGTTTTCTTTTAAGGACAAGCAGGTGACTGTGATTTTGAAGTGGGGGAATGGGACTTAACTTTTATTTGCAGTTCTATGCAGTTCTTTGCTCGGGAGCAGTCTTTTGGGGTTCTTGGGAACTGTGATGACAGTGAACCCAGGAAATTTAAAGGAGCATAGTTTAAGTTCCAAGACCTTTGCAGACTTCTGCCCCCTCTGGCAACAAGTTAAAATCACACCACTGTGGTGCACGTGCATGGGAGAAGAGCAAAAGCATCGGCTGCTGTGACTGCACAGGTCCTTTGTTTAGAGGCGTTATGTCTTCTGAGGTAAGAAACCTATAAATATTGAAGTTAGCCCGTGTTCTCTCGCTAATGCTTTGATTACAGCAGAGACTCAACAAAGTAGCCATGTGAACGCCCAGAGAATTCAGCCCGAATCACTCTCTCATGAACTGACTAATCAAGCCTATAGAGGCAGCTGCGGTAAATAGAGGATAACTCATTTTACACATCGGGCAATTGTAAGGGCAAGTATTGGAAACAAAATAAATAATATTTAACTTCAAAACTTTCATTATGCACCTTTATTGCTCATATCGACATAAAGGAGACTGACTGGGCGGATCTCTCTGTCTGATCAAAATAAGATTATTTTACTTTTGCCATTTTGTGCAAACACTGTGTTCAGAACACTACTGTAAGGTAATGATTGACTTTAAAATCACTGCTTCATTAAGTTTCTTCTGCGAGAAAAAAAGTTGGCTGATTTAATCTGTCAAAAATACCCTTCAGATAACTTCTAAGAATGATGCTTCGGGGCTCTTCCAGGACTCACAGAAGAGATTATATGGTTTGAAAATGCTTTGGTGTCTCTATGGAAGAACTGAATGAAGTATACGAGGATAGAAAATTTGTGCTCACACTGTTCCCTCACAATTAGTCCTGCAGAAGCGGTAAGAGAATAAGAGGCCAATGCACAAGAATTACTGACATGAAGCCTTTTTTACAATGATACCACTTGAGACAAAGTGCATTATAAAAGCACAACATTAATATTCAAACACAGACTTGCCTACTCAAGTAGATTACATTAGCATAGTGACTGATATGTAATTTGTAAAAACATTCAATTTTGAATCTTCTTTTAATTGAAAATATATTTTTCAAAGACAGTAATAATAATTATTGTAAGTAAAAGAAAAAATATGGGTGGTGGATTAGAATGCTAATATAGGCTTGAATTCCCCCCCCCCCACACCCCGACCCAGAAGTAGGTAAAATAGCAGATTTGATGGTAGTTCACCTTTTTATGTACCACGTACGTTGCTTCCACGTGTTTAGGAATCAAGAATCAACCATCATTAACGTCATTATGTAATCATGATGACGTTTTGGGGGATGCACACATAACATACAGGCACAACAAGGCATAATGTTTAAATAGTTGAATACACCAACACTTCCTGAGAATCTAGAAGCAAGCAGATAGTAACTGATAAGATTTAAAGTTTCAAGTCACAAAAGACCTGTAAAGTCACTTTAGAGAAGATATTAATTACTGTGCAATTGCATGAGTGCATCAGACAAAACACTCCCAGAGAAGTTATAAAGTGTGCAAATAGTTAGCTAAAATGTAAATGTTCAAGTTAGTTGAACTGTTCAAGTTACAGAACTGTGCAATTTGCACGGATCTCCAAACAAACATTGCCGGAGAAGCTAAACGTGTTCAAATAGACATTAGCAGGTGAGAAACAGTGTAAATAATTCCTAATCGCATCAAGTACGTGTGGAACCTGTAGTATGCTTCTAAACATGTAACAGACAATGAAATGGGCCGTTGTTTGATTCTCAGCAGGGAGGGTGATAGCCCTCACAGCTGTTTTGCAGTATGTTAGTTTTTGATATAATGTCCCTGAAACATTTCCCTGATGGAAGTGGGACAAACAGTGCATTGTCCGTGTGGGTGGGATCTGTGCCGTTAAGTCTGGTCCTTTTCTGGACTCTTGCTGTATAAACCGTGTCCAGATCTTGCAGACGGCATCCCACAATCCCCTGTACTGACCTCACCAACTGTGCTAAATAAGTGCGGAAAAAACCTGTGTCAAGATTTCATAACCCTTAATCTGGAGGGCCGAGAGCTGTTAATAACATTGTTTTACCTATTTTACTGCTGAACTGGAAGCTATTATTCAGATACCAACTTCAGCCTTGTGGTTTTCTCCCGAAACAACAGCAAAGTTATGTTTGAACAGTGTTTACTAGCTAAATGTTTGTTGGATGACTGCTACTTCCTCTGTGGTCAGCCCAAGGAGAAGCCATGCTATTATATTTATTCTGAAAAAGCTCATAAATGCCTATTTACTCCACATCAGACTTGTCATTATTTATATTTTGTGTCAAATGTCAAAAGAGTTTTCTGGTAGTTTAGGTCAGTTAGTGCCTATTTCTATTATTCCCTCAGTTTATAGACAAATATGTCAATCATTAATACTTGTTCTGTAATTTAACCTTTTTGATTATGAATATTATTAATAATTCTAATTGGATATTATAATTAATAATATGTTATTCTAGCCAAAGGTAAGCTAAAATGAAACATTTTTACAAATAGTTGTGATTAAGGGCTACCAGCCTTTATTGATTAGAACTAGCAATTGGGTTTATTAATTAACAATTATTAACCTTATTTGAAAAACAGGTGACTACGATTAAAATAGTTACAATTTAATAAACCAATAATTCCCTGTTACAGCAATTATTCTGTTTAATACCTATACTACTTGAACACACTAACTACTGAATCAAATACAACATAATAGAAGAAAATAAAAATGATGAAACTTGGATGTAGAAACCTTTAGGTGATTTTGTAACTTAAATAAGCCTCACTTGATTAAGCATTGAATAGTCACCATTAAGACAGTAGAAAATTATACAGTATTGAAATGCTGTTTACATTTACATTAAATTCAGATGGATCTGGCTAATACTTGGAATGATATGATGGTGCTTCAAAACACAAGGTTTGCTACTTGATCCGATAAGCTGAAGAGAGCCTAGAGCTGCTAAACTCAAGCTGAAGAAAATTTTTTCTCCACAATACATTGATTTTCAGAAAGAAAAAACAAAACAAAAAAATTCCCTTTGACTTAATGATTGGATCTCTAGGAACCTGATATTTGAGCCGGACACAGTGTTTTGCGTTTAAAAAGTTTATTTGTAAAAGATGCAGATGGCAGGCAGGTAGTACAGGCTGAACACGATGATGATGATGATGATGATGATGATGATGATGATGATGATGACTGAGGCAGGCGACTAGGTGATGGCAGACGCAGGTAGATCAGACCAGATAACTGAATCCTCTGACCAGAGAAAACTACCTGAGACTTGACCAGAATAGCAGGCCAACAGCTCACCAGAAAGAGCAGAGCTAGCAACGGATCCTCTCAGGAACACAGAGCAGGATGACGAGCACACAATCACAGGCAAGAATCATTCAGTGAGGGTAGGCCACCAACAGGAACACAAGCTCTGGCAGGCTAAGCAAACAACACTGGGAGCCGCACTGGGGCCGTGCTAACAAGACGTTCTGGCAGTGACTGACTGCCTGTGGAGGGCAGGAATAAATAGGAGTAATCACAGGTGCAAAGACTTGGGCCAATTAGCAGCAGCAGGTGAAACGAATTAGTAATGGCTGAGGAGAGTGAAGCAGAGAATGGAGGGAAACAGTCCCAAACAAATACCAAAAATCTTATATATGACATTGGCCATTACGTGCAGCAGGCTTATGGAAAGTACAACATCATGGGTTTATATGTCATAGATTTGTAAGAGCTTGTGTTGAATGACCGCAGATTAGACACTCTCACCAACATTTGACACAAACGCTGGAATAACTTTGCGGGCTTTGACTTTTTGTCTAATACCGTCTGTTTTGCTAAGTTTTTTGTTGAAATTTGGTAACTTCAAAGGATGTTGGATTATTTAGCATTGACAGATAAATGGTAAACTGCAATTTCCACCTTCCAATGGGGGGTGGGGGGGGGGGGGGTGGGGGGGTGGAGCAAACAAAAATAAGCAATGCGGTTTTCCAATTCCGGATTCAAACCTAGAAAACAAATATGAGTTATAGAAATATTGCAGATGTAACATCATTTCTTTCTGAATGTTTTTCTGAATTTACTGAAACGATGTAGCTGGTGATAAGAAAATGCAGGTATTGACAAAGCAAAAACAGTTTAGACTTTCCACTTCAAATATTGAATGCACTTTGATTTGAAGTTGGATTTATATATGCTGACAAATAAAATTTGGCAAACCTTACACCATCTAATCTGAACCACTCACTGGATAACTTAATTTTAAACCAGGGACGACAAAGGCAAAGTGCTACAGCTGGTGTTTTGGAGTTCTCGAGTCGCCACTGGCATCACAACCCAATATAATGGTTTTAAGCATTATTATGTTTTTTTTTTAAATAATAGACCAATGTAGTTCAATTCATATTAGCTTTTTTAATGCCACTTCTCAACAAATTAGATCTTAAGGCACATACAGAAGGCTTCTATAGCTCTGTCAGTGGCTTAGTGGAGAAAAGAGACCCAGAAAAACATCGAAACACTGGGACAGACACATTTCCTATGGAGTAAAAAAAAATACTACAATAAACTTTTATGAGCTGCTTTAATTGATCAGTTAGATGTGTCAGAAATAAAGTTGAACATCATTACAAATTGTTGAACTTGTGCTTTGAAAAAAGGTGTTACTATGCCAGTAAAAATAACTGGTTCAACTAAATTTGTTTGTTAATAATTCATTAACTATTAATTCATTAATTATTTACTCAAGCCTGTGTTTTTATTTGAGTTGTTTCTGGAACATAACACTCAGGGAAGCAACTGCTTACTTAAAATGACCCCGAGTCCTCTTCAAAGTCTCCAGTAAATTGTAGTTCTTTATTTATCACCAATACCTTCTTGTTCTTTTTTCTTGGCTTACTTTCCAGTATCTTCAGTTGTCTCTCCTTTGTCTTACTCACCTTCCATTTTTGCCCCTTCTCCCGACTTCCTGTCATGTCTTTCGGCCAGTCCTCATATCTTCCTTCCTCTGCCATCCCCCTTTCTGTCTTCCCTCGCCTTTTTCTCCATCTCTTCAAAGTCATCTCAGTCCTTTCTGTCATTGCACTGAGAATTGCACATCGCTCAAAGCTGTAACATCTGACGAAACTCTGTTCGCCGACATTGTCGGCAGAAACGCACCGAGAGATATAGGAAAGTTCACTCAAGCAGCTATCCCATTATCCCAGCGGACGTGCACACAAACTGTAGCCGCACTTTGACAGTTGTAGATACATCCAATTTACCTTGTAGTGGCCTCCTGAAGGGATGGAGACGGCTGAATGGTTCGTAAGTCAAAATAACATATACAAGGAAGCGTGCCATGCATCATGTATATCCTCTTCCTCTTCCTGTCTCCCTCCCACTACATTAAACGCATTCGATGGGATAGTAACAGTAGTTGCATTAGGCTTTTATCGCTGTAATTTGCCATCATACATCAACATGACAGTGGCCGGGGCAGGACAGTGTCGGCCCGCTCCCTGATAGTAAACTGCAGTCTCTACTGACACATGCCAAGGGCAGCCAGATAATGTAGATGTATGAATTCAGCAGCCTGGGTTTGATGCTGTAGATCTGTACAACTGAATGCATCATTCACTTGTATCCAGCGAGACACAAAAGTGAAGGATACCGTTCATCTGCAGCCACTAGAATGAGATAACGGGTAATCTATGCGCTGGTCATGGCTGGACTTCAATCAGCGTGGGGTCTAGTAAAAATATACAACTGTTTATGCAGCTATCTGCATTCAAAGGGAAATAGCCAAAAGGATGGGTGAAGTGGGGATAGTAGAGAGGATGAGATGAATAAAATGTCATAGCTGGGGCTGATAGACAGGGAAGGCCCATCCTCACCATCTCTGAGTATATGAAGGGTTAGAGATGAAGGAGAAGGGTGGGGATGAAAAGGGAGAGGAGAGATCGCCCCGAGGTAGAAGGGACTGTATTACTGAAAATGTGAGCTGTAGGAGAAAGGTGTTGGGGGGGGGGGGGGGGGGGGGGAGTGGAGGGGCTTGCACTGAGGGATTACGGAGGTAGAGGAACGAGGTGAGAAGTTATATCGCTCTCTCTGAGCACAGGAAATAGAGAGGGAAGTGAGCAGGTCCATGAGGGGTGAGCTGGTGTGGGTGAATTTGAATCACTGTCTGTGAAGCCGGAAAATAGGAGGATGGAGGGAAGAGAGGAGGATTGGTAAAGGTTAAGAGGGATTTTGTCAGATCAGTTTTTTTGTGTTTCATCTCTGCTGATTTTAATGGGGTCTTAAAGTCGATGTGAGGTTACCCAGGCAACAAAAATACTATTCTGGTGGTGGGGTGTTGTTAACCGTGAAGAAGAAAAGACTACATCCATGTTGTTAGGTGCCTGCAGTTCAATCCGAGCATTTGGGTGCAAGGGAGAGGAGCATAGAGTTTTGCTGTATCTAAAAGTATTAAAGGGAGACATCCTGGGTCAAATGGGACCCAATCCAGCCCTGGGTGGATTTAACTCAACATAGTTGGGTTATAGCTTCACCTAGCACACTGGGTTAGTTGATAAAACCAAAAAATAAAAAAATAAATGGGGTAAAGGGACTAATGTTGAAGCTACTTGAGAGCCAGTTAAAAATAATCCATAACTTGGATCAAAAGCAGTATTTGGTTTGAAACTGATGATTTGTATTCCTAATTCAAATATTCATGAAGCATAAAGAAAGTGCCTCCGTAGACTTTGACTATAAATTTATTTTGAATGACAACTTTCATGCTCAGTTTAATATTAACTACATTTTTGTTGTCCTTTGGTCTTTGTCATAGGTCAGAAATTAAATTAACTATAAAACTTAAACAGATAAATTCAACAATGATGTTGAAACACAATTTGTAATTTAAAGGAGAAATAAGTGAAATGTCATTATTTTGGATAGAAAGAACAAAAAAATAATTTTGTGAACAGCTAAAGGTAAAATCCTAGATGGACTATGGTATGACGTCACACCGCATCCCTCTGTGTTGTTCTCCAGTCTCTTGTTTACATAGCCAGGCCGGCCAAGCGTGCATGTACGTCCACGTGAACAGCTGCCACTCAGGGCTTAGCCCCTTCCTGCCCGTAAAATGCCACCGCCAGGGCAGTGTTGCGTAGGCACAAAATGGCGGAGCGCACGCCCAGCAGATCAAAACGTTCTCCTGTTAACAGCACAGTTAAGTCACGAGTTACTTACTTCTTCACTAGACATGCTGATGCTGTTTTGCTGTGTATTTATCCTTTGCAAATATGCGCATGCAAGGAGACGGCTGAGAAGGGGAGGGGAAATGGGTGCTGTGTTGCAGCTGGAGTGGAGGTAGAGAGAGGTGTGGCTTGCTACACCTCTTGTTTTGGTCTACCGTCAGTGCTCACGCTCCACCTGGTGGCGAACAATCGTTTATGTTAGAAAAAAAGGGATTTCTTAGCCTGGAAATGTTGAACACAGCCAGCTCTATCTTGTTAAAAGGCTTAAGTTAAGCACGTTGTCTTGAGTTATTAAAAGTAATTAACACTGCTTACTGACATCAACACTATTACACAGCATAACGTTATCGTTTAACCTATCTTGTCCTGTGTAACGGGTTAAAGCAGGTTTGATCAGATTATCCTTCTTTTTTTTTACAGATAAGATGTATAAACTGGGCCTAATTGTGCTACTTTAATGTTACAGTGCAATTTTTCCACATTTTCATGTGAGCTTATTTAGTTCTACAATATTTGTCAAAAAATTGGATGTACAGCTTCTACTTCTGTGGTTTTTAGGGAAATTTAAAATGTTCTCCTTTTTATCAATCCAAACTAATTTCAATCCAATCAAGGAATTTTGCACATGTGAACATATCTGGCAATGATTCTAAAAAGAGGCTAACATTTTGTGTGAAATGTTAACTTCATCTAGAGTTTTCCACATTCAGACACAATAAGCCTGCTTGTCTCTCTTGCCCTCTTGATTGCTTTGCATTCCTTGTTGGATGATGATCAAGTCCAAACCCAAGCTAAAAAAAGAAATATTCTTTTGTAGTCTAACGATGGAAAACACAGTGTGTATGTTGTATAATACCATGCTTTGATGTATCATAGCCTGCATCTGTAAACTGATATGTATTCCCCTGTGTAAGCAGGAATTCGCCTGGTTTGTCTGCTTCCCTGTATATGAGCCTTGCTGATATGTGTCTGTGAGCAGGTGTTTGTGTGCAGGCAGGTGTGCGCTCATGAATCTGTCTGTTGGTGTAGCTGTGCTTGCACTATATGACAGAGTGTGAATCACCAGAAGAAGCAGAGCCATAAAGCCGAGAGCTGTTAGGCAGGATTGGTCCGGGAATGATCACAGGGTGGCTGTACTTCTATTTCCTAGGCAGCTATCGCCGTGGGAGGCTGAGGGGGCTGCTGTCGCTGTGTTTGCAGGGACCTGAGGGTTAGCCAGTATATAGTCACAGCTGACAGCACTGCCAATGGCCATAATGTCAGCGACAATGATTGAACACATGAAATATGTGCTCTTTGTCTGTGGTATTGGACAGGGTGGAGGTTAGAGGTAGGGTCATGGTAAGGGTTAAGGCAAAAGGAAAATTGCCTGTTTGGAAAGAAAGCTTCTCGCCCTCTCTCTCTGTCTCACACACACACACACACACACACACACACACACACACACACACACACACACACACACACACACACACACACACACACACACACACACACACACACACACACAGTGACTGTAGCTTTTATTAGTCAGTATTGAGAATATGCCTCTGTGACAAACAAGATATTTGTCACATTTGAATCCTCCTGTGCAGGGGAACTTTGTTCATTTCCCCTGCAGAACGCTGTAATATGGGGCTATTAATAATGCATTTGTGTTCACTGCCAGGGTGGATCTATATAATTATACAAGGCAAAAAAAATCCTCTTGCTATTTATTAATGTTGCATAATTTTGAAGAATATGTTCAGCTGAATGCCAGTAATTTATCGTTAAAAGGAAAAATAACTTCTAATTCCTTTTCTCCCAGTAAAGCCAAGAAGAAAGGTATTATTGTAAGAAAGCCAAAAGAAATGTCATGGAAGGAGTTGCCAAAACTGGAGCTTTTGGCATACATGTAAAACCCTATGCGTAGAGGAAAACTTGCACACACTCCAATAACCCACTATCCCCACCATGAAACTCAGTGGTATTAGCATCCTGTTGTGGAGATGCTGTCGTTATTCATAAACTGAGACCTGACTGGAAGATGAATGAAGCTAAATGCAGCGAAATCCTATAAGAAAACCTTTTAGAAGCTACAACAACAAAAAAAATAAAACTGAGCTAAGGGGGTTCAACTTTTGGCTGCCATGATGTGTTAAGTAGGACCCATTAGGGATGTTCAATAAAGAAAAATTAGTTACAGCAAACAGCAAGAGATAGAAAAGAAAACAAAAAGGAGCAGATAATTGAAACAGAGATGACAGCAATGAGAGGATCTGACAATGACTCAAAGAAACTGGGGGGTTTACACACACCAGGGGTGAGTGATTACAGTAGTGGTACAGGTGAGAATATTTAAGCGGATGGGAAAGAGCTGTGGCAAAGCAAAGTCTGAGGCAAGGAGAAACAATGGCTAGAAACTACGTAAACAATATAACACAGGAAATACTGGATTAAAATGGACATAAGAAGATACAAGGATCAATGGAACAACAACTAATCAAGCACCGTGAATTCACTGAACAATAAACCAAAAACTCTAAAGCCTCATGACACCAGCAGGACATCCCAATCCATACAGCCTGAACAGCTTAGATCAAAGCATATTCTTGTGTTGGAATGGCCCAGTCAAAGTCCAGATCAAGATCCAGCCAGAGTTGAAAACTGATGCACAATCCAATCTGACTGAGCTTGAGCTGTTTAGTAAATTATTCAGCTTCGGTATTGTGCATTATGTTATACCCAAGTGACATATATGGCAAAACATTTTTATGTAATTGCTCTTTTTTTTTTTTTTTTATTCTTCATGTTTATTGTCCTTCTAGCTCTCTTTTATTTAATGTTCTCATACTTTCCATTTTAGTAATGCCTCCCATTTTAGTAACTGTTTTTCAGGAATAATTTCCTTTACCCAAAGAGTCTATATGGCAGGTTTGAGGAACGGTGAGAAATAAGATGATTATTGTTACATGTTGTTGTTTCGTGTTGTTAAGCATTTCATAAGTACCTATGTGGGCAAGTACATCCATCACAGCTGCAGGGGTGGGTGGAGGCAGGAAGCTGGGAATCAAGAACCCACTATGAGTGAATTGCACCGTTGTTCGGTGGGGTTTTACAGCCTTCGTCTGACTATTGATGACTGGATCCGGCCACTCAGGCTACTGTGGCACTATAGTGCCACCCACAGCCACTGGAAGGAAGTGCTGCTTTATGAACATTCACTGGGGTGATATTCAGTGAGCTCTTTTTGGGGTGTAATGGGGAAAATTTATCAGAAATATGATCAGGTCATGAAGTGAAATATGCCACGGTCTTTGCAGGGCTTGGTGAAGGATTTACGAGGCTCAGGGATCAAGGTGAAGATGAAGCTGGCTGGTGTCCAGTGCATTCTCTGCCAAGGTTAGACTATCCTCTGGCCTTTAAAACCCTGTCAGCTATGTTCTTGCTCTTTCTTGCTCTCTTTCGCTCCTACACAAACACACACACACACACACAAACACACACACACACATATATATATATATAAACACATAGAGTTTGGCCTGATTTTGCCCAGAAGCAAGGTCAAGGTTGCGGCACGCTTCCGAATCAAAGGCCCACCTCATCTCACACACTGTTTTACCCGTCTCAGTCTCGCAGACACACACACACACACACACACACACACACACACACACACACACACACACACACACACACACACACACACACATACACACACACACACACACACACACACACACACACACACACACACACACACCCACACACACACACACACACACACACATGCATACTCATGTATTGGACCATACAGCAAACCAGACATACTACCGAGCGGAGCTTTCCCTCCATAAATAAGCATGCTCCATCCATCACAGGGCCTCTGCGGACCCTTGGTGCCCTCTGGCTAGTGCAACCTGGCAGCGGCGGCGGCAGCACACTGGGTTGTACGGACAAAGAAGGTCATCCTAGACCCCTGAAAATGAGAGGAGAGATAATAATCATTATTCTTCCAAGTGAGTCTGTGTGGATTTCATCCCGCTAGCTTTGAGCAAACCTAATGGGCTACACTGCATTTAAAGGCGTTTTCTCACTTTTTTTCATTCTCAGTCTTTGTATGGATTTTCCGTCTGACCGCAGCTAAGTGTCTAACAGAGAGCGAAAAGCTTCAGTGTGTGTTGCGAGTTTCCAGCCAGACAGAGCGGGCGAGGAGATGGAGCTCATGTAGAGCTGCAGGGAAGACGCACAGATTCACCCCTCTGATAGCACCACGAGGGAGATGGAGGAAATGTAAGAGAGCGAGTGCATTAATGAGATTCTGAGAGCCTCGGCATGCCTGGGCTTTCTCCATTTACCAGTCTTTCTCCGGGGCGGGCAGATTCATCTTAGCAGATGAATAAGAAAGCAAATTAGGATCCAATTAATTTGTAAAATATATTTGTTTTCAAAGTTAAAATCTGAAATATGATACTCCTCAAAGCATTTGGGGAAATTGCTAAAAAATGAAAACCAATTAAGGACTGATTTGAGCAGAGTTCAACTTTGTGTTCGGACCGAATGGAAGAGCTAAAAAGAAATCAAATTTCAGTGGTTTATCACTCAGCACCACAATGTGACTCGATACGATCTCACAAAGCTCTCATTACAGTGTGATGCTTTTTTGCTTCTGTTTGATTTTCTTGATAAAACTTTAAAAGCTATGCTTTTTCTTTGGTTGATCTAACTCATACTTATTGCACAGTTTCAGCAGTGTGACAAAAAGAAAACAGTGTTATAGTACAATTTTCTAAATGTTGATTTAATTTGAGAATAATCACATGGGCAAAATTTTTTTACCTTTACTTGCTTTAAATGTAGCAAGTTATGTAATTTCATTTTTGTCATATTAGAACCACAACGTTCAGAGACGTTTATTTGGATTTTATATAATATATCAACATGAGCAATGTATTACTTTGGAAGTAGAAAACAAATACAATGCATGGCTTTCAACATATTTTATAAATAAAAATATGAAAAGTATAGCATGTATGTGTACTAACTCTCCATCATTCTGATATCCCTAACTAAAACCCAGCACAACCAATTGCTTTAAAAAGTTATCAAATTAGTAAATATCCTCCTCTGTGTAATTTAAATTAAGCAAAGTACAGTTGTTCTGTGATTGTCTCAAAGGTCTGTCAAAGAACAATAGCAAATAAAATGCCTAATGGTGATGAGTGAACACATTAGAGAGGTTGGGGATAAAGTTGTGGAAAAGGTTTGAAGCAGGGTTATAAAACAACATCCCCAGCATTAAACATCTTATGGATCACTGTCCAACTCATCATCTGGACTAATGAGAAGGAATTTAGGACTACTGAAAGCCTAGACATGCTGATCCACCTAAACTGGCTGTGAATGGAGAGCCTTAGATGAGCAAGTTTTCAGTTTTAAAGGTCATCGCAACAGCAAACAGGCTTGAGTCAGAAGCAATATGACTTTCGCTCAGTTTTTCTGAAAACATTTCAACACCAGGAGTCTTTGTCAATTCTGGCGGCTCGCACTTGAGCAACCTACAGTTGGTGCGCTGCTGTTTTGGAGGCTCATCCTACTAGGCGCATTCTCAGGCAGATGCAAATCAATGACCCACCGCCACTGTCCTGGGTCATTAGAGGCTATTGGTTGGTGTGAGTGGAGGACTTGGTCACCCGAAGCCTGATGAGACAGCTGATGTGATCTCTTTGGAATGTGTTGGAGGACTGAGCTGTAAACACTGGGGCGCTGAAAACGCAATCCTCCCCACCTGTTTAGTGATGGCTTTTCTCATTTGACAAAGATGGCTTCCCCTCTTTCAAAGCATCTGTTCTCCCTTTCCAAAGTCTGGACATCATTGTGGTCAAAAGAGTGCCCTTTGTTCTTGAGGTGCAGGTGGACTGCTGAATCTTGCCCCGAGCTGCTGGCCCTCCTGTGCTGTGCCATACATTTATGCAGCTGTTGTTTAGTTTCCCCAGTGTAGGAGTCTGAGCAATCCTCGTTGCATTGGACCGCATACACAATGCCGCTCAGCTGTGGTTTGGGTGTTCTGTCTTTGGGATGGACCAGTTTTTGTCTGAGCGTGTTATTAGATTTGAAATTTACTGGTATGTTGTGTTTGGAGAAACTCCTGACACATATGGAATGACAATGTTCTTGTGTCTCTGTTTTCTCCTCTGTGTTAGACACAGTGTTGTTGTTTGTGCCAGTTTTATGTCTTGAAAAACGTCCAGTTTGGGTAACCACAAGCTTTCCTGACGTGCTTGTGTTCTTTTTGTTTCTCCTCTGTGGCAGAGGAAATGTTGTCGGCTCGATAATTCATGATTCTGATAACAGAGAGTTTGTGCTCCAGTGGGTGATGTGAATCAAAATGCAGATATTGATCTGTGATCTGTGTAGGCTTCTGGTAAACCTCAGTTTTGAGACTCCCATCTTCCTCAATGTGTACTGAACAGTCCAGAAAAGGCAGCATGTTTTTCTTGGCATCCACTCTAGTAAAGCTGCTGCTGCTGTTTGCTAAGTTAGTAGAATGCCTCAACTTCTTTGGTTTGGATTTTTACCCAAGTGTCATCTAAACAAGGCATTTTATTCTCTTCTATTCTATTCTACCACAGGTAACCCAGCTAATTGCATTGAGTCACTGACCTTGTAGCAGTTCCTTTTCCTTTTAACCACTCCTGTGTGTTGGTCTTTCTCATAAAATTGCAATAAACACATTAACTGACTAACATATGGATTGGTATATGGGCAGCCAAGCCTGAAAAGTATTGTTTTGGATGAAATTTCATTATGGGCACTACTGTCATGTCTCCAGATGATATTGAAAACAACAGGAAGCATGATAAAATATATAAAAACTTAAGAGCATATTAATTTTCAAATACAAGCCACTGCAGGAAACCAGAGTCCTTTCATCCCCCAGACCAATAAATGCAACCAAGGGAGGCCGACTACTACCAATGAGCTGAACCATAATATTCTCCAAGCGCAAAAAATATCACCGATACTATAATTGCTCAAAAATCAGACACTAAATGCCATAATTTAAGCACAACTGAGTAAATCTTGTTTTGAAAAGCAGAAACAACGAGACAAACGAGTCACTTTTTTTGACACAAGTAGGTTTCGGCTCCAAGCGTCGACTACAGCACTGCTGTGATACAACTGACAGAAGTGGTTCACCTTCGTCACGTCTCTTTTGTCTCTGTGGACTAATTAGGGAGTAATCGCTGTCAGTTTAGTCGGGGAATCTATGCAACATGACACATTCCAACTGCGCTCAAGGGCCTCATCTATCCATCTCTTGATCAGAAACCTAATGTGGTGCCCTGCTTATTTATAGGGGGCTCTTAACCTTTAAAACTGCAGGGAATGAGTGCAGGAGTGTTCTGGCACCTCGGGGATTTATGTTTCCTTGTAAAGTAAGATTACTCTCACCCTCATAGGACGACTCCTCTTTCATTAAATTCTGTATTACAATTTGTTTGACTGATGAAGAGGATTAGTGAAAAACTGTGATATGTGGCCGGCAATTTATAGCTATTATTTCCTATGGGGGAAATGTGTGTTTAATTATAGTATGGATTTGTGCATTAATATTTATTAAAAATAAAGTGTTTCATTTGTTTTTCTCTTGTTCTGCCAGAGGTCACTTTTTATAACGATAAATATCTAAAGTAGGATTTCAATATGTTCACTACAATGTGTGCCAAGATTTCCGAGTTGGGACAGATTCTAAAAAGAGTGCTTTAATTTAGTTTTAGGTCTGAATGGCTCTTTTTAATTGTGTTAGGGTTAGGGGTCATATAGTGTAGATTCATCATACAGTGACATATTTATATTAATTATGGTTGTTATAGCTTGTAGCTAATGAAAAACAAACTTGCACATCTTCAGAAAATATTAAATAAGACCAATAACAAACTTTTTTTAATACAAAAATGCGATGTAACGGCCATGTTACATGTTTGGACCGCTGACTTGAGAGTTGTCCAGCTGACGGTAACAAAAAGGGGACATACTATAAAAGGTTACTGTTAGCCATTCCCAGAGTGCTGTATCCAAATATATTATTGGAAAGATTAATGGAAGGAAAAAGTGTGGTTGAAGGATTGTGAAACAAAATCCGACCAAGAGCTTGGGAGCGATCCACAAGCTGTGGACTGTGGCTGGACTCAGTCCTTAAAGGGCCACCAAACCCAGATGTGTAAACCTCTTGACCAGGGTTTATGTCAGCGATTAAGGATTAAGTTTCTCCCGTTAGTCATGGTTTGGCACCCATGTTACCTGCTGGTTTTGGTGCAGTGTACACTGTGCAGCTTTCTACCAGTAAGTTTTCTAGCACCTCATGTGTCCTTCTGCTGACAGTACTTCATCTGAGGGGAGCATGTGTCAGAACCGCCTCTGTAACGAGTGGCACTCCTCTCTCTTTTGGTAGATTCCCTGGTATGTTAAATACTAATTCAAAAATAAGTCAAACCACATTCCCAGCCTCACCTGTTGGCTACCAGTGGATTTATGCATTTGAGTCACAAATTCAAACATTTCCAAACCTCTGAAACTTAGCAACCCCTTTAAAATCTGATGCGGGTTTCATACAAAGGATGGTAATTTGCATTACCATCAGAATTAAACTGAAACCTGATTTTTTTATAATTACTTCTTTAAAGATCTTTTTTTATTTGTGAGGTCCCTCTGTGGAGGCTAGTCAAGTAATGACACCATTGATCATCCTAAAATAAAACAAAGAACTCTTCAAATCGCTTTGAAGATGAATCCATCTTTAATCTTTTTGTGTACATTTACTTCAGAGGACAATGTAAAATCCAACAAATATGCCAAAAAATTATTCTTTATGTGCTGATTTGAATTAATTATATATTCCCTCCACAGGCCTACATTGGCTATTACATTTCCTATTGTCAGGGTAGCTTCAACTCTGGCTTTATGAAATGTAACATAAAACGTTATGATATTCTGGTCAAAGCAGAATTGCTGAGATATACTGGACGGGAAAAAACAGTAATCATGTAATGAAATGTGATTTCAGCACTACAACGGCTAATGGAGTTTAAGAAGCCCTGAAAAGGCAAATAAATCGTCTGCTGAATGTAGGAAATGTTCTAGAGGATATTTTTGCCGGTTACTTAAAATCACACTGCTGGGGAAAGTGTGGCGCTACTGTGTCTTAATTTTACAATTCAAATTAACTATTATTTTGAAAGTCAATTCAACAGTAAATTAGATTCTTTTGTGTCTTTAAAGCACACCCTTCAGTGCATAAAGTGCTCTGGAAGTCTTTTATGTTCGCATTTTCATTCAGTGGGCAGTGCTGGTGGATCGGAAGCATTAAAAAAGCTCTTTATAACGATTCAAGGACATCCCTGAAGAACCCGACGTATGCTCTGCTGCCAGTGCAGAGAGGACGGTGGGTCCAAGGACTCAAGGAGGGCATGGAGCCGTGTGAACCAGCAGCGTATTTACAGTAGAGCAGAGATGAAGTTTGGTTATAGGGGAGCAGAAGCCAGCACACCCCACCAGATGCCTTTAGACGCCTCAGAGGAGAGGAGCCAAGGAGAGGCAACGAGGAGGGAAAGGTTTGTTCAAATATTATAGAGACCTAAGGAGAAGTTTTCATTAGGAAATGCTTTTATTTAAAGGGTAACAAGGGAGTAATTGAGTCCGTGTGAGTGTGCATGAGAAGGCCTACATTATGAACTCATTAATATTGAGAAAGTGCAGGACGAGGACAGGAAGCACCGAGTGTAAAAATTATATTTTTATCAGTTCTCACTGTTTTAAACTTAATTTTTACATTTTAGTTTCATTTTTTTTATAATTGTGCAGTGACCACGGCACTCAGGATCTGACCTTCCACCGTTTTTTCACAACTTTGCAGAAGGCCTTCCCTGTGACTTTCAACTGAGTTAAATTAATCTTTTAGCCCACAAATGATGTCCCTGAAATCTTCAATATTTCCAAAGTTTTATCATGATCGTTATGTGTTTTCATCTAAGGATGGCATTTAGATGCTTTACAACATATGGTGGTGTGCCCTTGAAACTTGGCTTTAGAACTTTTACACAAAGATTAAAATGCTAATTTAGAAACAAAGATGACTTGGCTATGGATCATTACAGAAGTTTACCGGGCTTCAAAAACGCTGAATAAGATCATTTACTACCAGAGTTTCATGCGTGTCTCTTTGAGGCCTCAGTGGCTTCTAATAACTTTAGCAAAACATTGTATAAAATGAATCTGTGTTTTGATAGAAACCCCACCACAGGTATTTATATTTACTGTGACAGAAATGTGGCTCTTCAAAGTATCAACATAGTGGGATGATTCGAACACATATCATACTTTTCTTATTGTATTTCTAAAAGTAGTGAAAGTCATGTCATTTTTTATGTACTTCACAAATATTGTAGTATTTTGTGTCCTAAAAAATAATACATTGAAATTTGCAGTGGTAACTCTGAATCCCCCACTGGCCCCAAACAGAGTGCTAATTAAAGGGCTTTTTATTGCAATTATGTTTTTTAGACATCAGAGTCTTTTCACCTCTATATGAACACCATGTTTTAAACTAGACCTAAAATGCAAACAGCAGCTTGTTTGAATACTATAAAAGTCAAAGTGCAGAATAGTTTTCGCATTTAAAGTTGCATAATGGTGTAAATGCACTCAAAATACCTTTTTTTTCCATTGGTTTTTTTTTCTTCAAAAATGGAATAAAAAAAAAATTCTCGTTCTGCAAATGAGTAGTAAAAAGCAATTAACAGTACAATTGAGGACGATAGTTTAATTACTGTTAGTTTTTATTATTAGTATATTATTTTATAGAAATGTTCCCTCGTGGTGCTCTCCAGGTTGTGACACCCAGCACCAAAATGTCCTACATATGAAGCCTTTTTCATGTTTCTGATTGTATTATTCCTTTACTGTGTCCCAAGACATTGTTGAATAACAACATAAACATGATATATTGCACAATATATCACAATATCAGCATTGGTATGTGCAAGCAAAATACTGCTTGGACGTGGAACTAAGTAAAGGTGAACAAACATGAGTCGGCCAAATGAGGGATAACCAGTATCAACATTGCATAGTGCAAATAATGGAACAAATAATTTCAAGGCAATTTTGCAGGTCAAAATTGTATGATTTAGATGTATCACATGATCAAGCTTGTTTATGTAAATGGCATTTAAGTTAAATACCATTTAACACATTTAAATGTGTGGAACGTTTTTCTCGGTAGTTGATTGATTGGTATATTATGAGCCACCTTGTTTTGTCCTTCACTGCAGCACGACTGTGACCAGTTGCGTGGGGCAGTATAAAAATAAAAATAATTTCCTGCCCATTATTTAGAACACATATCGACACTCACCAACATGCGTTTAAATTACTGTTGCATTCTGCTCAGCCCAGCCCCTTTCTGCCACCTTCCATGGCTGTTTCGACAGCTGTGGAGCAGTTTGCCCGCAATGCTACTAAGTGAGAAGCTTTTAACGCGGAGAGCGGTGTAATATTCATGAGGAGAGCTACACTCCATCTGTAATAGATGTTGATGGGTGCGAGTGTGCACACTGATCTGGTCTTTTGGAAATGTGAGTCGATATAATATTAATGGCAGTTGTGTCGGATAGTGTCTACGCTGTTGTTCGTTATGCTCCACTTCTCCCATGCAACGTGCTACCAGGTCACAGCCGGGAGAGCGGTGTGCCGCAGCAGGGTCCTCCGCTGCTGTAGGGGGAATATTGTATTTTTTTTGGTGCACCTCTATTGGGATTTGTTTCTGCTGAGCAACAACATTGTGCTTTCCACACAACTTTTTCCATTGCGTGGCTGGAAAGCACCGATGGGCCAGATTGCACAAAAAAATAAAAAAACAAAGTTCACACTTGTTTCTTTTAACCTTTTTACAGAGATAATACAAGTGCAATAGCACTTTTTAAAAGTTTACTTTGGAAGCATACATTAAAAGTTAACTTCACTGCATTTTCAGTAAATGCTCCTTTTTGCTTTAACAGCCCATTTACAAGAGAACTGGGGCTTGTAATCTGGAGCAACAAATAGTTGAGCTTTATTAAGCAGCTTTCCAAATAAACGACTCTGCAAGTTAAGAGATTAAGGTGATGCGGGGGAGTCAAAACAAATAGTCCTTGTAACGTCAGCGGAGCATAAAGGGCTTTTGGAACCAATTTACCTTTTCTGGTGCTCCAATAAGCCAAGAACGCATACATTAGCAGAATAAACTTAGAATTATACAGTATGTCTATTTTATGCATGATAAGTAAATGTCATGTTTTTTTTTCTAGGTCTGACTCTGGTCCAGGCAACAATTACAGACACAATGCAAAGATTTAACAGATTTATTGAGTTTTTTTTTGGCAGGATTCTGGCTGGGGATTGAAGAGGAGAGGTAAGCAATTATCTTCCAGGTTAAGAGAGACGATGGGTAATGAGTTAACGAATGACGTGAATATTTTACTGCTGGTGCAGAATGATGAAGTCCAGGAGGAGGTGAGCAAATCCACAAGATCTGAGACTGAAAGGTGGTGGTGAATGGTGACTCGGCCATGCTGTGCCTCTGCTTCTTTCTTTCCAGGAAACAGTGATCATGACAGAGGATGGAGAGGCAGGTGAGAGTGTGGCAAGGCACAGGGCAATGTTACTGACTGAAGCCAGGAGGACTATCCAGGGAGCAGTGAGGAATTAGACAGAGGTGGTCTTGAGAGGATCTATCCAAGGAGTGAGGAAACGGAGAGCTGAAAGATGTGAACCAGAGAACAGGCACTGAACAAATCCTGGAAGAACAACAGGGAAGGCAGGCCTGATTACCATGCTAGGTGAAAAAAACAATCTGGCATATGCTCCTCTTTAAGCTCCTCCTGATTAGTCCTGATGAGCTGCTCCTTCTGGACCACACCTGCCAGTAACAACCTGCAAAGAAGAGGTGTTGGGACACACACACATAGCAACCTGCACACAGCTCTGTGGAGATGACAGTGAATGCTGACTATCATGCAGAATGGTCATCAGTTAAAGGAGAGTCTCAAACCACTAGAGGTTTATGACAAATGTAGCCAATTCTAGTCTTGGCATAAAAAGTCACGGTTTAATGAGTTTGGAAATTACATGGAAATATGGGGTGGCCTAGACCGAACTCAGCATTGATGAGCTGTACTTTTAAGTTTATTAAGAAGTTGGAGACATTGCTGTAATGAAGATGTTTTGTTTAAATTAATATTTTAGCTCTTTTGTGGTCTGTTTTTTGAGTTTAGACTTTGAATATTTGTTCTGATAGGGTTAGTTTTTTTTTTTATTTCATCAAGGCTGAATAAAAAACTGCCAACTGAGCCCCCAGGGTACATGAAAATCTTTTTCACTTTTAAAGGAGCAATAAGTAAGAAATTCCATGTAAAAGTAATCAAAATCAATCTCATTTGTCACCCGGGACGGAAGTAACACTCCCTATGAACAAATGGCCCTCTCCATCAGCAGTGTGTTTTTTTCCTTTATAAATCGTGACCTTTCAAGGTCTCTAGTATCATCAAGACTGTCCAATCTTTGCTGGATTTCAGCGTAAAGGCAACCATGATCCCACTAAGCTCAGTACCTGGCCTTACAGTTTTGCTGCTTTTCTAGCCATCCTAAAACAACACCATCACAGTTGGTATCTTATCTGTACGTGGATGTTTCGTTAGTGTGTGAATTTCTTTATTAATAAAAACTATCTTTTACCACCACCACCATTTCACTGCAAAATGGGAAGCTTCGGCACCCCCACAATCAGTTTACCATAAAAATGGGGGTGTCCTGCACCTTCACCACGATATTGGGCATTTTTGGGATGCAAGAAGCACCTTCTGAGACTTCATGATCTTATTAGCAGCATGAGAGGATTCAGGTGGTCAGGTATCGGCACAGAGGCAACCCAGAGCTGGGCTTGCCATTTTGCACAATAACTGAGTGTTTGCTCAGAGATGATTACATTGAGGCTTTGCAGCCTTAATGACTATTATAAAATTGTAACATTAACACCGATGTTTTTGCCTCCACCACCCCTAAATAGGATGCATATTATATATGATGGCTAAATAAGATGCAATTGCTTTGACAAAGTGATAATATACTCTTAGCAATTGAACTGCAGGATAAAGAACTTCCCCTGTTCTTCAAGAATCCAGCCTAGACTCCATAACTTGGTGGTAAAATATGTTCACTTCTCTCCAGCTGGGAGCCCAAGTCCTTGGAGAGTGTAGCACATACTGGACTTCATGCACAAGGGGCCTAGGATCAGCAGATTTCCAAATGTCATTCTGTTTAAAGTGTGGAACTGGTCACTTATACCACTTGGAGCGCTGCCAGCCAATTAGGGCATGGGCAGTACTTCACATTCTCTGATGATGAAGCCATGGGTATG
This sequence comes from Fundulus diaphanus, assembly GCA_037039145.1. Taxonomy (NCBI): domain Eukaryota; kingdom Metazoa; phylum Chordata; class Actinopteri; order Cyprinodontiformes; family Fundulidae; genus Fundulus; species Fundulus diaphanus. Next base: position 26,600,184 of record CM073138.1, read on the forward strand.
TGTGCATAGAAAAGTTACCACCCCCGCTACCAAGCTCCTCCTCCAGTAGCAAACATCCAAATACGCTGCCAACATGATAACAAACGACCATGACCTAAACCCAAAAGTTGTGTGCAAGTTTAAAACAGTCAAAGAATTCCATCTCCATCCAAACATTGCAGAGGTCGGCTATGTTCTGCATAACTTTTAATGTCGTGACGGAGATAAGTCAGATGTACCGGCCACCTAAACCAACAACTTTATCTTTTTTGTTTTTTGACGATACAGGCTTGCAGCACTTACATTAAACTGTTTCTGAAAATTTTAGTAGCTATTATCACAAAACCTAAAGACCCACACAGCTCACATTTATCAGTTATGGTAGTAATTGACCGATGGACTCTAGTTTTCGCTCGTTAGTGGCAAAGACTGAGGCAAAGTTGTGAAATGTAACCTTTCTTTTCTCACATTTTAGAGTGGTCTCATGAATAGTAAATGACAAACTAAAAGAGATTGAATCAGCAGTTCATATTAGCATGAAGCTGATCGAAACATAAGCAAGATTTAGCAAGGATTTAAACAGTTCATCTTTTCATTATTTTTTTCTGCCTGACTTCACATCTCCCCATTCTTGCATTAAAAAAAAGGCACAACGAAGTGTCAACTGCTTTCACTGAACACACTTACTGATGCACTAGCAATTAGCTGTTGCCCTTTTTCCCACACATCAGCTTCTCATTTATAAGTTCACCCACCTATTTTTTCCACTTTGCCTTTCCTTCATTGCTTGCCATTCCCTTTTCCTTGCAGTGCTCCTCTCTTTCTCCCCCCCCCCTCCCTCTCTCTGTGTAACTAATGGTCCTTAAACGCACCTCCAGCTGCTGTGGCATTGAGACTAACTCACAACAATCAGGAGTTATTATGAGCAGCATGCTGATGGATTATCCAAAGTATGCAATGATCATATTAATATTTGGCCTGCTTAGAATGCATTCATCATAATATCCCCCCTCACTGAAGAGCATCATCGTGATAATTAAAAGAGTGTTAGACTGAAGATTAAAGTTAAACAGTGATAACAAGGGACTTCAGATTCAGGAATGACTGAGAGCACAAGGGGAAATGCGTATACTGCTGGCTCTCAGACATGAATGTCACCTTGGGAGAGTCCCTCCAGATTTATTTTTTCAATGGTTTTCACAAACATGTTTTTATTAATTAGAGCTGTATATTAAAGCATGTGTGGTCATCTTAGAATAATAAAGTCCACTGTTTATTCTATGTACACTTTGCGATTTTTACGCTTTTACAAATTTACGGTTATACAAATGCAAATAAATAAATGAATAAAATAAAAATGGCCTTTTTCTGCTTTGAAAAATAGAATAAATTTTTTTGCCAGTTTAGGTGTTTCATATTTCAATCAGAGATCTTAAAAGATTTTAAAATTCCTTGAAAACAGTTTAGTGCCAGGTTTCTGTTTCATCAAACAGCGTGGTGCATGGACAGATTTTATTGCAGTGCAGTGGCTCAGCTCCCATTGACTGGGCATGCAAATAAGCCACAGAAAACTTAATAAGGGCACCCCGGAGAGAGCCTCCTACATAAGCCACTGTCCCTGTCCTTTCATTCACCTTTTTCAACATTTTCACTCCCTTGTTCTTCCCACTGTCAGTAAACATGCCATTTTGTGTTCTCCTTATTCATTGATTAACCATAAGGCCCTATCGCTGTGCCTCTTTTATTTAACATCCTAAAATCTTATCTTTCCTTTCCCCAGACTGTTTGTCCTCCCGTTTGTCTGCTCATTATTCATCCTATTTGCTCGAATCCCTCCTCCCACTCTCTCATTTTGTTTCCTTCTTTGCTGACGACCCACCTGCTTTCTGTTATTTTTTCTACTTTCCTCCCCTTGTCTCCTCTTCTGACAGTCAAACTGCCTTCACCTCCTTATCTTGCCCACATCTCTAAGTGTGTGTGTGTGCAAGTAATTTATTTCCCCCCTTACTATCTCCACCTCGGTAGAACGAGAGAGAGCTCTGTCCACTTATGAGGGGAGAGACTGATGGGGAGGTGTGGGAGGGAGTTTGAAGAGTTTTAATGAGCCAGTGCTCACACTCATGACAGAAGGGGTAAGTGATGGAAAATTAATCTGTTGGAGAGAAAGCGAGACGGGAAGTGAAAGTGTGTGTGTGTGTGTGTGTGTGTGTGTGTGTGTGTGTGTGTGTGTGTGTGTGTGTGTGTGTGTGTGTGTGTGTGTGTGTGTGTGTGTGTGTGTGTGTGTGTGTGTGTGGAGGGGGGGGATTTTTAGTAATGTGTAGATGTGTCTTTGTGTGTCTTTGTAGGCATTTATCCGATGAGAATTCTCAGGCTCACCAACCAGAGAAATTTCGAACTTGTGCAATCAATATGAGCGTATACATAGTGAGTGTGTGAGCATTATACTGATGAATGGCCCAGCTCCTAATGTTCTGAACCACTCTGTGGACTAACAAGACTATTTAATCACCCTCCGTCCATCCTCTGCCTCCTCCGCTTTGTTTTGGCTTCTCCACCAACGCTCCATGCACGGCTAAAGTTAGACACTTTGTGTGCAACGCGTTGCTCCTTTCTTTTTTTCCGTTTGTGTGTGTGTTCTTGTACTTGAAGCTGAGCAAGAACACGTTTTACTCATTTTACTAGTAAAGTCAGGACTTTTGTGTAAAGTGAGGACCTTTTTTGGTCCCAACTTTTTTTTTCCGGGGCTAGTGGTTAGGTTTAGCACTAAGGTGTCAATTAGGTTTAGGTTAAGGTTAGGTATATATTGGTGAAGGTTAGAGTTAGGGCTGGGGTCAGGGTTAGGCCATAGAAAGGCTTGAAAATGAATTGAAATCTATGAAAGTCAAAGCACGGTCCTTACTTTAAATTTTAAAGAAGGTGTGTGTGTGTGTGTGTGTGTGTGTGTGTGTGTGTGTGTGTGTGTGTGTGTGTGTGTGTGTGTGTGTGTGTGTGTGTGTGTGTGTGTTCAACCATTAGCACTGCATTAGTCAGTGTCCAGGCTGTCGGCGCACACACCTGTCACCTTGTTATGGAGTGCAGGAGCAGACAGAGGTGGCACACGGAGCATAAATCTAATATTCACTCACACCTACTGCACCTTAAACCTCACTCATGCACATATCCTTGTTAAACTTACGCTTACTTTCACTAACTTCTCCTAAGTTCCCCCTGTCACTTGCTAATTGCTGGACAGCCACAATTACCTGAGCTTTCATGTTTAATCCATGACACATCGACTGTCCCTCTTCCCTAATTAGGTTCAGCCATGGACGGTCACAAATTATTCTTTTATGAGGTAGTGAAGACGCTGTTGATACTTCTCTCTCATGTCCTACCCATAATTGGAGGTGCAAGATGCTCACTTTGTTGCATGTGCATGGCTTTACTGGCATCTTTAGCGGTAATGGGTCATAGGGCCAAGGTGTGCGCCAAGGTAAGGTCCCATAACAGGACCAGACTCCAGGAAGAGTGACGCCTTTTCCAAACGCATTCAACGTTCCTGGAAAACAGCGCACTGATCCAGCCTCATTTGAGAATGCTATAAAACAGCATGCTTTTCTCACGTGACACTTACATGCTGTGATTTCTCTACTGTCTTTTTTTTTTTTCGTCTTTTAAGCATGCACCCTTCACCAGCACACATAGCAAAACACCCTCTATTCGTCCCCAAATGGACGAGAGATTCACGCTCCACTAGCAAAGACTCTCAGAGTGTGGGTTATTAATGAGAGCATGTCCTAACAACATTACAGAGCTGCTGCCCCATGGAGAAGAGGATGAGAGAGAGCAGGGGGAAAAAAAGGACAGGGAGCAAAAGGATAAAGGTACAGAGGAAAAAATGTAGGCGAGAAAAAAGTACAAGGGAAGGATAAAAGAAAGGTAGATGAAAGCAGATGGAAAAGGGAGTGGGTAAAAGGAACATAGAGGGGAGTTATTGAAAAACTAGGCAGTGGACACAAGTACACGGCGGGAAAAAATGAGTCTTTGAAGGTACAAGGAACGTGGTATTAATTGATCTCACTGGGAACTCAGGGAAACTATGGATGTTAAATGTTACCCCGACTGTGCACAGTCTTAATGGGCATATATCATCAATCTGTACAACTTTTCATCTGGGCAAGTCTATCTGTACAGCACATTTCAGTCACAAGACAATTCAACGTGCTGTACATAAATACAACATAAGAAAAGGACAACACAGAAAAAAAATATATTGCAGCGGCATAATAAGGGTAAGGTGTATTATAATTGGGATTTTACATGTTGGACCAACATTAAGGAGTGCAAAATTGTGAGTTGGGATGTTTCTACAGATTTTTATTACAGCTTTAACGTGTTGGGCTCTATTCAGTTAACCTGACGAGCCAGATGAATTTCGTTCCACTTAGCTCCGCCTAGCTTCACTCACATCCATCTGGGACCTCTCCCATAGAGAGTGATTTCTTCAACCAATTTTATTGTCCAGCCAATCAGCACGCAGGGCTGGAGTTTCATAGATGTGACGTAGTGGAGACGCGACCGTGACGTGAGACTGTTTTGATTCAGACAACAATAGCGGCTCGCAGCCAGGAAGCAAGTGGCAACATTGATGCTATTTCATCAGTGTTGTCCAATCTACCGAATATTAATTCTTTAAAAGAACACCAGAGAACGGCTTTGAAGGCTTTTGTTAGTGGAAACAATGTTTTCGCCCTTCTCCTGACCGGGTTTGGCAAGAGCTTGTAGCGCGTCAGTAAAAATGACAGACAGGTGGTTTATCCAATCATACGCATACTATTCAGTGGTGCCGAAGCAAATTTTTGGGTGTAGAGAATTACTTTTTCGTCTTTTCTTCTTTGCAAAATACCTCAACCTTAGTCAGAATGAATTGAGAGCGTAAGTGAATGGTAAGTGTGAAGTGTTTACACAGATCTTTAACTGGGTTAAGTTCTGGACTTCATTATGGGATCTTTCTAATGCATGGATATACTGTAACATTTGCGTAGAACACTCAAACCCCAGATGTTTTGCTCTAATTCAGCTGAAAAATATAATTGGTAATGATATATCGCATAACTCTGGGTCACCCTTTCAGCCATGACCCCCGCCAGCACTAATTGAACCCTTTCACACTCCAGCCGGTGCAACCACTGTGCAAAGAAGGGAGAACACACACACACTGACCCTCCCCCCCCTCCTCCCCCTCAACAACCCCTGCGGCCACAACCGAACATGTCATAGCTTACAGAATACACATGTAGCAATAATCCCTTGAGGATCACTGCAATACTTTGATCTAAACCAACTTCATAGCAGGTCCGGTTGAATGTTCCACATGGTTTTTCTGCTCGAAGGTGAATGTTCACCCTAGGCTTTTGCAGCCTCCAATAGGATTTTTGCAGGATCACCGTGTATTCATCTTTCCAGCGAATTTGAGCAGCTTCCCTGTGTGCTGAAGAAAATCAGCCCCAAAGCATGATTCTGCCACCACCATGGGTGACCATGAAGATGGTGTGTTGAGCAGTTTCACTTTTCTGCCTCACATAATTTAGCGTGTTGGGGGGGCGGAAAATCAGTTTTGATCTCTAATGTTTTCTACCAAATCTCTGAGGTCTTCACACTGCAGCTGCATTTACAACAAGGTTCAATACCACTGTTAACTAATCAGTTGACATTGGAGGCTGTTTGTTGAACCAATTTTCTTTAGGGACATCAGAGTAAAGGGAGCTGAACAAAAATGCTCACTAGACTTTTCAGATTTTTATTTGAGGAAAAAAATATTTCCTTCCAATTTACAATTATTCATTACATTGAATTAATCTATCACAAAAATACCAATTAAAACAAATTAAAGTTTGTGCTTGTAATGTGTGATACTTTATCATTGTTTGGGGAAGCACTGTAGCAACATTTTTACATGGTTTATACATGTAATTATGTCATTCATTTATGAATTTGTTGTCCTACAAACATTTCAGCTCAACATGGTTAAATATTAAACAAACCCCCCAAAAAAATCAAAGGATACTGCATTCTATAAAATGATATAATTATTCTGGGATACAGTCTAATAGCCTGCAATGCAACTAAAGTCTTTAAAAATGTGTTTTTCATGCAATTAAACTGTTGACATACAGCTTACACACTAGAACTTGTAATCCTCATCTTTTGAAATGTCTAAATTTAAATTACGTCTTTGATTTTCTAACTGAATTTTGTCACTAATACTTGCTGGTGCATAGTAGCCTATACTTCAAAGGGATGTGTTTACACCTCTGATAGAGATGTTTTTAAATAAAAAGAGAAAGATAAAGGGGAAACGGAGCAAGTGGGATAAAAGTAAAACGAGGAGGAGAAGCGATGAATGCAAGAATTGATGGAAAAAAAAGAGTGGACCAAAAATAAAAAAAGATGGAGGGAAGATGAGAAAACACAGTCATAAATGAGGAAACTGGAGGGGCAGCAGCTAACAACTGGATAAGACAACAAAGAGAGGGAAGAAGAAAAAAGATGAAATGGATAAAGGGCATTAGAAAGGGGGAGACGCAGAGTAAAAAATGGCATAGAGAAACAGAGTGGAGGAGAGGACAGATGAAAATATGTTTAGCAACTATAAGCTACACTTTTAAATATATTAGTGGCCATAACTCAGTCTCATTCATTGTTAAATTTAAATCAGTCTTGTAGCTTGTCAATAAAATAAAATAAATAAATAGATGAGACAGAGATAAAACACTAATATAAAAGGCAAGTAGTTTTACTCCTGTCGGGTGTTGTGGCTCCTGGAGTGAACCCAAGTGCAGATTGACAGGCAGAGGCAGGATGGTGAGTTGGGAAGGTTTAATAAACAAAAAGAAAAACTTACATGCAGACATGGGTTTCAGAAAAAAGGCAAGGTGTGGCTAACGTTAATGTGCCAGGCCTGACATGGCAACAGCATAAACCCCGCAAGGAGTGAATGAAATAGACCAGTATATAAAGCAGAAGGGACGAGTGGCAGGCAAGAATTAAATGAGCCGCAAAGGTGGATCAAATAAGCTGACTGAGTGGCAGCATAGACTAATGAATCCAAATGAAACCCGTAACCAAAGGCTTCAAACAACTTTTCAGTTAGGTGTAATTTATTTAGTAAGAGTGGCTCAAAAGAAGAATACTCTTTACACCAAGAGTAAAAGCAAATGAATGACCCAAAATGTTGATTCTTACAGTGAGATAACAGGATGGGGGTGGCTCCATCAGCTGTTGGTATCAGACCAGCAGCAACAGGATAGTGAAGCATGCCCTACATTTGGTCAGACACATGCCCACCAATGATGGTTTTATCACTCTCAAAAGCTTCTTGGCCAGCGAAGAGGTCACCCTTCAATATCGGGGTCTTTTGGATGTCTGGAATAGCCACTTGCTTTGAACCCATAACCAACAAAAAGTTGCTGAAGGCTTAAACACATGCCAGAGGGTGACAGAGCTTCATTAAATGTACATTGTGCAAGTTCCAGGATTTTTTTTTTGACGCTGGTGGCATCTACCACCAGCGTCGTGCATGCGCATGGGAGACGAGAAAAAAGACTTCACAGGTCTTTTTTAGAGGCGTAGTGTTTTCTGGGGTAAGAAAGTTAGAAATATTATTTTGTTATATAATATTATATAACAAAATATTATTTTATCTTGAAAGCAAATATTTCAAATTGAGTCAATAGTCCATTTTTTAGGGGAAACCCATAGCTTCCCTTTTAGTTGCTTTAGTCAATCCCTTTTTGGGGTCGTGAGGGGCAGGGTACACCCTGGACAGGTCGCCAGTGTATCGCAGTCACCCCAACTCACTCTCTTATAAACTGACAAATGGGGCCTACAGAGGCAACATCTGTGAATAGAGGATAACTCATTGTACATGTCAGGCAATTGTAAGGGAATATATGGGAAAGAGAATAAATACTATTTAATGTTAAGGATTGTGAGATTCTAGCTGCAGAAAGCAGTTAACAGGGAGTCAACAGAGTCACGGACACTAAGGACTCAGAGGCTGGCATACTTAGACTGATTATGGAGAAGGAGTCATCCAGATTATGTTGTGATGTTCTCTACCGGTTTCATGCGAGGAATTATGATGTCATACGGTACATCCCCTTGCAGGGGTGTACACACTTGGCTCTATATAAGGTTTAAGTAAGAGAGGATCGGGACTGTCCATTTCCTGGATGTTTTTTATGTATGAGAGTCAAGTACTGAAGCTGTAAACATCACTCTGCCTTGTTAGATTAAATACATTAAAGTATAATATTCTGGCTCGAGCATCATTCCTTCAAAACCTTTATGCAACAAGTGGAGTTCGATTAAGGGTAAAGAGCTGGGGTCCACCAAGTTGTTTAACCACTGACAGGGTGTGGTAACTTTTAACTTCAAACTTGTGCAATGCACCTTTAAGGGGGACTAGTGGTTAGAGAGCAGGGTGCTTGCCTTCTGGAGAGGCTACAAGGTTCCTGGTTTGATTCCCACAAACTGCCACTCTGGCTCTCTGAGCAAGACCCTTAGCCCCAGAATACTCCCTCTGCACCGCACAGTGGCCGCCCACTGCTCCATAAGGGATGGGATACATGGAGAGGACAAATTTCACTGGAAAGTATGTTGCAATAACAATAAAGATGATGATTATTATTGTTAAAAATAGACCACGTAGTGAACGGCACCACTGTTGTTTAATAGTAGGCTGCAAAGATTGATCTGACATTGTGACTGGGTCAGATCAACATTGTTTGATGAGCAAAAGGTTCTTGAGAGTTCAGTTCAGTCTGTTTTCATCCGATACAACAAAGGTTTTCTACAACAAAAGCTTTCAGGAGAGGACCCGTCATGAGGAAATGCTAATTCTGTTAGGTTATTGGTGTAACTTAGATGAGTCAAAGCGGGAATGAGTATTATATACCCTCAACTAGACTTCCTTTCCTACATTTAAGACACAGGGCTTTGGCAGAGAGGAGTAAAACAGAGTTTTTTTAATACAGGAAAAATCGTACAGCAGTTTGGAAGGGCAGGAAAAACAATATTATCTTTTGAGGAACCAACTTCTGAATATGAAATGTCAAAAAATGTCACACCTCAGATGCATAAACAATTTGTTAAAACGTGTACATTCATGCTACAAAAGAGTACAATACCATCGCATGGCATGGACAGGTGGCAAAGAGTAACAAAAGGCCTTTTGAGATATTAGGTCTGCAATGAAAATGCAATCACCATCACTTTTTCCATTCATATTATAGAAGTTGATCTCCCAAGATCACGGGTCATGTGTGCTTTCAGAGCACACAACTGGGTTTGCAAGACCAAAAGTGTGTGGCTCACAAATCAAAGCTTTCATCTCAGCAATGAGGAAGACATGCAATTGGTATTTTATGATGGAAAATACCCCCCAAAACCTTTGCGTCACTGTCCTCATGTATGCAGTCCAACTGCCTTCAGTGGTCTGACTCTTCTTGGTCCCTGGACATTGTTTTTATGCTTATTGAATTTCATGTCTAATAGAATTTTCTTGCCAATGATCCTCATTTGGAATAAGGATTATACTACCAATGCAGTTTTGTTATCCATTATTTTTTATTTTTTATTCCTAGGTATTTAAATCCCTTCCTGTCAATAATTAGTCTGACTGCTAACCCTTGACACTTTCAGACTCGGAATGTAAGTAACTAGAAATATCTAATTTCAATAAATGGTTTGTAAAAAAAGATACATTTTCTGTCTGTGCTAAAAATAAGTGATTGAGAAAGAGAGAGAAAGAGAGAGAGAGAGACTTAGACTTAGAGAGTGTGAATACTTGTTATGTTTGACGAGGACTTAAGTTACTAAGAGCATTCATGCTTTTGTTGTAAATTGAGTTAGTCAAAAAAGACAGAGTACGCAAGATCAATGGCTCTGCCCTGTGTGTTCCCACAGACTTTCAACCACTTCCCAAAGCAAGACCCTTGAACTATTGTTCTGCAACCGCCTAGTGGTTGGAGAACCAGGCATTTGCATCTTGGAGAGGCCCCAAAGGTCAGTGGTTCAATACTGGGTTTGTCACTCTGGCTCCCTGAGCAAGACCCTTAACCACATGTTGCTCCCTATGCGCCACTCGTTGTTGGCAGCACACTGCTCCCTAAGGCATGGGTTAAATGCAGAGAGTAGGTTCCCCTCTGTGGAACTATATGTGAAATATTTACTTATTCAGAATGAAGCTCTGTCTCTGTCTAACTGTCTCTCCTCACTGGCCGACATCTTGTTGCAAAGGGGAATTTCAAACTAGATATCGATGGGTCAGCTTCAACCCCCCAATTCCTTGTCAGGACCCTTTAGTTGTTTGACATGCAAAGAACAAATATATATCACAGAAGAAGAAAAAAAAGAATACTCTGAAAGGGACTAAAGAAACGTACTAGAAAAAACAGCTTTACCTATCAATTTACATCAATACCTTTGTGCAAAACCACACAGATTGTTGTTCTGTGTCACACACCCTGCCTCTAGACCCACTGAAATTAATAAACATGTTCCTCCCCAAAGCTTCCCACTCAAACAATCTGCCGCTTCTGGTCATTTTTCATCCAGCGCATGCATCATTACAGAAGCAACATGCCCTGCCACGCAATCTGAGTCCATAAACATGTTTGGCAAATCCCATGAGCCTCACATGCATGTTTGTCTTTGTGTGTATATGTGTGTTTTCTTGCTCTGCTTGGTTTTTTTAATGCAAAGGATCTGGAGAGCAGTGTGGGTGTCGAGTGATAAGCCCGGTGCACCTGGTATCTAATCATTCTCTACGTTCCTTATCGTCTTGGGGCTAAGGAGCTTGAATGAACTCTGTGGAACGAGATGAGGGAGGGAATGAAGGCAGCATGGTGAATGGCTTAGATCTGAAAGGCAATGAGATTTAAGGGTCTGTTGCACTAAAAGCGTATAAGAAACTGTAGCCAAGTCCCACGTCCCGCTTCACCTCACCACCCACTCAGCACTCACCAATCTCATGTAAGAGGATCCCCCAAACCCACTGCAACTTCTCACTGAAAATGTGTGAGGGGGTAAATGTGTGTGTGTGTGCATGGTTATCAAGAGAGCTAAGGATGGGTGGTAATTGAATAATGACAGTCATCCTTCTGATGGATTACCTGTCATTCCTCTATCTTTGCCTCCTCAATCATTGTCATTTCTCTCTTCTTTGCCACTTTGGTCTCGCAACCTCTGGTCAAATGGCATCCCATCCAGGGCTTTCCTGGTGCCAACGTAAATAAAGACACTTGCAAAGTCATGCATGATTTCCTTTTTGTCTGCATGCTTCTGCGTGGAAGTATAATGCAGATATTGTTCCTTACCTTGTCCTGTCAGAGGTGCAGCTAATTTTAGAATAAAATACATTTTCGAAAAGTGATGACAGCAGATGTTGGAGTCCTCTGTGTTTCTGACATGATATTGAAAACATAGATCTTTTGTTTTAGCTCACACATGCAAGGGCACCTGATTGTGTTATAAAACAGGAAAGTAAAGTTTGAAGGTTATATACAGATACTGCTGAAACCACATATTTCCACACGCTCTGTAAAAGACTGCATTAACTTCTCTCTTCACTGGCTGACATCAAATCAGACTAAACGTGTTATGCTTAATGATAGTTTAATGGCTAAATATCAGATTAGAGACAAATACATTTTTTGAAAATGTTTCATGACCTTCTTAAAATTGATCATTTTACATCAATATCAATATTCCTTTAAAACATTTATGAAAGATAAGATAGATAAGATAATGCCATGGCTTTGTAATCTGTGGATACAGTAATTCACAAGTTTTGAGTTAAATGGAGGTGCACCTGTGGGTGTATTTTGGAGATATGGGAATGCTTATCTATAATATTGTTGAGGAGGGAGGTTCAGGAGGGAGGCAGGTCCTGGGTCCAAGAAATAAACATGCTGTAATGTGAAATGAGTGAATCAACGCAGAACAAATGCAGAAAAAATAAATAAATAAAAGCTGGTAAAGATGCTGTCTAAAGTTTTCAAAAAGAATCTTTTTCCAAAGTGAAAAGAGTCCTTTATTGACATGGGCTGAAAGGCAACTTAGCAAGTAAGAAGCCATTACTCTTACAGCAACTTAAAAAGTCAGATTAAAGTTTGCAAATCCATTCAAAAACAACTTAATATATTGAGACATGTCCTGTCTTCTGAAGTGTTTGGCCATAATTACAATTGTTACGTTTTTCAAGAAGAAAAGAAGGAAACTTGGAAACCTGATAATAACATCCCAGGTGTCAAGTATGGGGGTGTCAGCATCGTTTTGTTGTGGGTGTTTAGCTGCAGGAGGGACTGGTGCACCTCACAAAATAGATGGCATCATGAGGAAAGATTATGTGGAAATAAGATATCAGCCATAAACTTTAAGCTGCGACACTTTCCGTTCCAGCTAATGGGTTTTCCAAATGAACAATCAGCCTGATGCTATCACCAAAGGTGTGACAAAGCGCCTTACGGACAACAAAGTAATTGTTTTAGTTACACCTTGCAGGGGCAACTGCAGCTCACTGGGTACAAGGTTGTGGGTTTCGATTGCAGCTTCTCCCCTCGCATAATGTTTGTGAGCAAAGCTGCATACAAACCTGACTCAATTACACCAGTTCTGAAGAAAGTGAAAACAAACTCTAAAAAAAACACTCTCCCATTGTTCTGACATTTAGCTGCTAGAAATAACTTTGTTGATCCTGACCTAAAACATGACAACTCTATTCGGCTTTATTGTCTAACTGGGAAAAAAAGGTTGTGGGCCTTATTAAATCGCAAGCATCTCATTTCAGCTGTATATTTAAACATTTAAAAAGTTTTAAAGGTGTTCTAGTCTTCAATATTAAGGAAATATGGGACTTCAAGCTTCTGGCTGCGTTGCAAACACCGCTCTTTGTGAGTACGTCCTACAGATGCAGCAACAGTTCTCACTTTTCAGTCTGGTGGGTCTCTTCTGCTTTGCTAAACCAGGATTAATCCATCCATCATCTATACTCGCTTATCCTTGAGGGGTCACGGGGGGCAACGGGGCCTTTTTCCAGGCAGTCATTGGCCGAGAGGACAGGTACTCCCCCGACAGGTCTCCACTCCATCACAGGGAAACCAGAGACATGCCATAGAAAAAAACTTGCACGTTCAAACTCACTCCTACATATAATTAAGGGAGACGAATTTGCCAAACTGTCCTGTTAATTGTCTGTGGGATTAAATCTCAGGACCTTCTTCCTGCTAAGCAACAGAAATAGCAACTGCACCACCTTGCAGAGATATGTGTGTTTCCAATGGTGCCTTTGTGGAATGTTGATATTAATAATTTTTTTCTGCTCTGTGAGAGGAGTGGACATTGTAGTTCATTCTCTTCATGTCAGCTCATCAGTCGGATAGATCCCCAGGAAATGGTGCTATAAACCCTGTCTTTGTTTTGTTGGGAGATGCTGCTGATTACCAGCCCTTCTGAAAGCTTCAGTCATTTCCTTGGTCTAAGTGTTATATTAGCAATTTGTAAACCTGCATTTCTTACAATCTGGGAGGTGGTTGCTGGACCAAACTGGAGACAGGAACTTGAGAGCCACATTGTGAGTGAAAATATTTAAATAAATTAAATAAATTAACTTACAGGGAATGCAGGAAACAGAGCAGGAACTGGAGAGAGGAATGAACCAGAGAAAAAACATAGGAACCAGTAAATGAGAGGGGATGACCAGGCAGAATGTATACAGAGGGAGTGAGGAGAGAAAGCATGGAGAGCAGGTGTAAATAATCAGATGAGTAGCAACAGCTGAGAATAATGAGAGCAGAGAACTGAGGGAGAGGGAGAGTAATAGACAGTGACAGAACAGGAAGAGATCTAGCAGAACATAAAACAAAAAGGATATTGAATGAACTAAGAGCTGAATTCACTAACTAATCTGCTGAAGTGAAAATAAACAAACTTATAGAAAAAAACTGAAGAAAGCGCGATCAAGGACACTTAAACCAGTCCAAATAATTTATAAAAGAAAATCAAAACACAAATGAAACACAAAGGATCGTGAAAACGTCTCATTTGGCTGTGATGCATATTGTGTTCACATATCTTCTCTGGGTTTCACACCATCTTTGTGTTACAATTCCTCAAAAAGGTTTGAGGTTTATTTAGATTTCTCTAATCTTTGTTTTGTGTTTTTCAATTGTCATGATATTACAATATTATTGTTGTAATTCATTTTGTTATAATTTTGTGGCCTACTGTGTAAAGCTACCAGCCCCTTGAATCTCACAGTTTGTTTAGATTGTTGCAATAAAAAGGCATGAAAATTCCCACTTTTTATCACTCAAATTATTCTCAGCTAAAAGGTTGGACTGCACCGAAGCTGTTTTGGGTGTGATTTTATTGTTGCTTTACGGCAACAAAGGGAGCAGTGGGAGATCCAAGGAGAGTGATTGTAGCTTTCTGCTGCAGTGCAGTTCAATCTACAGTATCTGGTCGTTGCTAAATGGTTCCCCTCCATCATGTGGAGGCTTTCTCTATAGGATTAATATTGTAAATGAGGTGAAGCTCTGCCAGAAGGGATATTGGGTCTGTAAAAAAAAAAAAAGGTCTGTTTCTTTGCCGGGACTACTGATGATAATGGTTTGTCCCTGATTTACCAGCTAAACCCTGAGTATGTGTGATAAAGCAAGAGGGATCATTTGTTTTCAGGCAAATCAGGATTGTACGGCTACGAACAGCCATTATAGCCGACTCAAAAAAAAGAGAGAATTATTTTCTTCATCATCGTTTATTTGATTGAAAAGAAGGAAGTCTGCAGCTCTACACATTCAGGCAGAGAGGACTTATTTACATTAAGTTTTATTTAAAGCAGTACTTTAAAAGAAAAATCACCAGTGGTACATAACCAAACTAAACGTGGGTGTAAGAAAAACGCAGATTGTTACATGTACAGGCATTAGGCTTCCTTTCCAAACAGAGCCATTTGAAAATCCTGTATCAGCTGTGGATGCTTTCATGCAAGGAGAGTTCAAAAACACAGACTGAGGAGAAGAAGAACGTCACCCAGTTTATATCTGAACCAACTGAAGCGTAGGAAACAAAAGGAGGTGAGATGCAACTTAAAACAGTGTCATGTATAGACCATCCAGCATTGTGCAGAGGATGATACAGAAGCTCAAGCAGGCGCTTTAAAGTGGGGACTGATTTTATTCGTAATTGTACAACCTCACTGATTTAACCTGCCAGAATTATCAGTGATTAAAGTGTATCGTATCTTATCATGATGCAATGACAAATCTCAGTGTATTTTAATTAAAATGTTATGAGAGAGAGAACACAAGAATAAAAAAATTTGTGGCACTTATTTCTGTTTCTTCTACTCTGATACCTCTAAACCAGAGACATCCAAAGTGCACACCTGGGTGGTTGATGCAGATGGAAACTTTTTATTTTTAATTTGGGCAAGATGATAACAGACGAAACGAAATCTTCTTACAGTTGAAATGTATGACACACAGGATTTGTCTTTTAATAACCACACTTTTTACATTTCCCGTAATGTCATAGTAAATAGGACCACATCTACTCCATGCCTTTTATTCAAATGCACCCTTTGGTACAACAAAACCTAATTTAATCCATTTATTAAAATTTTTGTAATACAGGAAGCCTTTTCAAAGAACAACTGATCTAAATCCTGACTCTGACTGAGGAAAGGCACCTTTTTTTCCTTTCAAATGTTTTCTTTCGAGCCCTACATAATTTGCAAAAATGATTGGATGACCATCTTTTAATAAGTCAAATTTGCAAAACTTTTTTTTTTTAAGTTTTGAATCTACAATGACTTACCCATCCCTCTCTAATACAAACTCATGGCCAGTTGTGACCTGTTTATGTTGTAGTTTTCATGCTTGTCTCAATGAAAGCTTATCCAGAGGCCAAAAAAGCAGAAAATGTTTTATTTGTGTTTTTACGAAGGTAATGAAGGATTTAATGTATCAGAATGTGTGTTAAAATTAGTTTTTCACGATACAGCTTAGATTTTTGATGATCAAATTCAGAGTCCTAAAAGTTGTAAAAGTATCTTCCACTTAGCACTGATTTGGAAGTTTATCTCACATAACAACTTCTGCCGGCTGTGGCATTCAAGCGGAGTGGGATGGGGTGGAGAACTGGTTGCACTACCTCTGCATCAACTATGCCATGCCTCATGCCAATGACCAAAAGAGAACATGTTTAAGGTTGAACTTATCGGTAGCGCTCATGCCACCCCCTGATGATGGCGCCATGGATGAAGAGCCATATTGACCATATCAGAAACATATTGTACTAGAAACTACTGAAGACTTGAGAACGGCAAAAGGTTGACCTCCTGGCTGGACAATGACCCTGAGCATGCTGCCAGAGCAACAATGGTTTAAATCAAAGCATAGCGGCGCGTCCAGGCCTAATTCCCCTTGGCAATCCAAAGCCAGACCTGAAGCGGCTGTTGACAGATGCAGTCCATCCTGTCTGACACTTATTTTGTAAAAGAAAAAATAGAAAAAGAGAATTGGGCAGAAATATCAATCTCTAAAGTGGCAGAGACATGCCAAGCTGTAATTGCAGCAAAAGATTATTTTACAAAGCATTGATCTTTTTTGTTTCTGTTCCACTTTCCTTCACCTTCACAAATGGGCTATAACTACATCGTCTGTCTCTTAAAATCCTAATAAAATAAATTGAAGTTTGTGGTCATAACTTTGTATCAATGTTGAAAAGTTCTAAAGGATTCAAATAACTTTGGACGGTCTTGTAGTCTTAGAAGAGCAACTCACACCTGCTTATATGGACAAACAAAAAAGAAAGCGGGCATTAAGAGTGTGAGAAAAATCCGAGTGATGCAAAGTGATGAGAAAATGTATTTAAGTCGAGGGTCCCTCGGAGGTCACTTGGGCAGGCCTCCTTCCTCCAAACCCCGCAGTGTTACAGTACACGGTGTCCTGGTACGGTGCAGCCCACCATGCCAGACGTGAGAAAGCACTGATCCAAAGCAGAAAGCTACACAAGCCATGGGAGAGAAGCAACCCTATCAGCAGATGCACATAGGCACACAAACACACACACACACGTTTCCTGTGTCACACACCAGTGATGTAAAATAAGCCAGACTGCCAATTAGGACAATAATGGCTGTGGGAAAGAATGTGTGCTTCTCTCAATCACACACACACAGACACACACACTCAGACACACACTGTTACAGTAACTGAGACTGCTAATGTCAACCTTAATAGCACCCAGTTGCTCAGTGCCAGAGACGGACCCTGTGAGAAGGAGGTGGGAGGGCGGTGGCGCTGAAGCGTAGACTGTGGAGGAACAGTCAGCAGGACATGTTTGTAGTGTTCAGATGGTTTCTGAAGGACACATTCAGTGATTGCTGTTTCCAATCTTGATTTTTTTTTTAAATGCAGAGATATCAGCTGTAATTACCACAGGAACATGTCATTTTTCTACACTATTATCGTATATTTCTACTCAATTACTTCATATTTTCTACCCTTTCCCCCCCTGATCATGTTTTATGGAGTTCAGAAAAGCTGATTAGCCGCTCTTGGCGCTGACCTTTCCTCACAGCTGCTATATTGGACAACACACCAAGTTTGTTGGAGGGCAATGACAAAACGAGAGAAACGGGCGGTGGAACGCAGGAAGAAAACAAATACACAACGCAAAGCAATAGGAAAGCAGAGGGACACAGATGGCAGGGCGGGAATGCAGAACACTTGCATGGCGACAGCAGGATGGGGTGGAAGTTGATGCGCTGGGTATCTTCCCCCTCTTCCATCAGCAGAAGCCTGTTTGTGGAAAAGAGCAGTAATGAGAGCAGCTGCAGTGGATACACACACACGCACACATAAAAAGCAGAAAACACTTATCCAGCCACTTAGCCACCCACTCCTCATAAGCAAACCCACATAAACCCAATTGTGCACACAGGCGAATAGGCGGACATCATCACTCTTACCCTCACACTCGAAGGCCTGCAGTATGGCGGTGTAACTGGGGCCCAGCCAAGAAGTGTAACTACCCAGAACTCTCTGCAGGTGGTGGGTGGCATCGCTGAACAGCAGATCGGATTGGCCGTAGCCTGCCGAGCTGAACAGGCTGAAGCCCTCGGTGGTGTTGCCAAACGCATTCTGCAGGAGAGACAGCGTGTGACAGCACTTAATGCATGAGGGCATGCATGGATGTGCGTGGGCGTGTTCCGGGAACATGTTCGGCTTTGAGATTGAAGGCATGTGGAGCTGGAGGAACGCCGCAGGACGGCCTCATACACACTCTCGCAAAGAAGGAAGGAGGCATGAGGGTTCTCAGCTACTATCTCCACAGTAACCAGTGCAGAGTCAATAATCTTCACAGTACAATGAAGCGATGCACACATACACTCACTGGCCACTTGATTAGTTAAAGCTCACAATTACTAAAATCCTCTTGTCATACATTCAACAAGGCGTTGGAAACATTCCACAGAGATCTTGGCCCAGACTCACTTGAAAGCATCTAGTTGCTGCAGATTTGTGGAGTTTACGTTGTAAGAGGCGTTGGCTCATTCTCATTCTCTTCAAAACACCGGTTTGAGGGGCATTGACCTTTGTGAAATGCTGCTTTACAAGGCAGGTTGGATCGATGGATGCATGTTGTTTACACCTAATACTGGTTGGGACCCATCGGACCAGACGACATTTTTACCATTCTGTTATTGTCCAATCTTTGGGAGTCTGGCAAATTGTGGCCTCGGTTTCCTGTTCTGAAACGAGCGGAGTGGAGCCTGTTGTGATGTTTTGCTACTGCAGCCCGTCTGATTTAAGGTTCCACATGCTGTGCTTTCTGAGATGGTTGTAACAAGCGGATCTCAGTTACTGTTGTCTCTCTATCATCGCAAACCAGTCTTACTTCAACAACGCATTTTCGTCCACATAGCTCCTCGTAATGGGATATTTTCTCTTTTTCGGCTAGTTGCCGTAACGCTGTTAGATCTTGGTGTGTGAAACACCCGGTAGATCAGCAGTTTCTGAAACACTGAGACCAGCCCAGTCTGGTATCAACAACCATGCTCCGTGCAGAGTCACTTAAACCCCTTTTCTTCCCCATTCTGATGATCAGTATGAACTAAGGTAATTCATCTGCATCACATGCATTGAGTTGCTGCGGTGTGGTTGGCTGATTCGCTAAATGTGTTGCAGGAATTGAACCCGCGTACCCAATAAAGTGGCCGGTGAGGGCCTGTGGGGGTGTAACACAAACTAATACAGAAACCTGATGCATTCTACCTGTAAACGCTCCAGGTATTTCCAGACACGGCACTTATCCTCCATGCGCACCACCACGCCGTTGGCAGGTACAGCTGACAGGTGGCATCGCAGATATTCATCCAGACCTGCCTCCGTCCCATCCGGACACAGCAGCTTGAGGTCTTCCAGCTCCAGGTCCAAAGCCCAGGATTCCTGGTTCTTACCTGGCCAAAAGAGGGAACAAGACTGAATTTATTTTTTGAAAAGCTGGAAATATTGCTATATGGGCATGTTTTCAACATTTATGGGGAAACTTGTACTTCTCTCTGATAAAGAACCACTTTGTATGTGTGCAATATATGCCGTTTGCCATCATTAGTCCTAAAAATGTAGTTCATATCCTTTCATATACTTTCATTTCCAAACAGATGTTTACTTGAAAAGAGGCAGCCCACCTTCAGCTTTCCCTGGACATTAGCCCAAACCTTCTGTGCTCTCCTGACCTCCCTTAATTGATGCCACTCTGGACCTCTCTGAAGCATATGATGCAGCAAGCCTCGTTACAGCTGCAGTGCTCATGGAGCCAGTGTCAAGCTGCTTCTTCTAGCCTGTACCAGCAGAGTCTGTGCAGCATGACTGTGATAATGATCACCATTAATTTTGGATGTTGCCCAAAGCAAAGGAGCAGATGCAGCAAGCTGAGAATTAGAATGCTATCGCTGGACAGAAAAATGCCTGGACATCTGCTTGTTATGATATAATTTTTTTTGTTTAATTCCTGTTTTTCATCCATCTTTCTGTCTTTATTAATCTCACAGGGAGACATATTGATGTGCCTCAATGAATTTCAGTGAAATTTGCTCATTTATCCTGGATAGCTCGCAGTTTTGGACAGCAGAAATACTTGGCGCCACAGTGACATCTTGTGTCTTGACTGGGAACTGCAACCCGTGTTGGGATTCCAGCAAATCAGCAGTGTTTCATCGCAGATTTTCTGTTCTCACCGTCCAAATTGTCGAAGACCGTTGTGTGTTTGACGAACGCCACATCGCCCAGGTTCTCAGCAACACACCTGAGAGAGGGAAACCAAGCTGTTCAACCCATTTAATCCATTAACAGAATCAACAGAAAAATACAACCAGACTTTAGGCAGAAATTAAACCTTTTTATGTTATTCTCCCCTCAGAGACAGACCATTTTAAATAAACAAGGGTCTTATTGTGACACGGTGCCAGCAACATTTATCACCACCCCTGTTTTGTAAAAAGCTTCAGAATAAATTAATCAAAAATAATTTATAACATATCTTGAAATAGCCAAGCTTTAACAAGCTTTAACTATCAATTCCTTCAAAATAAATTTAGCTGGTTTACCTTAAGTCAAATGCTGTTTCTAAGACTTTCTGATTAGTAATCTATGAATTTCAGTTTCTGTGGAATATAAATATGAACACAGAGGCACACGTCTTTTAGCCACTGACCACAAGGTCAAGCTCTCCTTGAAATGTCAGGACACTTCCGGTTTGTTCTAATTGGCTCTACCAGCAAACTATGAGTATTTTGTCAATAAAATGGTCCAAACCAGAGAGAAATCAGAACTCTGGATGATCTAACTGTGTCCAACATATTTCATGCAGAGCCAGAATCACCAAATTAAAGTTATAGGGTCACACATTGAAAATGCTTGCTGTATTTTGCAAAGTTTCATGAACAGTTGTGCCCAAGCCTGATATTGAGCAAAAGTCGCTGGATGGTAGTGGTACTACTGCTAAGGTTGTTTACTTACGACCAATTTTGTACCCCTCTTGAACTGTGACGAGGGCCACAAAATTCCAGTAAATGGCCCCTGAGCCACACTTTTGTTGCCCCTAAATAAAAAAAAATTGTTCAAAGACGGATGGTCAACGATTCCCCTGTCTGTATGGTAGCAGGGGTGCCAGTATTTGTGCTGTTGGTAATATTTGGAAGTGGTGCAATTTTAAGTGTCTCGTACATTAACAGACAGTTACACAACTCAAGTCTCAATCCTTACGGTTATTTGAAGTCTCACTTTTCCCTTTTGCTTTATAATTGCCGTTCTCGTTTTTCTATTCAGATTTTTTGTATTCACCTGTGGATGTAGAGTTTCTATCATCAAAATGCAGCAATACATGGTACTTTTATGTCCTGGGTAAATTTCCATCTTATCTGAGTACCTCCAATTTGTTTTCTTGAGCAAAATAATTTCTTTCAAACCAGGCACATTTTTTCCAGGTTGTAGTGGATCTGTCAGGGATAGATTAATCAAATACCCCACCTCCAGGTGTGGTTCCTGGAGGTAATGGTGAACGATTCATACCTCAGGGCCCCAGCCTCTCCATAATGTCTCTCTTTGTGGTTGTTGGCGCAGATGTGTCTGTCGTTCTCGTCTCCTATACAGGCCTCGCAAAGGTTTTTCGGGTTGTTGCCTCTGGGATCATGGAGAGGATCCTTAACGCCGGGCACGCAGCTGTAACCGAAGAAGTTCCCCACCGCTGGCAGGAGAAATGGAGGACAAGTCAGCTGGAATCACAAAATGACTTATTTTGCTTTTTGCATTTTTTTTTATTTATTTGTAGAATTCACCTAGAAGTTAGGGCTGGACAATAATTCAATAACAATATATATCAATCGATACACAATGTTTTTTTCTTTTTTAAAAGCTTGTAGTTTTAGTAAGAAGTTGGTTGAATAAAAGGCTGAGTTTGAATTAAGTGTTTGTGTGTTCTGTATGTAAAAATAGGTCACTAAGCAACAGCATAAAATGGTCAGGGCTGCACTTAAAATATATGTTTTGAATTTGTTGATAATTATCGATAGAGATCAATATGATTTCTATTTTATCGATATGCTTTTTTCTATATCGTCCAGCCCTACTAGAAGTTATCAATATTTCAAAAAGACAAAGGCCTTTTTAAACAATTACGTTAAAAAACACCTTCCTGGTATGTTCTGTGATTGCATTTAAGCTAAAGTCCAAACAAATTACAAGATGACTCAATGGGAACAAGGTTTGTGGTAATTAAATCATCCCATCTGCTCTTTCAGTGTGGTCTTGCGTGCTTCACCCCATCCCACCTCCATCCCTTCACCTCTCTGCTCCCCCCCGCTTCCTGCCTCCGGACCTCTGAAATACCTTCTACGCATCAGTGTACACCACCCACCCCGGCACACAGCCACCACGCTTGGCTTCACCTTTGGGGAAATTGCACTGCTCTCCTATGCTGATTTGGGACGTGTTAACCAAGTAGCCGATGGGAACAGTCCAGCCCACTGTGGTACGGATGCCGGGGTGACAGGAGCTGCGCTCGTGCATCTCCAGCAAGGACAGGTCTGAGGAGGAGCGTCGGGCCATTGCCACCACGTAGTAGCTGATTCCGTCTGGAATAGGATGGTGGGACACACGTCAGGACAGAACATGAAAAATTTGAAACGCACTGATCAGTAAGGCAGAGATTATAATCGGGCAGCTTTTGCCAGCTCAGTGGTTTGCAGATAATCAGATTTGTTTCCCTCCACATATTAAATGTACCAAAATTAAGAACACACAACATTTTTTTTATCTTAAAATACACGAATAAAGAGTTGCAAGCACTTTTTAAGTTGAATATTACATCAATTTAAGAGAAATGTTCTTGGATAAAGGGGCAAAATTTGGACACTTAATTTTCAGTTGGATTCAAAATCACTGCCTCCATTAAGCAATCTGCAGCATATTTTTTGCTTTTTATGTCTTAAGTTCTTAGAATGAAAGAAATCGGTATTAGCCAGGAAATGTCTGATCAGTGCATCTCTACCGTGATTTTTACTTCTGTGAGACAAACATTATGAGAAGTTTGGGTAAGATCCGCTGTGTACCATAAACGCTGCTGGGCTCCAACATGTGACTTACCGACTCCGTTGTGAGACTCTCCTGCTGCGAGCTCCAGACCGTAGCAGAGGCCCGCAGCGTAGATATCATCTGCAAACATTGAGGCCGCGTCTGCCGTGCCGTTCTGAGAAAACAGACATTTGTTTTTATGCAGCCTGGAGCTAAAAAGGGCCCTCAGTATACTATATGAAATGAAAGCGTGTTTTCAGATTATTGTTCTTAAAGCCTGTTGTTTTAGAACAAACAGAAATATTTGTTTTATCCTATAAACACACTTAAAATGTGAGTAGAGCATACATAACATTTCCTAGCAATGTACTTTGATGTACTTTCGTCTGATTTCAGTGTAAATACATTTCAGTTTTGGTAACTATTTCCATAGATACTTTATTAATTCAAATAACATTTACGTTTAAACGATATAATTTATCATCAGTGCAGTAAAGCACCATTACTTACAAACAACTGTATTTGTAGCGCTTTGTATACTTTACTGTTTAGAGTAAACAGTCCTAAACAGGTTGATCTGAGTACTACATAATCTGTTTGTTTTTTTTTACAGAATATACAATAATATTATATGGAAAAATAAAAAGTGTACCAGAAATTACTTTTAAATGCAATTTCTATAAACTGAAGCCAATTATGACTCTATGTCGTTCCAACAGCAGCCACAGCATAAGGAGAACTTCCTAAGCACCGAACATCTTCAAGCAGTTAATATCTGTTGGATGCCACCGATAATTTCACCCCACAGACTCTGACGTAACGTCCATTTCTAAAATATAGATCTGTGTTTAACATAGATCATTTTTTGTGTATTAATAAATCATTTTTAGACTCCATTTTTAAAATATGCAAAAATATCCACCCAAGTCTATGAAGTGGGTCTGTACCAAGTTAAAGTTGCAGGGTCGTAGGAAGCTTGGTGTTTATCTCCAGCTGTTGACCTGGACAGGTCGCCAGTCCATCACAGGACAGGACAGGTAACCACGCACAAACTCGGACACACGCACACTTAGGGATTTATAGAGGGACCAGTTTTGGACTTTGGGAGGAAGCTAGAGTACCCAGAGAGGACCTACGTGTGCACAAAGATACTATATATATAATATACTGTATTAATGTGTGTTAAATGAAGCATATTTTCTTTCTAATATCACTATATAGTTTATTTTTATCAGTACAGTAAATTTGCTATAAGTAATTTAACATTTAAAGGTGTTTACACTAGGGCTTGAGAGATACAAATGGACTATGACGAGCCCAGCCAAAATTAATGCTTCACATTTTAAGTCTTTTAAAGCATGGCTATCCTATTTTCCATCCTCGTATACCTTGATTTTCTCCATGCAGTCTCTTGTGTTCAGGCCGCGGACACACAGCAGAGATCCCCTCACGTTCCTGGCCGTGGCATTGCCGGCTAAATCAAGGCACTTCTGCTCCTCGGCCTCCGACAGCACACACCAGGAGACTAATCAGAGAAGGGTTTTTTTCCGCGTTAAAGGGAGATCACATGAAAACGTCTCTTGCTGTAAACTATTTATTCCCTAGAAACAATTGTTCCGTGTAAGCCTTCGACTGGTGTACCTGTCGTTTTTTGATTGGAGACGCCGCTGACACTCAGGAGAGGCAGAAAAAGCAGGAAAGCTACAGCAAATCCTCCCTCCATGTCGGCTCTGGTCTGAATCCGTCTTCAAAATGATTCTGTAATTCAGCTGGGATGAGGACTAGGTGAAATTCATAGGTAAAAAAAAAAAAAGAGTAAATCAGCCCCTCCCTCTCACATAACCTTAACAGAGAGAGAGAGAGAGGAGGAATAAAGCGGGAGAATAAAGCAGGTAGATTGAATGTAGAAAGAAGAAAACATCACATTATTCTTCCATCCTTGACTCTTAAGTGGAGGTCCTCGTTAGATAATCCTTTCCTCCATCTCAGGATGCAGGTGTATCGTTTCTCCCTCCAATTATCCACGGAGATTTAAGCCCCATGAAGAGGATTTCGGTGGACTCGTGTTGGTTTGCAGCAGCTCAGGTCACCTGGCACAGAGTCTGCAGTGGGAGTCTTTAATTAAAAGAAGCAGGGGACAATGTGTCTCTGTGCAGGAGCGGTTGTTTGTGGAGAACAGAAACCGGCAGGGTCCTGCCCCGGCTCACTGGAGTCCGAAGCCCTAAGGAAAGCAAGAACAAACAGCATCTGCCGTTGTTCGTGGCCAACAGACCCCAGTGAAGGGAATACATATCACCTGCTGGTTACAGTTGTTTTTATGCATGTACGCACGTCTATTAAATTCAGTCACACAAAAAACTCATGAGCGTTGTCGGAAAGACCACTTCGTCAAGCAGGACTCAAATAAACCCGTGTCGATCTGGCAGTAAATGGTACAGTGAATCTTCTGGGCCAGTTGTTGGTTGAAAGGTACATTTTGTGGAGCTTCAGAGGGATTTTTGCTGCAACTTTTGCTGCTAGTCTGCGCATACAGCAACTTAAGCCCTGCTGAGTTAAAGGGAGAGTGTCTGCGAACGGCAGTTTTCAAACCTTGCCGCACGTTCCCATTTGGATTTAGAGCTGGACTTTGACTAGGCCGACGTAACAAATGAATTTGCTTTCATTTGAACCGTTCTACTGTAGCTCTGGCTGTGTGTTTAGGTTGTCGCGCTGGTAGACCAGCTTCCAACCCAGTCGAAGGTGTTTCACGGCTCCCAACAGGTTCTCTTCAAGGTCTGTCTTCTGTTTGACTCCATTCATCTTCCCTTTCAGTCTGACCAGCTTCCGAGTCTTCACTGCAGAAAAGCACCCCCACAGCACTGGCTGGGACATAAATGCTCTTCTCGCTCCGAGGAACAATATAAGGCCTGTATGTACTAGAGCACAGAAGTTTGTTTTCTCCTTTCCAGGGTTGCAAGAACAAAATGACACCATTCTGTCCCACAGCCCTGGTTTGAGACTTCTTATAGCTTGTTCTGGACAAATCACCTGAGCAGAACCTTTTCTAGTGGGGTGTCTGATAAATATTGTGCGACTGGCCAGAAATTTGAAGTGGCCGTGGCCAAAAAAAAAAAAAAAAAAAAAGAAGTGGCCGTGGCTACTACACTGGCAAATAATGCAGTTAGAGACACCTATGAGGACTTTTGTAGTAGTTCTGCACTTATACATACTTGTGAAGAATGAGACGTATAGACCAGAAAGACATTTCCACCCCCGCAAGTAAAAGAACCCATTTCTCTGTTCGTGTGAGGAATGTACAGGCCTTTAGACTCAAACATACTCAAACAACTATTCTCCAGATATATCAGTAAAAAGAAAAACTGAACTATGAAGGAAAGATGATCTGGATTTATTCAGCCAGATAAAAACAAACAAAAAAACTCATGGAACAAAGCAGTGACAAAAACGGTTATCACCACATCAGCCCAGTCTTTTATTTCACTATATGCACTTTATTGCTCTTTTGAGGCCATTATCGTTCATCACTAGCTCCCAAATCATTATTTCATGTCACAGATTAATATTACGACACTCTGCCTTTTTCCACCTTTAGCTACTTACTTCCCTCCATTATCAGTCACTCTCACCCAGCTGCTGCGTTGTTTCAGTTTCTCACACACACACCCCAACCCTAACATCTATGGGTCTATACCTAACCCTAACATAAACCTAATTTACACCATAGTGCTAAACTCCTAGCCCAGAGTCAGCGTGAGGACCAAGAAAAGGTCCTCACTTTACATCAAAGTCGTAATTTTACCAGTAAAATGAGTAAAAACACACACAGACACAGACACTGAGCACATTTCACTTTTACACAAAAGGTTACTTATGGTGAACAAATATAGTTAATGTTCTTTTACAGTCAGAGGAATAAATGCATGATATCAGCATGATAGTGCCACCGCCATATTTCCCTTTGCCATATTTAGAGTTGTGTGCAGTTCCACAGAGTGCTTCTTATTTTGGTCATAAAGTTCAGTTTTGGTCTCATTTGACCAGATCACCTTCCGCCGCATGGTTGACATTTCCCACTTTCTGTTGACAAAGGTTTTCTTGTTGCCGCTCGTCCATAAAGGCCAGGTTTGTCAACTGCACCATTTGTTGTCCTTGGACGGGTGGTGGAATGAACAGAGCTCTGGGAGATATTTTAGGTTTAAAATATTGTTTTTGACCTTACCCTAAATGAGCATTAGGGGTAATGAACTGTCTGCTGTGTTCCTTGGTTTACATGATGTGGATTGTTCTCTAATGCGCTCTAATAAACCTCTGAGACCTTCATAGAGCATTTATACTAAGATGACATTAAATGCGGGCAGATTCTGTTTTTTACTTAAGTGATTTCTGAAAGCAGTTTATTGAACTGGAATTCATATATAGGTTTCAGTTTCAGATGGAGCTGAATTCAGACAATCGTTTGTGAACACATTGTTAGGACAATATTATGCATTGCATAAAATCCAGTTACAATACATTGATGTTTGTGGTTATAAATGAGAAAATGTGAACTCAATTCAGCAACAGGGACATATGGAGGAAGAGGTTGTTTTAGCAGAAAAACACTAAAATCCCGATGTGACTGATATTGTAATCAGAACAGTGGGAGAGTAAATAATTCACCAGTGCACAGCAAAGTTAATTAGAATAGTATTGTATATTGGATTAAGTCGATTATACCCAACGTTGCCTTTCTTCTATTTTGCCTCAGAGAAGACCACCATAAGGCCTATACTTTTGCAAGGACACTGAAAAGCATTGATATTTTATCCTTCGTTCACTATATGCCAGATTTTTTGACAACACATCCTTGGGGATTAAGTTGTTGCAAAATTATTATCTCATGCTCGTCAAACTTTACAGTTTTTGGTGTTTTATAATTATAATTTATAATTATAATTATTCTGCTCTCTCTCTACCTTTTGTCATGCAGAACTCCCATTGCTGCCACCCCTACTATGTCAAGGCAATCTTGCCTGCAGCAGTGGCTAAACCCCAGGAGCTGTTATGATCTCACCTCACTGCATAAATACATAAAACATTAATACATGTATGCATGGGAGATCTGGAAAAAAGGAACCAAAAATGGAAAACACACATACACACACACACACAAAAGTCGTTTTCCAGAAACTAAGGATGTCCAAATGAAGCAATAAACCAGCGTGGGGTCAATCATTCAAAGCTTCGTTTTAGTGACATCTAGTGGCGAAATAGGAGACAGAAAAACAACCTTTTAGTTGAGTACAACTGGCCAAATGATGTAAAAAAAAAAAGTCTAATCGATGACTAAATGAAAACCATAAAGGTATGTGCTAAAAGTATATATTTTGACTAAAAGTGAAAGTTTTCCCACTGTTTTGTCAGTTTAAATGTGGAACTGTCTTAACCAGGTTGACACACGCAGCACCAATCACACACAGTGAGTTGACTTTTTTTTTGTGTGAGACTTCCGGTCGGTCACTTCCTGTTACTGCCTAGCTAGCTGAAAAGCGGCTAATGCAACAAGACTTCGTACCAAATGAAATGACTCGTCATTATGACTTCGAGGAAGACCGGGATCGTTTTGTACAGTTAGAGGTCGTCATAGTAACTGGTGTAAAAGAAAGGTTTACGTCGAGCAGGAGTGGTTTAATCATCGACCGTGTACAAGAGCTGTGGATGCGAGGCGCCCTACTTCCTTCACCCCCAGCTCTTTAACACCGATACCCTAACAAATAAAATAGAAATAAAGTTACAGCTTCATTCTAAAGCTTGCATCAAGAGCTTTGAGGCCACATCAGATTGGTACAATTTGTACCAGTCGTTTGAACGTTTTGATATCCATTTATAACATCAGTTCAATCCCAAAAATGTAGCACTGCTATCTTTGTTAAATTAACTGACCAGCAATCTAATCACAACAAGGCAACAGCTAGTATGTTTTTGACTCAGACTATTCATTAGCCTACCTTCCATAAGATCACCGCTGCATGACTGAATGACTTCCCTTGGACCCGGAACACCAGAGCACTCCGGCCGCCTCAGTAGTGCCGGTTGATGTAGTCAGGATCCAGCAGCGTGAACGTCAGACTTGCCTTGGCTTGAATGGCCATCAGCCTTCATGAATACCAGGTCATCCATGTTGCTATTTATTAACATCGTGCCAACTTTTCCACTGCGGAGGTTCACCTCGGTACATTCCCATAGCGGAGCCGTCCGCACCAAGTGACAACACAAAATGGTTAAAAATGTCCTCGTACGTTATATGAGGCCACTTCTTCACGTCATCCTCTCAGTCATGAATAGTTTGAGGCTGTGGCACTGACCTGCCACTTCGATTGCTCTGCAATTTTTTGGAAATGTTGCCACGACAGTTTATCAATTCACTCAAGCTAATGGTAATTAGCCTGGGGAAGCGCTGAAACGGAAGTGCCGCACAAAAAAACAGAAGTTGGGCCCACGGTTATTTCCACATTTGAAAATAAGGTGGATAAACAAGTATGTTATAAAACATGGAGGTAAGATGCGTGGTTGAGACTGTTCTAATAGTTCCACGAGGATTAAGCTGTGCTGTTTATAAAGGAAGGTATGCTTCACTGCGAGGAAGACCATTCTGTTAGGGCAGATCCCTCAAACTGCAGATTATAACAGCAACTGGGCACACAAAAGTTGGGACTGTGACGTAACTAAGCATGAATTTTTTTTATTTTGTTTTGTTGTTTTTACTTTTTCTGTTTATGTAGAAATTTGTATTTATTTTCATTTCTGTTTTCTTTAGTTGTTGCATTTACATATATTTACATATCTATATAAAAAAAATTGTGAAAACCTTTTTTGGAGTTAAGTTCTTTTGCTTATAGGCCTGTATCTGTGTTGATTTCCTGCGCTTGCGTAAAGCCCGGCCATTCCGTAGTGGCCCGGGTTCACATAGCCCTGGTTTGCGTAAAAACCAGACTTTGCAGAGAGGACAGGGTGCACATGGGAGCCTCTGTTAGCATGCTGTCTACTGCATTCAATGGAGCCTCTAACTGCATTGACACCTCCAATCCTTACACTGGCTCCCAGTATCTCAGAGAATAGACTTTAAAATCCTTCTGTTAGTCTATAAATCCCTGAATGGCTTAGCACCTAAATACATCACAGACTTGTTATCAGTGTATCAACCATCCAGACCATTAAGGTCTTCTGGCTCCAGCCTTCTCTGCATACCTAGAACCAGAACTAAACAAGGAGAAGCAGCATTTAGTTCCTATGCTCCACTTATCTGGAACAAACTTCCAGAAAACTGCAAAAGTGCAGAAAGCCTAAGTTCTTTTAAACCAAGATTAAAAACACATTTGTTTAGGATTGCTTTTGACTGTTCTTATTGAACTGTATTACTGAAACATCATTAGCTCACTTTGTAGTCCAACTGTTTTTACTTGTTTGCTTTTAATTTCTATTCTCCCATGTTCTATTTTGTTTCTGCATTTTATTCCTACTTGCTTTTATTCTGTTTTATTTTGCTATATTTTAATCATGTAAAGCACTTTGCATTGTCTCTGTACTGAAATGTGCTATATAAATAAATTTGCCTTGCCTTGCCTTACCTCTGTTTGTGTGGTACCCTGTTTGTCTGGGCGTCTGGATTTGCATGGAGACCTCTGGTTGGGTGGTCTTTGGGATGGTTGATTTTCAAAGTAAAGTTCAACTTCACAGTCAGATCTGCAACCTAACTATGCAGAGATTTTATGGTTTCCTCCTGCTTTTTGAATTTGGAGGCTTGCTCAGCGTAACTGTTGAGCTGCTCTCCATATCTGAGTCTCACCTTGTATTGCTCAACCAAAGATTTGATCAGCTTTTCATTGATCAAAGCATGCTTAACTCTTGAAAAACTCAACGTCAATACGAACGCTCTCGACAGCCATAACTTTGGGAATGGAGGGAAGGTTTGCACCAGTGCTGGAAATTCTAATTCCAGCTGCTGTTTGCAAAGTGACACAAAGCAGAAAAACGGAGTTAATGAAATTTTCCTATTGTATGAGGAATATATTTCTTGTTCATTTCAGTTTATTGATTTATTTACTGAATGGATGTGACTTGTTGGTAGGAGTCAAGAATGTTTAGAAATGTACATCTAAAACGTTTAGTTACCCAGCAGTATTTGGGGGTGTATTTCATATTTTTCTTAAATTTATATATATAATTATGTAATTATCTATTGGTTTAAATAAGCCGAACAGAAACATGTTTCGTCATGTACCATATTACCTAAAATGCTTAGTGAAGTGTGCATTCCTACTGTGGCCCTCAAATCATTGTCCTTATAAGTACTTACATTTAAATAAATATATAAATGTATCTGCAATTATTCAAATATTTGAATTATTAATAAAATGCATAAGTAAGTAATACAACTTAAATTATTTATTAAAAGTTTAATTCATTATATTTAAAGTCTACATAATAATTTGAGTGAGTAGTTAATTATTCTATAATCAACATTTATATAAGTCAACAATTTATTATAAATATCTTATACAGTTTAGGATTCACAGGTTCCCCCTGGTGGCCCGTAGGCCCTATGCACCCGCTTATGAATAAACGAATACCTTTTTGAAGCACCTTTTGGTTTAATTATGCAAGAAGTATCACAATATTTGTTTTCAACTTATTCACCATAGTTTCATCATCTTAATCACTCAATCTTGGCATTTTAAAAGAAATGTATACATTTTTTTGAGAGTCACATGCCTTTCATGCAAGCAACGTGAAGCAACAAATCTGATCCCAGGACATTGTGTCACTACGAATAAGTAAGTTGGTGAATCACACGATGAGTGACCGCTGAATTCATCTAATTATTGCTGCAATTTTAACAGAGGTGTCCTGAAAAGTTACTTTTTCTTTTCTTTTAGCCTCCTTTGAGTCACTTAATAGAGTAGCCAAATAGGAACCCAATTTAAAAAAATCTGTGTAAGTGTGTACAACATATTCAATTTGGAAATTTTCTGCTTTTTATTGACTGAACTCCGTGTTTTGAATGTATTTTTTTTCTTAGCCTTATTCTTGGTGAGTCACTTCAGAAAGTGACAAAACTAACCAAATACATACATATATAGGGCAATATGTGGAACGTTAGCCAGGGTGAAAGAGGTAATTGGCAATAAGAACTTTCCAATAAAAAGAATTCACATCTAATCTTATTAAAGCTACAAATATGTGACATCCAGCTTTTCCATCAACTCTGACCATTTTCCCTGTTCCTGCTGAAGATAAGCAACCCCACAGCATGATACTGCCACCGCTAAGTTTCACCATGTGGAAGGTGTGTTCAGTGCAATGTGTGGTGTTGGTTTTACACCTCACATATTATGCATACAAACTAAAAATGTCAGCCAGACTTCTTATAGCCATTTTTTTCAACAATGGCTTAATTTTTTGCCACTATTCACCAAGGTAGATTCGTGGATTGTCCAAATTATAATTGTCCTGTTGGAAGTTTCACCCACCTAAACTGAGTATCCCTGACCTGTCTGCTGTGTTCTTTCAAAATCAGCTTTATTGGTCAAGACTGTGGGCAAAAACAAGGAATTTGACTCCAGTTTCACATGTTCACAGCATACAGAGACTAAATATAAATATATAGACTTTAGAGATAAAAAAAAAATGAAAGAGCAACTATAGCTATATACAACTAACTATATCTAAAATTCTTTTTGTTTTTTTAAAGGCAAGTTAAAATAGTGCCAATGTATTTTGTTCCACAGCAGTGTAGTTGACTAATCAGGTTGTAATCTGTTGATTTTGTTCATCTGATTAACAGCCTGGGGCAAGAAAATGTCTCTCTCACAGCTGGTTTTTGCAAATAGTGTTCTGTAATTTTAGCTGCCATCTTCTTGACCTAAGAGACCTGTACAGTCCTTGAATGGAGGGAAGGTCAGTCCTGATGAGCCTCTGCAAACCTGATTGTTTGTCGTCTGTCCCTGTCATGTTTTGTGGCAAAGCCAGCCATACATCAGGAGATGTGTACAGGCCGACTGAATAATGGCAGCGTAAAAAGGTGACCAACAGCTCCTGTGGAAATTATTTTTTTTTAAAGGTGTACAGTGCAAGTTTAGAAGTTAAATGTTATTTATTTTCTTTCCCATACATGCCCTTACAGTTGCCTGTCATGTAAAATGAGTTTTCCTCTATTCACCGCAATTGCATCTATAGGCTAAATTAGTCAAGTCAAGAGAGAGTCATTTGGGCTGAACTTGGTAATGCTGTGAATAGGAATTTAATTCTGAATTCAGTTCAGTTAAAAAAAATTAATCTCTGATTGCTTATTGTTAAAAAGATCCACATTAGCTGTCACCAAAAGTGGGACGAGCTAGTCTTCCTGGGGTCCACAAGACAAAACAAAAATCACTTAACAATTAAACATTGTAGACATTATTATAGATGTCATCAGAATTCATTCCGAATAAGTTATTACATTCATATCTATTACATTAATTCTCACTTTCATACAGTGAATATCTTAATTCACTACTCACAAATTTAAATAGTGCATTCTCAAGTAATAATTAAAGAATACTTTACTATTCAGTTCACGTATATTCAGCGGACAATTATTCCAATAACTGATATATAACTGTTCTCTTTAAGTCATTTGATTTTGGACATGGTAACATCGTCTGACCACCATTAGCTGACCTTGTCACATAAGAATGAAGCTGATCACATCTGACAATTTGCTTATATAAGAAAACAGGTTGAAAAGAATAGACAGTGTTTCTAAAAAATGTTGTTGTATTGCAAGCCAAGCATCTGTACTCTACCATTAACCAGGAAAGTTGACGGTGCATACTGATGGTGTTTGTTCTTATGGAACAATGTAAAACCAACCTGACAGCTCTGTTCTGGGCAGTTTGTAATTTCCCTAGTTGACCTTTAGATGCGGAGGACCATACAGGTGCACATCTGATAAGATTAAATAAAATAGCATTTTAAATGCAGCTCCCTGGAGGGTTGTGCTATTTTTTGAACAGGGTTGTGAGCACCACATATAGTCCTTGGGGGTTACCTGGTGCCCGCGGACGCCATGTTGGTGACCCCTGATCTATATGTTGATCTATTGCTCTACTCCAGGTGAATAGGATGTCACGTGGATGTTTAGATCTCCAAATATCTATTAATAAAATTTTCTAAAAATAAATAAATAAACAAATAAATGATGTGGCGGTTGAACTTTCGGTCTACCAGCTGAGACTTTGTTGGTAAAGAAAAAAAAAAGTGCTGCCCGGAGGACTCTGCTGCCCCACAATGCTTCTCGGCGGTAATGTTTTGGTGACGTCACCAAAGGAAAGCAGCCAGACTGGGTGGGCTGGGCTGGACCCCTGCTTTCTGGTGTTTTACGCTGCCGAAAAACACTGCTATGAATGTCTGAGCCCCGTACGTGGACACACGGAGCTCCCAGGATGAGTTAGAGGCCGTATCCACACGGTAGGTGGTTGTTCTTCCTCCTTCCTGTCCCCGGCTCTCGGCGTTAGCTCCGTGCCCCACACACAGCTAGACTCGCTGGGCTAACAGCCTGTCTCTGGCTGGCGCCTCTCAGGCGGCTGGGGACGGAAAACACAAGCCGCCTCTGGACACGGCACCAGCGGGCCAGCAGGCCTCCATTTACCGAGCTCTGCCATCGAAAGCATCTCAGTAGCGCTAATTCTCCAGCCTCTGAAGGCTTTGACATTGCTCCCAAGGGGAAATCGACGCGTCTTAAGAGCTGCACTGACTGCGGAGAATCGGTCAAAGTTGGTTTAAAAAGCCCTCTGTGCAGAAAACGGCTTGCTTATCCCCACTGTTGTGTTACCTTGAGGTAAAACCTTTCAAAAACGAGTAATTCTGTGTGTATATATGTATGTCGTTGTAAGGGTTGTGATGAGCTGCAGAGGCGATGCTAGAATCTGTGAACACAGGGGGGCTTAGCCCAGGCTGAAAGGAAGTGTGCCAGCAAACATTGTTTTAAATATTAGTGTCAGAGCAGGTAATTGTGAAAAATCAGTAAGGACTTCAGTGTTTCCCGCAGGAATTTGGTTATGCGAGGCGGACCGACTCGCGGGGGGGGGGGGGGGGGGCGGGGTGGGGGTGGACGACACGTTGTCCGCGGACCGACTCGCGGAGCGGGGGGGGGGGGGGGGGTGGACGACACGTTGTCCGCGGACCGACTCGCGGAGCGGGGGGGGGGGGTGGACGACACGTTGTCCGCGGACCGACTCGCGGAGCGGGGGGGTGGGGGGGGGGGGTGGACGACACGTTGTCCGCGGACCGACTCGCGGAGCGGGGGGTATCCATGTGTTTTTTCCCTGCCATTCACGCACGCGCGAAAGCAACAACAACAAACCGCGTGTTAACGTCACTTTTTTTTTTTTTTTTTTTTTTTTTTTTTTTTTTGGAATGTTGGCGAGGCGGTAGCTTGAGTTTGGCGAGGCGGCCGCCTCGCCAAGATAGCGCTGCGGGAAACCCTGGACTTGTAACAGAGGTTATGACGGAGCCAAATGTGTTGTTTGTTATTGTAGAATAAGACATTTGTTGAGCGCAGCCTAAAAGAAAAAACTTAAGCTTGCATACTTGGTCAAACAGAACATAAGCTGCGTCTCAATTCGCAGGCTGCGTCCTTCGAAGGACGCATTTTAAGGCCGGTTATGTCACAACGATGCGCGGACGCTGTCCCATTTGGCAAAAATTCTGAGGATGCTTAAAATGCTTAAAATGCAGCCTTCAAATGCGTCCTCCTTTTCCCCGAATTCTGAGGATGGACCGCTACCATCCATAGTGGCCTCGCCTGCCATAAGATTTCCCGCGGTGCTTTGCGCGCTTTTTTAGTGATAGTGAAAGTAGTGGTTTAAGTCAGTTATTTACAGGGTTTGTACACATTTAACTATTCAATTCAAATTACTAAAGTTACAAACATAAACTTATATCAAGTCTTACAAATAAATATAACATTTTATATTTGAACATATTTGTCAATCTGCTGACAAGCGTTTGCTTAATAACTGGTGTATTATGATCAGTAGCAGGCCCCTGTGGGTGAAAATAATAGCAGGTAAATGTTACCTCTCCACTGCGCTCTCCCAGCCTGAGAAAAATTCGTCGCCGGTTTTGCTGCCGCCGAAGCCGTCTAAGCCGACTCTCCTCCTCCAATAACAAGTAAATAAAAAAATAAAAATTTCCATATCCATTATCCGTCTGGCGCTGTTTTTCCCGGGCTTGGGGTAGACGTGATGACGTCGTGTCGCAACCAGGAAGTGCTCCAAAGGCTAGACCGTCCCATTTACCAACGGCTGAGGATCCTCCGGAGCATCCTCCGATGGCTGGGTCCTCCT
Source organism: Fundulus diaphanus (assembly GCA_037039145.1). Classification (NCBI taxonomy): domain Eukaryota; kingdom Metazoa; phylum Chordata; class Actinopteri; order Cyprinodontiformes; family Fundulidae; genus Fundulus; species Fundulus diaphanus. The sequence goes on from CM073138.1 coordinate 26,636,653, forward strand.
AAGGCTGTGTAGGCTGGGTCCTTCGAAGGACGCAGCCTGCGAATTGAGACGCAGCTATAGTTAAACCCTGAAATGCAGCCGAATTAAGCACGTGCTCATTCCTCAGATCTGTAGGTAAGTCAAATCCGCTTTTGTTTATAGATCCAAACTTCAGCATTAAGCCTGCGTAAATTGTTAACATAAGTAAAAATAAATAAATAAAGACGAATCATATCCTAGGTAGATTTATTAGTTAAAAGTAGGTATGTTGCTGTGATGGGCATTCATTTTCTTCCAAAAAAATCTTCATGATCTTCCAAAGGACAAAAAAACTAAACAAAAAAAGAAACAACATAATAGCATCGTCGTTGTTTTTTGAACACTTTCATTCTTTTTAGAGCCCCAACAAAATTTTGGGTCTGTCCTTATTACCCTTAGTTTTGAAATGATATATGTGATCTTGATCTTGTTTTTCAGTTTGGTTTAAACTCGGTCGAACAAAATGATTTTGAAAACTTTAACATACCTACAACTAGTCTTTGGATTTTAATTATAACAAAATTAGCGTGGTTAAACGTCCTTTTAACGAGCTGTCGGGGAAAGGCTGTGTGTAACAATGCAGCGCCATCCCAGCGGTTTCTAAAAACAACCGGTCAGCTGGCTAAAAGAAGTTTTCAAATATTCCCAGGTGAGGAAAAACAGTCATTATGCGGAAGATAAAGGATCGCCATCCATCTCTGACCAAAGTAGCCCTGTTTTGCAGAGGCCGTGGGTAGGAGCTGCATATCTGGTAATGAGCTGATTGCAGGCTCCAACAGAGCAGGTAGCCTGACTAATTAACCAGTTAAGATAGTTTTGATGTACTTGTGTTGGTCTGTAGAGAGCAGAAAAATAAAAACAGGTTCTGACAGGGTTTCTGCACGAAGTCAAATATGTCCAGATCTTTAACATTAGCCCCCAAATCACATTTAGTTGTGTCCTAATTTTATAGGCTGATTTCTTTCTTTATATATTTTTTGCTTGTTCCACTGCCTTTTTTTGAGAAATTAGCTGGTAGCATCTGCTGCTCTGTTTGAGGTTATTTGTCAGGCTCATGGTGTGACAAAACTACAAGCCCCACGATTCAGGGCAGCAAACGTTCCCTTTTAGCACAAAGTCCTGAATGTTCAGCTTTTGCTCAGAATCTGTAAGAGAAACATTCACCTGGGCGAGGAGACGCAACCAGGAGCTAAAGCTCTGGGCAACATGGCCGTCAGGATGATGGGGGTACAGAGACCCTCCAATTTGGAGAGACTATGAAGGTCTCAATGGAAAAGCTTTCAGTGACTCAGAAAACGGGGACCAACTCAAGCTGTTTGTTTTTGGGTGGACTCTGACTGAGGACACCGTCAGAGGATCAGAGGATCTTCTCAGTCTGGTCATCATGTCCTCTGTGGAGGAGGCAGAGCCTGAAGACTCGGGATAACCCAGGTCCAATCACCGTGGCAGAGGTTAACTACCTCTGCCTCGGTGGGCGTGGGTGAGTTTCTGAAGGCTCTGGACATCACAAGACCGTCAAGGTGGCATGGAGTACCAGGACAACACCGCTGGAGTGACAGACTGGGGTGCTGGTTCCGATTTTTAAGAAAGGGGCCCGGAGAGTCTGTCCCTGTCATCGAGGGATCCCACTTCTCAGCCTCCCGGGGAAAGCTTCCTGTGGGCTGGTGGAGAGGAGGCTCCCACTGATTGTTGACCCTCGGATCCAGGAGGAGCAACGGAGGACCTGCTTTTTGTGGATGATGTGGTTCTGTTGGCTTCTGTGGGTCATGATCTCCAGCAATAGGGCTGGGCAATATAGCAAGACAGTAGAGAAAGTAGAGCCACTGCCTCTCCGCATGGAAAGGGGTCCGTTGAGGTGGTTCAGGCGTCTGAAAGGGATGCCCCCTGAGTGCCTCTCTTTGGACGTTTTCCTGAAAACAAGCGCCGCTGGGTCTGTCAGAATCAGCTGGAGGACGCTGCTGGGGGAAGGGATGTCTGGGGTTCCCTCCTGGACCTGCTGCCGCTGTGACCAAAGCTCGGATGAGAGCAAGACGACGGATGGATGGATCATTTCAAGTTGTTTGATGCTTAAACGGAACACATTTGCGGTTCATTTTTTTCCTTCTCTGTTCAGATCTCATGCTGTTCATCCCTTTGACAGCCAGGCCTAAAGTCACCCTTAGTTTAATCAAAGAGATTTGTATCTTCCTTTCCTCGTGTCAGAATCCGTAATCATGAGAAACCGGGGCTGTAAATGTGATTTTCTGCCTTCTGCCTGTGCACTCATTGACCTCTCTGTCTCTGGCATCTCTTCTGCTGTGTTGTTCGCGCAGGGAAACATGGGTCTTGGCAGTTTCCGCGTCCTTCTGCTGCTCCTCCTGCGGGCTCTGCAGGCATCAGCTGAGGACTCAGGTACTCATTTCTACCTTCATGAACCCACGTATTTATCAGTCAGTGGCAAACTCCTGTTACAACCACAACCTTTAATATGTTTGATGTGCTAGATCAACACAAAGAAGCACATAGTTATAAAGGGGAAGAAGTGCAAAACACAGTATCCCAGATTTTACACGAATAACATCGCGCAAAAATGTCAGGCATTTCTGTCCAGCCCGCTTCACTTTGATAACCTATAATAGTCTAATCCGGTGTAACCAATTGGCTTCAGAAATTGCCTAATTAGCAAAAGGAGTCCAATCGTGTGTTTAATTTAATCACAGTAGAAATCCAGCTGTTCTGTGGCGGACCCAGAGGTTTGCTAGAGAACATCGGCGAACAAACCACACCGTGAAGATCAGGGGACACAGCAGGTGGGGGGGGACTGCAGGGTTAGGTTATAAAGTGACGTCCCAAGGTTTCTAACCCTCCCAGAGCTCGGTTTGATCCGACACCTGAAAATGGAAAGAGCGTCCGTCAGAGAGGTAACAGAGCGGCGGTAGCCCTGAAGGGGCTGCAGATATGCACAGCTTATCGACACGACACTGCTGTTCATGGCCTGGAAAACATCCGTCTTCTTTAGAAGACGTCTGGCAAACGCGTGGAAATAGTTCCTCTGGCTAAAAGACCAAAATCAGACTTTCTGACTTTCATGCAAAACCTCCGTATGTGGCGGAAGACTAACCCTGATCTTCCCCCTGAACACCCCAGGGTCTGATGACATGTAGCTTTCAACCGTACTGTGGACATTTTAACCTTTGGTTTTGTTGCGATTGCTGTAGCGGTAGACTTCAGTCAAAGTTTGCAATTGAAAAGTACGGAAAAGACAATATTTCTCTCTAAACTGTGTTCAGCACCTTTAATGATCTGACTTCCCTCTGCGTTGTGGACTGAACGTCCCGCCTCTGCGCAGATGGACAGCTGGTGTGTCTTTGTGAGGGCCCGAAATGTCCCCAGACCCCCCAGTGTCACGGCACCCACTGCTTCTCCTCGGTTAAAGTGAGCAGCAGCGGGGACGAGTTTGAGCGCGGCTGTTTCGAGGGCCAAGGGAAGATGCCTCTGCAGTGCTTCACGACTCCGTCCGTCCATCAGATCATCCTTTGCTGCTCCCTGGAGCTGTGCAACGAAAACATCACCGGCGGCTTCCTGAAGTCCCTTATCCCATCAGGTCCGACGGCTCACGTTTGTGTCAGAATTAGCGATTACTGAAGGAAAAGGGGTGTTCTAAAAAAATACAATAAAAAAAACTTCCTATGTTGCCACAGCCCCTGAGGGGGAGCCTGTTCGGTACCGTGTGGACACGCTGGCGCTCTTCGTGCTCGCCCCGGTGGTCGTGCTGGTTCTGCTGTCTGCGGTGTCGGTGCTGGCCTGCAGGAGGCTCCACCGCGGCCGCCTGCAGAGGCTGCAGGAGTTCGACACCGAGCAGGGAGATGGTCTCATCACCTCCAACGTGGGAGAGAGCACTTTAGCTGTAAGACTAATAAAACTAATCAATACAAAGTCCCTGTGAATTAGGATGCGTTAATTTTTGTCTGTATACTCCAGCTACAGTTTCCAGTGTGAGCATCTACCTGACCTTTCACCTTTCAGGACCTCTTGGATCACTCGTGCACGTCAGGCAGCGGCTCGGGTCTTCCCTTCCTCGTCCAGAGGACCGTAGCCAGGCAGATCAGCCTGGTGGAGTGTGTCGGTGAGTGCACTCGGGCGTCTAAACAAATTAAACGTTTGCTTGGTACTCCGCTCCCGCGTTTCCCTTGCAGCTGTTTTATACAAACAGAGTAGAAACGGCCTGTGTTTCAGGTAAGGGGCGGTACGGCGAGGTGTGGCGAGGTCAGTGGCAAGGAGAGAACGTCGCTGTGAAAATCTTTTCCTCCAGGGACGAGAAGTCGTGGTTCAGGGAGACGGAGATCTACAACACCGTGCTGCTGCGGCACGAGAACATTCTGGGTGGGTTTTAGCTGGAACCATCGGGACGGAACGAGCGGAGGAGAGACTCAGGCGTTCAAGGTTTTGTTTTGTTTTTTTTGTCTCAGGGTTTATGGCGTCCGACATGACTTCTCGAAACTCCAGCACTCAGCTGTGGCTCATCACTCAATACCACGAAAACGGCTCGCTCTACGACTACCTGCAGCGCGTCGCGGTGGAGACGTCGGAGGGCCTGGCGATGGCGGTGTCCATAGCCAACGGCCTGGTGCACCTGCACACAGAGTTCTTTGGCACCGAGGGCAAACCGGCCATCGCGCACCGAGACCTGAAGAGCAAGAACATCCTGGTGACCAAGGAGCTGCGCTGCTGCATCGCAGACCTGGGTCGGCTTTTCCTCTCCTCCTTTTACCTCCTCTAATTCATTTAGTGTATATGTAGAGATTGAAATGCATTTTGTTGCACTAAAAACACAAAGCTCCATTGATTGAACTGGGTGTTTATGAATCAGATGAACTCATTAGCGCAGTGCTGTAGGGTTCTGGTGGTGGTCGCGTCAATACTTTCCAGCCGTTGTTCTTTTAGAGGTGTGTTTGTTCTAGTTTGCTCTAGCTCAGCGGGATTAGATGGAAAGCTTCAGTGGGCACCAGTTTCCCAGTCTTGCCACAGAATATTAATGGTTTATGTCTGGCCTTTGACTAGGCCATTCTAGTGTTAGGTGAGTCTCCACCCCAGGCTCAAGCCCTGTTTAAAAACTTTTGCTGGTTTTCTTCAGGTCTGTCGTGTATTTAATACCGTCCATCTAGGGCTGGGCAATATATCGAGATTTTAAAAATAGACATTTTTCAAAAGGAGATATAAGATATAATTTATATCATGATGGTCGGTGTTGCGTTAGAATTATACTTTTGTGTTTTCCAGTAGTGATTTTTTTCAGCAGTTTCTCAAATTTAGCTACAACCTGTGAGACATGTGGGATAAAGGTTTGATTCAGAGATGCCTTTTTATCATTACTTTATGAAAAACAAATCATATTGAGATAAATATTGTGTATCAGCATTCAGCCTAAAAATATCACAGTATTATTTTTGGTACATATGGCCCAACCCTACGTCCATCTTTCCATCAAACTCTAACCAGCATGATGCTGCCACCACCATGTTCCCCTGTGGGATGATTTGTTGAGGATGATGAGCAGCATTTGACCATTATTTGTGTAGAACCAGGTTAAAAGGGCCTGGATATGAACGTTCACCACACTGTTGAGACACTGATTTATAAGCGTTTGAAGATAACTTATCCTTTACCTTAAATGTCATAAGCATGAGCTGCATCGTGTTGCCCTTTCACATAAAATCCCAGTAAAACATTGTTTGGGCATATTTGCCCTTGTCAGAGCTTTGCACATTCTGAAGGTGATTAACATAACGCTGCCGTTTTGCCATAATGTCGTTTGTGCCGGTGCTCTGCAGGCCTGGCTGTGACCCACACCCAGGCCGACAACCTGCTGGATGTGGGCAACAATCCGAAGGTTGGCACCAAACGCTACATGGCACCTGAAGTGCTGGATGAAACCATTCAGACCGACTGCTTCGACGCTTACAAGAGGGTCGACATATGGGCCTTTGGACTGGTGCTGTGGGAGATAGCGAGGCGCACGTACAGCAACGGTGAGCTCCGTGTGTGCAGCTCAGTGATGCAGTAGCTCCAGCTTCTGCGCCGCCTAACCCAGGCCAAAATAACAGCGCTTTCCAAGACAAAGATTAAAAAAAAGTAGTTTGTGATGAGCAAACTTGAAACCTGGTGTGCTTTTCATTTTTGTAATTTCCGTGCAGGTATCGTTGAGGACTACAAACCCCCGTTTTACGATCAGGTGCCAAACGACCCCAGCTTTGAGGACATGAGGAAAGTGGTGTGTGTGGAGCAGCAGCGGCCGTTCATCCCTAATCGCTGGTTTTCAGATCCTGTGAGTGACAACATCGTTAGAGCAGTTACTGCTTTTAGTTGCTTCTCTCTCCCAATTTTGTTCTTATTTCTCACAAAAACCCAATTAAGAATGTAAAAAAAAAAAAAAAAAAAAAATGCATTAAGACCGTTCAACCTGCATAGGATGATTGTTTTGTGCATTTAAGATTTTTTTTTTCTTTTAAAATAATTTGTTTTTAAGAAACAAAATACAGCCGAAGGTGAGGGAGTCACTACAGTTCAACAGCTCAGAACTAAAACGGCTTAGGCCAAACTGGACTAAACACCATATTGTTCCCGATATAGCATTAAATCCATTAATGTGTTAGTCGATCCTATGCCAGGGCATCTCTTTGATGGTGTATTGGAACTCCCACCATCTGGTCTGTTTGCACAATCTGTGCAATTACAGCAGATTTCTCATTTATCTGTGTGACATTTTGTCTTTTAAGCTGAAGTCCAGTTGAGCAAGGTGTTAATCAACAGTTGCATTGCAAGCAGTGTAGCTGAATTAATTTATGAACTTAGTCTAGATTACATAATGTATAAGAGGGAAATAAAAATTAATATCCATAAGAACTAAACAGCTCAACACTGCAAAAACATTTTTTTTTATTGTTATATCTGGAAGCTCTGTTGAAGACATTGATTGTGGAGTTTCCTCTAACACACGTCGTCTCCCTCAGACGCTCTCTGCTCTGGTCAAACTGATGAAGGAGTGTTGGTACCAGAACCCCTCGGCCCGACTCACGGCGCTGCGCATCAAGAAGACCCTGGAAAAGATCCACAGCTCCCTGGAGAAGGGCAAGGAGTCGTGAAACGGGGGGGCGCCTGCGTGATGTCAGAGACGCGCTTCAACGTGGGCGCGGAGTCCGTTGGAACAAGAGGCAACCTGGAGGATGGACGGCAAAGCTGCCATCCTTCTCTTGCTCTTCCTTCTTCCCTGTGGTCGCCTCCCACCTACATCCCATCGGCTTGACCTGGAGCCGTTGCGTCTGAATGAAGCAGCTCGAGCTGTGGGACACAAGCGAGTTAGCGCTGTGGACGGCCGGCGTATCACAGCACACGCTCACGCTGCTTTAATGCACATTTTAGACAGCTCCGGGGTTCTGGCCTATTCTACACACCGAGTGAATCTTTGCAGTTCAACATCTGATCTCCAGCCAGCATATTTTCTGGCACGCGTACGTGGCATTCTGCTCAGAGACAATCAGATTTTACTGCACTCGTTTCGCTTTATCCTAACAAGCCAACGGATACTCCACACGTTCACTCACAAAAAGGAGAAGAGCCAATAGAATCAAACTTTAGTGCATTTAAAAAAAATGATATTTATATATTGAACCTCCACTGTTACCACACTACTGCGGATTTATGTAAGACTGGTGTATGATGATGTGTAAACGTATATAGTCATTAACGCTGTCGGACTGTAGCTGTCAACACTACCAAGTAGGACATAATTTGTTGAAGAATACAGGAAAAAGTTCAGGTTTTATGTTGGAGAAACAGGATCCAAGTGGAATATGAGGAGCGGAGACACAGAAGTTTAGATCTGGACGAATGTGAGAATAATCTGGGGTGTGTTTGAGTCGTTCTCTCCATGACGGATTGGTTGGAAAATATCCGACTTCAATGATTTTTTTTTTAGACATAGGAATTGGCTGCACAAGTTTGAATTCACTGTGGATTTTTTTTTTCCCTTATCCACACAGGCTCAAATATATACATCCAGACTGAGATTTAGTTGAATGTTTTGCTCAGCAAGTTGCACCTTTGGCCACGTTGTAGCGACCGTCAAGGTCCAGAAACGGTAGAACTTATTTAAATTGTTTCGTTTCCTGTCACAGACTCAAGAGTCCACCGATTTTCAGTGATCCCAGTCGCATGCTAAAGAAATGTTTTTAGAACGGATAAGGCCGACTAACATTAGGCATCCAGACCGTCTTGAAAATGTGTGGGCTCTGCTTAAAATCCAGGTCCATACAAGGAAACCAGCCAATTTTAAATAAGCGCTGCTATTTTTCATAGGAAGAGAAGTCGATTATCCAACGTTCGTAGCAAACATCAGGAGCACCCAAGCCTGCTCCTTGGAGAGAGCCTGAAAGTGTGCTTCTTAAAGAACTGGCTAACATTAATTGCAGGTAAGGCAGTTTTTTCATGACGATGCGATATATCGTGCAGTCCTAGTTGTATGTTTCTATTTGAGCCTGCACAAAAAAAATAATAATAATAAAACCCCAATATTTCTTAAATGAAGACAATGAAAACCACATCCACTCTGCTTTGCATACCTGACTAACTGCGTGAAGCTCATCCACACAAGCAGGACGGAGACGCTGCTGTCCAGTGTTTCCATTTAACGTCAGTCAGACGACAGCGCTTCAGTCTCAACACAGCCTGGGTCTCCTCGCGTCCTCAGCAAAGCCTCGCTGTACGGTTCGCACTCAGCGACAGGAGGGAGAGAAGGCGCTGCGTGTTCACCGGACGCCATTTTATTTCCTACAGGCTCAAAGCTCAAACGTTGCCTCGGTGTACAAAGAAGTAAAAAGGTCACAAGTGCCGGCTTTGTTTTTGAAGAAAAATAAATACTGCTCTGTCTTTTTTATATGTAATAAAACATTTACTGCACTCTTGCCTAATGATTGGCTGATGTTTGTTACATGTTCAGTGTCTATAAACTTTGTTCACCCATGTTTGCCTTTGAGTTCATTATTCCCAGCTTTAAAAATTCAAGCTACCTGCCAAATCTGAAGTCATCTTATGCATCTCCTCTGGCCTGAAACAGATACACACACACACACACCCCCCCCCCCCCCTTTACAACATTAGCGTTGATCTCCCTACTCTTTCTGAGCCATACTGAGACGTCTGCCCTGAGCTTTTTAATACGATGATTGATTCTGGATCTAAAGCAGGAGGCAACAAGTAGAGAAAGTGATTTTTAAGCTAAAACTTCACGAAGAACATCTTGTTTGTGTAAAGATCATCTGTGGTGCTAAGGATGCAGCTCTGGACTATGAATACGTAGCTGAGTACACCCAGACAAATCGTGTTGCAGTTGTCTCTTGGGAGGATTTCTCTTTAGGTTCTCTTTAGATCGTCTGGTAAAGTCTTATACGGGTTGAGGATGCCTTTGGGGTCCAGCAACGTCTTGATGTTACCCATGAGAGCCACGGCTGGCCTGGATTTACTGTAGTAGATGTAATTCCTCTTTTTAAGGCCCAGCCCATGTTCTGCGCTGATGCTGCCGTGAAACCTGGCCGTCCACTCGTAGACGAACGGCTCGATGGAAGCCAGCAGGGCGGGATCCTTAGCAGGGGAGGTGATATTAAGGTGGAGGTTGCCGTCACCTACCGGGTTAGGTGGGAAGTGAGAGCCGGGGTGAAAATAAGATGGAAAACCTTCTGACTCGTGCTGCGTTACGCGGCCTTACCTACGTGACCGTATCCCACCACGCTCCTGGCCCGCTTCCCCAGATGCTGCCTCATGTCTGTCACCAGCTGGTAGATGCGCTCCACCGGAAGGGAGATGTCGTACTTGTAGGTGAAGCCGTCGTGAGTCAGCGCCTCTGTGACGCGTTCACGCATTGACCACAGGGCCTGGAGAGGTGGAAATGGAAAGTCTGACTGCGTCGTCGTCATCAACTCTCGCAGACTCAAAACTAATCTAAAACAGCAGCAGCAGGAAAAACAGCTTTGCCTTCATTAAAAAGGGGAACAAGAAAAAAAAATTAGGCCTGATTCTCATAATACAAACATTCACTGTGAATTTATGGCAGACATTTTTAGTGTTCAGGCTTTTAATATGATACCTGGAGGGACGGACAGCTTTTGGAAGGAATGATAGAAGAAAGGCATTATGGAAGAAAGAAGGGGATGCAGATGATAGGAGAGGAAGGCAGGACATAAGGGAGGAAAGGATTCAAGGGAAGAAAGAACAGACATTTAGACAATGGAATAGCAACTAAATATTTTCTCATCCTGTAGTTTTATTTTTCTGTACTTATCCAAACCCTTTAAATGCTAAAATTTAATTAATGTAATCAACAACCGACCTTAAAAACAAAGACCACTGTCCAAGTCAGAACTTAGAGGTGAATTCCTTGTTTCAATGCTGCACAGAAAGGAGCCAAAACATTAAAACCAAGCTGTATGAAATGTGTGGGTCAAGATAGCTCGAGTTGGGGATCAACGTGGTAACTCTGTATTTTAAAACTAGGTTCTCCAGTCAGGTTTCTTCTGCCCGGGTACCTTTGGGCTTCCCGGTGCCAGCTTCCTGAGCAGCGGTTTCATACCAGGCTGGTCTCCTTTCAGCTTTAGGTAGCAGTTTTAGCAGACTGAAGTCCACATTACCCCGCTGAGGCTATTTTACATATACACTCACACTAGCCTTTAGTGGTTAGTAATCATTTACAGTAAGCGAGAGAAGCTGCTGTAAAACAAATGTACTTGCTAGTTAACCTGCTGATTGGTTTTATTATCTTATATTAGGAGATAACAAGGCTAGCGTTACAAAAAGCGAGAATATAGATCCAGCTTCAACTCTGACATTCTCAATAGCCTGTCAACATTTCTAAAGCAAACATTTTCCATGACAGAGGTTAAAGCTCAAAATGATACAACAGAGTAACTTTGCTGTTATATGCTCAGCCGTCCTGTTAATGCCAAAAGTCTTGCTCTCTCTCACTCTCTTGCAGCCTATAGGAATTGTTTTTGTGTTTCATCTGAGATCATTATTTAACACCTCACTCATACTGAAAATAGCCCACTCAGTAACGACATCCGCAAACTGGTTGCGACTTGAAAAGGCTTAGGACGAATGTGAACTTGTGAATTTCCCATCAAAAAGCCAAAAATAGGCTGATTTGGGTCACTGGTCAATTTCTGGGTATCTAGTACAAAAACAAAACTGAACAAAAGGTTTATGATGAACATCAACACAATCACCAGAAGCGGGGGTTTGCCAGCAGATCCCTGCACTGTGATGAGACGATCCTTGCTCGGTGTTGATCGCTTTGCTCCTTTCAGGTTTTAATTGCGGTGGTTTGAGGCTATTTTCAGGGGTGGGTTTGGCTCTCTGCTGAGTTCAGCGGGGCCGCGTGGGACGGACTCAGAATAGACCAGTGTCTGAGTTTGTTATAGTGAAAACACAAGTCGCCCACAGCAGGACTGTGCTTTTAATAGCTCGGGGACACAAGAGGACCTCTGTGATGCAAAGATATGCCAGAGTCTGGACGAACTATAATTAATTTAAGTTATTTTAGGTGAAGTTTGGTTGAATTAGTTTGAGAAACAAGAACATACGGTTACCTTTACTTTTGAGACCTCGGTTGCTACAGTGCCATCGGTAACTAATAACGACGTCATTGCTTCCTCTAGGAAGTTATGGAGCTTCTGGGAGTCGTGGTTGGAGTCCGATCCAGATGTTTCGATCACAATGTAAAACGGGCAGTCTGCACGACAGCAAAAATATAGTCTTTACGAAGCCTTGTAAAATAATTCATAACCCTTCAACGTTTTCAGACTTTGGCATGGTCCACAAACTGCTATAATTTTATAGGAATTTTAGGTAACGCCTCAACACAAATTAGCACCGCCTGTGAAGTGGAAATAAATGATATAGTTAATGCATTTTTACACGTATCTAAAAAGGTGCGTTCTGCATGATGTATTCAACCCCTTTTACTCCGATACCCGGAGATAAAGACTAAATTAACTAATTCCTTTTAAGAGATCGGTAACTGGAGAAGCAACCAAGAGCCCGTTGGTAACCTAAGAAGCTGCAGTGATCCGAAGCTCAGGTAGATTCTTTTGTTGTTGTCTTTTTTACAAGACAATAATTTGAAATGCCCTCCGACCATCTGGCATTTATGAAAGAAGAGCAAGAAGAAAGCCAGCTCAGCCTAGCAAATATATGGAACAAGGTGGCCTAGTCCACGTAAAACAAAATGTGTGGAGGATAACTATTGCTCCACATCACCCTGAACACACCATGCCCATTGTGCCGCATGGTGGTGGCAGCCTCATGTTTTGGGGTTGCCTTTGGATTGGCTTAGGCCACCATTTTCAGATTTAAAAAAATTATTGAAAGGCCATGTACCACTACTTAGTGGTGATATATCACATAAGCTCCCAGTAAAACACATTGAAGTCAGTGGGTTGTAACATGAAAAAATGTGAAAAAGCGCATTGCGACACGACGTCTGCGTTATCTTATATACTGTGTATGTGTGCGCATACCAGAGATAGGATTGGGCAGCTTCAGGTGTGTGTTCAGCAGCCTCATGCATTCACTATCCAGGAACTCGAAGGCTGACAGAATTTCTCCCAGCATGCCTTTGCAGAGCTGAAAGGTTTTCAGCAGCTGGTCAAAGGTTTCACAGCCTGCAGGAGAAAGCAGAAACACCTGTTGCTCAGCCTGTTATTTTGATTTTATTTATTTATTTATTTTCCTACGCTCGGTCGAGGAGCATGAACAACACTCGTACCCAGGAAAACAACATTAACGGATTTTGGCTTTCGAGGACAAAGGATGGAGACTGCAGTGATGACCCCCAGAGTGCCCTCTGAACCAATGAACAGCTGTTTGAGGTCATATCCTGTGTTGTCCTTGCGCAGCGTGGACAAGCAGTCCAGCACCTGTCCGTCTGCCAGCACCTAAACGACACGAGCGCAGAGAATCTCAGCAATCCCTACAAATGGTAAACAATGTCCAAAAGCTACAGCATTCGTTCTGTATGCACTCTGTACATACAAAATGACAAATAAAGATGTCCAAGTCTAAAAGACGTTGAAGCTGTAACACAGCCCTCCACTCACAACTTCAAGGCCCAGCACAGTCCCGTGTAGGGAACCGTACCGGAGCAGCCGCAGACCCCCTGCGTTGGTTGCCACATTGCCTCCAACCTGGCAGCTGCCCTTTGCTCCGAGGTCCAGCGGCATGATGTACTCCCTCTCCTCCAGGTAGAGGGTCAAGTTCTCCAACACACAACCTGCCTGACAGGTAAGAATACCTGTGGGGGGGATATGGACGTTATTTTTCACATATCCTTTTTCTTTTAAACTGGCAGCTGGTTCAAGCTGAACCTTACCAGAGATGTTATCAAAGGAAAGTATGCTGTTCATGAGAGAGGTGGAGAGGATGATCTCATCATGAACCGGCACGCTGCCACCAACTAGACCGGTATTGCCTCCCTGAGGGTTCACTGCCAGGTTGCGGCTGTTGCAGTAACTAAAGAGGCGAAACAAAAGGAAACCCCGAAAATATCATTTCTTGCAGAAATAACCACACCACTGGAATGTCTTTCATGTTTTATCACATTACAACCACAAACTTCTACATATTAAGATTACTTGAGATAGACTAAAGTAAAGCAGTACATAACTGTAAAGAGGAGGAGAAATTATGTATTGTTTTTTTCTTAAAAATAAATAAATAAATCAAATCTAGTCATTTTTGCCCACTTTATTCTTTTACAGCAAAATTACATTTGTCCTGCAGGATCTCCGTCCATCCAGCTTCCCATCAACAGAGCAAAAAGAAAAGCCTTCCCGCAGCACGATGCTGCCACCACCACATTTCACCAGCGGGACGGTGTGTTCAGAGTGATGTTCGGTGTTTGCTTGCTGCCGAGCACGATGCGTTGCTTGTTGGCCTGCAACTGTGGTTTCATCTGACTAGAACATCCTCTAGATTTCCTGTTTCTCCCACAAGGTTTGCGGCAAACATCTCACTGTTTTCTTTCAGCAACTTATTCTCTCAAAGGCCAACTATGTGGGGTGTACAACTAATAATTTACCTATCAACAGATTCTGAGGAACTTAGATGCGTCTCTCTTAAGCTCCTCCAGGGTTATCCTCAATGCTCTCCTTTCCCATCATGTCGTAGGGGAGTAAATCAGCGGCTTTGTCACAATACGATGTGACGTCGATTTGCTTGGATGGCGATACGATGTTGGACGATGTCACAAAGTCTGTTAGGATATGATTTCCATCATGTTCAATGTACGCGATCGATATGATGCGTTGTCATCTGCCCATCTAACACAATTATTTACATTGATATCAGCTCACCGAAAAAAAAATATTTTGACCATTTTATTTCTAAGCCCTTACAGGCATCAGGCATTTAAAACAAAAACAGCATTCATCTAATTAAAAAATAAATAAATAGCTCACTATGTCATGGCTTGTGAATTTCAAAATAAGAGTTGTTGTTTTTTTTAAATGATGACATGGATTGATGTCTTTATTTTGCATCAATGTACTTAAACTTTAAATTAAAATTAAAGTAAACTTTTCCATTTTTAATGATTGACTGAACAGCACTACATGAGAAGTTAAAAGATTGGGATATAATTTATAAACCTTTGCTTGTCACTTCTTTAAACTTTGGTCTTCATGATGCTTTTTGCTCTCTAATGTTCTCCAAAGGACCTCTGAGGCCCGCTTGGTGGAAACATTATTTTTATTTCATTTAATGATACATATATAGATGAACTCCATTTACCATATAGGCAACCTCGGACTGGAATTGGTTGTGCTGGATTGTATTGGAGTAAATGGAGCTGAAAACAAATATGCTTTTTGAGTTTTAAACTGTAAAGCATTAGTTTCCCCTTCAGATGAACGTTGTGCAGCAAGTTCTGCTGGTCTATCACAAAATAATCCAATAAAGATCATCATCATTTGTAAAGGGGCAAAATATGGAAAGAGACAGTGGGGTATGAAAACCTTTGCAAGCTATTATAATATTCACTCATGTACCTGAGAATTTGTGACACTTCCTGTGCCGTCTGAGGTCTCAGCAACACTTCGCTGGAACCTGCAGGAGTCAAACAAACACCAGGAGGAGATCTAGGCGTACGGTAGACGAAACAAATAAAAGGAAAACGTGAGACATGCAGCTGCAGGATTCACCTCTGACAGACTTCAGCCAGTCCTCATTACTGGACTGCACCAGGTCGGGGTCGGTGATGGTCCTGCCTGGCAACGTCTTCCTGAAGAAGGCCAAATCTTCCACAGTCACCCTGGAGAAAGGCAGCCTCTGTGGAGCAGCAGCAGCAGCAGGAGACGACCTGGATCCATCTGCTCCGACGTGAAGCTGACGACAGAGGGCCCCACTTTGTGGACTTGTTAGAAAGCAGGGCTGGGGGTCAGCAGCTGGGGGGCGTGCTCTGGACAGGTGTCTCAGAGCTGTCCTCAGCTGTGGAGGCGACTGGAAAACTCTTAACATGGCTGGAAGATTGGACGAGGAGGCGGGAAGACAGTCCGCATAGAAAAAGTGGAAAGAAAATTAAATATTTGTCATTTCCTCCCCTCTCTCTAACCTGGAAGTGGTGAAAGGAAATAGGCGAGTCTTAAGGACAATTATGCTAAAAAAAAATCACCATGGCTACTAACAACGCCAAATGTGTCTCTTTACGTCTTGTGGCGTGAGACGAGCAGTCCGACTGAATAAAACTACAGGTCACACAAGCTAGACACGCCTTCTTTATGTGCCGTTTTGTCTCTGACCTGAATGACTTTATGCATTAAAACAAACTTTAACCCACCGTCAGCGTTCGTTTAACTACCAGCATGCCCCCCTCCTGTGCGACTCGTATTTCCCCTTCATACAACCCTGAGCTGTCGGTCATAAAGTCCAAGGGCTGCTTAGTGATTCACACATTTCGGTTTGTTTATCACTAGCGTGCTAACAAAACCCGGAAGTTGTATCTAGGTAAAAAAATTATATGCGGCAACCAATCAGGAGGCTCCTTGCAGGTTCAGCCAATAAGTGAGGGTTTGATTGTAAGTCAACAGCCAATGATGGTTACCCCTATTTTCCACTATAAAAACACAAAAAAAAATCAGCTGACAAAAGGGATTTTGTTGTAACGTTGTGTTTTTGTAATGATAAATACTTAATTTGTAATTTTACCCCATATCGCTTTACTTTTTAGCTTAATGTTTACTGCAGTGAGCAAGTTTACTGGCAAACAAGCTTATTGTTCACATCTAGCAATACTAACAGTGCTGTGAAAACTAGTTTATGCTTTTGTTGCCTAGCTGTTTTGGATACAACTGCTTTTCCTTTATAAATGAAAGGATTGGGTTATCTCTGATATTAAAATGTGTCGTGATCTAAATATTTAAGCGTCACAAAGAAACCCAATTTGTTCAGCGCTGCAAAATATTGAAGGCACGTAAACAGTTTTAGGTTGCTTTGGCAACATGGTTACCCGTAAAGGTAATTCACAACCAGAGCGCAGTGATTATACAACATCCAACTTTGATGTTTTCATTTTAAAACAAGCAGTGGGTATACATATTTAATTTTGCGATTTTGTCTCTAACCAACACAGAATTTACACAAAAACTATGAATACAAGCTGAAATATATACAGAGAGGTTTATAAGCCTAATGGCTGCTGGTGGCAGCGTCATGCTGAGGGCGTGTTGTCCCACTGATCGTGCAATTCACTCAGTGGATGGAATAATGAAGAACTACCTCAAAGCTCTTCAACTTTATCTCCAATCTAGTTAGCAGGTTGAAGGTTTGATCCAGATGGGTGTTTTTTGTCAGAACCGTCCGTCCGTCCGTCCGTCCGTTGTCTTCCGCTTATCCGGGGTCGGGTCGCGGGGGTAGCAGCTTCAGTAGGGAGGCCCAGACGTCCCTCTCCCCAGCCACTTGGGCCAGCTCCTCAGGAGGAATCCCAAGGCGTTCCCAGGCCAGCCGGGAGACATAGTCCCTCCAGTGTGTCCTGGGTCTCCCTCTGGGTCTCCTCCCGGTGGGACGTGCCCGGAACACCTCTCCAGGGAGGCGTCCAGGAGGCATCCTGACCAGATGCCCGAGCCACCTCAACTGGCTCCTCTCGACGTGGAGGAGCAGCGGCTCTACTCTGAGTCCTCCCCGGATGACTGAGCTCCTCACCCTATCTCTAAGGGAGAGCCCAGACACACTACGGAGAAAACTCATTTCAGCCGCTTGTATCCGGGATCTCG
Organism: Fundulus diaphanus; assembly: GCA_037039145.1. Lineage (NCBI taxonomy): Eukaryota > Metazoa > Chordata > Actinopteri > Cyprinodontiformes > Fundulidae > Fundulus > Fundulus diaphanus. The sequence goes on from CM073138.1 coordinate 26,653,962, forward strand.
TTCTTTCGGTCACGACCCAAAGCTCGTGACCATAGATGAGGGTAGGAACGTAGATCGACCGGTAAATCGAGAGCTTCGCCTTTTGGCTCAGCTCTCTCTTCACCACAACGGATCGGTACAGCGCCCGCTTCACAGCAGACGCCGCACCAATCCGCCTGTCGATCTCCCGCCCCATCTTCCCCTCATTCGTGAACAAGACCCCAAGATACTTGAACTCCTCCACTAGGGGCAGGACATCCTCCCCAACCCGGAAAAGGCACTCTACCCTTTTCCGGTTCAAGACCATGGTCTCGGATTTGGAGGCACTGATTTTCATCCTGGCCGCTTCGCACTCGGCTGCGAATCGCTCCAGTGAGAGCTGTACATCACGCCCTGATGAAGCCAATAGGACCACGTCATCCGCGAATAGCAGAGACGCAATCCTAAGGCCACCAAAGCGGATCCCCTCAACACCTTGGCTGCGCCTAGAAATTCTGTCCATAAAAGTTATGAACAGAATCGGTGACAAAGGGCAGCCTTGGCGGAGTCCAACTCTCACCGGAAACGAGTCCGACTTACTGCCGGCAATGCGGACCAGACTCTGACACCGGTCGTACAGAGACCTGACAGCCCTTATTAAAGGGCCCGGTACTCCATACTCCCGGAGTACCCCCCACAGGATCCCCCGGGGGACACGGTCGAATGCCTTCTCCAGATCCACAAAGCACATGTAGACTGGTTGGGCAAACTCCCATGCCCCCTCAAGAATCCTGCTGAGGGTGTAGAGCTGGTCCAGTGTTCCACGGCCAGGACGAAAACCACACTGCTCTTCCTGAATCCGAGATTCGACTATCCGACGGACCCTCCTTTCCAGAACCCCTGAATAGACCTTACCAGGGAGGCTTAAGAGTGTGATCCCTCTGTAATTGGAACACACCCTCCGGTCCCCCTTTTTAAATAGGGGGACCACCACCTATTGTCAGAACAGCGATCAAAAACCAAAACACACCCCCAAACTGCTTTAGGAAAGCTGATGTTAGGATTCCTGGCTTTGGAAAGAATAATGCCTGCGAACAGCTTTTGGAATGGCCTTGACTTTTAATTTAAAATTTGTAAACCCTGTGTCTGTCCTAGGAAACTAAACAATTGAAGTGAGCTCTACTTTTTCATATTGTTTTCAAATATGCACCCAAAATTATACCATAGCTACAGAAAAGGGATAGTTTATCCAAATATTAGGACGGTGTATGTATATATTTGAGCCTGTGGGTATAACTTATGAAAAACTAGAATTGAATCCACAAATTTGAATTTGTGGATGTTCTTAACTGCACCTTGAATAGTCAGCAATTCTGTCCCAACAAACTGGTCACATAAATCAATAAAAGCCCCAAATTGTCCCCATGATGTTTATATAAACTTCACATTATATATCTGCTAAAACAGCAAAGGATACTGGGAAAAGATGGACAATGCAATCATCAGTCCCATTTTTCCATTATTCACACCAGTACAATACAAGAAATGGAGAAAAACGAGAACGTAAATCAGTACAAAATTATTTATTAGAAACTTTGACAATATCTTCAGTTTTTTTTCAACATGCAGTCCGTAACACAAACTTCATGCATTTTATCACATTTCAGTGTTTTTTTGTTTTGTTTGTTTTTAAAATCATCTCAGCTTACAGTATGAATGGCTCTGTACATTAGACCGTTTTAACCAGCTGTAATTTACACTTTCAGTGAACGCCATGAATGAACCTCCAGAAGGATAAGCCCGGTGAGAAACAACGGGCCCTGGGTAGAATTGGATTTTTAATTAATTCAATCCGAACTGACGAAGAGCCAAGCTTAAATAATACTGACGGTCAGGCCTGCGTTTTAGCTGCCATCACGAAGAAGAAAATCAAAACACCCGTCACCTGACAATCATGCAGTCTTTGTGGATATGTACAGCATGCAGTTTTCTCAGGTGAAAACTTGAATGCTAACCTGGCAACCAGAGCATACGACCAATACTTCACAACTTAGCAGCTCATCTCCGCACTCGTTTCCAGCTTTAACCGCGTAAACAGAACCGTTGAGGTGTAGGAGCATTTCATAGAAAATTTCTCACTTTCTAAGAAAATAATCCACTTTTCTTTACTCTGAACCTTGCTGTTTTTTTTGTTTTTTTTTTACAGCAGGTATTATCGAGGCTCCGTGAAGCCTTAAAGGCTGCAGGTAGACGGCGCTGAGCTCAGCAGCAACCTGGGTTGGTTGTTCTCCTGTACTCATTGCATCCTCCCCAGCCAGGCTCTTCACTTGGGACAGGAGTGATCCACGGTGAGCTGCTGCTGGTCAAAGTCTGATATGAGCTTCTTGATGTGGGCCAGCTTGTTGTGCAGATATTCGCAGCGAACTTTGTCCTGATTGTAGTTGGGATTGGACTTAAGACACAAACAAACAAATAAAATAGATTACCAACAGGCGAAGCAGAGGAGACATTTGTTCAGAAGCGGTCTGAAAAGAGGAGAGTTACCTTTTTAATTTTGCGGTACTCCTGTTGGATTTTATTCCGAACTGTCTGCGAGAAGAACAAATAAATAAATCTCCAGACCTTCTGTAAAATGTTTAATAACGCAAGATTTCTGTTTCAAAGCTCTCCTTGCTGAGGCGCGGCTGCATTTCTTATCGCTTACCTTGTATTTCCGCGACTCGTGGTGAAGTTGCTTGAGTTGAGCGTCCAGCTCCATGAACTGCTGCGTGACGCTGTCGATGCGAGCGTGCAAATCTCTGTACTCGCTGTACTCCTTATTGAAGTCCTGCTTGTAACTCTGTCTCTGGTTTGGGCTGGAAATCAGTGTGTACTTCCTGCACAGGGTGGGGGGGGATACTGGTAAGAGCAGAGAAATGATGTCTAACATCTTAATGTAGACGATCCACAGCATGTGGCTCCAGCAAATTTCAATCAGGCCACTGTGGATCTCTGCAGCTCCTCCAGAGGGGCCTCTTGGTTCAGTTTAGATGGACGGCCATGTTTTGGTAGGATTGTAGTTTTATGAAATATGCATTTTTTCATAATAAACAGCTTTCATTAAGCCTGATTAAATATAGAATGCCTTGCTGAGCAAAGCTTTACAAAAAAATGCAGCAACACTAAAATGTTTAACAATCAATCCAAAAGCTTAGGAAACCACATGCCTTTCTGTTAAGAGGGCAAACGTGCGAGATCCTTCATAGGTTTTAGGATCTACAAAGACTTACAGATTCCTTTTGTACAAAAAAATGACTATTTTGTTAATTTCAACAAAGATATTGAATGTTTAGGTTATTATTGAGCAAATGGAAAAGATTGGCCACCACTGGTCTTTCACATAAAGTCCCAGTAAATATTCTGGTTCCAAGGTGGAACCACAAAGACTGACTACATATCTAAGCCACTGCTTGGAGGACATGGAACGACACGCCCCCCTGTTTACTGCTGGAGATTGCAGGGGAACAGGAACCGTCTCCTAACTATTACTTAAACAAGAATGTAACCAGGCCAAACAAACAGGACTTACAGTATATAGTCCTCTGGGTCAGTGTCCACTTGAGGTACGTTGCAGTCAAACAAAAGTTTACTTGTCTCTGTGAGAAAGAAATGATGTAAGTAAGCAGGAACGTACGGCAAAATGTACAATTTCTGTATGTCTGTCATCTCTCACCTTTGCCTTCCAAAGGAACTTCGTCATTTAAATAATCTGAACTGCGATCTTTCTCTGTTTTTCTTTCCTTTTTGTCTCTCTGTCCATCTTTCTCCTTAAAAGAAACATCCAAAAATATCAATACGTCAGTTTAAATAGAAATCACATTAAAAAAAACAACAACACATAAACCAGGCCCATGTTTCCTCACCTGATCTTTGTGTTTGCTCTTCTTCTTTTTGACCGTGTGTCTCCTCTGATCGGGCGCCATCAGCGGCGGAGGGGGCAGCTCGGAGTCGGGTTTCCATTGACCGTCTGGGTCTTTAGGTTCCTCTTGAGGAGAATCCGTCGGCTTCAGCCTTTTAGCCACTTCTGTTTCCTGTTGACAAACTGCTGACAGCGAGTCAAAGAGTCTTTTCGGGTCAAGCGAGTTCTCTCGCCCGTCCTCCGCTGCGTCTCTCCCAGCCTCCTGTTTAGACGACCTCAGCCTTAAATCCTTACTCGTCGATTTGCTTGTTAGGTGGGATATTCTGGGCTTCTTGCTGGACGCGGGCTTGGCGTATTCATCCAGGAGGGGGTGTTTCGGGCGGTGTGCTGGTGAAGAGTTGGGGGTCTCCCGAAGTGGGCTGACCTGGGCCTCGGGGACGGCGAGGAGGTTCTGCTGTGGTTGAAAGAGCCTCCTGCAGGGACGACGTTGAACATTAACCATCAAGAAGGCGGAAATAAAACTCTGCTATGAAAGCGGCAGCGAAGAGCTGCAGCTTCCAGGTGCTGCGGGTTTTCACTGGTTAAATAGCAAAACACAAAAATAAGGAACCAAGAGTACGATAAATGCACCTTTGAAAAGAATGTTTACCACAGTGCACATTTTAAACTATAGTGCTAAAGTTTCTTTTTTTAAGACACTTCAGTTCACATTTTGTCTTGTTTGGTTTCTCCAACCATGAGAGAGAAGACTTATTTTCTATTTAAGTGCAGGTTTTCTCCCCAGGCAGCTGCCAACAGGCAGACAACTGAATATAAACACAAGACGAAGACGACCGAATAAAAACAGCAAGTCGCTGCTGTAGAATTAAAACGGCGATGAGAGCCAGACGAAGAAGCTCCCAGGATTCATCTTGATTACCTGACGAGGATGCGTTTCAGCAGCTGCTGGTCCCCTGAGGTGTAGCCTGGCCAGTCCTTCTGCAGCTCCTTATAGAACCCGTCCTTCAGAACAAACGTGCTGTCTCTGTTACTGAGCTGCCCCACCTGCAAACAAGCCGGCACCACCTGTCAGCCCATTCAGCTTCCCCTCCCACGCAGCTGCTATGTTTGACTGCTTTACGGTCCCGCTACAAAAAAAAGAAAAAAAGAAAGTAAACCTTCCTCACCTCCGTCATAACCGAGTCCAGCGCGTCTTTGTCTCCCTCGGTAAGCCCGTCTCTCTGCAGCCGCAGGATCAGCTCGGGCCTCTTGAACGGCCTCAGAGCCAGCAGGTGCATCACCCTCTCCCTGAGGGCTCGATCCCGGACGTCGCCCACGCTCTTCCTGCCCACTGGGCAGGGGCCCTTCTTCGGCCTCGGCACGCCGACCCCCCGGCTCAAGTTGAGGAGGGAGTGAGGCGAGTGTTTGGGCTTGGTCAGCCTGGCCAGCGCAGGAGCAGGAGCTCGCACGGTCACCTTCTTGCCTGAGAGAGAACATTAAAAACAAATAGGAAGCAATTAATATGGAAATCTTATTAACAGCACATTTTAAGAATAAAAGTCACAATAATGACCGGTGACAAAAAACAAACGAACAATACAACTAAAAGGTCTGCAGAGATCCTGTTTTAAAAATATCATCCAGGCTAGAGCACGTCCTGTTCAGACACGAGCTCGAAGTCCATTCAGTTTCTCTACCAGCCACATGAAAAGTCGGATTATGGTTTGCAAATTCACAAAGGGATACAACCCTAATTTCTAGAGACACGTCCCCTGGTGAGATGAGAAGAAAAGGGAAGTGCTTGGCCATAATCACCACTGTTACATTTGCAGGGAAGGAAGCTAGATAAACCTCTGAGCACCATCCCAGCTGTTGGGCAGGTTTATGCGCCGGGGGCGTTTTGCTGTGGCATCATGACGAAACACTGCAGCAACGTCTCAACGCAGCCAGGAAATGTAGAGTTTCGTCACAAACGGGTCTTCTAAATGAACAACCACCCTAAACGCTTTACCGCTAAGCTAGAAGGAAAACGTTGTTAAAAGACAACCAAGTCGATGTTTTCACAAAGCCCTGAGCTCAGGTCCATAGTTTCTATACAGAGCTGAAAAGGTGTACGACTTCCATCCAGGAGAAAAGGACAAAAAAAATGGTTTGTGAGAAGCTTGGGGAACAATATATCCACTTAGTTTGCCAGTATTCCTTAAAAGACAACAAAAAAACAACAACAATCAAACACAGATGTTAATGTGTGGGTCATAATATAGATTACCAGTCCAGTATTTACATTATGGCTTTAATGTGTGCAGAACGTCCAGCGTTTCAACAGTCTCGGGGATCAAGCTATCCGGATCACAACCTTGTCCTTGCGATCCGGACTTTATTTTCATCTCAAGCTATTCGTTGTTTTTGCATTAAAAACATCATGATACAATTTGATGTCCACGTCACACATGAAAATATGATCCAAGCGAAGCATTTGAAATAAAATGGGATCAAGAACAGAGCTCTGTGGAACCCCGTGCTTGAAAACACCTGAAGATGATTTGAAGTTTGCTTTTGCGGCTGAGAACTTCTTAATGATGAAGAAAATGGACGTGCAGCTGTACCATACACAGCTGGGGAGACGCTGAATGGCTTAAACCCAGGGTTAATAAGACCGCACCACGGCACAACAACAAGTCAGAGACTCAGAGGAGAGCTGACTCAGTCACGTGGCTTCTATGAAAACCAGATTAGTATCATTTGGCATTTTAAAGTCATTTATGGTACATAAAAGCTTCGTTGCTACAACGTTCTAAAAGATTTGGGCTATTAGGGAGAGTTGATCTAAACCTCAGTTAAGGCAGCCTTTGTGGTGATCTATAAAAATACCCTTTCTTTTTATTATTTAGGTTTTATAAGGCGACTTTATGCTATTTTCTTTTTTGGTTTGTTTTTATGTTACCCAATCCTTTGAGTCTGTACTAAATATGCATTAACAACAAACTTGTTAGATGACTGTAGGCAAGATCAGACATGCGAGGAAGGAGACTTTCTCTCTTAACTTTCTCCACTTGCAGAATTGTGAATAAAAAAAGAAGACCTCAATTCACCCCACCAGAAAGCCACAGTCAGGTTACAAAGACACACACACACAGCTCAGTGAGCAGATGCAGCAATCTAATTTAAGAAATAACCACACAGTTGCACAAGTCTGCTGTAAGCAATGTTGACTTTTTTTTTTCTACTTCTTCTTCTTCCGCTAAACTGACAGAGTCATCATAAGTTAACATCTTAGCCTGCATTAAGTGTGTCCGTGTTTGTAGGTTCATCAAGAGATGATGACAGCGACTAAAGCATCAGCTTAGGAGGAAGTGGTTTGGTGGTTGGATGTGCAAAAACAGCGGTGGCACAAGGAAAAGCTAAAACGCTGGTTCTGTGATGCAAAGTGCAAACGGATTGTTCTGGATTTGTTTCGCTAATCTTTGGCTGAACTGAAACACAAAAATTAACAGAACAAAAAAGGGAAAAAAGTGCAGGAAAAAAAAAAAATAAACAAGGCAGCTGTTACAACATCTGTTTACCACACGTTTCCAAGGCAAAGCAATGCAATATGGCTGACAAAGTTTTCTGGATGTCAGAGGCCCAGTGCGAGGCCGTCTTCAGGGCGCCGGCTTCCCCTGGCTGGGGTCAGGGTGTAAAGTCAGACACGCTGCAGACACTTCTGCTCGTCTTACCCTGGTAGCGCGCTCCGTTTTTGATGACGATGGCCCCTCGGCTGCGCGTCTCCTCCTCGGCCTGGGCCATGCTCTGGCGAGCCTTATCGTACGAGTCGTCGGTAGCGTTGACTGTCATCTTCTTCTGAATCACCCCGAGACATGTGAGCTCCTCGGCAGCACTGCGAGCGAGAGGGAGGACAGTCAGAGCTGGCAGAGCCTCCGGCATCCTGTGATTCCTGGTCCTGACAAAAAGCTGACGCCTGCTTGCATCAGCCAGACCCTTTCATCACCTGAGTCTAATCGGTTCCTTTTGTTTTGTTTTTTATTAGAACAGCTCTAAAATGTTTCAGTTCTGAACCTGTCAGGACTCAACGGAAGATGTTAAGAACTTTGTTTTTCTTCAACATTACTAAAAATTTCATCTCTGCTTCCCTGTGACGTCAGGGATCCTGGGGTTCCTCTGGTAATCAAACCCCGAGACGATTTCAACAATGTGACTTTTTTCCAACAATGTTATACATGCAGACAAGATACTTGTTTTTTTACCCATTAAGGGAAGTTTTTGGCAAACCGGAAACCTCAAAAAAAAATATATATTTATATATATATTTGCTTCATATAGAAATCAGAATAAGGGCTGCAGCTATATGACCAGCTACCAACTAACAACTCTAGCAGAAACTCTTTGCTTAAGGAAAGAAGATGATAAAAGGTGCTATTTGTAATATCGGCGAGGTTTTTCCAAAATGAAAAAGAAAAGCTAAATAGATGCAAGAAGCTATTTGACAAACAAGCTGCATTGTCTACATCTCGAGAAATGCTGAGGGATTCTTTTTGGCTAAAAATCTTTATCACGAGGCCAATTGGAGATTAAAAACGGGCCACTAAATGATGAGTGAAGTCTGCTCTTCACTTGTGCAAAAGGAAAGCTCCAGGCGATTGTTGCGGGGTTTTTTGTGCGCCATTTCTTTTCTGCTCACCTCGTGCTGCGCTGTTTGACGCAGTCAAAGCTCCCATGCGGACTGTTCCGGGCGACGTTGGCCACTCCGAAGGTGAAGATCCTCGCTTCACCTCCATTTTCTGAGCAAGGGATGGTGATCCTCTGCAATACAGATTACACATCTCAACATTAAGCATTGATCAAACATCTCAAATTAGGTTTAGGACACAATACGGATGGATGGTGGTGCTGGTTGAGCAGTAATAGCCGGCCGTCTTACCCCTTGATTCCCACTGAAAGTGATGGTGGGATGGGAAGACCAGCTCTGCAGAAACAAAGACAGAAACCGTGTGAAGAGCCTTGCTACTACTTGCATTATTGCAACATGTTGCATTGTAATTTATAACTTCACAAGCAGTCATGATCAGAATACATTTACTCACAGTAAATTGACACAAAGCAAGTGCTTCATTAAGAAATGGAGGAAACCATAATCATACACTGGCATTTTCTAAGTTTCGTGAATAAAAGTCTGAAAAGTGCGGCCTGCATTTCTATTCAGCTTCCCTGGGTCTTCTGTATTTTTTTGCTGCCCTTACAGCTCCAAGTCTTTTGGAGCATCTCTTTGCCCGTTTTGCACACCTACAGACCAAAATGTTTGCCTCTTTGTTTTTTTTCTCCAACATATAACTTTATTCAGACAGCACAGAGAACACCTGGATGTCAGCAGTACTTTGACTGGGTTAAACATTCGACGGCCTCTCTCACTGTAGGTTTAGAGGCTCCATCCAAATACCCTTATAGAGTTAGGACGCTTTAGCCAAAGCGGAAGAGTGTCAGCGGTCGCCATGATAAGTGCTGTCCGAATAGTGCACTCAGTAAGGAAGGAGGTAGGAAAAGAAGCCTGTATGCTCCCTCCCCCGGCTAGTTTTTCCTAGAAACCCGGCGCTAAGAAGCCTTAAGGCATCCCACAATCCTTTGCGTGACATGACATATCAGCAAAGCCCCCTCAAGGAAATCAATGAAAATGTCCGGAGAGAAGAGAGTGCACACTTTGTAGTTCATTTTCATCCATGTGCGTTTCCGTCACGTAATGGCGTCGGAGTTAAAGGCTGTCCGAATTCGGCACAGCAGGCTCCTTTCCTCCCCAAGATAGAGTTTTTACAGTTGTTGACCCCGTGAAAGGTCAAGGAACAGGAGCTAGGAGCTATAATTAACACGACATATTCGGATGGAGCCAGTCATTGTCCTGCAAGAAGGTGACCATCCACCCTACAGGTTTTCTTCCAGGATTGCCCTGCTTTTAAGCTCCATCCATCTTCCCTTCGAAGAGTCGAAGGGAAGATGGATGGAGCAAGGACGAACATCCCACAGCATGATGTTGCCACCACCATGGGGAGCGCGTGTTCAAGCTAATAGGAAGGGTTAGCTTTCCACCGCACGCCACATTTTGCCATTGAAAGTTCCCCTTTGAGCACGTCTGACTTAGAGCTGCTTCTCCCACACGTCTGCTGTGTGCCCTTCGCTGATTGTTTTATCCCTGCCACTCCATAGGTCAATAATCCGTGGGGTCCCCATCTAACTACTAACCCTGAACCTTTCACCTGAACTGTGAATCTGGGCAGAGTTATTAACCCAGAGTTAATATTGGCTTCTTAGCTGTTTCTCTGACCTTCTCGTCCAGTCGGTCCGTTTATCCGGATTACTGCCAACTTTCTTCTTTCCTCTCTTCCTCCTCGATGCTTCCTACACCCTTTGAACATTTCTTCTGCCACGAGACTCTTCCCCGCTGGCATTGTTGCACTCCACGCAGTCCCTTTGCGATATGAACATTGCACACACGACATATTGTGCAGCCACTTCGTAACTATCCTTCACTTTGGGTTGCTCTCTCAGAAAACCCCAGTAAAAGCTGCGGTTCGTGGCTGAAGCATGACCGACGGGTTTAAGCCCGAGCACTTTTGCAAGTCGCTCTTATTTTTTTTTGGTAGACACGTAAAAATAAAGATCACTGGCCAACCAGAGCTCAAGCCACCAAAATCAGCGCATTGTTTTCATTTTGCGATGACCAAAAAAAAACAAATGCGCATCGCCATTTACGCAGATTTAACACCGGAATTTTATTTATTCAATTGATTTCTTTTGAAAAGGTCACAAATCTGGACCCTTTGTCACACGGAGGCACATTCGGAGTGAAATAAAAAGCTCCTGATCTCTCAGAGGGCTACATCAGCCTGAAGGGAAAACACAAAAGATCACAGAGCAACGTGAGGCGCCTGCGGCCCTGACGGAAACTATACAATCCAGCTGACCTTTGTAGATGGGGAGTCCACCTGTTGCTGCCAGCACAGAGTCTGGCCCTGCTCACACATCCTGGAGATTGCTTACTTCTTCCCTGCATGTGCTCAGTGATTCCCCTCCTCCTCCTCTTTCTCTGTCTCATCACCTCTTCAGGTTAGATGATGATGAGATCAATGGGGGTTTTTTTACGTTTAAAGACGTGGCTGTAATTTCCTCACCGTGGAGTTTCCAACCTTAGTTAGAAGGAATTGCTGAATTGAGGAAGTGCTCGGCGCAGTACGTTAGACTTCCTGCCGCATCTGATTCACTGGCGATTAACTGGCTTGAATGATTGGGGCTTCATTCAACAGCAGAGTTTCTCCTTTCCGGTCCAAATATGCCCTCCTACTAGCAGCCCTCACCCCCACAACCCCCCATCCCACCACCTCCTCACTTTCTTCTGTCCTCCACACCGATCAGCTCCCAGGAGCCTGTGCGGACTCGGCCAGCAGCTCGCTACAAGCATTCCCAACATGTTTCCGCGCTGCATTATGCAACATGTATCCGCATTTCATGGCGACAAGAAGAGGGGCTCGTTAGTAAAAACGGCCGGGGGAAGGCGGCGCTGAACTTCGGCCAAAGCACCGACCTCCGCCGCGGTCGCCTTGTTTTTGTTTGAAAAAAAAACCAACAACAACAACAACAACAAAAAAACACTTGTCGTTGAAAGCGAGAGCCTCCTTTTTTAACAAGTTCTCGCGAACAAACGCGCCGAGAGAAAGAACAACGCGAAGACCCACCTTGCCGTTGTGAAAGGTACCGATGGCTCTTGCCGCGCTGTCAGTGAGTTTTACGTGGAAAACGGAGACGTTGCCGCCGGGGTTCAGCTCCCCGCTGGACAGTCCGTAGCTCTGCTTCTCCCTCAGAGCCGACATCGCGCTACAATCCGCCTCGTTCCGGTCAGAATTACTCCGAACCACAGCAGTCCGACGCGATATAGATGGGCAACCATTGGCCCAGACGGGTCCAAAGAAAGACCTCCGCGGAGCAGTGTGTGGCTTCTGCTGTTGCTCCGCGGCGCGCTATTACGGCTGAACTCGCGGCGGATCCCATTGGTCCGGAGACACTCACAAGCCATTGCGTAGGTCTGACGTACGCCCTTCCACTTTTTCTGTTGGTTTCCCGTCTCGCTATGCTAATGTTGCCTAACATGAGGTAATGGGGGAGACTCGTGTTTACGAAGGGTCTATGGCAAGTCGTTGTAACATATAATGACATCGCCAGTCACAAAGGCGGTCTTCTACTCCAGCATGAAAGGTGCCCTGGACAAGCCCGTCCCTCTGTGTACCTCATGCCCTTGCTGAACAACTACGTACAGTCATATTAAATAACTTAGAATATCATTGAAAAATTAATTTACTTCAGTATGCATTTTCACATGACTATTCAAAGAGTCTTTATTGTCACCGCATGTTACAGTGGCAAAATTTCTCTTGGCCAATCCGGTTCAGAGTTCACATAACGAAGGCAAACAGACAATGAACAAGTGTTACAGTGTTTTTTTTAATTGTAGCATTCAAGAGAGATTAAAAAATAAAAAAAAGATTCACTAATTATATGAACTAGTTGTCCTTCATGAGTTACAGATAACAGATAATGAGGTAATAAGGTGCTTATTGTGCAATGATGAAATGAAGCTTCATTTACAGAAATGTGCATCTAGATATTCTGAGATGATAGTGTGCAGGCAGGCAATAACTTTAAGGTGATTGTAACGTATGATGGGCTAGTAACAGTGGGGTGATGTTAAAGCGCTGTATGTCGTATTATGTGCAAAATCTGCAAATAATAATTGCACCTTTTTTGTCTTTCTGATAAGATAATTTTCTTTTGCTTTAGAACTTAACTTTACATTCGATTTTTACTCATATTACTTAACCTAGTGTGTATCCTGTCTATGTGTTTTTGCCATTGTCATGCCCAAATTTCCCGTATAGTGAGAAATTGAAAGTATTTATATTCTATCTGATACAATTTACTAAGGGAAACACATTATATAGATTAACACAGACTGATGAAGTTTTAAAGCCTTTACGTCTGTTAATCATTTTCCCCTCCTCCAGCTAATACAAAAACACAGCATTTAAGATTAGAATATTAATCGCATCAGACCAATTAAAAAGGCAACATTTTACTTGCAGAACTGGGGTCTTAAAGAAGCACAGTGTATGTTTTGACCCAAAAAATATCTTATTTGGAAATATATTACATTATATAATATACAGCACTTGGTGTGTATTGATGCTCCATGGGTGCTGTACCTCTCAAAAACGTCCTTGTTATGGAAATTTTTTGCACCTATAAAAGTTGGCCGTATTTTAATTGGTCATAAGTATTCCAAAGAAACAAAAAAAAGAACAAAATCTCAAAACACTGAAAGGAAAAATTAAGAAAGAAAAAAAAAACATTTGTGTGTCACTGCTAAAAGTGACACACAAATGTTTTTGACACTGCAACCGGAAGCCTAATACACATTTCATGAAAGAGTAAACATTGGGTTGCTTGTGAGTAAAGAGCTTCTGAATATTGGAAGTATTTATTTTGACAAAGAAAGACCGAGTTTTAAATACCTTCTGAAAAGATAATTTCCAACAATTACATAATAAAGTAAGTTGCCATATAAGTCTAAGACTAGACTGTTTTTAGAGCTTTGAAGCTTTAGTCTTTAAACCATTGATATTACAGACAACTTCACATTTTATTACTGTGATTTTGACTGTGAAACATCTGTTTAAAAGGTAAAACAAAAAAAAGGCCAAATAGGAGGTCTGAGCTACAGCGATAAAACCGGTTGAACTGGGTTTCTGTGAAAGTGAAGCATTTGTCTGGAGGAATGTAGCTATGACTTAGTAGTGCAGATGCACATGGGTGCGCTTACATAACAAATCGTAATTTGAAGGAAGTGCAGTTCACCCTTGATCAGATTTAGCCAGCCTCTGGGTAAATAGGACTTCCTGTATTAGACAATAAGCAGCAGAAGGTGAAAGAAATAGGATTTGAGTGACTAAATGTTGAATGGTTGCTGGTGTTGGATGGGCTGATGTGGACTTTTCAGAAACTGCTGATCTACGAGGATTTCCATGCATGGCAGATCATCATCTCTTGGATTTACAAAAAATGGTCCAAAAAAAAGTGAAATAAATCCTGCGAGCGGCAGTCTTGTTGACCAAAAAGCTCTGTTGCTGTCTGATGGAAAACAAACTATATGAATATCACCACGCCTGAAAAATCTTGAATACAGTTCCAGCAATCAGATAGTAAAGCCAGAATCTGGCGTGAACAAAATGAAAACGAAACCCATCCACCTGTGTGGGAACAGTTTAGTCTGGTGGTGGTGTAATGGTAGGAGCGATATTCTGTTGGCACGCTTTGAGCCCCTTAAGACCAACTGAGCTTCATCTGAATACCACACCCTACCTGAGTATTGCTGTTGTCCATGCCCATCCCTTCATGACCAGTGCGCACATCTTCTAGTAGCCACTTCCAGCAGGATAATGCCCTCATGTGACAGACCTCAAATCCTCTCAAACTGGTTTCTTGAAAACCAGTTTCTATATAATGTGGGCTTTAAAATAATGTCAAACTGGTTTCTTGAAAATGATGAGCTCGCTGTTTTCAAAGTCACTAGATCTCAACCTGAGAAAGCTTCCCTGGGATGTGACGAAGCAGGAGCTTCATGTCAGGGATGCGCAACGGACAAATATGCAGCAACTATGTGATGATTTTGTGTCAACGGGGACCTAAATCTGAGGAATGTTTCTGATAGCTTGTTGAAGCTGAAGGCAAAAGGAGGTCCAATCCTCCACACGCTTGGTGTACCTAATAACGTGGCAGGGGAGTGCATGGCTCTGTGCTGAAAACTTATTGAAAACTCAAATTTTTGCCATCTCTACAGTATAATTATATTTATTCCACCTAAAAAAATGCAACTAATTTAAGAAATATGTAATAATATGTACTGCTGTAATGGTGATTCAGTAAATTAACTACGTATAATGTCAGCCAACATATTGCTGCCCCTATTCCCTGCAATGGTGACACAAAACAACAGCAAGCTAATTAGCATTATATGAATACAGTATGTTTATCCCCTACATCCTCTACTGGACTGAACTGAACTGCACAGTGATCAAAGAGGGCTTGAAGGCATTAGTGGAGAATTGAGCTGGTTTAATTTCTCTGTGGAAGTGCCCAGATCAATCAGTCAGTCTTTGTTTTCAAAGAACTCTTTTCAAGCAATTAGGAGGGTATGGGGGAACACAAAGAGCTCCGCATAAACTACAAACAGGAGGCAACATCTACGACTAAACTGACAAAAAAGAAATAATGAGCTAAAAAAGGCTAAGAATGGGGAGAAAAAAAGAAGAAATGTACAGAAATGTGTCGTTGACAGAGATGAGGCTGGTGTGTAGGATGAGGGACAGCAGGAAGACGAAAAATAGAAAAAGCATAGATATAAAAGTCCTGATTAGAATTTGTAAAATTCACATAATAATATTAATAAATCAATAAAATATTAATTAATAAAAACAAACCTAATAATTAAATATATAAAATAGAAATAAACTGAGATCTTGAAAAAAGCTGGGATAAAAAGAAATTAATCATGACAATAAAACAAACCTAAGCGCAGTTCGCAAAAAATATTTCAAACCACTACAAAATCAAACTGCAAGTAAATAAATAAATAAATAAATCCACATCTGGTTAACTGGAATAATTAATCCTAATTACTTCAAGTCAAGCCAGAGAGCGCTATCTCAAGTTTACTTTAAAAAAACAAACAAACAAAAAAAGCATCAATGGCCTTCTCTGTGGCAGGGCCATCAAAAAGGCCGTCGCCAACCGACGGCTCCAATAACAAGATGATGCCCCGCTGTGGGTTCTTGTCCGTACCTCTTCAGAGCAACTTTTGCTTATCCTAAATTAGCCCGCCTAAAACCATTACTGGGCTTCAAAAGTCATTAAATCACCACTGCAGAGACGTTAGCATGTGAGGTCTCGTTCTGGTCCAGCAGTGACTGTAGAACGGGCCCTGTACTATTTTAGGAAGACCAGAAAGTACAGTGATGCAGGCCTCTGTTCTGCAGGTTCTGCTGTTTGGTCTGTACCTGCGGTCAGTAGTATGATGAATAATATTATTAAACGCCTAAAAAAGTACAAAACGGAAGTTCGTCTTTAATATTAATAGCTTGTTATTATTTTTTTGGCGTATGAGGTTCATAGCTAGTTAAAAATGGAAACCAGGTACGAGTCCTGCTAAATTCCATTTATATTGTGGTTAATATTATATAGTTTAAAAAGTGTGGCAATGCTGAAACATGCTAGCTGTTAGAAACCATTGTTATATGTTATAAATGAACCCATATATGTGTTGTGAATTTTAAAAGGGATTCTGGGTAATCTTCAGAATGACAGCTGTAATACATTAAAACAGAAACTCATAAAAATGCAATTTTTCACCCATTGTGTTACAATGGGGGGGGGGGGGGGTTTCTTTCTTCAAAATGGGGTGCAACAGAAGATTACTTGAATGTCTACTTGAAACCATTAGTATGCTCCCCCACATACGCTTGTGAACAGCCTTTTTTCGGCTAACCATCTTTGTGGAGGGCATCAGTTTTATTGTATTTACACAAAAGGTCTACACTTGTGTGATCCTGGTGTGTGCGCAGAAGTGTATCTGAGAATTTGTCACTTGGAAGTGCACAACTATTGAAGTGGCAAGAAGGGTGAAACCCCAAGAGCAACCGAGGGTGAGCGACAGGGAACTTCCCCAACCCAGTACCCTATTTGTACCGACTTGGTCAAGACCACAGTTAGGAACCCATCATGGACCACCAGAATCCCCACAAGGCAGACCCAGACCGTGACAGCAGCCTAGCAGTGTGCGGTCAGAACTCCCCCACCGGCACAGGATCACGGGAGGAGCCAGACCAACCTAGATCCCAGGAAGCACCCAGCCCCCAACCTCGTTCATATCCTGTAGACCCACCCTCCATTCAATCAACTAAAGCAAGTTTGTTAAATCGACTTTAGAGAGTTTACTTTGTTTTGTTTTTTAACTTATGGTACTTCTATGTTGAGATATTTGTTCTTCAATTTTGCCTGGATAATAGTTTACAGCCGATGGTATTTGAAAAATCTGCTGGATATAACTCCCAGGCTATCAGAGATGTACCGATGTTGATGCTTTTGAAGCAGCTGTGATTTTTAATTAAAGAGCTGATAACTGGAACATCTGAGATACTGATTTCTCAACATTGCGTTTACTCAACATCCACCCCTAGGTTCTGAGGAATCCTTCTGCATCCTCTAAGTCACATTTATCACAATGGACAGAAATAAACACGAGCGATGCCTCCCTCTTTGTGTTGGGAATCTATTTAAGATATGACTTTCACCTTGTAAATTATTCCATAAATTAACTTGTTACATGTAAACAAGAAAACAAAACACAAAAACCAGTAAAACACAGTTTCGAGCTGCTGAGAGCTTATGAGAGAGCTTGTGCATCATGTTTGTTTTTTTATGTCTCTTCCTGCGTGTGTTTGAACACAGATGGTGGTCACAAGGCAGATGAGAGCCGTTCAAAGCTGACTCATATCAAAGGCCCTCTGGCTCTTTGTAGTGCTGTGTTTGCAACAGGTGACATTTTGGGCTGCAAACCGTTTATGGCTTTGAACGCTCGCCCTGAATCGAACCTCTCCTGAGCCAGCCGGAAAGGAGGGGACGGACTGGAAGGGCTGCAGAGGGAAGCTCACGTTTGGCTCTGTGATTCATAGAAACCCAGCAACATGACGATGCTCCACCTAAGAACTAAGGTAAATGTTTTAAAGGATTAACATTAATTTATGCTGTAAAGATGACCCCTTTCTGGCTTATTTGAAAAAGGAAAAGACCTGTAAGGTAAGTGATGTGTGCTCTTTGTTTTTCTTTCTTTCTTTTTTTTTTTTAGCAAATAATATAATATAATGGGCATTAATGGATGTCTTTCTCCACTTTTGTCCTCTACTGTTATTTTATTTTAGCAGGTTTTGGCTGGTTAAACGTATTTAAACAATAATTATTGAAAAGACTATAAACATTACAAAATAAACAGCATTATTATTTTAAACTTTAAAGATGTACAGCACCATACCAGCAGCCTCCAAAGATGGGCTTTCCAACTGAATCTGACATGAGTGCAACTTCTTGAAAGAGATTGCCAGGAAGACAATTGTGCACACTCATGACATCAAAGTCTATGTATTCATTTTAACAGTTCTTGTTTCAGCATGGAGTGATTATGCAACATACAAGTTCTGTTATTTTTAAAAACAATAGCTAGGTGCTAAAGGTTGAATGTCTGGTGGATTTTCTCTGCATCAGCAGGATTCTGGCATAACGATGGCCGGATATTTGCCTACTTGTTTAGCTTCCTCACACGGGACTGGCTTTTATTTTTTCAATACACTGAGATAAGAGCCATTCCAGAAGCTTAATCTTAGCCCGCCGTTTCCAGAGCCAGTCCTGATGTGTGTTTGGAGCAGATATTTGTGTCAGATATTCAACCGACTGATTGTTGATTTGATGTGAAGCTGAAGAATTTGGAGGCAGTCCTCGTTCTTCGTTTCTTCATTGACTTCAGAGACCCTGCCAGCAAAGCAGGGCCTCAGCATGATGCTGCCACCACCGTGTTTGAGAGACAGTTCAGTGCTTTCATGTTTTAAAGTTTTACCTATAACAGTAATGATAATAATGGGGATCCAAACGCAGGCGGGAGACAAGAAGAACCATGGTGAAAAGGAGTTTGATAAGAAACAGAGAAGAAGGAACATACGAAGTTGTGACATTTGGGAGCAACAAGAAGAAAACCCAACAGAGGAGGACATGGAGCATTAGAGGTGTGAGAGGCAGATAGACAACAGGTGAATGTGGAGAGGATTGCGGCTTTTAGCTTGAAAAAGTTCACGAGGAAACATTCAAGAAATGCAAAGATCCACCACAGGTAGGACACTGATACAGAATAAACAATACAAGGCTGAAGACCTTTGTTTATGGCATTAAAAAATCTGTCTTCTTTGAACATCACTGCCACAAATGTGTTCTCAGCAAATTCATTTATCCAAATATGAGGAGAGTTGTACACATTTACTTGATGACATATAATTCAAAACCTGTGTAGATTTTAAAAATCCACCATAAATTCAAACTGTTTCTTCAAATTTTTTTAGACCAATACCAAAACAACAAAACAAAAAACAACAACAGTCCTAAAGCATCAATCGTAATGTGACACTGATGACGAGTGTATGTAATTGTCTGGCGAGGACAGGACCCAACGTACGTTCTGACATTGTTTGGCCTCCCAGGAAATGGGGGACCCCCTGAAAGACTCCAGCCCCCTCATCGGCGCAGCCTCGTCTGGGAAGCTTCGTCTGGTCCGCCTCCTCGTGGAAGGTGGAGCTCAGGTGAACGGGAGCAACCACAGAGGAGAGACGGCCCTCCTGGCTGCCTGCAAGGCCTTGAGAGGAGAGCCAGCCGGGATAGAGAGTGTGAAACTCCTGAAATTCTTGCTGCAGAATAAGGTCAAACTCTGGGGACAAATTATTCCCCTTTTCATGTAAACAGATATGACCAAATACATGGAATCTGACTTTTACTGCATGCGAGTGGAACAGTGAATGCCTTGGTATGTCTACAATGTATAAAAATGAAAATCAAGCCTCTGAATTAAGTACTCCATCCGCCTACAGTTGAGCTAGCGTACATTTTTCCATTGTGGATCACAAAACGACACACCTCTCATTAAAATTTATCGTGAAACAGACACTTTGATTATGCACCCTCCCTCAGGACCCACAACACAAAACAAAGCAGATCCGGGTCCGTTTTGATTGAAGAAAGATGAAGCAAATGCCACTTAGTTCCGCTAACGTTTGGGGTTCAGAAATATTTAAACAACCTAATCTCCTCTGGACCTCCACCTTCTTTGTAAACTTCCTGTTTTGAACCAATCAGGCAGATCCCAACGCACAGGACCGGGATGGTCGCACTGCTCTTATGTACGCCTGTATGCAGAGAGCAGGAGCTCTGGTGGCGTCCACCCTCGTGGCTGCAGGAGCCGACCCATGCATGGAGGACGGCTCTGGAGCTTCAGCTTTGGTCCACGCCATTAATGCACAGCACCAGCCCACAGTCCAGGTACTAATCTCAGTCAGAAACTACCGTAAAAAATCATAAAGGACAAGACACTTGTGAATGTCTGGAATAAGTACGACTCATAACGATGTGACCATGGTGCCGGAAGAGCACCCAGGTGAGAGCATAATTCATGTCACTCCTTTGTTTCAGGTGTTAATAGATGCTTGTCGGGCCAAAGGTCGTGACATCATCATCATTGCTACGGCGATTGGCGTGAACAGAGGCCCGGTGACCAGGCGTTACCTGAACGTCCCTCCATCTCCGGACTCTTCGCCCGTGTCATGCATGTCCCCGTCTGACATCGTCCTTAAGACGGGCTCACCAAGCTCGCCTGAGGGAGGAAACGTCTTCAACTTCAGAGGAACGAGTGAGTGAGGATCTGAATGAACAATATTTGACCAATCCTCTCGTCTTAATTGGTCAAATTCAAGAGAGCCGGCCGGGTATCTTGAATAAACCAGGGTTTTAGGGATAGTCCAGTCAGTATAGCTCAGTGATTCTCATGTTGTCTGTTGCACCCCCCTTTGAGGAATTAAATATTTTCAGGCCCCCCATCCCAACAAAATGGGTCAAAAATGTAACTTTGTTTTCTGTTTTAATGAATTAAAGCCATCACTCTGAAGATTACCCAGAATCCCTTTTAAAATTTATGACAGTTAAATGTATACTATGCAACCGGGGTTGATTTTCCAGCGAGGCTCCCCCCAGAGGGTGAAAGTAAAAGTGCACTGTCGTAAAGATGCTCAGCTGTTGTACTGGTTTCTCCGTCAAGCCAGGCGCGGTTGTTTTGAGCTTAGCAGACAGGCGAACGCAACGAATCACCATCCTGCTGTTCAAGCAGAGCTACGAGGGGGCGCCCTCCCCTCCTCTCCGTCCCCGCCAGTGGAGTGAGGGGAGCGGGCGTCCCCGAAGCGACCTCCGCCCGGCCCGGGACCCGCTGGGCCCGGACGTCGGCTCGCGGGGGGGTTGGGGAGGGCGAGGGTCCCGGTCCGCGCGACGTGCCGCTGGGGTGTCTCGTCTTTCCTCTCTCCCCTCCGTTCCCCCCGACGCCTGGTGCCTCGCGCGGTACAGTTTGAGAACACAGATCAGCACACAGATGAGCGGTGAACTTTTAAACCCCGCGGTTCCGTCGCAGTTTGAGATGTATATAAGTACCACGACTGAAAAACTCGTACAGTGTATGCCCGGCTTAACACAGTGAAAGTATGAACATGCACAGAGAGAGAGAGTAACCATTCCAATGTTACTTACAATCGCATCAGCAGAAACGCGAGGTCCGCGTCAGCCTTGCAGCCTTCTTTCTCTTTTAGCTCTCGCCATTCGGAAAAAGCTTTCCCGATGTTCACCCGTGTACGACTCCTCTCTCTTTCCAGAGCCCTTGTCCTCTTTCTTGCCTGCTCCAACATGGGCTTTCGCTGTTTTATCGTTGGTTCCGCCATGATAACTGCACAGATATCGCCACTGCGCTAGCACCGAGCATGCGTTTCACTGGGGGCGTGTAGCAGTTCTCGCCGTAAAGCAAGACCGACTCTCGCGATCTTGCACGAGATTCTGAGCCTGTGGGCGCGGGCCGAGGGCTCCTGCAATTGCAAGTGCGGTATTTCCCCCACAGACCACCAGGGCGGCCAAGAAAACCTTTGTTCAACCTGAAATGACTCATTTAATCATCCAAAACGGTATGGAACACATTCATTAACTGAAAAATGTTGCATAGTGTGCCTTTAAAGGAGAAGTCCGGTCAAAATCAGAATTCAAACTGCTGAAAGTACTTTAAATATAAAACTACTATATACTGTGCAAAAAATTATAAGTTTTTTTAATTAATAATAATTCTCATTTAATCATGTTTATGTGGAGGAATCCATCTTGGTCAAGAATAGTACTGTCACCTCCCATTTTTTGACGTCACTCGGCGGACCCGCTGTTGAGCAAGTTTCAACGCTCTGTTTGTCACGGCGCACTATTTTCCAAGATCAAACTCAGTCGGGTCCTACAGTATATATCTATACACGCGTGTGTGTGTGTGTGTGCGCGCTCCGAGCGCGCGCACACTCACACACACAGCGGAGGAGAGATCGCTGAAGTGACTTAAGTTAGCTGATTATTATAGTATAAGTATTAAAATATAAGAGCATTCCAGCACATGCTGGGCTGAGCACGGCTTTGCACCGGCGCTGCAGCTGAGCGCGCGCACACACACACACACACACACACACACACACACAGCGGAGGAGAGATCGCTGAAGTGACTGTGTTGAAATAAGCAATGTTTTTTCCTCTTTTACCAGTTGTGTTGGAACATCCGATGGCCATGCACGTGGGCATTGTTGCTTCAGCAATAGCTCTTGGGAATGTCAGCGGTGAAGTCCTCTGGAAATCCGAAATAATTATTGATGATCGCAGCTGTGTAGAACGGCTCCTATTGACTTTGCATGGAAAACGGAGAGAAATGCTGTCGCCGCTTCCGCTTTTCTACGTCGCAGGATGTGATGTCAAACGCCCCTTACTGCCCATATTTGGGCAGTCATGTCAGCCCCCATACACAGTGATTCAGACGACAATTTATGTTTTTATTTTCTTATTGATTAAAGATAAGTTCATTAAATAACCACAAATGTATTAGTTTTAGTTATAGCTAATGATACCCTGATTTTTCCTTGTTGACCGGACTTCCCCTTTAAATACATTATATAACAGTGGTTTCTAACAACTCACGGTTTTCAACATTGGTACACTTATTTTTTTTATCTATAGGCCTATGATGTTACCAACAACATAAACGTTTTTTTATACCTGCAGTCACAACAAAGGATGAGACAAAAATGTTCACTACTTGCGAACACAGCTCGTCCTCTTTGGATAGGCACATGTTACGTTTAACCAGCCATGAACCTCATCAATATAATTCAGAGACCCAAAATAGACAAGCTGGAAACGTGGCAAAAATAATATCAACCCATTTAAGACAAACACTACTTACGTTAAGTTTTATACTTTATAAGACGTTTGTTAATATTATCAATCTGCAGACAGCCTCCTAATTATACTATTAAACTTCTGATCGTAACTGTATTTGAAGTTAGTTCCATCTCAGGTTGTGAACGCTAGAATGGTGCCATGTTTTCAGCATTGTTTCCAGGGTGCAAAGTAGAAATGTTGCCTGGGTGTGGTGAACCTGTGGCTTTACAGCTTGCAAGCGACAATTACATCACCTAACACTACATGCGGTCTGTCCGATTGTTGCTGGAAGAAAGGTGTAAGAGTCTAATTTTGGAACACCAGAAATAGCAGCTTTTTGCGATGTCTTACTCGGGTCTCTCTGCATAAACGGTCTCATCTATTTCCAGCGGGCAAACGTGGAAGCAGCAGCAGACGCTCATCATGTGAGCTGAGTCAGTTGAGCCTGAGCAGCGGTCCAGCTTCCAGACAGAGGGTATCATCCGAGCCATGGCTGGCCATTGGCAGCCTGGACGCTCTGAACAGGGCCTACGAAGAGGGAGTGAGGGAGAGGAAGCTCAAGGAGGAAGGAGGCGTGCAGGGTTTGGAGGAGGAGGAAAGCGGAGGCCAAGATGCAGACGACGAGCTGCCTTTCTGGAGTAAGGAAGATGGACAAGATGCTGGAGTTAAAGAAGAGGATTCTAAATGCTTGAAAGGGGACTCGCCCGTGGCACTAACTGAGAGGAGCTCAACTATTACGAAGTCAGACAGAGGTCTCCCTAAGAGGTGTCTGTCACCTGAAGGATCAGACGAGAAGCTTCCAGCCAGCTCATCTCCTCGCTTTTATCTCCGCAGGAACACCCTCCCCTCGGTCACGGTGTTCCCACCTCCGGTCCCTCCCTTAACAAAGCAGCCAGACTCCCACCTGCAGGTGCCAGCTACCGTCCTACGTGCTAAAAGCAGGCACATGTTGTTTCAGCCTCACCCGCCCAGCTCCTCGGCACCAGAAAGAGCAGCATTACTCCCTCTGCTACCGCCCACCTCCTCCCTGGTTGCTCCTCCCGGCTACAGCCACGGTGAGAGGAGCAGGAGGTCACTGCGCCGTCACTCAGCGCAGTTTGAACCAAGCAGGGGGGGAACAGGATCATTTGGACTTCTGAGACCCGACCCAACCTGATGCAACCTGATGCAGATCTGGCTTTATTTATTTTTGAATGAGGGTAGTGATCATAGTTACATCTGTGCTGCCTTGTTTTATATTAACTAGTGAGTCCTTCTTCAGCATGAAGAACAGTTTCACCTTCAGTGGCGTGAATGAAAAATTAACAGCTAAAGCACACATATTAAAGTTTGTATCTTTGTGTTTTAAACAGCTTTGTCTGTGTAGCCTAATGGAAAGCGTGTACATTTTGCCCAAGTCGTGTAGTTTTGGAGATGTTTTTCTGTCTTCAAGCCTTTAACATACTCTTCAAACTGGAGTGATCTGTGTCTCATCTTCCACTCCCATGTGAAATGCTTTTATTTTTTAATTATAAATTGTTGCAATTTCAAATTGCAATAATTTGAACTTTGCATAAATGTGATGGGGTTAGAAAAACTTGATCCACATGTTGTTTTGGATTTACCAGAAACTTTAACCAGTAAACTGCCATGAATGTATGAAAATGACTCATTGTTCGTTTAAAGTTTCATATTTCTAAGACAATCTTGAAAATAGCATTTTTTGTGTCCAAGGGGTGAAGCAATTCATCTAGAGGCACAAAAATTGGAATTTTGCAGTGTTATGAGATCGGCACAGCACTGCTGCCCATCTCTAGTGGCCATTGGGCGCACCTCCACTGCTCTAGAGTTCATTGGCAGCGTGCTTTACACCACTGCATCCGGCGCTTTGCATTGCACACTGTCGATGGCTTGGATGCAGCGGCTCAGCCACGGAAACTCGCTCCATGACGCTCTCTACACAATGTTCTTGAGCTAACATGGAGTTTGGAGGCCTGTAGCTATTGATTCAATTTTCAATTCAATTCAATTTTATTTATATTCCGCCAATTCATGAAACATGTCTTCTCAAGGCACTTTCCAAAGTCAAATTCAATCAGATTATACAGACTGGTCAAAATAATTTCCTATCTAAGGAAACCCAGCAGATTGCATCAAGTCTTGACAAGCAGCATTCACTCCTGGAGAAGCGTAGAGCCACAGGGAGAGTCGTCTGCATTGTCCATGGCTTTGCAGCAATCCCTCATACTGAGCAAGCATGAAGCGACAGTGGAAAGAAAAACCTCCAGCAGGACTAGGCTCACTGTGAGCGGTCATCTGCCTTGACTCTGCAGAAAGTTGGAGACTTCTGTGTATTTTGCACCTCAGCATCTGCTGCCAGTCAATTCCACTGAAAGGTGAAATTTCATGACTGGACTCGTTGCACAGATTGCATCCCATCACTGAACCTGAGAGCGAACCACTTTCACAAATGTTTGGAGAAACAGTCTGCATGCCTACGGCTGCTGGATTTTATAAAACTGCAGCCCTGGAAGGGACCCGAACACCTGATTTTGATTATTCGGACGTTTTGCCAATATAATGCATTTTACGACTTTAGGCATGAAAATGAACAGAAGAGTCATGAGCTACGAGTCTGAGGCGCACAAAGATAAAAATTTATACATGCCGTTCAATTTTAGAACAATCTTTAAAGATTTTAGGTGTTTGATGGATTTCACTATTAAACCTTCAGGGAACCCCCCCCACAAGGTCAAAGAGTCTAAAAGAACAAAGATTGTGAATTTATCTTTACGTTGAAGCTAGAAGGAACACACAGCATGTCATGTTCATGGCAAAAGGAGTGAAGTCATTTTATTTCTTTTTAATATGTATCTACAACAAGGGGGACACAGGCAAAAAACGACCGACAAGTTGATGGAAATTAAAACAATAAAATAAAGTACATTAATCAGCATCAATGTAGATTTCCAACCTTTTTTCCAATAAGCAACTTTTTTTTGTCTAAAGTAACTTTACAATATAAAGAAACATACAAAGGAATCTCTTTTTTTTTAAACTACACAAGACATTTAGGATCTGAAACTACCCTAACATGATATACAAAGCAACTTCCTGCCTCATATTCAATACTGCTTTGTCATCAGGAGGAAATGAGGAACCCAACGAAAAAAAAACAAAAAAAAAAAAAACAACTTTACTCCCAATCCTGCCCCCAAAGTCCTCTCTTAACCCTCCCTGTCCCTTAATGTTACAGTATTATACATCAGCACAATAGAAATACAGTAATGATCAACGCTGTGACGGCTTTACTTACAGGACAGAAAGAGAAGTCGAACTGCATTTTATACAACAGTGTTAAAGTACATGGGAGAAAATGCACGTTCCTGCACGTTCTCTACCTCATCTTTGCAACCAATATGTCCATGTAGCTTTTTCTTCTGCTTCCTCTTACTTCTACAAACGTCGCTCTTGCCTGATTTTAAATAGATTAGAAAAAATCCTTCATAGTAAAGTATGTACTCTGATCTCCGGTGTGGTGGACTGAGAGCCAGCGTCCTGTGTGCCCCGCTTTGTTTTTGTTGCGTCAGAAGAAGCTGAGCTGCAGTGCATCTGAGACCAAGTGTCGTTTTTGTGCTCAGTCCTTGAAAGTTCTGCCAAAAATCACAAAAAAAACCCCAAAACAAATCCTATCTTGTATTTTTCTTTGTTTAAACATGACTTGAGTTATGGCAGAACGAACTAAAGGTGAATCTTCTCCTTTGTCCTGATCAGTTGCAGCGTAGAGCCCCCCCCCTCCAACATCTTATGGGTCGTGAGGTGAAATAGCATAATAGTCTATAGCAGCTCAGTCTTTTTTTTTTTTTTTTAAGTTTCATATCATTTCTGGTTACAAGTACACACAGTTTGCCTGAATCAGCACGCTACTGATCAACTGTTCAGCTGTGATTTGAAATATCAAAACATGTCAATGATATCAAAATGCATTTTACAGTATTTACAAAAGAAGACATCAAAAACATGGGAGAATTGTACAAAATAAATTTAGAAATACGAGGGGGGAGAGTGGTGTTTGTGTAAGAATGCCAGCCTGATGGAAAAATGAGAATAAAGGGGGGAGGAGGAGGAGGCAGACAGAGGAGGGGCATCACTCTTTACAGTCACTGGAGCAAAGGTTTGCAGCTTCCAGACTTTCCTTTCGTCTTTGACTTAAACCGGGTCAAAGTTAACTCCAATACGGCACAGACGGTAGACAAAAAGGATCACAAATTTTGCACATGGAGTGAAAAGTTGGGGGAGGTGGGTGGAGTGGACAGCACCTTTCGGGCTCAGATGGACGACTCTGCTGAGTACATCTGCAGAATTTATACAGTTGCTACCAATTCTGCAGTCGACAAAAACAAAACAGGGATAACACTTATAAACAAATTACAAGTAAACAAATAAATAAAGCTGTGCTTTTTTTTTTCACTGCAGGAAAGCTCCTAGAGCAGGAGGCGCAGCTGCTGCTGGTGAGCAGGAAGTTAAAAAGTCTGGATGTGTTAAGAAAAAGCTCAATCAGTACCGTAGTGGACAACGTCCCACCAGCAGGGGGCAGTGTGCTCACAGGAAGCCATGTGTTGCGCAGCAAATGACAGGTGCGTCTCAGTACGACATGAATATCATCAGAAAGTTTATTTCAGAGTTTAAATTCAAAATGTGAAGCTCATTTAACACAGATTCATCAAACAGAGTGATATCTGTTGTTTATTTAGCTGATTATGACCAACAGCTAATGAAAATCTAAGATTCAGCTTTTTCCCCAAGTTTAGACTAATAAAAAAAAAAAAAGGAAGAAGAAGAAAAAAAAAAACTTATCAAAGTTTACCAATGACCTACACAGTCATGGTGGATAATCTACATCCCTTGTTAGCAGGTCAATGGAAAACTGAGTGGAGGGAAAAACTTATCGGTGCTTCCTGAGAACATGGACTACAGCTGTCACGTTTCTCGTGTTTAGAAGCTGTGGATCCAGACACAACCAGAAGTTCTTACATGGGCTAACCAGGAGGAGGACTGTATTGTTGCTCAGTCGCACAGATTTTTCATGCAGACTGAGCTTGACTGGCAGGTAAACCTGTATATAATACCCCTGTAGAGAATCTACAGATGCAGAAATGAATGCAAAAGGAGCCCTGACCAAGCATTGAGCACATATGCTGCTCAATGCATGGACATACTTACTGTAACCTTTTTGTTGCTCTTACTTAATATTCAAACTGTCTTGAAAGCTGCATTTTTAGTAATCATTAGCTGTAAGCAATAATCCCCAACCTAAACACTTAAAATACATAACTCTGGTTAATATATATGTGAACTAGATGTTTTGAATTGAATTTCTGATATGAACGAACTTTTCGACAATACTCAGAGTGAGAGGAATCTGTATTTGTAACTTGTGTGCACATGTGCTGTCTCCATCATAACAGTACGCCCCTAAAAACTAAAGACATTAATCTTAAAATGATAATATTATAATAACAATAATACAATAAAAATAAAAAATAGCAATGATACATTACATACACAAAAAAAAAAAAATAATTTTGGAAAAAACATATTCACTGATCATCACCACAACTCTGTTACAAATGTACACGTACAGAAAAACAATGTGGTAGAGACGAGGGACCTTCCGTGGAATCGGTCGGGAGCTGCTACAAAAACCAATAAAGATGATTTACAGAAACAAATCCAACGCCGTGGTTGATGAGGCTCCCAGCAGCTGCAAAGAGAGACTGCGTCCATGAGGGCGGGCGGGCGCGCTCCGGTCTCCTCCATCCCTCGCTCATTGTCTAGACCCCGTCAGAAAGCCGGGGAGGCTGGGGCCGGAGTCTGAGAGGAGGCCCTTCCTGCTGCCCTGCGACTGCTTCCTATTCACACCTGCGGCCATTTTGCACGATCCAGTAGGGCCCGTCTTAATTAGAGTCCCAGCATGCTCGAGGGCGCTCCCGGAAGGCTGAGTGGCCGCACAAGGTCCCGAGGGAGAAGAGGGAAGATGGTGGCGGGTTGGACGGTGGAGGAGGGATGCAGTTACGGGGCAGGGCAGAGGGTCATGTGTGTGTGTGTGTGTGTGTGTGTGTGTGTGTGTGACGAGGGGAGGCGGGTTAATCCGAGGACAAGTTGGGGATTGAGTTGAAGAAATAATAATAAAAAAAAAAAAAACAGGCGCAGAGTCACAAAAATTGGGGGAGAAAGATTAAAAAGAAAATAATAAAATAAAATCACACACTCATCGTCATGTTGGGTGAATACTGAAAAGAGAGAGAGGGAAGGGGGGGGGGGAGGAGCACAAATGAGTGGATATGTCACTGACAACAATTAAACACAAGAGGGCGCTCACACCCAGCCCTGCAGAGGTACAGGAAGCACAGACTGAGGTCTGAGTCAGGCTCTGTGTACAACAGCCTCAGTCAGCCAGCTCTGGCAACTTTCTGCTGCCTTCAACACACCAGGACTGGAGAGCAAACTAAGTTCACAGCTTCAACATGTTCACCAGCTTCCTGATCAGGGTTCCACATTTTCCCTGCTTCTCCAGGCGCAAATTACAAGTTATAAGTTTGGTTTTAGACCATTCTGGATATTTGAGCACGAGATGTTTAACCCCTTGGGTTTCAGTACCTGTATGTCCCACAAATCATCTGAGACTGGCCTCTGACTTAGGAAGCTCTCTCGGCAAAAACCTTGTGAAATCCTCCTTTTTAATTTTAGAACAAATGAGTATGTTAATAACTCTAAACCCTAACTAATCAGAAAAACCAACTACAAATAATGGCAGAAAGCAGAATAAAACCAAAGAAAAAAACTCCCCTTTTAAGTGTAATATCTAAAGGATATGGAAAATGTCTGGACTATCCATCATTTTTCCATACTCGGTTTTCTTTTATTCCAAAACTTAGCCAGACGTGAAAAATGATAAAAGCGAATTCTAGACCTTTCAAGACCGCGAGGAACCCTCCTCAATTTACAGAGCAGATGCGGAGGACAAATCGATCCCTCCAACAGTGAATCAAATGGGTTTTATTTTTAGATGACAGCAGCTCTGCAACTTATTATTTGAGTCCAGGTATCAGAGCTCAGCCCGTGCACTCAATGACTCTGCAGGTTGAGGGTAGACCACCACAAATTTACACAATGCAGGGAAATGAACCACCCCCCTACACACCTGTTACGTCATTTCAACATATTTTAGCTTTTAGTGTGTCAAATAGATAAAGTTCAATCAATCAGCTATGATCACATCACTGGTACAGGCGGGTACAGAATGGAGCTTTAAGAGATTAGTCAGCGGCTACAATGCAAGCAGAATATACATGGTTCCAGGCAGAAAATATGGATAAAAGTGCTTTTTTGTGTAGTTTGTATCTAATTTACAGTGGCGTGTCCCAACATGAACAGAACAGCATCAGAAAATGGCCCAAATCTATAAAATGCTTATAATTCACAAAACAAATGTTCTCCATACATAATCAGGGTTCCTTGTGAAAATGACCTATGACTCACGCTAAGCCTATTTTGGATCTAGACGCCCTGATATCCAACAGCCATGTTTGGTCCAGTTATAGATGGCTTTTATTGAGTCGATGGGCAGGAAACAAAAATCTAATAATCAAGATTCATTTTTGATAGTAGGCATAGATTTCTTTTTCCATTCAGATCTTCTTATACACTCATCATGGGCATGCATGTTAATTTTAGGCTTTAATCCATTTTGGGTTTTCTTCAGGTGGAATGATCATGGAACAAATAACCCAAATGAGTTTTAGAAACTAAAGTTGTGTGCACACGTTCGATTTAATTTAGCCGTTTCTAGTCATTAGCAAGACTAAAAGTGATTAAGCTGTTTAGCTACAATGGCGGAAAAAATTGGGGCTGATCCCCTGTCGGGGGTCCTTGTGCATTGTACAAAGTGGGCTACATCCCAATTCCTTTAACTTCCCAAACATGCATTCAAAACTGGATTTAGATCAGATAAATCAGGTTCACATCAAGTTTCTAGAATGAGACCGACCTCAACTGTACTGAAAATGTTGGCACCATGCCTAAAAGGCGAACCGGTGCCAAAGAAACCATCACGTCTACGTCACTCCTGATAGTCAGACTGGGTCAAATATCCAACCAGAATTAGGACAGAGGTTTTCCAATCCCTGTTAAAAATCAATGAGGTTTCCCTGGAAGTCACTAAAGGACAACTGTCCCAGTAGAAATGGGGGTTTATGTATATATGGGAGCCATTAAGAACAAGTTTAACTCTGAGGTCAGGTTTCTATTACTAGTTTTTAAAGGTCATCTGTCATAAAAATTATTAATTTAAAAAAAAGAATACATCGACACGTCGTCTAGTGGAGCAGAATAAAAGTATTAATTTTATTAAAAATAAATATATAGAATATAATTTTTTTTAATAAATTTTGAGGCTCAGAAGCCATGCAGAGGTTCCTGCTTTCCTTCTGGACAGGTAAGTTAAATGTTTGCTAATGCTAACCAAAGGACCTGGAAACTGGCTGGCAAACAGTACAACTGAAGGTTGGAACAAGAGCGAGTGAGCGCCAGTGCGCCACCTGCTGGTCAGGAATAGTTAAACTTGTAGCTTTCTACTTTAAAAGTCACTGAAGTTAGAGTAAAACCTTTCCACCGAATCAACAAAAGTCCAAAATGAATACTGTGTCATGCCTTTGAATTTTGACTCAAACTGTGTTTTAGACCTTTTCTGTTCAAAGTTGTTCAGTCTCAACAGGCTTCGACTCAGAATTGTTGGGCCTCATAAAAATAGACAAAAAGGGCATATAACGTCTGCAAAAATCCCAAATTCTATTAACAATAAAATATCAAATGTTTCCTAGTTTAAATAATAATGTGTCAGAAACACCAACAGAGCCAGATTAAATCAATAACTATGATTGGGACAAATATGCACTTTTTCCCCTAAATTTCAAAGATCTAAATCCCCTGCTTGCATTCTTCCACGGGTTTGCGTCAGGATTGAGAGGACAAACTGTTAAGGGGGTGTAAGACGCTGTCAACACACTCCACTTACACTTTCGCTTTGGAATGGGTTCAAGAAGTTGCCGCCCATTTCGCCGTCGTCCCGCGGCGTCCCGGGGGGATTGTTCATGCCTCCCATGTTGTTGGGAGAGCTCTGGGGGGAGACGGGGCCAAACGGCAAAAAAGTTAAGACCTCTGATCAGCAGCACCAGTGTGACACACAGAGAAGGAGCGCTTAAAGGATCTTTTGATGGAACCGTTGACATTTACTAACCTTTGGCAACCCATCCATATCTCCGGACCCTGAGGAAGCAAAGCATATATTTGAATATATTCTCAAAGAAAGAAACAAACGGCCATTTGAGACACAGAGTCCCACTGGGTGTCAACCCACCTAGTGATCCATTCATGTGATGTGGCTCCATGGCTCCCATGGCTCCCATAGGCCCATCAGGCCCTGGTCCCATAGGGAACTGATGAGAAAATGTAGAACAGGAATCATGAATGACTAAGATTGTTTTTCCCTCTCTGGACCCATGGATCTAATTGTAATCTTTTCTGCTGGAGGCAAAGCTGAGATGGTTTAACACATACTCCCTGCGTCAGTCCTAGTGTTCGTATTAGTGCTGTTAAACGTGCCAGGAAGCTAATACGGTTATAACTATAACTATTTGTAGCAAGATTGTTATTTTCGTCTCTCCTATAAGAACTTTCCCCCAGAATCCCCCCCCCCCCGAGAAGTTCAGCAACCAAAACTCACATTGGGTCTGTTGCCTCCAGGTCCGATGGGATTCATCATTGTGTAGATGTTTTCACTGGAGTTAGTCGAGTCTGGGTTAAATAAAAATAACTTATATTACTGACGAGTCATTTGAACGCCGATGTCTCACATGTGACAAAAATTTAATAGGGTGAAAGATAAGGAAATGTAGGATGGAGGGGAAAATGAGAACAAACGAATGATCGCATATGGTGGTGAGCGGAGACATTGAAGGTTGTTTAGTGAAACAGATGGAGAGACTTGTGTCTGAGTGTTAGTGACGGGGGACATAGTTGGGGGACGCACCACCTGGGCTGGGCATGATGGGAGTTCCAGGTGGACCTCCTCCACCCGCTGGACCCTGGGAAACGAGCATACAGGTTTAAAAGGACACAAGCAGAGGGCGTGTCTTGATAAACTGTAACTACGGTTTCACTCACCACATAGTTTCCTGGTGATGAGGAGGAGTAGGCTATCTGCAGAGAGGGAGGGCAGCAGTCAGAACCAACCGATGAGGAACCCAAACGTCAGAATCTGGACTATGTGGCATTACTCTGATGCCCGAAATTCAATCGGTCGACAGGGCAACTCTGCACCAAATGTAACTTTTTAACCCTATTTGCAGAGCTGTGTATGGCAGAAAACTAACGCTGCACATCATCCTCCACCGCCGTGCTTCCCCATGATGAAGCACGGCGGTGGAGGTGCCATCATGACCTACGAGTGCTTTTCTTTAGCAGGGCTGGGCAGCTGGCCGGAGCCGACAGAAAGATAGCTGGAGGTAAATACTAGAGATGCAACGATCCGATACCCGGATCGGATATCGACTCCGATATTGGCTAATTAGCTGGATCGGATATCGGATGATTGATGCAGATCCAGCATAGTTACGGCGATCTAGTCACTTCTACTCTATGTCTGCAACGATGGTTATGCAGAGCACGCATAGCAGCTAGTGCTGAGCAAACAGAGCAACATGGAGGAAGCGGTGGACCATTTCAACATTTCAAACTTGATACGCCAACAAGTTCGAGTGCAACATGCAGCATCTGCAATGTGAAAATTGCGAGGGGGGGATAAGGTTGGTAAATTCAGCTCCATAAACTTAAATAAGCACCTCCAAAAGCACAAGAAAAACCTGTAATAGGCTCCAAAACACTAGAGGCTGGACTGGAGGACTTCGTTCAAGCAGGACAGCAACCCTGAGCATAAAGTCAGAGTCATAATGAGATGGTTTAAGTCCAAACATCCATGTGTTAGAACGCCGCCATCAAAGTGGACCTAAACCCAACCGAAAAGCTGTGGCGAGACTTAAAAACTGCTGTTCACGGATGCTTGCCATCTAATCTGACTGAACTTGAGTCACTTTGCAAAGAAGAATGCGGCAAAAGTTTCAGTCTCTGGATGTGCGAAGCTCGTACAGACAGCTGGAAAAAAAAACTTGGATCCATACCGGCAGCTGCTTCTGCAAACTTATTCATTCAGGGCTGATTACAAACACATGCCGCAATTTACAGAAATATAGTTCCAAAGAAATGTGAAAAGTATGTAGCATTTTCCTTTCCCCATCTCCGCTACACGCTGCTCTGTCACGTAAAAATCCTCGCAGAAGTCCTCTTTCTGACACGGTTCCAAACTAACCAGCAGGAATTTGATACAGCTGCTTAGAAATGAATGTGATTACAATCCAAAGCAGATTGTGGCACAGCGTGTGGATGTCTACCCGTCACCTGCAACATTAGTGCTCAGGATATAGAGGCAAAGATTGTGACTCACTGAGTTAGCATTGGGTCCTGGCCATGGCCCCCTTCCTCCAGGACCCCTGAGGAAAATATGGAGTAGGACAACAAAAGAAAGGGGGGGGGGGGGGGGGGACAGAGGGAATTTGAGGAGAAGGACATTATAGATGAGACTTTGTAACGTGTTAAATATATGGAGCTACTCTTGATATTATATATGTTACTTTATCTATAATTTACTTATGTTTGTGCTGCTGTAATGCCCATAGGGATCAATATAGGAACATCTTATCTTAATTGAATTAGTTTGTGAAATGCAGATTGCATTGACTGCAAACTGGCAGTATTATCTTATTTATTATGTACTGCCAATATTCAATTTAAAAAAAGATAACGCTTTAAGGGTGGGTGAAATGAGTGTTGCTTCAACCTACAGCTTTTCTGTAATGTTGACATTGTTCAAATGGAAAAGTTTTTTTCAGCCACCTGACCTGCAATGTGCAGCAAACAATTGGTGCAGGGGAAGCATTGCTTTTCTACTGCTACTCGTGATTAAGGAAAAGTATTGGGGAAAACAGGGCAAACAGATTGAAAGAAAGGAGAACAGCTGCTGCTTAAGCTCTCTGTGAACTGAACAAGGGGTATTTCACTGGACTTACATGTTCATTCCTGGCATGGGACCACCCATGGAGTTGGGAGGAGGCCTCATGCCTCCATAGTTCTAAAAAATTAAATACAAATATATATATATATATATTTTTTCCAGAAAGTTCAACTCTAAAAATGAGGAATAAGAAAATATAATAATTTTTGTACTCTCACCTGTGGGCCCATGGCCATTCCTCTCGGAGGATTCATTCTCATTGGTCCACCCATGTTGGGATGTCCTGCCAAAACAAAACAAGGACCGGGGTCACACCACAAACGCACAGGCTCGTTTAATATGTCTCAGCTCTTAAAAGTCAGGAATTAAGTCACAAACGCTACAGACAACCACTCTGTCCTAATCCCATTAGCTGCAGCGCTCTAGACTCCAGAAGGCGTACTCTGCTGTCCAAATCACTTCACGGTCCTTCCCGAGTCAGACGCACCCAGTAATCAGTGGAAAAGGCCAAAATGAAAAATTACTAAAAAGGATAAATAAAAGGGGCTGCATCCAAATTGACCTAAGATGCCATTGCTCCAAACAAATCTTTTTGTTACACTGCAAATTTAGCTGCAGTAAGGGAAATTTATGAGTTCTCATTTAAATTAGAATAAAATGACAGTAGCTCAAAACAGCACTGAAACAAACAAATTTACACATTGCTAATTATAAAATCATACTGAAAAGATAAACTATAAAAACAAAAATAAATAAATAAATAAAAAAATTATGTGGATCCACTATAATTATTAGCAAAATAATACAAACTTTTACATTCAGATGATTGAACATTTTTATTGTTTATAGGTTAGATTTAGCCTGTTATGGAGTTTTATTTGA
The DNA here is from genome assembly GCA_037039145.1 of Fundulus diaphanus. Taxonomy (NCBI): domain Eukaryota; kingdom Metazoa; phylum Chordata; class Actinopteri; order Cyprinodontiformes; family Fundulidae; genus Fundulus; species Fundulus diaphanus. Next base: position 26,689,907 of record CM073138.1, read on the forward strand.
AAGCAGTACAAGCTGCGATAGCCAGAAGAATGAAAGATTTTAAATTCAAACACGTGTTGCTTTTATTGGAGCACATAAACTAGAAGGCAGAAAGTTTGCTGAAGGGTATTAAAACATCGTTGGCGGTCATAAAGTGCCTCATAAGGTGCGAATCAAACAGAAATCAGAGTGTCATCAGCATCAACTAATGAGAAATTAGTCTTTGATTCTTCCCAATTAAGACTGCTGATATATAAACCCTGAGGAATTCCTTTTGAGACACAAAGGAAACTAGAGATTTTTAAATGTATCATAATTTATTAATTTTTTCATAGGGACAGATACATAGAAACATAGATTATTATAAAAACAATCTAATTTGCAACACCCGTCCCTTTTAACAGACAAATTAACTGTTAAATGATGAACAACAACAGAAACATTAAAATAACCAGATGAATTTTTTTTTTTAATCTAGTAACAATATATATATATAAAAAAGTACATTTTTGGTTCCTCTTGAACCATTTCTACAGCCTGGAGGCGAACATTATTACATCTGTTATAAATGAATATGTTATAAATGTTAAAATGAGTTCCAGAGCTTCTAACTCTTAACATAAAATGCTGTCTGTCCAAAAGTTGTCCTGCAGGATGATATTTTACAGTCATAACTCTATGACTCTAGCGCTGTTCAGTCTATCCACAAATATATTTAGTGGCTCAGGTGCTAAATGATTAATACATTTATGAAATAGTTTAAGAAAAAACAGAAATTTCTAAGCTCAATAGTTTATATTTCTTAAGAACCGAACAGGCCTTCAGCTTTCAGCACTGAAGATTGTGAAGTCATTACCTTGCGGTCTTGTTGGGTCCAAACTGTTTGGCAGGAGAGGCTGTGATCCTGGGATTCCCCCAGGCTGACAAGAGGGCAGACACACAAACTCAACCAAACGTCGACACACAAAGTTGTTAAATTAAACTGAAACTAAATCCAAACCGCCGATTACCTGATTTGGCATTCGGAGTGAGGGGCGTGGACCACCTGGGTACCGCGGCGACATAAAAGGCTGTGGGCACAAAAATGAAATGGAGGGAGGAAGACAAAAAGGAGGAATAAAAAGAAGGAGGACAAGGAGGAGGTGGGGAGGGACACAGAGAAAAATGACATTTCTATTATTGATAAATCCAAAAGCACTCCAACAGAGGAAGCACTGGGAACAGACGGATGGACACAGCGTGGTTGGAAAATGGATGACAACACTGGAAAACTGCTAATTCAGCAGCACATCTGCAGTGGAACCAACAAGGAAAATATACTTGCATGACTTTCTGCGGTCTAAACTTTAAAAGGAGCGCTTGTACCCACAAGACAGACTGAACGCTTGTTTCAGCGCGAGTCCTCCCTGCTCTCGCTTTGGTGTAAGCTGACCCGGCCCTGTGGTCTTGCCTGGCAGAGTCGGCGACACCTCGGGCCAACGACACGGTTCAAGAACCTTAGCGGAAGCGTTCTCGCACTCTCTCGCACACAAAAAAGAAACTGGAAACCACAAGAATGAAGAGCCGAGCTGCCGCAGTTAATGGGCAGAGCCTAGCTTCACCCTGCACAGTGGCATCTGTAGCTACCGTTCTGGACCAGAGCCGAAGCGCGACGACTGACGGCTAAAGGTCCTCAGGCTGAAGGCGTGTCCATCTGCACACGGTTCAATCTAGAAGCCGAACTTCGGTCCTTTACGTGGAGAAAACTGGTGCACGTACATGTGATGTTTTTATTTTGCTTGTCCTCTGTTTTATTTATAAGATGCAAGAACAAGAAAGCAAGGAGGGGGGGAGGGGGGGGGGGGGGTGTATGCGTTTGTGCGCGCGCACATATTTGTGTCTGTGTTCATGCTGGAGAAGATAAAGTGTGCAACCCCCCACAAGCTGCTCCGGGGGAGGGGCAGGGAGTGAATTATTCATCCCGCGCGGGGACAGCCGATTCTCGGCCTTCAAGAGGAGCGGGCCCTGCTGCATCTGGATGCTTATAAAGAAAAAACAACAACAAAAAAAAGAGCACAACGGCAGGGGCTCCCTTCAACGAGGAGTTAGCCTGAACAAAAGTAGATCCTGTAGGCCTCAAGGGTAGGAGGAGGAGGACAGAGTGCAGGTAGCAAATGGGAAGAAAGATGCTGGAGTGTGTGGGTCAGGGAATGAGGGGGTGGGAGAAGAGGGGTGTTTGAGAGAAAGTGTTTGCTTCTTACCTGGCCATGGGGTCCCATCATGGGGTTGCTGGGGTTGTGTGGGGGGGGCTGTGCATGGGGGGACTGCTGAGAGCCGGGCGGTCCCTTTAAGAAAGAAGAGCGATATCAGAGAGGGGAGGGGGGGCAGAATGTGGGTTTACACCTGGAGGAAGAACCCGATCAGAGTCACAGGAGAGGAAAACGATGTTGGAGAGTGTGGGGGGGGGGGGGGGGGGGGGGGTGTCTGGAGGGAGTGTTTAAGTCAGAGGAGGAAGTTAAGCGGGAAAGATGAAAAAGCTGTGAAGTTTGGGGCCAAAAACACCCAACTGAAATACAAGTCAATTAGATGTTTGGTGTGCCTTTAAGTCCAAACAAACAAGAACCGCCTTTATGAATGGCCTTAAACCCTGTGACTCTGCTCCACCATGAGAGCCGATCACTTCCTCCACCCGCTTAGAGGAGCTGACCCCCTGCTTTTCCATTTAACCACATGGGGGCAGTATTATCAAAGGTTTGACAAAGCAAGACCGGCCATGGCACCAACTCACAACCTGAGAGGACAAGGACCACAAACAAAACAAATTAAAAAGAAATACGGAAGCATTTCTGGAAGTCTCCCTCAGAACAACATCAAGTTTCAGGACTGAGACGCAAACACGGCCATGCATTATGTTGTTGACTTGTCGAGCCGGGGCAAGAGGCTAAAAACCTCTGATAAATAAGACATTACGCAACAGCCTCTTCAGTAGGTTCAATGTTTTACTTTTTTCCCCCTTTTCCAACTCTACCCTGAAAACAAAGAGAGAGGCAGATTTGCAAACAGCAAATGGAATTTTCCACCTTTCCCTCCAAGGCATCCGGACACACACAAAGACAACGTGTCGACAGAGCGTCTGGGAGAGCGTGTGCTTAAAGTTAGCCCGTGAATAACTACGCCTCAGTTCCAGACCGAGCAACCTGCGGCGACACACGTCTCAAAGCGACATCCGTTTCTCAGACTGCTGCAGGTATCAAAGCAGTGCCTTCCTCGAGTACGTTCCCACTTCAGAACCAGACACGATGCCTTTTGTTGGGATGTTATCTGACAGAACAAAAAGCGGCACATAATCGTGAAGTGGAAGGAAAATAATGCATACTTTCTGAAGTTTTTTTTTTTTCCTTTTACAAATCCCTGCATGATGCTTCTGCCTCCATGTTTCACAGCGGAGATGATTTTATCAGGGTTATGAGCAGGGTCAGTTTTCCACCTACATGTTTACTGTGTCAAACTGAGAATGGAGCCAATTACAGCCTTTCAACAATGAGTATCTGATTACCAATCCTCCATAATGACCCACCTGAGCTGTAGATCTCTGCAGCTCCCCCAGAGTAACCTTGTTCCTATTGGCTGCTGCTTCTGATAAATGCTCTCCCTGCCTGGCTTGTCAGTTTAAGCGGACAGTCATGTTCTGGAAGCTGTCCCATACTCTGGATACCCCTCGGTTGACCAGGAGGACCACTGATTGGACAGCACCGATTGTAGCTCCGATTATATTTTTGATGCATCTAAAACTAACTGGCATCACCGTATGAACCTCAACATCAGCACAGCGCAGGACAGCCAGTGACTGTAAGCCGCTGCATTTCCAAATCATCTCTACCGTCAGTAAACACTAGGACTTTATAGAGTTTCTACAATTTCTTCAATCAAAACTTTTGTAGACCAGATCGGATTTCTTGCCTCGGTTTCAACGTCTACCAAGAAAAGGTTCCCTAGAATTTAACAGGAGATGTTTTAACAATGATCAAGGTTTTTTTTTTTTTTTGGTATGAAAAACATTTATTAAAGTAATTTCCCCCTGAAATCACAGGGTGCCACTTCATTATGACTTGTGTACTCCTTGAATTTTTTAAATCTCAAAATTTTATACACGAATCTGACTTCTAGCTACTGGTAAACCTAAGCATATTTCTCTAATAATAAAAAACAATTTTTTTTAGTCTAAAACGTCAAAAATATGTGATAAACCCACACAAAGCAGCACTGATGGGTTAAGTGGATGAGAAAATTATGGGACAGACGTTGCAACAATTAGAGAAGCACCAATCAGGCTTTTACATCTGAATTCTCCCACTGTGGGACAATAAATTATATTCCTATTCTATTCCTTTTGCTGGCCTATAATGATTTCTAGTTTTCTTTTTTTAAATGTTTGATCTGCGGATATGAATTGCACCCAAGAGTATTTAAAAAGTAAATCATTTTCCACGTGTCGAGACAGTTCCGTGTTTTTCACCAAGGCTGTGAGAGAGAGCAAGACTTACAGCGGACAACAGGAAGGCAAATGAGGAGGGCAGCTTGACCCTTCTGAGCGTTAAGCCGCTGTTGGCGGCCTTTTAAGAAATCTCACAGTTTAGGATCTACATTTTTCTAGAGTATACAAGCAAAGACGGTTCGTGTAATGCTATTCATGCTAACTCTGCTAATTGCTGATAGTGGATGCTAAAGACAGTTTGCAAACTTCATAAGCTGATCCGTTTATGCTTTAAATAATCAATGACCATCCAGTACATGAAGGCTGAAAAAGTATACGTCGAATGCTAGTTTCAGATATTTTCAATATCATAGAAATTGGAGATGGCTAAAACCGTAATCAATAACCAACATCTATTGCAAAAATACTGACGCATCTCTGAGGCCTTTTATTTTTAGAGCATGGTTTGTAATAATCCACAGCGCACATTTGATGTCTGAAAAAAAAAAGAAAAACTGCACATTGTCAGGAAAACGATGTACTGAACTGGCCTTTAAGTGTGGTGTATACATAAATGTTTTAATCAAAGTTACGTCTGAAGGAAGGAATCCATTAATGTGTAATACCAACAACAGTAAAAGCTTTCTGTTATCTAATATTTAATTATCAAAGTAACAATCTGATCAAAGCTTAAAGCTTTGAAACAAACAAAACCCTCTCAGACTATAAGGTGGGAAACATCTTTATAGCCGTTGCCTTGATCTTGTTTGATTTGTGATAAAACAGGCATTTGCTGCTTGCGCATCACTTAACTAGTTAGCACGTGTCGCTTCTTACACCCCCCCTTTTTTTTTTTTGTCTCCCTTGTTTCTACTTCTTGGAAATATTTATGGAGTCGGGGATGCCTCCAGCCGCCGCACTGACAGTATAAACAACCCTCTGCATGCTGTGTCGTGAAGCAAAGCCGCTTTCTGTAAAACTAAGTTCCCCTGAACACAACGGTCACAGAAGCACACCCTCAGCCTCACTCTCCCACCAGTGGTAGAAACAGCACTTCCATGCATCACCCCCCCCCCCCCCCCCCCCCCCTTGGTTATTTACAGTCATACTTTAACTATTCCCCGCCACCTGCAGGCCAGCACACAATAAGGATGTAAGGAGCCACAGAAACACACACGCTGGGCCACGCTGCTGGTGGCGACCATCTTTGTACATTTCTCTCCTCCACTCTTAATTTCTTGTTCTCTCTCCTCCTCGCTCCTATATTGTGTCGCTGGCGTTTTAGCTCCCGCTCTGCGCTGCTACCTTATCGCGCCTCCTGCCAAATGCCACCGCTGTCCATCACACTGCTGCCTCGCAGAGGATGTGAGAGCGTGTGTTTTTGTTTGTGTGCCCGCGCGCGTTAGTGTGTCCCTTTCTCTTCGCTCTTACAGACTCTCCAGCATGGGTCAGAGAGGGACGGAGACAGAGGCGGAACAGATGGATACAGGATGGCTGAAGCACCGATGGAGTGAGAGCTGAGCCACAGACGGATGGACAGAGGGAGATTGTTAGACTCAGGCGGCAATGTTTTTGTCTTTATTAGGAGTCGTGGCTGCTTTTTGGAGCCAAAAGTTGCACTTAAGATATCAGTGCAAATAAAATAAAAAAAATAAAAAAAAATAAAATAAAAAGAGTAATAATTACTCTCATTAATACAGAAGGTAAATAAAACTCTACAGAACTACAAAACTGATAACTATAACATTAAACAACAGGCAGGTGAGGCAAAACTGTGACAGCTTAAAAAGGTTTGATTTTATGTCATATTGTCACACTTACTGGATTTAACATTAAAGACTGCAAATAATGATAATAAATGAAATATCCACACAGAAGGAAGGAAATCAAAAGTACTTCATGAAACATTAAGTACTCTGCATGTATCTGGCAGCTCTAAATACAAACATATGAACACTAATAGCAGCCAAAACAAAGCGTGGCTAAAATTGTTTCTTTTTAAACAGATCTGGCAACCTACAGCTCCTAGGAAACACTTCCATACTTCCACATTTTATCTCAATACCAAAAGAAACTTGTATTTTAACCATGTTTTAAGCGATGGACCATGACAAAGTAGTTCATTATTGTGAAGCAGAAGGAAAAAGGATACATGTTTTTTTTTTCTCATGTTTTACAAAACACCTCCAGCTCAATCAGATTGGCTGGAAAGCATCTGAAAGACTGGACCATTGTAACCCATGAGTATGCTTCAATCCAAACCATGACCCCAGTCCCAAGTTTCTTTAGCCACCAAGGAGTTTTTACGATGTCAGAAGAAAACTTAAAGGACCATAGAGTTTTTGCACAAGTCTGCCCCCTTTGGCGACAAGTTGAAATGACACCAGTGTTGACACGTGCATGGGAGAAGAGGAAAAGCATCTGCTGCTGTGACGGCACGGGTCTTTTGTTTAGGTGTCATGTCTTCTGAGGTAAGAAAGCTATATTGAAGTTAGTCCGTGTTCTCTCGCTAATGTATCGATTAGAGCGGAAACTTAAAGGCGCAATAAGCTAATTTTCACCACTGGGTGGGGCTTGAGCACTGTTGGTAGACCAAAACAAGATGTGTAACCAGCCACGGTTTTCTCTACCTCCTCCAACTGCAACTCAGCACCCATTTCCCTTCTCCTCACCCCGTCGCACTCATAACCTTATGATGCTGTTAGCAAGAGAGTATTTTGATCCACTGAGCACGCACTCAGCCAATTTGTGCCTACAACACTGCTCTGGTAGTGGCATTTTACGGGCAGGGAGGAGCTAAGCCTTGAGTGACAGTAGATGCACGCAGGGCCGGCCCGGCTTTGTAAACAAGAGACTGCAGAACGACACAGAGAGATGGTGCGTCATGTCATAGTCCATCTAAAAAGATACCTTTAGTTCTTCACATCACTATTTTTTTAGTTCTTTCTATCTGAAATAATGAAATTTCAGCTTATTGCTCCTTTAAAGTAGCCAGGTAAAAGGGAGCGCGGAGCACGTCACACCCACACACATCTCAGAGGACTCAGCCCGATTCCCTCTCTTATGAACTGACTAATGGAGCCTATAGAGGCAACTGCGGTAATTAGAGGGAAACCCATTTTACACGTGGGGCAATTGTAAGGGTGTGTATGGGAGAGAAAATAAATATTTAAACTTGTGAAATGGTCCTTTAAGAACAGTTTTTAGCTCCAACTCTGAGCAACTTCCATGACCCTGCATCCCCACAGCAAGACGCTCCCACCACTTTCACTCATCACTGGGGGATGGAGACATCTCCCCCTTACCACATGCATCGTATTTGGATGTAGCCCAAAGGGTAAACACTAGCTCTCAGCTGACCAGAGAACCTTGTTCCACTCCTTTGCCATGTCCTCAGCATGGCTTGTGCCGAACAGAAACCAATACTTTTTATAGCTTTCTTCTTACTGCTGATCCATAAAGATTTGTGAAGTAATAGGCCTTTTTAACAGATTCTCGCACACATGGCTCTCTGCAGCTCCTCCAGAGTTACCTCAAGGAGCTTGGCTAATCCTAGGATTAACACTCTTCTTGTCCATCATTTTTGGATGATGGATTGAACATTTCTCTGTGACATTAAAATCTTGGGATATTGTATTGCCTAATCCTGGTTTAATCTTGGCTTACATTCAACCTCAAGCCACAGAGGCCTTCATAGAGAGGGTCTCTACTGAATTATACATGTGCGCTTTATAATAATATAATATAAAGGGTGATTTCTGAAAGGAATGATCGCAATTGATTTTATTTAGGGGTATCATAGTAAAGGGGGCTAAATAAAAACCCATGCCACAAAATAACATTTGAAAACCATGTATCCTTTTCAGTCCACTTCACAGTTATGTATTACGTTGTGTTGCTGTATCACATAGAATTGCTATTGAAAAACATGAAGGTTGCAATGTGACAATTCTGGACATTTAATCTTAATATTACAGCGCTGCCTTTAATTTTTAAATGATGTGTTTCTTTTTTGTGGGGTGAGGGGTCAAAGGGATGAATGAGAGACACTGAAAATGTAAGAATAAAAATGACAAGTGGGCAGAGGCGAGGTGTGTTATACCTGGAAGAAGCCTGGGGGCATGGGACCACCTGGCATTGCGTCGTTGGGGGGCATGTTGCCCATCACTGGGCTCGGCGCTGCCGCTGCGCTCTGAAACACACAGACACAGCTGCTGAATCACCCTCAGCTCCACAACCCCGATGCACCAGTTATGAAATTGCTACACCTGTATCAGTTTATGCAGAATATCAGCAGATCCATTCAATGCAACAGATTAAAATAAGATGCATAATTATGTTATAGCTTATGTTTTCTATTGAAATTTCAATTATTTTCCTGTAAACAGAGGCTCTGTAGCTGATTTCAAAGAACACTTAAGGAAATGTGATCAAATTAACATTTATTAATCAAAGTAAAAAAATAAAGACGGATTCCTACAGATCTGTTTGAAAAGTCCACATTTTACTAGACCTACATTTTCAAGTTTACCTGCGTCTGAAGGATGTTTTGTTTAAAAAAGTCTAAACTCCAAAATTCTTCATTAGTTTAAAATGTCTGTGCATTGCTCAAGATTTAAAGGATGGACGACTGGATGGAGGAATTAACATATAGAATGAGGGATCAATGGATAAACAGAAAGATGTATGGATGGACGCATCTTTTCTTTAAAGTCTAACTCTTGGACTGAATGTATTTTAACGCAGATGCATTCAAAATAGTCACCAGAGTAAAGAAATGTATATTATATGTGAATTATGTGCGCCGTTTGGAAGTAATTTCGATAAAACTTGCTGTATAAGCGAAAGAGCCCGAGCATTCTTCAATCGGCTGCTCCGGAATGTGACGTCACAAACAGAACTAGTACCATGCATCCGGCTGCTAACACTACGACTTTCGCTACCGATTTATTAAATTTAATTAATAACTCTTACTCTACGTACAAAAATTTAATAAAAAAAAAAATCTTTGATACATCTACAAAAACTTCACCTCAAGCATCGGCGACTCCGATACCGAATATATATACGAAGAAACGGAGTTTGAACAAGGTGAACCTGAGGAGACTATATCTAACGCTGCCCAAGACATAGAGCCCATGCTCCATTGTAAGTAGCCCTCACAATCCTCGCTCGTGAAGTGTGAATTGCATAAAACACTTTTGTCACTGCCGGCAATCCAGTCCTTTCGCGTTTCTTTTACGAATTTATCCCATTTCTTTCGGACCTTTTGATCCTTCGGCCAAGTATGTAGCGCTACTTTCTGGCCTGCACTAGACCGCGGTGAAGTTGGTTTGACATTGGACATTCAAGCTCCGCGGAGTCATCGGAGCACTCTTGACAAACAAAAATCAAATCAGATTTGTTGACGGTCCCACCGCGTATGGGAGAAGGGAGCAGCTGAGAGACGCTGGCCGAAATCGGAGTCCTTAAACCGGATCAACCATGAGCTAGATCCCGCTGACTCCACGGAGCTTGAATGTTCAATATCAAACCAACTTCACCGCGGTCTGCACTACAGCCACCAACTACGCACCTAGAAGGCATTTTATTGTGGACTTAGTTCGCCGATTTTTTTTAAAAGCACTTGCTCAAAGTAGACGTGGATCAGCAGATTTGGTGTGTGAAAGAAGATACTGGAAAACATCCATATATCCTTGTTCGCCGTACTGGTTGTACAATGTAAACAATGTGTGTTCCTATGCAAGTTCGCTTCGCGCATTCTCGGTGTTCTTGAACTGACGTCACACGTAGGAAATGGCCGATCGTAAACGGAGGCAGCACTCAAACGCGGAATACCATAATCGGTGTAAAAAAATGCGCAATATTTCATATTTAAACTTAATTTGAACACTTTTGATACATGAATATTCAAAGTTTACCTTGTTCTGGAAGTTATTCAACGGTTTTCAGGATTTTTTTTTCAGTCCAAGAGTTAGACTTTAAATATGCGACAAAAACAATAAAAACATTTAGGTTGGAGAGACTTGGTCAGTTCTAAAATTGGATATTATATCAACAAATTGACACATAATAAAACCTGTTAATACAAATCTATATATATTTGATATTAATCCAGACCTGAAAAAGACTTAAATTCAGTACTTTTCCAGACTTGAAGCAAGCGCAGGAACTGCAAACAAGAGAACTGACTCAGTTAGCCAGCTAAACATGATATAACTGTGTTCCTGACAACAAGATGCATGTTCAGAATGCTTACATAAGCACACTGGAAGAAAACAAAACAAAAACAAAGATCAGACCAGCACTCAGAAACATGAACAGGAAAATCACACAGACACACAAAGAGTTGCATCACAGGCTCATAAAGTACAGCCCCTCCGTAGAGAGCAGACAGGGGAGGACCGCAGGCTACAGGCAAGAACAGAGGGGGGGGGGGGGGGGGGGGGGGGGGTTCAAGACCCCGGGGAGCGAGCCACTCTGACAAACGAATGGTCCTGTACGTCCGCCAAGCCAACAGCACGCACACCTAGAGGACGCTCTGCCTCCAATGTGACAGTACTGTATGCTTGGAAGACAACGCAGCGGTCCAATTACACGCATGTATGCAAACAGTCTCCGTTCTTCCTTTATCTGTTACTAACACGCAGAAAAACTAAAACAACCCCCCCCCCATCCTTATGCTAATTTTGCCTGTGAACATGAGCAGAGCACTGAATCCCAGGGGAAGAAGCAGGGTCGCTGCCTCTTTACCCCCCTTCCCATACCCCCCCCCCCCCCCCCCCCGTGTGTCCTCTGTACAGTTTTCTCTACACCCATCAATGACCCCCACTCACCCCCCCACCTACCACCCAACCCTTCCCTGTGCCCCAACCGTTGTACTGTGCCTCCCCCTCACAACCTCCTCTTCTCCTCCTCCTCTCAGCCCCCTCAATCCCCCCACCACCCCCACAGTAGGGTGTCAGCAGCTTGCAGAAGCTGTTGCTATGGCGACAGGTCCTATCTGCACTCTGTCCCCCTGGCATCCCCCGCTCCAGGAGCGGAGAGAGAGAATAAGAAGATGCAGGAGAGAGTGAGATCCAGAGAGTGAGTTTGAAGATAGAGTGAGAAAGAACAAGGACAATAGTAATAGTAATAATAATAATATAGAATAACTAAGACACTAGGAAAAATTATTTTTTTAGGGATGGGGGTTCATTCAATCTGCAGCTCTCCACTTATTGTTATGGAGCATTACTGTTAATTATTCTTCACAACTATTTTCACAACCTAAAACTGAAAGCAAACTAAAAAGTGCACAGACAGAGCGATTGCCGCCAGCGAAAAGGGAACGTGGATTAAGTATGCCAGTCGGACTTTATTAAAACCAACTGGCCTGGGGAAATACTACAGGATCCAGGGTTTTCGTGCTAGCACACCCTATGCTGTCAATATGAAATGTTTGTTTTCATAATCAAGTAGATCGTTGGTGAAAACCGTGCAAAAAGTGTGACTCACAAAGACAGCGAATCGGTTGACGCTTCTGCAGATAAACGACGACTTCTAACGCAAAAGAAAACTGTCAGGTACAGGAATGAGGCATTGATGATGGACTAATTAGCTGAATCGTAAAGTTTTTTTTTTCCTTTCCTGGCGTCGAGTTTGGAAAAAAGTCAGCAGCTGAAGAACTGAAGAAAACACACCATCAGGAGCTTTAATGTTTGACATAAAGCACGACTGACGAAAATATACTCCTTTCATTTAAAGCAACTAGAAGTTCACAAAACCCATGGGACACATTCTCAAACGCCTGGAAATATTTACACTGTTTAAACCGTAAACTGCATTTTAATGGCCTTGCTCTACAGAGCTATACAAAGGCTGCATCACAGCATCAAGTGGCCACATCTGCAAAAAGCAGCTTGTTGATGTAACCTGGGTGAGTAAAACATCCCATCTGAAATGTAGAAACAAACTGTGGAGGCCGCCGACTCCGCATTAAACCGCTGACGGCTAACGTAAAACATACTGATCATTGTGTCCTGTCACAATATAATGAACAGTTATTTGCGTGGACGCTTTATTTTAATACGCCAGCTATTTAGAACCGAGCACACACACCTGTGGCGTCCCTCGTGTTATCAAGCAACAAACAAATATACTTGTAGGAACACAACAAAGCTCCTCTGCCCTTTTAAATCTGATCAGAATCATATTGCTGATCAAAAAGTTGGGAAAAACACGACAAACTGGATCTTCACAAACTACAGCATGTTTTGTGTGAGCTCTAAAACGATACCAGGCAGCTAGATGTAATGTTTTCACAGTATTAGGAAACCACACAACCGCTATATTGCTGATACTGATATGTAAAAGCCAATTTGTGCAAAAGTCTATTTAAGAAAGGAAATGATGCGTGTATGGGTGTGTGTTTCACCGGAAAAGGCAAATCGGTTTTTGACCGCTTGGCGGGGAAACGCTGTCAACCCACAGTTGGCCGTTTGTATCATTTTTTTGTTTTATAATCAAGCAAAGTTGGGAATAAATCAGCTTTTAACTGCAAGAACAGCATCTGGACATTTCCTATTTACCATCTCACCCCAGCAAATGCGCGTCAACCATAAGATTGCGGTTTAAAAACACTCCAGTGGCTTTAAGCGTCGGCTTAGCCTCTACACTGATATGAATTGTGATTTATCTAGTTAGTTTGTGTTGCAGTGTTAGTTTTCCACCACATTTGACATCCAGGTGAAAAAGTAGACCTGACACGATAGCATATTTTGCTGGACGATACAATTTTCTAAAAATTATTGCGACAAATCATATTGTCGTCATTTTTGAGACCTTTTTCAACTAATATGATGACGGCAAAATAACGCAAGTATATCCTCATACATACCGGCTCAAACAAATTTAGCCGATGCCGTGATTTGGTTTAAATCCAAAAAACTCCCACCCTTCAAAGGTCATGCTAGGCTCTCATACTAAACTTTGAGCATGTGCCTGCCTGACACAAGCTGGGTTTCCCCACCGTCTTATAAGCTTGGCTGGCCGCCAGGCTTTACTCACCACCGCCCAGGCTAAGCGTCGTTTGTTTATTTTAAAAGCCTCGATGTTTGAGAGCAACAAAAAACGGTCAGTAAAAGTTCCCATCTGGAAGAAAACCTCCCGGTCAACTAAGCTAACGCGCTAGCTGTTGTTAGCTTACTACGGCACCCGGTTAAGGGCTGCACCCCTCCTTCGAGCTGCTGCATCGTGCAACGCTCCTCGCGCTTCCCATTCCCGGTTCCGCGGGCACCTCCCACAACCCAGCAGACCACTACCGCCAGGATTCCCCCATTTTCTGTGGGAAAAGCCTGGCAAGATTGAAGGAGACGTAAACACAGGGGGAAATAAGCAATTCAATTCAATTTTATTTATATAGCGCCAATTCATGAAACATGTCATCTCGAGTCACTTTACAAAGTCAAAATCAATCATATTATACAGATTGGTCAAAAATGTTCCTATATAAGGGAACCAGTTGATTGCATCAAAGTCCCGACAAGCAGCATTCACTCCTGGAGAAGCGTAGAGCTACAGGGAGAGTCGTCTGCATTGTCCATGGCTTTGCAGCAATCCCTCATACTGAGCAAGCACGAAGCAACAGTGGAAAGAAAAACCACCCATTAGCGGTAAGGAAAAACCTCCAGCAGAACCAGGCTCAGTATGAACGGCCATCTGCCTCGACCGACTGGGGTTACAGAAGACAGAGCAGAGACACAACAAGACAGACAAACAAGCACAGAAGTAAACATCCGCAAATTATCGCGCTTATTTTAAACTGTATAATTAAAATGTATCGTGCGATTAATTGATTTATTATTCATTGCGACAGGTCTATGAAAAAGTGCAACATTGGTCACATTAGACCGGATCACCTTCTTTCAAATGCGTGCCACGTCCTAGGGCTCGGCAATATGAAGCAAAAATACATAGTATATATTATCTGGATATGTTTTTCTTTTCATAAAGTAATTATAAAAAGGCATCTCTGAATCAAAGCTTTGTCTCAAACGTCTCACAGGACAGTTTTTAACAAACAGCTGTAGATACATTTTGGAAACAGCTGAAAAATAACCTACGGGAAGCTTATATGTCTTTAAAAAAAAACTATATTTTTAAAATCTCGATACATTGCCCAGCCCTATCTCGGCCCTTACATTGCCTGTGACAAACTACCGTTGTTATGGCTTTTGGAGACCACTTGATATAGCTCAGACTTTTATTTCATCCACATATTGATTCCACAACGGAAAAGTCTTCTGTGAACAGACTCTTCCACCTGAGCAGCGAATATCTGCAGAGCAGGCTAAAAGCACCCCACACTTCCCAGATTTTTTAAAATACGTTTTTGAAAATCATGCATCATTTCCCTTCCACTTCATAATTATGTGTTCCTTTGTGGATCCTGCTCACATAACATTAAATTCCAGTAAAATTAATTGAAGTTTGTGGTTTTTAAATGGTAAATACTGTAAAGGTGGAATCGCCAAAGTTTGTCACATGGGCCAAAATCATTAAATCAAAAGTGATGTTGAGCCAATAAAATACTTTTTCTTTTTACTAAAAATCACTAAAAACGATGTTCTTGTTTGTTTTTTTCTGCTGAACAATAAACTAAGAATGCAGTGTTTTAATTGAACAAGTAAAGTAGTCGGACGTTTTGTAGGAAAGGGATGGGTAAACCACAGTACATCCAAAACCTATAAAGGGCTTTGGCTTGTCAAGAGAAAGGCATCCAGTTTACAAATTATTTTGGGTTTTAATAAAAAAAAAAGAAAAGAAAAGGAAAACAAATGTAATCCATTCTTGGCCACAAGAACAGGAACGATGAATGGATGGATAAAACCTCTAGATAAAGTGATATGGATAAAGTTTTTAAATACAAATATTATTATATACTCTTCTGCTCCCATACTTTACATAAAATTACTTAAATGTAATCCCCTACTTTGCCAGACTATTTAGGCAACGTGGGAATACCGTCGCTTGTGGAGATAAACTGCCCTCGGCACCGCAGCTCAGCCCAAATATGTAGAATAGAGGGATGATAAAACGTTTACTGGTATTGACGTTTTAATAGAGCCAATGGCTTGACTCGGTTTTGGCTGCCCAACTGTGGTTCTTCACCTTTTCTAGAAGCGGTTGAGAACCAACTCTAGCACCAGCGCCGGTTTAGCACTGGAGCTGCTAATTCTCGCAGCGGAGAACTACGGCTCAGACGTTCCTAATCCTGAGTTTTGGCTCACTGCGAGGACCATCGTGTTGTGTTTGCCTTCCGTCTTCTGTACAGATCCGACACGCTGATGAATAATCTATTAGAGAACAAAAGACTCGGGATCTGATTGGGTGGCACGGCGCTGTATGTAGATGGCTTATACAGAATAGCATTGATCCGTACCTCTCCATTTCCCTCTTTCCCTCTCTCACCGTAGGACCTACCGGACAGATCAATAGTGCTCAACACATTATTGACCTCCGCCTGATACCTTTCACAGGGATGAAGACAGAGACATAAACACTGGATGGCAAAAAGGGAGAGGCAGGAAGGGATGGCAAGTGCATTTGTGTGTGTGTGCCTATATTTGTGTGTGTGTCCCTGCCTGGAGAGGTACTAATCTACATTCTGGTTCACACTGATATGTACCTCATCACTGTCTCCTTGACCTGCTGTCCTTAGCGCACAGAGAGAGAGCGAGGGGGGGGGGGGTAAGAGCAGGGGGAGGGCCTGAAGGAGGGAGGATGGGAGGTGTTTGAAAAAGAGGAAGAAAAAAAAGCTGACTGTGGCAATTTAGCCGATTCACCCACCCTGTCAAAAGCAGCGCGTTTCGCTCGAAAAGCAACAGGACACGACTGCAACTCTCACAGTCACGTCTGGCAAACAAACGTGCACGCAAAGACAATCTCTGAAGACCCAGCTGGTCCTCAAAACTGGCACAACCTGCACAGCAAACACACACAGACACACACACTTCCACAATAGGCTGCTGCCAAGGTAGCAGCGCCGAACCAGACAGGAGGAGGAGTGTGCCCAAACGCGCGGCAGCACTAATAAACGCTGCAGACACAACATCCACTTAGGGCGGCGCTCTAGAGAGAAGGCAGAGGGGCCGCAAGGAAATAACAAGTACGTCAGAACACCACTAGGAACCAGGGCAAAACCAGGACGTTCAAATCTGGAAGAAGATTTAAACCATAACATATTTATTTGAATTTGAAGGAAAATAAATACAGTGTTCTAAAAAAAGTATTAGTGCAGTCTTTGACACTGAGAAATTTTATCCCACTCTTCTTTGCAGTTATGTTTTATTCAGACACATTTGTGGATGTTGGAGCTTGATCTGTTTGAGGCCATGCCTTTTAGTGGCAGACCTGCTGGTGTGCTTCGGATGATCGTCCTGCCTCGTTACTCAAGTGTTGGTGTAAGTCCTGAAGCAGTAAGGCAGCTCCACACCATCAGACTGCCACCGCCATGTTTTTCCACTGTTGGGAGGATGTTCTCTTTCTAAAATGCTGTGTTAAATTTACACCGAAGGAAGTGGGAAACACACCTTCCAAAAAGTTTCACGTCACTTGTCCTGGTCTACCGAATGTTTTTCATTCGGCCTTGATTATGGAGGTATTTTTGGCAGATGTGAGGCTAGCGTTTGTGTTTGTTCAGCAGTGGTTTTTGCCTTAATATTCCCCTATGGATGCTGTCCTTCAGTCTCAAGACGCTTCAGCTGTTGTTCTGTTTTTTTTGTGACTTCCTGGATCGGTCCAGGTGAGCTGTTGGACTAATTTCCAAAGGCCGGCCACTCTTGGGATGGTTCATTACTCATTCATGTTTTCTCAATTTCCGAACAATCGAGGTCATTGTGGTTCACTGGACTTGAAACAACCTTTAGACTAATTTATGTCAATTACTTTTTTCCCCTCCACATCTGGTTATGAATTTCTTTAAACTAGGTTATAGTGCTTGTTGAGATATGTTAGCTTACTTCATGCTGTCATAAGGGTTCTATATAATGTGATTTTTGTAACACACCTTTTCACATAAGCTAGTTTGGTAGTTCCATTTTATTTTTTTAGCCATGTTGTCTTTCTCTAAAATCCAGATTTGTTTGATTATATAAAATATTTAAATGCAAAAAACGTATGACTGAAGACATCTGTATGGGGAGAAATACTTTTTTAACACCATTATGTTGTAATTGAACTAGTTTATGCACAAGTCTGCGTATGCTTAGCAGTAAAATCAATAATACTTTCTCCTACTTCTTAAAATGGGAGATCAATTTTGTTTTTCCTTCTCCTTTTTAAAATCGGCAGGTAAGAGTTGAAGGTAAGGAGTTCAACTGCTGTTGATAAGTAGGTGAGAAGTGGGTTAAGACTGAAAATGCAACATCAGAGTCACGTCTGCTATATATAGCCGCCCGGTCTGTAAGGTATCTTATTACTGTATATAGGTGAGTCATTACTGTCCCTGTGTGCACGGCTGCCACTCAGGCTGTGTTTTACATGCCGCTGCACAGGCTCCAAACACCAGGCCGACAGCCTTTCTGCTGAAACCAAAAACAGGACTTAGTTCAAATATTACTGACCATCATTATAATTCAGGATAATATCTGACAGATATACAAAAAAAGTTAGACAATTTATAGCTTTAAGAAATTTTGATCATTATCACTGGTATTGGCTGAAACAGCAACAGTCATTTTGCACATTGTTACAAAATCTAGAAACAATTATTTTTCTTAATTGTTAAAACTAAAACCAGGTGCACCGCTTAGCACTACAAGCTGATGGTTCATTAGCAGGAGTGTAATGGTAGCTAACGAGCCAACGAGACGAAAGAGGATATTAGTCACGATAATGAGACATTTTAGCAATATTTTTGGAAAAACTAAAACGCGTCATTTGGTTCCTCTTTGACAGAGAAAAATAAGGATTTTAAAATCACCAAACTCCTTTTTAATTAATCTATAATAGAAAAGATGAACCAACCAATCAGATAGAGATCAGAATCCGACAAGTTCCCTTAATTGGCTCTAGGCAATGATCAATGGTCAAATACTTTTTTCCTATTCAATTAAGGCCTCAGAACTAAGAACTCCCACTATTTTGGATTCATAAGCACCTCATCGAATAGCATGTACTTTCTTTTATGTTGGACAAGAATCAGATAAAGGAGAGGGACATATGGTTTGATTCATAAATGTGCATGGTCTTATAAATGTCTTTATTTTATTTGGCTTTAAAAGGAATACCTCGATCAAAGACCCTGCAGCAAATGTTTTTCAGATGTATCAAAGTCCTTTAAGAAGAAAAAAAACTAACGAAAAAGAAAATTCAGAGTTGGTCATAATGTGAATTGGCAGGTTAGAGCGCAAAGTAAGCCAAAAATGGCAAGGAAAAGCTCAACTGGTGTGGATTTGGCTGAGTGTCGAGTATATCAGTCCACGTTCGACTAGTCCAATTATTCAGATTTATTCATGCTTGTCTAATGCTGAGGTGATGATTATAGCAAAAAAAAAAAAACAAAACTGTGAATTTGCCCTTTCGGTAAGCACCGATAGGTGCTAACAGCTAGTTGTGGTATACTTAGTTTTAAACATCTTTAACTTGTTGATCACAAGTTTAACAAGAATGAATCCAGTTTGATAAGAAATGTGGCGTTTTATTATAGCAAGATCTCACGCCACAGCATCCGACTACACCAATATTCATTTGACCTAAATGTTTCAAGATTCAAGCAACTACTAAATCTCAGGGAATATTACTTCCAAAAAACAGGACTAAATATCTTTATGTTATCTATACTTGGTCTCCTTTCCTAAGAGCTACATGGCGTTGTAGGTAAACCACCAGATTAGGCCATCAATCTTCTCAGGAACAGAGGTAGAAGTAGTGGTTGTGGTGATGAGGAAGGCTGTAGGGGTGAGGGTGGGGGTGGGTTAGAATTGAGGGTATAGAGCAGAAAAGTTTGAGGGAAAGACAAAGTGATGAGCCACGAGTGGTGCAGTGGCAGGCTGGTGTGTTGGGGGGAAGGAGTAGGAGATAAGATGGTTGGGAGGGAGAAGAGGTGTGAGAAGTAATGCGGTTGTGGAGGTGCTGAATAGAAAACCTAAGCTGCTGGAGGGAATGATGTGAAGAGGCTGAAGTTATGCAAAATTCAGGGGAGAAAGGAGCTGAGAGGGAAAAGAAGGGGAAGACGTGTAGATGTGAATAAAAATGACATTGACATCTCTAGTTTTAATCTGGGTACAAAAATTTAAAAAAAAGGAAAGAAAAGCAAAAAAAAAAAAAAAAAAATCATTGGCTGCTTTTCTACGTGACTCTTCTGTATGCATCCAACTGAGTGCATATTTGGCCTTGACATGTGGTATTACGTCTTTTAGCTGACAAAAACAGACAGCTTTGTGTTCAGGTTCGAGACCGCATTTGGAGACGGTGTGGGTTGTATAAGGCACATTCCTAAAGCACAAAGAACAGCAGTGTGTGCTTCAAGGCTCACTGATGCACCACCTGCCTCAAACTGACGTGCTTCCACAACAGTAAGAAACACCCTGGTGGATCCAGAAGGGAACTGGTCTCTTCACGAAGGCCTCTCGTCTGCACAGGGCTTTTGGCTAATGAGCAAAAGCAAAAAATAAGCCCTATGATGCAAGCGACTATGCTTTCTGAAGGTGGGATCCAGCGTAAAGCACCAGGTTTAGGCGGATAAGATCGATAGTTTGATGCAACTTGCCCATACGGAGAATCTCAAGTGCAGACAACGTGTTAAGAGCTCAGGTCCTGGGTGTTTGGAAGTATGGAGCCTGCGTGTTTTACCTGCATCTTCGAGCCAAGTTCTGAGATCCAATCACAAGTGATTACTTAAAAGTCACTGGCGGCCCTTTCTGATGCCAGAGTGAACGAAGAGCGGCTCTCTTGTGAGCGGATCACTTAGGATGCATGTTAATGCCAGGTGTGAACAAAGCTTATAAGCTTTAAGGAGATCATCCCGAGAGACTCAGCAAGTGTAGAGTGGGAAATCTCATCAACAAATAAACTGCCTGGACAGAAGCCAGAAAAGGCAAGACTCCAATTTTAGAAATAAGCACAGGGTTAAACGGCAAAAGTGAGTTTTGTGCTTGTTTGATCACTTCTGTCTGGCAGTAAAGATAATCTTCTCCCGGAGAAACTCCAGAGAGACCCGAAGAATCTCAGAGAGAAAATTTTAACTTTACAGTCTTTATTTACCATCGTACAGAAGGTCTGCCAGACCCAGCGCTTCTGTGTGTTTAGCTGCTTCTCTTTCTTACACAGAGCAATTGATAGAGCTAATGATCCTATTAACCGTCGTTCGATTTTATTTTTTGGGGGGGGGGGGGGGCAGAAAAGTAGCAGCACTTCTGCACTTAGCCACATCTCTCTGCTTGGACAAAGCCACTGACAAGCTTTTTTCTGCCTTTACTTTTGTGTACCGTTTGTTTTTCCTTCCCATAGAACGTACTCCTTTCCAAGCGCTTCAGTTATTAATTGCGTCACTATCCTTGACAGGGCTCTAGTTCTCAATGCATATGGGCTCCGTTTGATTTGTTATAGAAAGTACTCCTGGCTCAGTGTTCAGCTTTCAACTGGTTTTTTTTTTGTTTTGTTGGAAAAGGGAACTGATTCAGCTTTTCTCCCAATAATTAAATGACTTTCCCATCAAAACTAATGAAGCTACTATTAAACAGGAGTAATCTTTCTTTAATTGCTGTAGAAAGTACTCCTGGACCAGTGCCTCTGTCTGTCCTGCCTGTTCTCTCAATCCCCCTCGCCAATCGCAGCAGTTAGCCACTAAATGCGAAAGCTTGCTCTGTCGGAGGGATCATCCAGCTAGAAAGTGGTTGTTCCTCTTCACAGTCACCACATACTTGGAAGGGTTGAAGCGTTGCTGCAAACTGTAAATAATCTTATATTTTTGTCTGTTACATAATTGTTAAATACTACATCATCAGATGTTATGATTAGTTACTCAGTACTTGAGTAGTCTTCTACTTTTTTTTTTTTACTCCTGTGTAATTTCTTGGCTGACAACTTTTTACTTTTACTTGAGTAAAAATAGGTTGAGTACAACTTTTGGCTACTCTACCCACCTCTGATTGGCACTATATAAATGAACTAAAACAAACTGATATGTAATATATGTTGACTTTTAGCAGTTTTATTCAGAGCAAAAAATGTTCAGCAAGACAGGTATGATTAATAACGTTTAACAGAAATGAGGCAAATTATACGACAAAACGTTCCCTCACAAAACTGGACTCCGGCCATTTGATATAAAATCAATTACCCATGTTTTTTTTGTATTTAGACATTCATACTGATACAGTAAACAACGTGTATTAGATCTAATAAGCTAGTTAAGCTTTAACTAAACGGGAAACAATTACCCGGCCGACATTGTGCTTTTCCAAGGGTTGAATCCTGCAAAATCAGGCCGCCTGTAATTCAATTATTAAAATCAACCACAGCACAACCTTTGCAGAAGTTGCCTCAACAGTAGCTAAAACTCTTTGCCGCTTGTCTGCCCCCAGCAGAGAGGACAGGGATGGTGTTTCTTTAATGCCAGCGTGCAATCTAGCAAGTTCACAGGACTAAAACTCTTTCGAGGTGGAATTTCTTTCTTCCTCCGGCGCTGCCTTTAACTGGCTCATTCTTTTGAAACCAGCAGAGAGAGGACCTGTGCTCAGAGGCGAGCCTCGGGGGGCTGGAGCCAAAATTAAACTGGTCCCGTCTCGCGGCTTTATTGCCGTTAGGGAGCAGACAGCAAGCGTCCATGTCACATGCCCATCTACATTTATACATAGCGTTAAACAGGAAGGAGGGTGTGAGTCCAGCCGCCCTCTTATGGGCAGGTTGCCAGAGATGCCCCACCACCAACCAACACACACACAAATCCCTGGCTTAGCCTCGGCCCAGTGCTGGGATTACCGGATTAGAACTCTATTCCATTATCTCCCCGCACTATACAGTGTACACACACACACACACACACACACACACGGCCAGAGAGGACAGACTGAAGACAGACAACAGTGTCAATCACAACAGCTGACATTTACACAGAACCATACAGTTACAGTAGTTTTTTAACAGCAGGGTCTTTTTAGGCCTATGTTTTGTTCTTAGGACCCATGAGAAGATACTTTGGTAGTGAGTAAACAAATACAAGATCCAAATACAAAAACGACATATTTCCTCAAAACATGACAAAACTTTGATTCTTTTTAAAATATTGTAATATCTCAGTCCTACTATCTAGAAATTTTAAGTTTCTTTAAACTACTTGAAGTCTTTTACATCTTCAATAAATTTTCTGAATCTAACATTTTAGTTTGGTTACGTCTCCTCTTTAATTAGAAGGCCAAATATTCAGGAGTTTCAGACTCATCAGGGGTTCTGTCACACTGATCCTCTTCTCTGGACAGAGAGGATATGAGCTCATCGGAATCAGAACCAGCTTTAGCCGCCACCTTGATCCATACAAACAAGGAATTTGACTTTGGTTTCACTTTGCCCTGACTGAAGATATTTTCATCTTGGTGACGACTTCAACAACATCTTTACATAAAAAAAAGACACAAAAAACAAGGAATTTGACAGTTTAGAGAGAAAATAATCAGTCTGCAACTTTACCATCTCACCGTGGTTAGAGATGCATCAATCGGCCAGTTATCTGAACCAGAGTAGTTTTTCTGGATCGACTTTGATCAGTAATTAGCTGGTGAAATGCTGAAAACGCTGATATGTCATGTTCTTCAAAGGCATCAAGCTACCACCATTTAAGGTCTATAAAAACATCAACTGAAAGCATTAACTTCAGTGCGTCTTTTTCTCCTTTAATAAGAGTCAGAAACGTTAGAGACATGTGCTACGATGAACAATCTTCTCATTTCTTTCTGTTCTATTAAATTCAACACTTCTAATTAATGAACCTGCAGCACCGTTTTCTCTTTTCATATTTTATAATTTGCTGAAGAAAAAAAAAAAATCATAATTGGAAGGTCAGACCTAAAAGAAGACCGGAAATTGGCATCGGCCAGGAAAGTCCTTATCAGTGCATTTATAACTTTCACATTTGTGAACATAAAAGACAACAACAGCAGCAGATTGAGAGTTACCACAGTGCGCTGGATCAGCCTGGCACTCTAGTATCAGCTGTTTCACAACTGAAGCCTCTTTCAGATCCAACTACCCATCCGAGGTCTACGCATGTTCTTTATGCCGCGTGGTCAGTTAAAAGGTTTCAACGTGGAACGGTAAGCTGAAGACGACCCGCCCCCATTATGCCTCTGATCCTCCTCAGGAGGAAGTCCCACAGACACAACCAGCATGAGGTGAAAGGGTACGACGAGACTGTGGAACGGGAGTGAAGCACGGACACGATACAAGCAGCGGCAGTACGATTTGAGGTCGCAGTGCCACTTTTTGCTTCTCCAGTTTCCATCTAATTGCAGAAAATAGTTTATCAACACAACGTACTCGTCATTCGAAGCACTGAACGCGATCGCATGAAGATCACGGCACAGCGCTCAACCAGAGATGAGTTTTGGGGAAATGCCTGACATACATGTTCAGGATCACGCACGATGGATGGACTAGGATGTAAAAGTGATCCGTAAAGCGGGGTTTCATGGTTGTTTATCATGAAACTATGATCTGAAAATGTTGGTTAAACCCTCTTTTCAACACGTTCATAACAGCTTTTTCTTGACTACCCCCGCTTCTAGCGCATACCACGTTAGATCAACTTTGGCTAACTAGCCAATTAGAAACAGACAGAGCCTAAATAAGTTCTGACAGGAATACTGCAGAGAGTGTGTGGAGTATTCAAAGAAATAATAACTTAAATAGAAGAAACTTTATGCAGCCGAGGTTTCTTCTGCTGCCCAGAGCGTCCGACGACTTGAAGAAAACCAGAGTTCCCCCTTTTTTAGCGTATCTGTCTAATTTAAAATATTCAAACCTTTTCCAGACTCAATATATAACATATTCATTTTTAGACATTCAAATACAAAACATTTACTGGGAACAGCTTAAATAGCAGTCTTAGCCATAGCTTCGTCAAATCATGAAATCTGGGTTC
This sequence comes from Fundulus diaphanus, assembly GCA_037039145.1. Taxonomy (NCBI): domain Eukaryota; kingdom Metazoa; phylum Chordata; class Actinopteri; order Cyprinodontiformes; family Fundulidae; genus Fundulus; species Fundulus diaphanus. Next base: position 26,714,458 of record CM073138.1, read on the forward strand.
TAATCTTCAGGGTATCGGGTCGTATACCTACTTCTTGACATCTTGGACCAACTCAGACAAACTCCACTGCAAATAAGTAACTTTTTAACTACAAATATAGATTCTTCATAGCACAGTTTGTGAACATTTGTTTCTTTAATCTGTTTCCACGAAAAAAAAAAAAAAAATGTTTTGATCTATTATTTGCTGCATGACACCTTGATTTTAACGTTTTAATGCCAAATTAAACAAAACAGAAGTCATAAAACTCACTAAATTTATGCGGCTTCGTTGAGTTTTTGTCGCTCAGAAAGTTGGAAGCCAAAAGAACAGTTCTGAAAACAAAAACGTGCTTCTACAGTTCGAGATGGGCAGGAAAATTAGGGAATTTTCCAGCTATTTCCAACTAGTTGAAGACATGTCCGATTTCAGCCGAAGCCGTTGGACCGCTTCAGACACGTGGACATGAAATACAAACAGACGTGTAATGTTTTGGAAGTTCCTGAGCAAAGATGCAAAGTTCTCCTTTTGTTAAGATAAGATCCTAGAGGAGCAGCTCTTTCTCCGCAGCATGAAGTTCATTTAGGAGACATTCGATCCAGCCGACACACGAAGGAGAAACAACACACCAATGAGTAAACTGAAGTAAACCAGCAGTTTTTAAACTAAACAACTCTGTCTTTGAGCTGCTTCTGTATTCACAGGTTCAGGCTGAGGGAGGCATTTCACAAACAATAACGTCACCTTGTTCCAACTGCAGTGATACCACAAACACCTTCTATCAATAGCTATGCTCGCAAGTGCAAGATCCTTTGATCAGACTGAAATGTGTTCGGATTGAAGAAGAAAAAAATAATCAAAAATACATTGTTAATATGGCCACAAATTAATCTGATCATGACGTACATTTACAAGCACCAGGCTTTATGCAGAATAAAAGCACTGACATGCGCAGAGTCCTCAAATTTCTCTAAAAATCAAAAAAAAGTTGTACGGGGGAAGAAATGACGTTTTAAATTTTTTTTTACTTTATTGAACAATTACAGACATTCATGGAAAACAAAAACGTACACATTCAAATAAACGTGAAAGCGTGTTTGTTCTGCGTCTCCTGAGGGCCCAGAAAGCTTCTAAGAACGGTCAAAACGTCTCTGCGCTCTAATAAAGCCACAGGCTCAGCAACACATGCTGTTGTTCTTCCTGCATTACAGGATGAGACACATAGGGCACACATGCGCAGTCAGGGATTACATATTTAATAAGCATTTCACAGGGAAGATTTTAACAAACTTTAATTTCAACACAGCGGTGAAAAATGCCACGTTAACGTATACTTTACTTCTTAAGACCATCCAGATTTCTAGGACCATTTGATTGGGAATCCATGACTTTCTGTTTCCCTGGGGTATAAATATGATGTGACACAGTCAGCCATTCTTTAAGCAACTCAACACCAGGCTGGACGAGGACCTATATTTATCTTGCTCCCACGCACACCGAGCCGGATGGCGAGGGACCAACAAAGAAAGCTCTGAAGCTCATTCTCAGAGAACTGCAGCAAAGAATGACAGTTTACCGTCGCTCAGTTTCTCTGCAAGAACCGATAGACGGGACTAAGATTCAGCTTTGCTGTAAAAAAAACTCTCTGGCTGTGTTAGCCAAGAAGCAAAGAACGAATATGTGGGAAATCATATCACGCCCACAGCTGGGTATGGTGGTGAACGTGTGATGCTGTGGGCTCGCTTCTCTGTTACAAACATAGACGGCACAGCTCCATGAACTGAAAATATCAGCACATCTTCGGTTTACTAGACCCAGAATAAACCTTTATGGCCACCTCAGACTCCTGATCTGAACGCTGCAGAAAACACGGAGGGTGAGATAAAGAGAAGAGACGACCTGGGGCTTTGGATTGTCTAGAGACCGTGGAAAGAGGAAAGGTCAAAGTTCCCATTTCCTGCATGCTCCACCTTTTAAGAAATGAATAAAGGCTGCAGATTTCTACGTTGTTCACAGTGGGATTATGCCGCTGCAGTGAAAGGCGAACTCATTTTATGTCTTTACCAAGAGCATCAGTAAACTTGCCCCACGCTGCGTGCACTTTCCCCAACCAAATGCCCCTGAAGAAGATGCTAGCATTCAAAGCGACGATGTTCCCATGAGCTTCAGCAGACGCGTCAATATTTGCCACTTACATAGTCATGGAAGGCCTTCGCCTCGCTGGAGTGTTCGCACGTTTCCCTTCGGTCTGGAGCTGCACAATACAAGTCCCAGAATACACTAAAACAAAGAGGGAGAGGAGAGGTCAGAGGTTAGCAAACACAGCCATCCCAGCACATGTGGAACAGCTATTCATCATAACCCATTCACACACTTGCATTATCTCCCTAGCACTCTTAATCCACCTCTCATGCACTTGAGCATCTTTGGAAGAGGGACACAATGCCAGTGTCACCCTCTCAATCAGCCTCTCACTCACTCAAAATACACACATGTACTCGTATTATCATACTAGCGCCCGTTACCGTTGAGTGCAAAAAAAGAAAGGAGCAAATGTACTCGCTCATCCTTGAAACGCCGCGTTGCTTTACTGGGAACGAGTCCAGCCCTGATATGCGCCGGCGAGGAATGAGAGATCAGGGTTTTTAACTAGTGAGAAAAGAGGCTAATCAAACAGCTGATACTTGTGCTGAATACTTCTCATTGGATCATTCTTTGAGCGCTGATTTAACAGAAAAACACTATTAAAAAAAAAAGGGTACTGGAACAGCAGGACAGCTACTGAAAGGCCTAATCAGACAGCCTCTTCGGTTGGACTTCATTTCGCTACTTGTGTTTTTTTTTTAAAAGCTTATTGCACAGAATCTGGTCTGCTTATATTTGCTAAATGACGGATTTGCCCGTGTTGTAAGCAGAGGAATAGTCTGTTACCCTTCTTTAAGCCAGCACTGCACAGCAACAGGTGTGGGAGGGGCATTACCTAGTACTAGTGGTGACGGACCTCTGCCTAAACACTAAAGGTTTTGAAAAAAGGTCGCCGTCACGACATTCAGATGGGGAAAGGTGGAAGCACGGGATGAAATGCAAGAAGAGGGAGAGCTGTGCCTCCCAGAAAACCTGCAACCGCTAGGAACTCCTTTCCTCATCTGCACATACAAAACAGTGAAAGAGCCTGATTTCCATTTTGGTTGGTTTTCTTTTTTTGTCAATGCACCCATAAGGTCAGTGGTCCTCTGAGAGCGACATGGGTCGGCAGATAAGAGATTGAACTAGTGACTGCAACAGAAGCTCGCAGACGGAGCAGTTCATGTCTACATTTGCACGATATCCAGAGATTATACTGAGGGGACGCTAAAGAGTCTCCAGAGAGACTGAAAAGATGCGTCAGCGCTTCGTATGCCCTCCTGAAGAGGAGTTCATTGCTGCTGTGGATGTGTGCGAAGCCTTGAGGTTCGCAAATGGATGCAGAGAGAAAGATGACGCTGAACGCTGGGAGCGTTCGCTGCTGTCAGACACCAGCGGCCAGCGTAACGTCTACGACTCCTGGATTTCTGTGATTTCCATCTTAAACTTAGTCCAGGCTCAAAAGTTGCACTTTTTTTTTTCTAAATCAAGTTACTGGGTCACATCGTCATGTAGTGTGGTCAGGCTTTTTGTTATTTTGATCCTCCAAAAACAAAGATTCCAGCAAGAGCAGCAGGGGAGGAGATGTGTTAAAAAAAAAAAAAAAAAAAAAAAAAAAAAAAAAAGCACGTTCTTTTAAAAAGATATTTTCTGAATACGATCATGGTTTTTAATCACAAACACAACATTTGTTTTGGTAAATAATGTTACCTGTGACGCGGTTCCTACACATTTATCCGCTAAAAATTCCAAAACTTTTCCACAATACAAACGAAAACTAAACGTGAATTTAAAACCGATATCTCCAGAGTGGTGAAACTTTTAAACATGAAACCTCCCAAAACTGCAGAATCTAAAAGTGTCCGAAAAGGAGGGATGATTCAGACATTTAGATGATGGGGTAGGCAATCTGGGAATGCTAATATTTTTCTATGCTCTTACTTTCTTTGTCCAGATGTGTAAAATACTCCATAATTTTCAAGATTTTATCAAATGCACAGGAATGCTAGATTTACCCCCACATGGCAGAAGGTGGTGCAGATGGAAGTGTAAATTAAATCCTGTAGACTCAGATGAGCGCACACATTCCTGAACACCGATCTTCAGCTAGATCTAAAGGATGAAGGGCTGATGGGAAGTCAGTGTGTATCTGGGGTGAAGACGACTGCCAATGAGAGGAATTTGGGTTTCTATCAAGAGATGCATAAAAGAAACCAGCTGGTCACTGAAATGACTGCTTTGTCCATCACCTGTTCGTACCTTAACGGCTTCATAGCAAACGTTTATCTCCAATTATAGATTTTATTCACACTAATGTAAAAAAGCACTGCTTTTTCAACATTTCTAAAAAAAGAAATTCTGATTTCAATGTTTGGGAAAATCACATGGGGACCAAAAGAGGAAACTCCTGCACACTGTTAAAATGCAGCGTTTTCAGTCACAGACCTTCATCAGGTAAAAATATTTCTCTTCAATGATTTAAAAGCTCGCCTAAATAAGAAGTGGTTCTTAGTCTCTGAACAATCATAGCCAATCGTCAAAAGCTGCGGAAAAAAACAACAACCTTGGTACAATATATACAATTCAAGAATCATCTTTTCCAACAATTATTTTAAAAGTTAAAGAAACGTATTTCAAAGTGGTTCATTTTTGTGGCTAGAATTTAGGCAACTTACAGGATTGACCAACTCTCAGTGGCAGAATGAGCCTTTCCATAACAGAGCCGTGACAAAAAGTTATCGTGGTAAGTATCGATAAAGTGCACCGCACGGATGAGAACGGCCCATCCTTCACCCACAAACCCGATTCAGTGTTATATTTCTTTTAAAATCAAGGCAACAGGGAATCTGGGATCAAACTGTAATTTCCTAGACTGCACTGGGAGCCTGGGTTTAACTGCTGTATGTGCATATCTTACGATTTAGCCGTCAGAAATTGACATTTCACTCACAGACATATCAAACCAGCCTGAAGCAACTTAGTCATTTTAAATTGTGACGCCAAAATGGTTGACTTCAAAATATCTTGCGGACCACTTGTAGGATAAAAGCTATCAAAGCTAAACCGTCATTAAAATAAGTAGCTATAAACGGATTGAAAGATGTGTAAATGTGATTTATATCTAAGTGGAAAACACATCCAAGAGGCTGCTTTTGTGACATTTTGTGGGAGTAAATCCAGACACGTTTAAATGCACTGTATCCCACAGTGCACCAGTGAAGCAAAAGCCAGTGAAAATGCTGATCAGGGCTTAAGGTGTTGACCCACCGGGTCAAGTCTGATAGAGGAGGAGAGATGACGAGGAGGAGGTGGGAAGGTGACACAAAGGAAGCTGGAATGCAACGGGTTAATCTGCTAAAAAGCCCTCTCCCGTGTGAACAAAGGGGGTAAAGTCGGAGGGTGGGGGGTGGAAGGGGGCACACAAAGGGTGAGGAGGAGGAGGAGCAAAGATGGGGGTCCATTCCCTAACCATCTGGATCTATTGTTTCAGAGACGGCCGTGAAGGTTGGGGAGCGGGAGGAGGGGACAAGAAGGAGGGGAGAACGGTGGGGGTCAGGGCCTCAGTTTAGTCTGGTCAAGTAAGAGGCAGACACTGGGCTGGACCTTCAAGGAAGACGTTTTTAAGATCATAAAGGAGGACAATAACCTCATTTTCTGAAAATTGACAAGCTAGGAGAATTTTCTTTTAGCTCAAAACTAGCCACTAGCTGTGGATTTCTCTGTTCTAGTAATAAATTATAGCAAGTCAGCATAGATGATTGCGCTTGGAGAAGGGATACAAAGTTTAAGTGATGTGGAATCTGCTTATTCAGTAAGTTTAAAAAAACAAAACGCTTAAAGGCAGTGAGAGCCTGGTGCACGCGGAGAGGAGGGATACTTACCACCACCAAGAATGAAGGAATCCGGGAGGCTCCCCTAACGTAATATTTTTCTCCCATCGAATCTGAGAAGAAAGAAAGAGGAGAGCCATGGGAGATAGCGTCGTGTTTGCAGGTTCAGGGGTTAAGAACATATAATCAGTCTGTCTAAAAACTGGCAATGGCTTCTGACATGACGACAGGCCTCTTTCTGGCCCTGTCAATCTTCTCATCTTCCATTTGGCTAATGGAAATTTCCTACAAGCATTTTGATGGAAACATCTCCATGCTACGTTCTCCAGAGAACTTAATGGGACAGTGTGTAACTAATTAGGCTTTTAATGAGCAAAAATCAAGTATTGCTTTTATAAATACATATTCTGGCAAATTCTGACATCATCACATAAACATGAAAGCGTTCTCATATCTTAGAATTAGTAATTTATAAATATACAGTTGTGGTGCAGCCACTGGAAGGCGGCATGTTGTGTCGCCATTTCTGATTACAGTAGCTGAAAGGGGACAAAATTGTCAGCGATAGGCCTTTTCCCTATCTGTCCTCTATATGAAGATGTGCTGTTGGTGGAGGAGGAGTATAAACAAGCAAAGACGACTGTAGGTCATTCTACTAGCCATCCATACTCTTTGCCCAGCAAGAGGGAAGAGAAAGTAAACAAGAAAAGAAAAATAAGTAATAACCGGGTGAAAACGAGGGTACAGCGATTTCCAGGAGGAGTGGAGATGCGTAGGTTGTGGAAATTTATTTGTTCAATTAAATAAATTTAAGAAATCCCACCATTTTGGTCTATAAGCCCATAAACCTGCATGATAAGCACACAAGTTTTTCTGTAGTTTCATTTTAGAAAAATCTAAAACATTAGGAATACATACTTTGACGCATAATTGGGGTCATCTTGTACCTCCTTCAATTTCTGTTGGTATTCAACACTACAACTGTAGAAAAGAAGCTGGAAAATAACTATTATATACTTTATTGCATTTAAATTTTGTTTGTGTGCCACTCTCTTAACGTATTCCTAAAGCTTTCTTCTTGTTAAGCAAGAGTTTTTCCTTTCCACTGTCGTCGCATGCTTCCTCTAGAGGAGGGATTGCTTGAAAGTCAGTGATTTGATTTAATTTGCACCATTTATAAAAAAGGAGCAAACCTTGCATTTACTGTATGATAATTCAGCTCAAAATGTAATGTTTGCAATCGGAACTGACTGCGACTATATCATGGATGTATCTGTAAAGGACTGAGATGAAAACTGTTCTAATTTGGCGCTAAACGAATACACAGAATTAAATTAGTTTTTTTCTCAACATAATGTTAAAGCTAACCAAGGTCAGTGGCGTCTTAGGTGGGGCTCCATATTACCGCTTGTCTGGGAATGGTAGATTCTGACATCAAGGTGAAAGTTTACTTCTATAGATGAACTGATAAAGAGTTTTACTGACCAATACCAATTCTCTTTTGGTATTGGTCAGACTTTTTTCCCCTGTCTGATATGCCGATTGATAGCCAGGGACGTGAAAACAAAAATAGGACCGACCTCCATCAATGGCCAATCGATTGGTGCGTTAATGATCTGTAACATTCTTGGATGTTTTCCGCTTGTGTGAGTAATCTTTCCTACTAAACAATCCGTTTCTCACTTAGGAATGCAAATTGTTTCAAAATGTCCTTTTAGCTGTTCCCACATTGATGTCTTCTCTGAGATTATTGTCCATATTGTTGCACTTCTTGATCCCATTCAATAGTTTTTTGGCTAATGGGGAAGTCCACACGTTCTGATAATAGGTTAATTAGTTTAGCTTTAAAAAAAACAGCATCTGATGGTTACTTCCAATAAGCACTGACTCAGTGTAATTTCCAATTGAAATACTCCCCTTCTGTTGTCTACCCTGCTGTGTAAAAGCAAGAACTTGAAAGCATTTGCGTTTGCTTGTATCCACTTTAAAACATAGGAATGTGGAAAGTTGCTCTGCCTCCAGAAGCGCTCGGGCCCACTTCGCAGGTAACGTGTTTGAACAGGAGCGGGCTGCTGAACTTAAAGCAGAGGTGATTTCCAACGAAAGACAACAACTGAAGAGGACTTTGAACCATCAGCTGGGAGCTGAATGCTTTCTAAACCTGCAGGGGCGAAATATGCCTTCTCACCTCAGACAGGAAGGTCTGTGCTGACTTCTGTGCTCCCACATGTAGCAGGTACTCGTACACGTATAACGCCAACCTGAAAAGAGAAAAAGAAAACGCTGGAATTTGGTCTCTTATCTTCGTCTTGCGTAGAACAAGAATTAGATAGCAATTGGAAAATAGCTGACCAAAACATCCTACATAATAATAATTTCAAATTAAAATCAATAGTGATCAGAATTTCCCCCCCTGTACCATAGGCCTGGCCTGCCGCTAGGTTTCAGATTGAATTGTCGCACTTTTGTCAGCAGCAGCGCACAGAGACACTTAGCCAGTCTCCTCCCGGCAGCCACCCACCTGACCCAAACTAACTAAGACACGGAGAACAGCCAGAAGAAAAGATTCAACCCTCTTTGTAGATGACGAAATTTCCCAGGCAGACTGACAATAAAAATTGGAATGGTGAACCTGTGCTACGTAGTAACCTAACAGTACAACGCGGATGTTTGAGAGAAACAAAAAGATCCGTAAAGCTCCTGTATCTGCAACAGTGTCGTAGTAAACCACCCGGACAACATAAGCTAACGCTAGCTGTTATTAGCTTGATGTACCGCTAATTAGCTCGCTGGCTGACTACTTGGTTAGTGTGCAACTTAAGTGCAAAGAACTGTTAAAAAAAATATTTCAAGTGTGTGCTTTTTTTGTAAGAAGTTTTCTCCATTATGTCTTACAATACAATAACATAATGAAATAGTCATATTTTCAAATTTTCTATCAAATTGTAATTTTTTTTAACAAAAACATGGTTGGGTTGCTCTAGCCGCCCCTACCACCAGGCTTAGCAAGTTTTCTGGGAGAAACCCTGGCACCCTTTAAGTTCTTGAATAGTAATTAGGCCTTATTATCAGACAGTTTCACAAATTATGAAACAAAAAAAAAATACAGGAATTGGCTTGGGAGTGAAATGGTGCTTTTTCACTTCTTTGCCAACTGGACTAATCGTCTATATTTCACAACCTATAACTCCTTTAGACTTGGCATGATTTCTCAACAAAGACCCAAGTATCCCACACTAAATGCAGAGTCCCTAAAGCAGTTTGTGAACACTGGTACTTTATTAAACTTGGTAAAAACAACCACAACAGTTATATCAGTTCAACCTGAATTTTTGTTTGCAGAGCCCTTTTGATTTCTTTATTGAGTTTTGTCACTAGATTAAAAGCCACGTTACTAATGGATAAAACCGTACTAAGCTGAGTTGAGGCAAATCAGAGGTTTAAGCATAGATTTAAGGAACAATTCAGTTTTTTTAAAACACAGCACTTATAAGGAATCATCAGGTTTCTGTCCTTTAAATGTTAAAATGAAGGAGAAAATCCTGGAAAACCAACCATTTCTCCATCAATTAGGGCTGGGCGATAATTCAATAACAATATCTATCGATCGATAGACGTGTGGCGCAATAGGAAAAAATAGGGTCGATAAAACCTTCGATAGACAGTTTTACTTCCTTGCTACAGTCGGCACGCCGTCACAAAGCGCCGCCCTCTCAAACCACAACACAACACATGAATATGTCGCAGCAAGTAGCGGCGGAGGAAATTGTCCCAAAACGGGGTTTTACTAGTTCGCCAGCCTGATAGAAATAAACCACAGTGATTTGTAAAACTTGCAAGGAACCGGTAAAAGCAGAGTCTGGTAACGCAACCCACCAGTATTCATCACGTAAGCCGCTCACACCCGCAGCAGCGCGGCCCCGCGAGCTTTAGCTGTGCGGCCCCGCGTCGTCGTCGTCTGGAACTTCTTCCAAAACAAAGCAGGTACAGCAGCTAAACTGGGCTCCCTTCTTTGTGATAAAATGACAAATCGTCCAAGCGGCATAAGGACATAACGCATGCAGTAACATGGTTCATAGTGATGGATATGTCTGCTGTTCTCTGCAGCTGAAAAACCTGCCACTCTTTATTTAACCAACCAAAGTTGGTTAAATAAAGATTTAATTGGAATTCTGTGTTTGTGTTCTTTATTTAAATCAAATCATTTAGCAATATCATAAAATGTCCAGGCAGAGCTGCACATAAAATATGGTTTTAAATATTTTCAATAATTATCGATATCGATCAATATGCATTTTTTTTTATCAATAAGCTTTTTTTCTATATCGCCCAGCCCTATCATCAATCCAACTTTTCTTTTAAACTAGAAAAAGATAAACAAATTAAATCACTCAGATAATAGCACAGAATGCTTTCCTGATGTGCCAACAAATGACAGAAAAGTCATATTATATATATATATATATATATATATATATATATATATATATATATATATATATACAGTGTTTCCCGCAGGAATTTGGTTATGCGAGGCGGACCGACTCGCGGAGCGCGGGGGGGGGGGGGGGGGGTGGACAACACGTTGTCCGCAGACCGACTCGCGGGGGGGTGGGTGGGATGGGTTGAACGATACATTGTCCACGGACCGACGCGGAGGGGGGGGGAGTGGGGTTGGGGGGGGGGTGGACGACAGGTTGTCCGCGGACCGACTCGCGGAGCGTATCCATGTGTTTTTTTCCCCGCCATTCACGCACGCGCGAAAACAACAACAACAAACCGCGTGTTAACGTCACTTTTTTTTTTTTTTTTTTTTTTTTTTTTGGAATGTTGGCGAGGCGGTAGCGTGAGTTTGGCGAGGCGGCCGCCTCGCCAAGATAGCGCTGCGGGAAACCCTGAGATATATATATATATATATATATATATATATATATATATATATATATATATATATATATATAGTTGCAATACAAAATCCACCGTTGCAATACGAAAGGACTGAACTTAAAGCATATTTCTAGTCCATAATATTATACTTGAACTTCACCATCTTTGTCACTTAAATCTAGATGACCCATAAAAGATAGTGACAGTCCACCCAGTTGACTAAAATGTTGTTGGCATGTGCAGTTAATGCATTGTTATAATAGCCTACCAGCTATTGCACCCAATCAGTTCTTTACTAGTTTGATATTGTACATATTGGATGAAATTGTGAGTTTGACTGCAGCGATGTAGCTTTAATATGCGACGTTACAGTATTCCGGGCGACTGCATTATTTTAAAGACATTTTACAGAACATAATCTCCACAACTAGGTCAACTATGACAGATGGTAACAAAACATTATGGAACAAAATATAGATATTTTTTCTGAGTTTCACAAACTGCTAGACTGATAATTATGCATCAGTCAAAAATCACATTTAAACATTAAACCCAGCAGGCAATAGACATACCTGCCAATTCAAACAGAAGCTTTTTGACCATTCTTTTCCGTTTTTAAATCGCTGTAATCAGAAAAGGCCAGCTAAAGTCAAAAATGGAAATCCACCAATCTTATCAGACAGAGTGGGAAATCCCCACTGGCCCAGCATCGTACTCCAAACTCCTTCACTTAGTCGTGTTTAATAGGCTGTTAATGGACCATCAATCGACCCGGAGTGTGGATATGACGGTGCCCTGTGTGCCCACAGCAGACGCTCCTCTGACAGGCCAATCAGGTCCTAATGAGAAGGACAGTAGCTCAGTGTCATCGTCGCCATCAGCAGTCAATGAGCTGATCAATGAAACATGGTTTTGAGATAATCGGGCTGTTGTGCGCTTTGCTTTTAAACAACGATAGCTCTTTGGATTCTCCTTTTGTACTGTTCAGTACAGAGACTCCATTCACAGGTATTTAAAAACACATCTCCTGCCTTTTCCATCTGCAAAATAATCAAATGCATAGCGCACTGCTGAGCTTAACAGAAATAAGACTGATTATTAACCGTAATACTGCCTTAATCTCTTCCTCGGTATGCTTTTCAGTGTACACATGCGTAGAAATATTTAAATAAATTGTTTTAAAAAGGTGAGTTTAATTAACATAATCCGTTAGTATTTTAATACCGCACAGGAAAACATGCAATGTTGCAATGGAAATGTTCTGCGCTAAAATAATTATCTCAGTTTCAACTAACCCACCGTCGTCTCCCTCTTTTCATCACCTCTGCTCTCCTTGAGCTTTTACATCCTGGTAACTGAGATCTTTACCAGCTATGGGAACGAAAAGCCATCCTATGGACCAAATACGACAACAGCAGTCTCAATGTATGGCACCTCAACCCTTCTAGCTCACAGAACACTACATCCAAAGTAGGGACGCACCGATCCATATTTTTTCACTTCAGATACGATGCAGAAACCAGAATTTGGGTATCTGCGGATAGGGCTGGACGATAATTCAATAACAATGTATATCGATCAATAGACATATATCGATGATAGAAAAAAGGGGTCAGTAAAAAGTTCAATAGAATAACAGTTTTCCTTTCTTTGGATTCTAGCCTATTATGCGGGTTAATTTGTCGTTACATCCTCCCAACCAATCACAAACACAGACTCAGGAATGCTCCGTCCCCTTCAAACAGTTCAGAGAGCACGCGTTTTCTTTTTTAAATATTTGCAGTTTTGGTAAAAAGTTGGTTGAATAAAGGGTTGAGTTTGAATTCACTGTTTGTGTGTTCTGTATCTAAGAATAGGTCGATAAGCATAAATTAGTCAGGGCTACACTTAAAATATATGTTTTGAATTTGTTGATAATTATCGATATTGATCAATATGAGTTCTATTTTATCGATATGGTTTTTTTTTCTATATCGTCCAGCCTTATCTGCTGATGCTATTACCATACCAGAGGTCTTTTTGCTTTGATGTTATAATCATCATATTGTTGATTTTATTTTTAATAGGCTGTAATAAACTGCTTTCTACCGGCAAGTATGATATGAATGTATGTATATCCCAAAATACAACTTGGGACAAGTGTAGGCTCACAAAAGTCAGAAAAACAGTAAACTGTGCTCACAGGAAAAAATCCCATCCTGAAAAGAAATGTGCAACTGTGTGGGTTTCAAATTGACTGTATTTAGGAAATCCAAGAGAAATATCCCTAAAGGGTTGAGATATGTAAACCAGATGTAAAGTGATATTGCACATCGACACTGATATAACGACTGGATTCTGATATACTCTGCAGCTCTAATTATCACACTTATATTTATGCTATGGTCAGCGCTCTTTTCTCATGTGAATAACAAAAACTAATCCAGTATGTAAAGCAACAACAACACCTGCTAAATTCAGTAACAGTTCAAGTAAACATGCTCCTCAAGCAAAAGAACAGTAGAGACACTAAATACAAGTGCATCCGAGTTCGGATTAAGGCGCACGACGCCCAAGTGGCCCAAACTTGGATTTTCCTTCAGACTCGATATACACAGGATGGCCGTGTCCAGAGCATCCAGCCGGCCTGGCCTTTCTGAACGTGCAAAGAGGGACAAAATGCCAAGCTCCGGTAGCCAAACAACGACAAAGCCCACTGCAACGACCTCCTGGAGACCCCTTGAAGTAGCTGGACAAATTCGTATTCCAATTTATTCACTCATTTTCTTTTTACTTCATTAGGGAAACAAAAATACAAAATATTCAAAACACAAATCATCTGTTTGAACAAATGAAATTTGAACATTGTGGCTACCTTGTTTTCGTTCTGTCCTCTACAGCAGAGGTCACCGACCTTTTAGAAACAGAGACCTACTCCATTGGTGACCAGAAGAGTCAGAGTTCACCTTAACTTTATGTAAAATATATATATTTTTTTAAAAAGGTATTGTAATTTTCAAACCTATATAAATGCAAGCATGAATAAAAAAAGACCTTAAAACTCGTGGGCGCTAGCTGGTGCACCATGTTGGTGACCCGTGCCCTACAGAGCAACACTGAGCCACTGTAAGCAGGTAACTCAGTCAGGCTGTCTGCTTGGCTTTCCAGCTGCAGCCATTAAACGACGACACTTTAAGAAGCGATGGGTCGCCCTCCTTTAGTTTCCACCCAGCCAAAAGACTGGCTGTATTCTTTTGTGACAGCAAGTATTTGCACACGAGCGAGGGAGGCGTGTGGTCACCTTTCATCAGCCAGCTGACATACAGTGAGCAGCAACGGCTGGTGAAGGGGCAGCGAGCTGTCGCTTTAAGCTCATCACGGCAGGAAACAAGCTGCTGTTGACCCCCGCACTGTCCGCCATGCTGCTGCATTAAAACTATAGGAGCGGTGCGACGGGTACCGTTTAAAAGCCAAAAAACTGGTAGCTGCCAACTGCCTGGCAGCAATTCGATAAAACGTGATCATTTGATTAAGATTTAATGCCCAAACTGCCATCCCCAAAAAAAAAAAAAAAAAAAAAAGCATATATATATATATCCGGATGTGTCTGTTGATAAAAAGGTTTGTCAGATGAGGAATTATAAACTGAGCGTTATGTTCTTCCAGCTCTAACTTTGCTTGAGTCTGGTCTCCAACAGTAACACCGGCACAGAAAGGTCATCCTGAAAGTACACTAATACTTAAACGCTCTACGATAACCAGGAGTGAATCTGTGCACCCCTGACGCTCTGTATCTGTAATTGACATTCGGTTTTCAACAGAAAGTAATAAAAAAAAAGAAAAAAGAAAAAAAGACCGAATGCAAACGGGAACGGCGACGTCAATCAGTCCAGCTCACCTGTTCCTAAACACAGGTGCGCCCTTTTAACCCAAGTTTCTGAAGAACTGTCTGCGCTGAAACACGAGACCCTGTGAAAAACATGTCATGTGCGAAAAGAACGCCGCGCGGTCGTCCGCACACGTAGCGGTGAAACGACGCCGGCTCCAGGTGAGGCTCGGTGTCAGGACCGCCCGTTTGTTCCTGCTAAAGGGGAGGGAGACGTAAACACCGCTGCAGAGTGTTACAACAGACACGACCCGGGCCTGACCTGGACTTACTACCACTAGTATGCAAATGCCTTGTGTTAGTATGCAAATGTAGTCAGCAGAAGATATGAATAGACAAACACCGAGCCAATGGTTCCTACTAAAAGGGTGTCTCAGCCCTGGGAGAGAATCGCAGGCGTCTGGCCAATTTTAGTGCATCAATACTGCAACATTCAGCTAAATGATATGTTTAGATATTAAGAAAAGACTGGTTCACATCTGGAAGCGACACCGTTTCCTGTTTAAGAGTCGCAGCTTTTCAGTTCTGCCTCATTATCGTGCCATGGTCGGGTCCAAAGAGTCAAAACCTGCGCTGGCTTTTAAACCTTACATGTTGAGGAAACCGTTTAGAGAATCTGGAGAGCAGAGCCTTGCTTTGTGAATCGGGCTGCCCAAAAAAAAAAAAAAAAAATATCATGATGTCTGTCAAAAACTGTTTGGTTGTGGGGAAAACCTTTCTACCATATTCTTCTGTCCATTTAATGAATATCAAACGTCTCAATCAAAAAGTACCTCAAGATAACTAAATATTTGTCTGTTTAATATTATAAACGCACCAGAAAATTGGTCTTTTGACTGTAAACAGCAGATTTTTCTCTTTTGCTTGATCTGCCTGTGACTGGATGATCAGAAACAACAACAACAACAAAAATAAGTCTTAATTTTTGCGTCAGCGAACACAGGTGCCACCGGGTCGCTTTGACGAGAACACTCTTCAGTGTGGAAGCCGTTGCTGAGGGAGTAAGTCCGACATTTTCAGCAACAGTGAGGCGTTTATCCTGAAACTCAGAGGAAATGCAGAAATGCGTCGTCTACTATTAAACGTTTTTTTTCCCCACACTACGTCAAAGAACGTAGTTTTTTGAGGCTTCAAGAGAGAGTGAGGCTTTTAGCAGATAACAGGATGGCTAAATGGATTACGGCAAAGTCGCTCGGTTTCATCCAATTAAGTCCGTTATGAAACCTGCTGGATACAGAGACAGCGAACCTTTTGGAAAGCTCGGGGTTAAGGCAGGAACCTTCATTAATTACACGTGGAGACTGCTACAGCAGCACTAGACGCAGTTATTGTGCCAATTGCTAATATGAAGCGCTAAAGAAGGTTTCAAATGTCAACTCCACAATCCTTTAGTCTTTGTTTTAAATAATAAAATGTTAAGAAAGAAACATTTGTTTTAGAGCAATCTGTCATTTAGACAGCCGCATAACATCGCCTCGGCTCCTAATGTAAATAATTTATGACCACCGACGCCAAGAAGGCTGCAATAAAAATATTTTGATTATACGTCTTAAGGAGAAATCCATACCGGCAGGTCAAAAGCTTTGCAAAAACCAGAGATGCGAAGCCCGACCACAAAACTCTGAACGGCGTGTCTATATTTAACGATTTATTTGTAACACACTTCAAAACAACAGAGCCATACACTACTCTGGGCGGACAATCTGCGAGCCCCATAATAAAGGCTGGGACAACAGTCTTTGGCCCTAAAACGGGTCAGTCCAGGTTAAACATTAGTAGGTTTTAGTGTCATCTATTGATGGATTCAATCTGCTCATATGTTTCTGCGCACACACACCATAAGCTGTCATCCTGAGAGTCACGACGGTACAAAAAGCAGACGCTGCCTTGGACTCTAAACGTCTCAAAGCTAATCCATTCAAACCGAGCAGGACAACCAGTCTGACGCACCCAATTAAAGACGGACCACGGTTCCCTAATCGTTGTTCTGAGGAGGACCAATAAACCCGGGAGGGTGAAGACTTCCCTTCTGCCCAGAAAAAAAAAGCAAAAGAAAAACACTTGACCACTGCAGCCGGGGGAATCTGACCACTCTCTGAGGTTTCCAGCAATTTGTAGGTCAGAAAGCTCTCTTTGACCGCCGGTGTAGAGTGTAAGTCACTGCAGCTCGCAGGTCAGGCTCGCTCTGCCCCCCCCCCACACACACAGAGGCAACTTTATCCATTCCCAGTCTCACCCAAACACCTATAGATTTAAAGTGATTTGGAGGACTTGTGAAACGTCTGGCGAAAGCTCACAGGAAGCTTTGGGGTGCAGCGAGAGCTTCAAATATTGATACCATCTCCCTGCTCTCTGCCGGCTTAAAGGCTAGCCTGATACACACGCATCCTTAGAGCAGACTTTGACCCGCAGCGGGAAATGTTTAAGGACTCCATTCCTACGTTCGGGGGGGGGGGGGGGGGGGGAAGGATGATGCTGCAGATGCCCCCCCCCCCATCCCATCCTTCATGGGACCTTCGATGAAAATGTGATGCGTGCCGTAGCTCCGTGTGTGTGTGTGTGCCTGCCTTTGTGCGTGTTGTGTAAGGGGCTGCCGGCGCGCGCACCTGGCCTGCTGCATTATTAAAGTTCGGGAGCACGGCTGGCTGAAGAGGAGGAGAAGTTTGAGGAGACGGGCCACTACGGGAGCAGAGAGAGAGGAGAAGTATTCGCCTCCCTCCCCGCAGGGAGGAGCGCGGCGAGTTCAGGAGCGGAGAAACAAGCCAGCAGAGCAGGAGCGCGGAGGATAAAGGAAACCATGGCTCCTGCAGAGGATTTCTAAAGTTTAACGTTTTTTGCATCTTCACCCTGAGTGAGGTGCCCCTTGACCGCCCATCCCGCCTCCCTCCCTCCCTCCCTCTCTCTCTCTCCCTCCAAGCTGTAGGGAGCCGTGCATGCAGCAACTTCCACAGAGAGCGAAATTTCCCTGGTTTGCACCATCAGTACATCTGACATCTCGCCCGGGGCCGGCGACAGAACAACCCCCCCCCCCTCCTCTTTAAACATGGATGAGTCTGCCCACCACATCTCACTTTTCTGTTCTCCCGTCGCCCCTCAACTCTTGACGCAAAGCCTGAGAGCAGCTGCTTCAGTCAGTCTCAATAATTCAGCAGCAGCGTGAGGGATGAGGACCAAGGTGCAGGGACCGGTGGGGAAGCCAGATGAAGGCGGAGGAGGACCAGCGTGGAGAAAACAGAAGAGACGGCTGTAGTGGAGGAGGGGGGGCGAGGTCAGAAATGACATGAGGTGCCTGTTGATCTGCACGTAAACTCAGATCTGAGCCCAAATGCATTGAGCAGAAGTTCAGTCCAACAAAGTTTAACACCATGGCATGGCATGAAGGGGAGGTTCGGCCGGGTCAGTGACCCCTGGTTGGCTGCTATGGCGCACCCATGATTATTAAATGGATATTTAAGGTCAGGCTGGACGCGATCTGCCTGCTTGAAGCGCGGAAAGGGGAGCTGCACGTATCTTCTGGGCGAGACAGAGGCACGCAGACAAAGGGGCTTAGAGGGGGGGCTGCAGCTCCCCTTGCTTTGCAGCGACCCCGCTCATCAGCCCCCTATTCCGGGCAGCAGGGTGAACAGCGCTGGTTGGCAGGAGATGATCTGCATAGAGGGGGAGGGAGGGGTTACAAAAGTTACAAAGCGGCGCTCCGCTTTAGCAGGTAGAGTCGACGAAAACACGCGTGGATCCAGCGCGATGAGACTCTGACCACCACTGCGCGAACACGCTGGTTTGTAACAAAGCCGCCCCCCTTCCTCCTCCAACAGCTGTATCCTATTTTTACCGAGACGAGACGCACACGAAAACAAACAAAAAGGCATCCAGATACATTATGAGCGCGCAGCCACAATAAACCCAAAACGCATTGTTCCCCATAGGGAGGGAGGGAGGGGGGACAGAAGGAACTCGAGTGGGATCCCCCACATCCACGCTCCTCATAGCCAATGTAAGCGCGCGCGCACAAGCGTGTTAAAAGCAACAAAATAAACAAAAATGCAAAATAAAAGTGGCGCAACTTTACCAGCCTCTTCGGGTTTGCGCGTAAAGGAACAAAACAATTAAAAGACAGGAGTGAAACTGGCTGCAGCTAGCGGCTGGGGCTAACTTAGCAGACATGCCTGCAAGTTGGAGGATGCTAAAGGAAAAGAGCCGTGAAAAGCCACCGACACACACAAAAGAAGCGCTGAAAACAGGGGCTGGCGCGGCGACGCTTGCAGCCGCCGCTCAAAGTTACAAGTAACAAAGTTATGCATGAGTCTGAAGTTGCTGAACTGCTTCCCATCAGTTAGCAAGTTTAGCCAGCTAGCACACTCCTCCTCTCTCTTTACTGGGGTTCGCTGTTGTGACACTGCGATCATTTACTCACTTTTCTCTCGCTTGACTGTCGGAGGGGACCACAGCTCCTTTACCCTTGCCGTACATCTTGGAGGCTGTTCTCGGACTTTATTTTATCCCACTCGACACCTGTCAAAGAAAGCAACCAGGAAAACCTACTATCTCCATAGCTACCCAGTTAGTGTTGTCTCCCTATCTCTCCTTTCCTTACGCTCTCTTTGCTCCGGTTTCCTTTTCTTTTTTTTCTTTTTTTTTTTTTACATCCCCAACATTGCCCACAAATCAGGCAGGGTTTCAGCCGGAGGGGGGAACTTGAAACAGTCCAGTGGTGGAGCTTTTTTTTTTTTTTTTTTTTTTTCAATCGCTGTTCCTGGATTCAGCTCACGCCCCCCCTGTTGTGAGACGGTGGGGGCTTCTTAAAGGCGCAGTGTCCAAGTTTGTTCAGACTTCGCTCAAGTTCAAGTTCTCCTCAGGCCTTCGTGCAACTTTTGTATTTCTCTTCTTTCACAGCAGCACATTGTCACATTTAACAGTTACGATTGTGCTTTATCACTTTACCAAACAGTTTGTTCAAAATATACCACGTTAACAACAATTAACAAATCATTTTTGTCAGATTTGTGCACCCAAAACATTAATTATCCACCCTTTATTCATGTTTTACTCCACAAATGATCTCATAACTAAATCCTGAAGTTCAGGGGAAAATAAATAACAAGAAACAAGTTCAAAGAAAAGGGAGCTAATAATCAAGGCAGTATCAGGCCCTTAGCAGAATTTAATTTGGGACCGACCATTCCTAACAGCACCACCGGCCTTATGTTTGTATTGTATTGTCCCTTTTTCAAGCATTTTAAATCATTGCATTTTATTTAATTTCTTTTACATGAATTTAGGAGAGAAAAAGAAAAACATCAATGAATATCAGTATTTATTTTTTGTTTGTATGGTTTCGCTTTTACATAGTGCCTGTTTTTGAATGTATTTCCCCTCACTTCTGGTCGCACCTAAAAAGGATTCCAGGATCACTTCAGCTGTTTACATCAAAAATGAAAATAATTTTTGAATTTATGTGACTAAAAGCAATAACTAGCAAGAGGCTACTCTGAGGTATTTTGGTTTGATCAGGGGTAAGAGTCAGCCGGCCAAAATGGGAATAAGGACCAAAATGAATGGAGAAAGGGTCTAATGCACCTGCTTGAGAAAATCATACACAATTACACTCATTTGTGTGAAATTTGAACAGTTGTCACTAATATTATTCCTTCATTAAACTTTTCATAGTTATCCATATATTTGCTACATTTATAGATTTTGATGCCTTCTGTTTTTGATGATTTGCAAATGTGTACACCAAGCATTCAATCTAAATACTCTGGACATGCCAGCCCATGACTTGAAGAAGAAAATGAAAGTATATCTTAATCAGATATTGGATAGATAGTTGGAATAAACACTCTCAAACAAGCTCTTATTTTTGAGTGCAGAAACACAAATAGTCACATTTACAGTTAGGTGAGATGACACAGCTATAGCTCATGTACTTTGTTGTTGTCCAGGTGTGGTGCTGGCTCTTGATGGTTAAGTTTAATCATGTGTCATGTCCCTTTAAGAGTGTGTAGAGAGTACTTTGTAGTGTGGGTGTGTGTGTGTGTGTGTGTGTGTGTGTGTGTGTGTGTGTGTGTGTGTGTGTGTGTGTGTGTGTGTGTGTGTGTGTGTGTGTGTGTGTGTGAGAGGCAGGGACAGGCAGCGCTCTGTTTTTTTGTGCTACTTGCTGTGGGAAGGGCACAGCTGACTGTCTGTCTGCGTGCACGGCCATGTGTGTATATGTGCTTGGACACGCACACGTATATCTGTCTGAGAGAGAGAGAGAGAGAGAGAGAGAGAGAGAGAGAGAGAGAGAGAGAGAGAGAGAGAGAGAGAGAGAGAGAATTTCTACACAATGTACTAAGGCCTGCTACTTTATATGAGGATACAGACACCTGCTCTGATGAGCGGACATTTTTAAAAACGATTAGAGGAACACAAAAATATAGGAAGAGAAAGAATGAGGGCCATTATTATATAAAGGATCAAAATTGTTCCAATAATCTTGTTTATATAACAACTAACCTGACAGATGGGTTCAGTTATGGAGCAGATATACTTTAAACAGAGTAGGATTTTATGAGTTTTTCACTCTATATTATAACAAGGTGTATATTCTATTTTGTTCTGAGTCCAGAGTGGGATAAAGTAATTCATTGTCTATGGCAAAAAAAATTTTTTAAGTCAACGCAAATTGTTTGGATTATACTTTAAAGGGACAGTGTGTAACTATTTTGTCTTTTTATTAGCAAGAATCAAGTATTGCTTTCATGAATACATAATCTGCCAAGTCTAATAAAAATCACATCAGAAACGAAAGCATCCTCATAGCTTAGAATGAGTCGTTTATAAATACAAAGGTGGCGGTGCACCCAATAGAAGATGCCATGTTACGCCATTTTTGATTACAGTAGCCAAAAAGGGACAAACTTATCAGCCTTACGCGTTTTCCCTATCTGTCTTCTATTTGAAGACGTGCTGTCAATGGAGGAGCAGTATAAAACAAGCAAAGACGCCCGTAGATCATTCTATGTGGTGTTTTCTGTTGAAATTGGCAAAACGGAGGACCCTCCATACTCTAGTGAGAGAGAAGAGAAACTAAAATAAGTAATAACTGGGAGAAAACAAGAGTCTAACTCAGCGTAGCTATTATTAACAGGTGTAATTCTGCTGGACAGATAAGTGAATTCAATATAATGGTAAAGTTTATTTTGGTGTTGTGTTAGGTAGGGTTGTTACGATGCTAAAATTTTAAACTCGATATTGACACCCAGGAAAATGACACTCGATACCATTTTCGGGATAAAGAAATGACAAATAATTAAAGGCATAAAAAATATTTTATTAACATGAAAAACTCACCTTTTACAGTCTCAACATGGAACATGCTTTCTCAACAGAACCACAAATGTTAATTAAATAAGTGTGTAAATTAATGCAAAATAAATAACCCAAATATAACACATGCCTAGCAGTATGCTAGGAACAGCTAATCACACAACATCAATTCAGAACACCAGTTGCGCTACCATCAGTAATACGTTTAATATATTAACTTAAATTATAAACAGGAACTTTAAATTATTAATCTGTTGGAATTCATCATCCTTGAGATGTTTGGCCAAGTTTGTTGTGCTGCGTGAGTTTGTTGTCATCCATTTAAATCACTGTTTGCACTCAGGCTTTTCAAGATCTTTGGGTTTTCCTTCTTAATTTGCCTCATATGCTAAAATATTTAGTATTGATACATGCCAAATTAGTATTGGATCTGGATACAGCACTTTCAGAGTGTTGATACTTTTGACAATGCATAAGTTGGGAACAGGGCAGTTTAGTCCAGCAACTACTCTGTCGTCCCGGCAGAGATGGCCAGTTTGTTCGTCCTCATCTCCTTCTCACTTTATGAGATGATCTCTAAGTCGCTTATAACAATTGGACTTGGCAGCAGTACCAAAAACCATTTCACAGGATGACTGTAGAAAAAAAAAAATCTGTACAGATTTGTCCATTATATCGGATGGTTTGGTGTGTTTCAACCCTTGAATGTAGTGCCTGCAACTCTGTACCCAACAGATTAAAGTGGTGTTTGCATCTGGAAAGTAGAGCTTTAATCGCCGATCATAAGAGGTACTACACACAAGACAACAGCTTCCCTGGCCATTGCCATATTGGAATCATGACCATTTGTTTTATTATTTTGGTTTTTTTTGGTAATCCCGACTTCTTCGACTCTGTTAACTGGAACGTTGTTCACTTTGTAGTTACGCCATTCCCAGCTCCTAGATGCGACTTCCGAGGTAAATGGTAACGTAGCATCACTTCTTCCATCACTCTTTTTCTGCCACAAGTCGTTAAATACAAGTATATTTTATCTGTAGTACCACAGACTGCTTAAAATGAGAACTGCAGTGCTAAAACTTTGCCTCAAGCAAAATAGTAAAAGCCAAGAGGCCAAAAATTTGTAGTGGCCAAATTTTCTTGAGAAAGCTTTAGATTGTTTATACATTGCTCAATGCAAAGGGGTGTGCCTTAACCCCCTAACCCCCAAAATGATATTCAAATAGGCAACCAAAATTTTGTTTAGGGAATAAAGGAGGGGCTGTGAGTGAACAATAACAAGGCATTCAGGCCAAAGCATTGCAGTTGCACTTTATATAGACTGCAACTGAATGATTTAAATGTGAAAAAGAAGAACTTAAAAGCATATGTCCCCTTGAAGAAAATACTGACAACAGCTCTCAAACCTGAAGCAGCATGACTGCATTTTTACCTATGACCATCAATGTCACTTTATCTGAGTTTGTTTCTGAGCAGAGTGCTACCCTGGGGCCACCTGTTGCTGCATACTGCACCTGGCTGAAAGAAGATTCCTATACATTATCCTCTCTTACAAGACAGACAAATTCCAAAAACGAAGAATTGGCAGTCTTCACATCTATTAAAATAAACTTCTTTTAATCATTTTTTTTTACTTTAGCAGCAGTAGGAATACTTGTTGTGTTTCTGTTTTAAACAAAATGCTATATATTTTTGCTTTGACATTTTTTTATATCTACCTTGAAACCTTTGTATTTCTACTAGTTATGGTACAGTGAGAATGTTATTTCACTTAAGCCTATTAGCCAATTATGTTTTGTTCACCCTATAATAATTTGCATGTTTTTCATATACTATTCATCAGTCTCTTATTCTTTCTTTTTGGTTTTATATTTTTACCTTTGGGTGAGTCTGCACGCTTCAACTTGCCTGTCACCCTGCTGCCGATATCCTGAATTTCCCCACTGAGGGACAATAACGGATATTTATTTTTTTATTCTATTGTGTTCTGTTTTTCATACAAATCTTGAATTCAATTGGCTCTATTGTGGACAAAAACAGAAAAGAAAGAGAATGTGGCAGTGTTTTAAGCTCTAGATCACAAACTCTATCACTGTCTTATCATAGCACCACTATTGATCCAAGAACCCAATGATTCCCAGGAACACTGGCTCTTCGTCTTTTGCACAGAGTTGAGATAAGCAAGGACATCGTGTGCTCTCACTGTCACTGCTTTTTCTGTTTTATAAAAAAACACAAATCGTAATGCTAACGTTTTGCCCTCTTGGGGTTAAGCAGATTTCTATTTCTACCATTTCTTTTATTTTCTTCTTAATTCTTAGAAAAAAAATATTTATCTATAAAACATTTAACTCTCATGAGGCCGGGATTTTCATTTCTATATTATAGAATTTTTATAAATGGAATAAAAAGTAGGGAGCTCAGTGGGGCAGTTATTAGTAGGGCTGTCATAAATGATAATATTTTAGTAATCTATTATGCTATCGATTATTCTGTCGAAGGTAGAGTCTGCGATTTTTCCATAAGTTTCCCCAAGTCCCTTTTTGAATAACTGTGCATGCGTAAGACCGTCTTACCTGCTCTTCCACTCCTCACGGGGATTGCGTGAAAAAAATCTCACGAATCCACAAGGGCCATTTTTATCTAGTATAACAAAGTGTTTCTGAACAGGATAGCTTTAATCAAATAATCAGCTAAAAATGAAAATGGTCACAAACAAAAGAAAAAAAGTTTCACTTGCATATCGCATTCTGGATTTTTATTTTATAATAAAAAGCATAATTCTATTCATATAAAACAGAACCCTTCTAGTGTATTTCAGGGCTAAGTTAAACTCTTTTAGTTTTTTTAAGTCCACAAATAGACAGTAAAAATAATTACACATTCATCAAAAGTTAAGCAGCTAATTCAAATTCAGGAAAAATAAATACTGCCTTTTAAAAACTTTTCTTACCTTTGTTTATTAGAATAGAAATACCTTTACTGTTACTCCCAAAGCTCCGCTGAACCACTGTCTGCTGGTCCATCCTCCGTGGTGCTCCAGCATCAGCAGTCCACCACCAGCAAGAGTCAGTTATTGATGAGACATCAAAAAACCTCTATACATATCCTCAGTTCTTGGAACTGTTCAAAATAACCAAGGCTAGCAAACAGGACTCTGGCATTAAATTATGATCCCTCAAACAGAACAATCATTCTGTGGCTGACTGTTTAATGTATTAGAGAAGCAGAGAGATGATTTCAAGTTGAACGGTCCCACCTGGCCAAAAGACAATGCCCACCAGTCCTGGTGGGCACGGTCCAAGATAAAATCTCTCGCTTCTTGCTTAAAACCACATTGGTTTCTAATACCCAACAGTTTGCTACATCTGCTTTGGTTTACTCTGGTTCTGAGCAAAATTTAACCAGCCCCCAATTGGTCAACAAATTAAATTTTCCCACCATAGAACTACCTACTTCTATCAGAGTTTCAGCAACCCACTCCAATCTGTCATCCAGAAAACAGAATCCATTCACTTGATCACTTCCGGCAATCATCATGAAAGAACAACGTTCTTTGTTTTTCCCACCTGTGAGTCCGCTGTTGTTCTTGGGTACCCCTGGTTAGCCACTCATATCCCACACATCAATTGGAGAGACTCTTAAATTGAAGGGTTGGAGCCCGTTTTGCCAAGCCATCTGCCTTCAGTCTGTCATTTCCACCAGATCCAAAAATACCAAGCCAGATGCCCTGTCCTAAAAGTTCTCCTCACAAGCAGAGTTCCCACCTCCCGCGTCATTGGTTCACTCTCCTGAGATCTGGAGCAAAGCATTCAGCAAGCTCTCTTCAGGGAACAGGTTCCAAGGGAAGGACCACCTGGTTAAAGTTACAAACCCATATATGTCCAGTCCTGTGTCATCCAGTGGGCTCACTAATCCAAGTTCTCGGGTCATCCTGGTTCCAGCCGAAACATTGACCTCATCTGAAGATACTTTTGGTGACTTAATAAAGACATACTGGACTTTATCGCCGTTTGCTCCATCTGTGAAAGAAACAAGAACTCTCATAGACCTACATCTCGTATCCACGCCCAGCCAACTTTGGTTCCACATCGCCCTGGACTTCGTCACTGGTTCTCCTCTGTCCAAGGATAAATCCTTCATACTCACCACCATCAACTGATTCTCCAAGGCATGCCACCTCATCAGTTTAACCAAACTTCCCTCAGGCATCATGATGGTCTGGCTCTTATTCCACCATTGTTTTGACTTTACGAGATACCCTCCGAAATGGTGTCCAACAGGGGTCCTCAGTTCAATCTCAAGTTTTGTGTGATTTCAGCAACACCCTTGGGGACAAGGGTTGTCTGAAAAATACTGAAGATTACAGAGAGAGGAGCTGATGGAGAAGTCTGAGTGTAAAGGGTGAATGGGTATGGTGCAAACAGAGTTCCCTGTGGGGCCTCCATACTGCAGACCAGCCTGTCAGAAACAGAGCCATGTGTCCCCACATACTGTGGCCGCCCATTGAGGTAGTCCAGCATCCACTGGGACAGATGATGGGGCACTCCTGACACATATACCCCATTCTGATATTTGGTTTGAGGTCGTCTGGAGGCCTCAGTGCATTGAGTTGCTGCCATATGATTGGCCGATTCCTTGTTTGTAATGAAAAGACACTGAACAGGTGTACAAACTAAAGTAGTAGTAGTACATGGATGATCACATCAGTAATGTGTTGACTCCAGTCATCAGAATCAATGGACTGTCTGATGCCGCTCACTCGGGTCTCCGCCTGTCTGAAACTCCCACAGATTGCAGTTGTGAGAGGGAAAAGACAGCCCCCCCCCCACCCCCCGTCCTGTCATTGTCTGAGGAGGCTAACGCTTTCTGTCATAGCAGCGCTATTGCCACTGGCCACTGATGCAGCAAAGTGCACTAAACGGAAGTTTTTTTATATAAAGGAGCAGGTAAGATATAAACACTAGTGGCAAACAGTGAAAAGGCCAGCAGCCTGTCCTGCGCAATGGTTTAACAAGGAAGTTAGTCTCACTCTGAGGAACCAAGGTGTGAGATAGCCTGGCCAAAGTGGCTAAAGAAGGCAGTAGGCAGACGATGTGCAGTGTACCAGGTGGTTTATTTACAACAAAAATAGTGGGAAAATATTTTACCAAAATCCAAAAAAATAACTCACAGGTTAACATGGCTCAACAGATCATAACTGAACTTAAAACAACCAAAATTAACGTCAAGTGCACTCAGCTACACTGACCTGGTTCTCTGCTCCCTCCTGAACATATCAAATTTCTCTGCTTAAATACCCTGATTTCCAGGCAGACAAAATTGCCTCCAATGTACTCTTCCATAAACAGATACCCCTAAAATAGTTTCTGCTTGAACTCACTATTGTTTATTTCAAAGCGCTTTAGCAACATCTTTTTGAGTATGGCTTTAACGTAATGCAAAATTAAATCCACACAGAATGATTTTACCCAATACCTGAATTTGACAGCATCAAATTTAAATAGTTGTCTTTTCCCCCCCTTCACCTGGTCCCTTCCTGTGACCTCAGCTCTAACAGGGAGCTATAATTACAAGAAGTCAGTTAACACTTCCTCCTGAAACACAGAAACGTAAGGTAAGTTCACCAAAATAAAATGCACAAGTTAAATGATCAAACAATAAATACAAACTGGAAATGTGAATTGATTTAAACCAAGATGTTATAAATAATCTGCAGAAATGCAAAACATAAACAAACCCTGGATAGTATACGTTTGCAGACTATAGACTAAATAAAATATGGCTAAATCAAGCAAACAAGAAAAATACCCATGTCAGTCAGGACAAGGACAAGGTTTGTTACAGGTTTTCAATTCAGAATGTTTCTGGTTTGAAGAATAAAAATCATCAGGCTTAAAAAAAAAAATCACATTTGAACATTTTATGTAAATACCTTTATTTCACCGAACTTCCAAGCTTTGTTTTTTGTTAACTTGTTTTGAGCACCAGATGATGCTTCTTCTTGCCATCCATGTTTTGATTGTCCCAACATTGCCCCTTTGTCTTTTTACATTTTATTGCCATCATTCACCCTTCCATCTCCATCTCATCTTTTTTTTCCTCCCTCCTTTTCTCCTCTGCAGCCATTTCAATCCCTCCAGCTGTCTTTTCACGTTTTCTTATTCTGTTCTGTCTTCCCCTGCATCTTCCCCGTTTGTCACTCTTTTCCGGCCGTCTCCTCCATTGCCATTGAATATTCTCAGCCCATCCCTTTCTTCTTCTACTGCTCTCATACATTTTTTGGTTTTTCCCTCTCTGCTCCCCTTGCCTATATACCGTTCTCCTCATCTTTCTACCTTGTTTCTTCACTCTCCTCCCTTTCCTCCTTCCACCGTGAGTCATTTCGTGCTCTCTGCTCCCCTCACTACGCCAGAGAGCCATTCAGGACAGACATTCATCAGCGGCCTGAGATGATAGATGCTGCTCACCACAGCTCCAGCAGCCAGTTAGCCTGGGGTGATGCCTTATGCATACAGATATCACCTGGCCGGCTGTAGTCTCTTCACCCATCCAAGATCGACAAACACACAAAATATTCCTCAAGTTCACACTGTGCTGCCTGGTGTCTTAGACCAATTGCGGCTACCATAGAGAAGTCCAATGCATGTGAGAATTTAATGATAAGCATAATTCACCATTAATAAAGTGTGTAAATGTGCAAGCGGTGGATTCATCTGTGTACATATCAGTGTATTGAGATTGTTAGGTATGTAAATTCCAGGGGAGTTGGTTAATTGGGTCTGAAAAAGAGGTGGGTGTGTCTCTCTCCAGTATGACAGGCTTATTTACATAGCAAAGCTGTAATTACCCTAACGAAGCCCCCGTCCTATCAGAGGGAGTGTATACACACACATACATGCACTCACAATCCCATACACACGTGTAATCCCCAAACAGGTTGGAGCTCAATCGTGCTAAACCTGTATTTTTCATCACTCCAGATTCCTCTCAGAAGCCTTCCATTCACATGTTCATTGCGAAATGAATGGCATCTTTCGGCGTGCCAATCAGCTGGTTTGTTGGGATGTCTCTATTAGAGCTCACCGGCTTCCTACAGAGATGTGGGACTCCTTCCAGCACTTTGGAGTCGCTTCCTTCCTCCTCCTTGTGTGCGAGCTTTTGTAAAGGGCAGGCTTTCCCTTTGTGAGGTCAGGTTAGGAGAAATTCTTTTGCCATGAAGAAGGTCTGGCGGTCCTGTCCCTGCTGACTTTGGCCCGAAAGGCGGGGTACTCCATTACAGGGCCAGCACAGAAGAACAGAGAACCACATTTAACTCTCACGCAAACAACCTAAAATTAATGGTTATTGCAACATGCATATTTTTTTGGAAAATATGTCCACACAGATGTGCAAGCAAAATAAATAAATGGAGAGACCCTGAGAGTTACTCTCTAAAGTCATCTGCTTGGTACTCAAACTAAGAGTACTCAGGGTTTTGACGGTCATGTACTCCTCTGTATGTAATTACTGTTTTATACCAAAAATGTGCAATACCGTATGAAATATAAATATATATAATAAGAATGGTCATTCTGTCAATGCACCATTTCATAACCTTTCAGTTTTAGTTGTTTAAAATATTTTTCATTGACCAAGCATTGCCATCAGGCGAATGTTTCATATGTACTTTCACACACAAGTTAAATATTTGCGGGTTTTGTGATGCCAACAATACCAGCAAGAAGTTGCTTACAGTTATTTCGGTTTGAACGGGGGTCCTTAACGGACATTCTAATATTCAGGTGCTCAAAATGGGGATCAGAACAAAAGAAAAACAGAATAAATTCATTTCAGATGATATAAGCATGAAATCTTTTACATTTTGTAATATAACCACTTTCATGCTTTTTTGGGGGGGCTTTATGTAGCAGAAAAGTTGGGCATAATTGGGATGTGGAAGGAAAAGATCAAGAATCAAAAATCTTTATTGTCATCATGCAACCATAATGAAACTTTGATGAGACACCAGCTCAGAATTCAAACAGATTCAGTCATAACACACATACACAAACAAGACATAACGTTCAAATAGTTGAATGCACCAACAACAGTTCCTGAGACGCTGAAAGTGTACAAATAGTCCTTAGCATCTGATAAGATTTAAATGTCGAAGTAAAAAAAAGACAGATAGCAGTTACTTTACAAAACAATATAAATTGTGGTGCAATTGCATGAATGTATCAGACAAAACACTCCCATAGATGTAGAAAACTGTGCAGTCATGAGTAAAAAAATGTTCAAGTTAGCTGATGCTCAAATCAAAAAGACAGAAGTAATTTTACAAGATGATGTAAACATACTGTGCAATTGCATAAATGTTTTAGACAGACATTCTTGGAGAATTTAAAGTGTGCGAACAGTCATTAGCATAGTCATTAAGATGCGTGGTTTCCCAAATGTTTTTACACTTAAAAATGTATAGCTACATTCAAACAAGCAGACAATGGATTTGAGTTCAGCCCCCTTTATTTGAATCCCTCTAAATAAAACAAGATAAACCAATTGCCTTCAAAAATTTACACATAAAACCTTAGTGTTTTTCATCTCAGACTGAATCCAACAGTGCTCTGAAGGCCTCAGAGGTTTGTTAGAGAACATTGGTGAATGAATGGTATCACAAGGAACAAGGAACACAGCAGACAGGTTGAGGGAACAGTTTTAGAGCCATTTAAGCTGGGTTGGGTTATCATATAATGCACAGGAGGCCCATGGTGGGTCTGGAGGAGTTAAAGAGATATACTGATCAGGAGAAGAACTGGCTAACATGACAGGTATTAGTGGTTCACAAAGCCATTGTTTAAATAATATACATTTATAAGAAACGGCATTTGCAATTTAACGCAAGCCATGAAGGGGACACAGCAAGGACATAGTCGGATGATATCAACAGGAAACTTTTTGGCAAACATACAAAATGGTATTTGAGATGAAAAGAAACTGCAAATCACCTTAAATGCCTCATCCCCAAGATAAAACAGGATTGTAGGAGCATCAGTGTGCGGGGATGCTTTTCTTAAACAGGAAAAAGGAAGCTGGTCTTAGTAAATGGATGGATGGAGCTAAATACAGGGCAAACCTGGAAGAATACCTGTTTGAGGTGGAGGTAAACATACACCCAGAGCAGCAAAGGAATGGTGGAGAGGAACGACTATTAGTGTTTTAGATTGGCCCAATCAAAGCCCAGAGCTGAATCCATTTGGAAATCTGTGGCAACTTAAAAATTGTTCTCCAACAGTCTGTTTGTTTGTTTTATTTTTGCCTGACACCAAATTCCGCACCAACTTCACCTAAGAGATGTCCTATCACAAACAGATGAAGCTGTGAAACAAAACCAGAAATTAGTATAATTTTAATAAGGAGACGATTTCTTCCAAAAGAATTTCCAATCATCTTTGTTTTTAGAATGAAGCGTTATATTGAAAGAAAAAGAGGAAGCCATTACTGCTTTGCATCAAAGTGGTGAAAGGAAATTAAAGGTAAGAATACTGCACCCGAACAAACGGTTTTCTGGAACATCAAGAACTTCAAGGTGAGTGGTTTGGGACGTCTGAAAGCATTTGGCCCCCAGTGGGGCTATACCTCAAGAGTGTGAGATAAACAATCGTTTTACCATCAGTACAGAGCATCCGCATCAGTGGCGGCGGGTGGATGTGAGTGAATCGCCATTTACAGTGAAGCAAAGACTTTTGAACAACAGCCTTGTGAGCAGAGGGCCTAAAGACTAAACTTATGCAGTCATTTTAATAACTGGACACTAACAGAAAGGTCTTTTTAATTGACGAATCTAACCTTATATTGTTTGAGACATCTTAAAAATCATCAAGTCAGTGGAGTAAATATGAGCTTTACATTAAATGATTTCTATAATTTCCCTTTTTTTTTTTAAATCAAAATTAGAAAAGTTACCTTAACTTATCTTATAATGACTTATAGAGTCAAACCTCCCCATTGGTTAATGTGCAAGAATGTGGGGACTTCAGTGCATGTGAGGAAAGCATGAATGAAAGAAGATAGGAGCTGAGAAGTAATTGACCAGACATGTCGCATCTTTGTTCAATGTTCTAAGTCTAGTATCATCAGACAAAACAATATATCTAAATGCTCCATTCTAAACTTTACCATGGATGTTAATAAATGTTACAAAAGCATCAATCCAGGAGTTAAGCTATAGATTTTGCTCCAAGCAATACTTGTTAAAAATATCCAGGCTCATATTCTCAAAGCCTCCGAGCTGCTCCTTGCGGAGATCTTTAAAGACCTTTTTAGAGTCCGATCATTGAATGATGTTTTCCAAAACTTTTTTCCTCAATTTTAAGACTGGGCAAAGAACGGAGGAATAAAGTAACAAATGCAAAGAAAAATAAGAAATTCACTTTTTTCCCTCTAAAATTAAACCAGTTTTGCCATGCATAACATTTTATTTAAGTTTTTGTCTCAAAAACACAACAAAGTCAAAAAGCTGTGGCCTTGCTGTACTGCTGTTATAAAATGTTTATTGTTATGGTGGTAGCAGGAAAACCTATACTGGTTTTAAGCTGTTTCCTTTCTTTCCATCTATATTGACTTGTCTAAAAATTATTTTCACATGGGTCTGAAACACGGGGACGTGAAATGCATTTTGGAGAATATCAAGTTCTGCCATGTCTTTGAAGCATGTCTGTTGATCATGATGTACAGCACATAGAGCATGGCTGTACTGGGATGAAGCATGTGTAATTTAGCATTTTCCACTGAGTTAGGACTGAGTAAATTACTTTTTGTCTTGATGTCACTGTCTCATTTTCTCTGGGCATTAAAGTTCAGTGCTGCATCCACAGTCAATGAGCAGTCCTAAGTGGTCGAGTAATTATTTGCTGGATTAATCACAAAATACACTGTCTGGCCAAAATAAAAAGTCGCAACCAAAAAAAAAAAAGGTCAGACGCTCTGATATTTTGTTGGACTGCCTTTAGCTTTGATTACGGCACGCTTTTGCTGTAGCCTTGTTTTGATGAGCTTCTGCAATGTCACCAGATTTATTTCCAAGCAGTGTTGCATTAATCTTTCACCAAGATCTTGCATTGATGATGGTGGAGCTGCACAAAGCCTTCTCCAGCACATCCCAAAGATTCACAATGGGGTTAAGGTCTGGACTCTGTGGTGCCCGACCCATGTGTGAAAACGATGTCTCTTGCTCCCTGAACTCTTTCACAATTCGGGCCCGTTGAATCCTGGCATTGTCATCTTGGAATATGCTCGTGCCATCAGGGAAGAAAAAATCCATTGATGGAATAAACTGGTCATTCAGTATGTTCAGGTAGTCAGCTGACCTCATTCTTTGAGCTCATACTGTTGCTGAACCAGACCTGACCAATTGCAGCAACCCCAGATCTTAGCACCGCCCCCACAGGCTTGTATAGTAGGCACTAGGTATGATGGGTAAATCACTTCATCTGCCTCTCTTCTTACCCGGATGCGCCATCAATCTGGAACAGGGCGAATCTGGACTCATCAGACCACATGACCTTCTTCCATTGCTCCAGAGTCAAATATTTATGCCCCCTAGCAAACTGAAGCATTTTTCCCCGGTTAGCCTCACTTATTAGTGGTTTTATTAAGGCTACACAGCTGTTCAGTCCCAATCCCTTGATTTCCGTTCGCATTGTGCATGTGGAAATGCTCTTACTTTCACTATTAAACACAGCCCAGAGTTCTACCGTTGTTTTTCTTCGATTTGATTTCACCAAACGTTCAAGTGATCGCCGATCACGATCATTCAGGATCTTTTTCCGGGCACATTTTTGCCTCGAAGATGATGGGTTCCCCTATCCTTCCAGTTTTTAATAATGCGTTGGACAGTTCTTAACCCAATTTTGGTAGTTTCTACAATCTTCGTAAATGTTTTCTCAGCGTGATGCATGCCAGTGATTTGACCCTTCTGAAACCGACTGACATTATTTCCATGATGTGTTGTTCCACATGGTTATTCAAGAAATGAGAAGCAACTCATTGCATCAGTTATGGTTAAATAACTTGTTGCCAGCTGAAACAAAATCGCCCATGCAGTAATTATCCAATGGGAGGCTCGTACCTATTTGCTAAGTTAAATCCAGGTGGAGACTTTTTTTTTTCTTTTGACCAGGCAGTGTCCGTTGTCCTACTATCAGTTGCATCTGCTCCAAGTTTGCCAAATGCTCATGATTCTTCATTGAAACAGACTGAGTATCAGCATAGCTTAGCCTGACATGAAAAACTGGTATTTGTGTCTTTGTGGCAACATTTAAGTAGAGATTACAACGGTGCACAAAGGTTCAGCATGGACATCATACTGTATCTATGCTTCATGTAAATGGCGTAGATAATGTCATATGTTCAACGGCTGCATGATAACATCTTCATCATTATAACTGCACTTTCTGAATCAGCTTAATTCCATCTGTTTGTGTTTCTCAACTAAAAAAAAATCAAGAATCTTAGAGGAAGGTTTTTAGAATGTTTGCAAACAAGGAAATTGGCATCATTGACTGTATAATAGCCTGAAGGCTTATTTAATAAGGTTAATCAAAAAACATAATTTCACGCTCATCTACTCATCTCTTAGCATGCAGACCATTGAAGAAGACATTCCTATACAAAATCCCTGTATAGTAAAGGTGAAAGAGGAATTTCTGAGTAAAATGAGTTCTCCAGCCATACAGTTTCTTCACCATATGTTATGTTTGTAAAGCGAAACTCTAGAGTTGGCAATAATCACGGACACCTGAGATAGTTTGAAAGGTTTACTGGTAAATGTGTAGAGTGAGATAATTCTTTCAGGTTAACGGCTGAAGTCTGGTTTGGTACTGGGAGGAGAGTTTTTTCTTTCATAGATCTACCATGCAACTCACTGGTAGTCTGGGACTGGAGATGATTAAGATTTTTTTTGTAACAAAAGTGAAAAAACAAAGTTTCTTACAGATGGAGGAGAGGATGATGTTTTGTATTGTGATCTAGGCGTTCCAGAAGAAGGTGAGTAAATCCACAGTAGCTGAGGTCAGCAGGGGATTGGTGAGTGACTTTGTTGGTGATTGTATCTTTGTGCTATTTCCAGGTTGTGGTGGTGCAGTGGTGAATGTTGGAGGGTGGACAGACAGGTGAGTGAGCAATAGCAAACCCCGGTAGGTGGTTCAAGGAGGACGGTGATAGGGGCACTAAGGAGGTTCACAGAGGGAGTCCTAAGGGGAGTTCCCCAAAAAGACGGAGGGAACAAGGAAGCAGGCCACTGGAGTACAGGAACATATCATCAACAGGAGAAGGGATCTTTCTGTGGAGGAGAGTGCTGAGGTCCAGCCAGCTCTCATGAAGGAGGAGTTTCACAGCTGGAATCCCTGTGACGTCACAGAGCCACAAAACTCTGGGACGGAGCAGCTTTCTTTCTCTTTTCCTCCAGATCCACAAGACTGCATGGTGGGACATGCACGTGAACATCTTAAGCAGCCCCCATTTCCTCCCTCTTCATCATATCTACCATGCAACTCACTGAGCATCAGACGTCCTGCACTGTTCATCAGAATCAGAGTATAGTAAGCGGTTATGGCTGGGCAGAGAAAAATGGTTACTATAAATACTATTTATATCACTTTTACTTTTGAAATTTTTTTGATGAGTGGTAAAGATAATTTTACTCCTGAAACATGATCATATTCCTATTTTTCCCTTCATCTCGTCTCACTAAACTTCATAAAATGTGTCCACATAAACCTTCAAAGTGTGTTAAATCATGCTGCCATTGACCCAAACCAATGCTAATGCTATTCTTGTTTGTTAGCTGAGCCGCTAATTCCAGATGTGACATCATCAGACCTAAAAGGTCTTAAGCCACCATATGTGTAGCCTATCTAACCATTCAATCGATTAATGGGATGGCTAATTTGCACACTAGGAATCTTTTGTTCAAAAAGTTGATTGACTTCTAATTCAACAAATTACTTTTGAAACATTATTTTCCCTTCTGTTTTGAATTGTGAACTGATTGTTTGAACACATTTCAATTGTTGTTATAAATTTGTTAAAATATCAAAATTAGACCTCGTCCAAGTGATTCAAAGCAATTTTTGGTTCTTAAACATACCTATTCACACTGAACAGGGATTTCACTGTATCATTCTATTGGTTGTTGAGTTTAGTTTTATTATGTGTTCCTTTAGTTTATTTGAATGTTACTAGCTTAGTTAAACAGTTTTTTGACTGAAGTAATTTAACTGGAAGTTGAAGTATTTTGCTAATAAAGTCTTGTTTTTGGAGAGAAGTAATTTGTGTGGTGCTTGCTGTTTGAGAACGTGAGTGGGTGAATTCACTCCATCTGTTGTTCTATAATACTATTTTTGATCCTTTTGATCTAACTTTCTAACAAACTACTTACTTTGTTAATGATTGCCTTTGGCTCTCTTTAATAGTTATTCATAGCAAAATCACACCTATTGCACAACAAGAGACAGCGAAGGTGAGAGTCAGAAACTCAAGGCGCATAAAGACACAAGAAGTAGAGGGCCTGATTGCCACTCAAGTGAGTAAAACAATCTGGCATCTGCTTTAGGAAACCCACTCGTCTTTAAGCTTCCCCTGATTGGCCTGGGTGAGCTGCAGCTGGATGACACACCTGCCTGTCAGACCCTGTAATGAGAGGAGCTAAGAAAGACACACATACCAGTCTGCACATGGCTCTGTCGATACGACACAATGTGAGATCAGATGAAGCAGTTACATAAGGAAAACGTTTTGAAAAAAAAAGGAGCTAAATTTCTTGAAGATTTCCAACTCTCACAAATTAATGACAAAAAACAAACACTGTGAGTATATTTCTACCATGTAAGAGCAAACATTTGTGCCGTATTGGCTGTCGGTGAGAGTCCAAAACACTGTGAACTCCGCAAAAGAAGTCATACTAGCCCGCAGTATCTCCATGTGTTTGTGTCACTTAACTGTGGCTAAGGGTTAGCTCGGGCATGAGCTGTCACCATATGGAGCTAGTATCTTAGCAGCTGAAGCTCATTGTAGCTGATCGGGCTACTAGCAGGCCTAATATATTGAAAACCATCACATTATTCCAAGTATTAGTTAGATCCATTTCAATGCTGCTACATCATTTGCTTGTCTTAATGGTGATTATTCAGTGCTTAATTAAGTGAGGCTTGTTTAAGTTAGAAAATAACCTAAACCTAAAGGCTCCTACATTCAAGTGTCATCATTTTGCTGTTTGTTGCTGCTTTTATTTTCATCTTCATCTTCATCTGTGCGGATTCAATAGTGTTTTAAAGTAGTATTACTATTAAACAGAATAATTGTTGTAACAGGGAATTATTGGTTTAATAAATTTTAACAATTTTAATACGAATGCATAAGAGACATACTTTTCCTTTGCTTGTGGTAAATGATTAGTGAATCCAATTGCAATTATACTTAAATGTTATTAACATTTACTGGTGGCAAGTCTACCTCAGCCTTACAACTGTTTAGACATCCATCTTTCATGGTAGATAAGTTTAATAATTGTTAAGTAATAAACCCAATTGCTAGTTATAATCATAAAGGAGGGTAGCCCTTAATCACAACCATGTGAAACATTTTTCATTGTTGCTTTCCCTTGATTAGAAAAACATATTGTCAATTATGATATCTAATTGTAATTATTAATACTATTCAGTCAAATAGGTTACATTGCACAACACTGAATAGAAAAACATATCTGCAAATCATGTGGGATCTCAGGAACACCTGATGTAACCAATCAAGAGCTGCATTAGTTGCATCAGGTGGACTTGAGCCAGAACACCTCCAATGCCTTGGCTGCTGACAGTAACATTGCATGTTAGAAATATAGGGTACTTTTCTGTCCAAAAACTTAAAAGAAAAGATCATTACTTTTCACAAACAAGGAAATGGAATCAAAAAGACAGCTTAGGCCCCAAAGGCCCTCCGCAGCCACTGAGGTTTCAATTTCAACAGTGTGGCACATGCTAAACACTAACCGAACTCCAAGAGCTACACCGCTACTGACCCAAAAACACAGGAAAAGTCAGCTCCAATTTGCTTACAACTATATAAAAAGCCAGAGAGGCTTTGCCTGACTGTTTTGTGGCCTGACCTAACAAAACTGGGACTTGTTGAGCTGACTTGATCAACAGTATGTCTGGAGGAAGAAGGATAAAGCACACTCCGAAAGGAAAACACTGCCTTCAATGAAGCATGGCAAAGGTTCAATAATACTCTGGCACTGTTTTGCTTTGTCTGGCACGGGAATCAGTATGTAGCATAATGGATTCAATCAAGTATCAGGAAATCCTGGGGGGAAAAACTGTGTGCTGTTTGTGAGGAGGTTTGAGATTCTGCATCATTGGACCTTCAAAAAGGATAATGATCCCAGGCATACATTGAAGTGGCAAGGACAAGTCCTGCAAGATACTATCAGATCATCAAACTAATTTTAAAGGATAAGTCCGGTCTACAAGGAAAAATCAATGGATCATTAGCTATACCTAAAACTAATACGTTTGTGGTGATTTAATGAATTTAGCGTTAATCAATAAGAAAATAAAAGCATAAATTGTCGTCTCGATCACTGTGTATGGGGGCGGCCATTATTGCCCAAATATGGGCAAAAATGGCTGCCCGACATCACATCCTGTGATGTAATGTTGCGGTAAGGCACTGCGCTCTACAAGCTAATTCAATAGGAACTGTTGTACACAGCTGCGATCAACACTAATTATTTCGGATTTCGAGAGGACTTCACCATTGAAATTCGCGAGAGCTATTGTTGAAGCAACAATGCCCACGTGCATGGCAGTTGGATGTAACAATACATCGGGTAAAAGTGAAAAAAAACATTAGTTTGTTCACCTTTCCAATTCATGATCCACCACGGGATCTTTTGCTGGATTGCCAACTTGCCATCGAACTTCTGGCCAGAGAGAAAACACGTCGTCTGTAGCCAACATTTCGAAGAAGAATGTCTTCAAGATGACATGAGAACGAGACTTTTTGGTAGGTTTTTCTTTTTTATAATGTAGAATTTGCCGGGACATTTATTTACCGACCAGAGGGGCGGAGTGATATGACACACTTGGAAAGAATGCTCACTGTTGCCAAGCCCACTTAATTTATGTGACTTTGGTCTTATTTTTTCTAAAGTCGCTTGTAAATTTCATGAGTTGTGGGGTTGCAGTTTTTTGGGCTTGTTTTTGAAAGTGAAGTGGCTTATTTGGGCTCTAAACTAAGTGATGCTGAAATATCCCTCCGCCTCTTAACGCACTGCAGCTCATCCTGACAGGAGCAGAGTAAAGTCAGAAGGAGCCGATCTGACCGTATTTTCTGCAGTTTACGGTTGCAATAACTGGTGATAACTGCTGAAAGTAGATTAGGCGGTGCAGATCAACATTTTGAGCGGAGATTGGTTCTAAAGATGAGTTTTATACTCATCTTATCTTATCTTATAAAATTGCAGAACCCAACCCATAAACCGTACTTTAATGCTTATTTGTTGTCTTTTTATGTCTCTGAAATGTAAAATTAGTATTACTTTAAATTTTAATGCTTAATAGCATGTCTATCTTTGTTTAAGAGGTTAAAAAAAATATTTCGGCATGAAAACGGGTATTTATTTACAAGGGGACAGATAGGGCATTGGGACTTGCTCGACAGCCGATCCCGCAACCTGACGTCACAAACTGGGAGGAGGCA
Source organism: Fundulus diaphanus (assembly GCA_037039145.1). Taxonomy (NCBI): domain Eukaryota; kingdom Metazoa; phylum Chordata; class Actinopteri; order Cyprinodontiformes; family Fundulidae; genus Fundulus; species Fundulus diaphanus. The sequence goes on from CM073138.1 coordinate 26,754,187, forward strand.
GTACTGTTCTTCACCAAGATGGCTGCCTCCATAAAAGGACCTTCAAATGAAAATTACTCTTAATTTAAAAAGCTTATCATTTATTGAACAGTATGTAATAATTTTATATTTAAAGTAATTTCAGCAGTTTGAATTCTGATTTTGACCGGACTTCTCCTTTAATTTCAGAGAAAAATAACCTGAGTAACTAAAAAAAGCAGGAAAGCAGTTTTCATTTATTAAGGGATGAAGCTATCCAAACCAACCTAGACCTGTGCAAAAATATAACTGTCTCCTTGTTGAATCATAAATTTACTGAGATTAACCAGGTCCTTTGGTTCATTTTCAATAGCCACACTCAGGCATGATTGCTGCCAGACCTGCAGAAGCAATACATCAATTAAATAGAACCTGTCTGATGACAAGTATGCTAAATGATCTCAGAGAGCAACACATCATGTCCCGATCCAAAGAAATACAAGGACTGATTAGAAGCAAAGCCTCAATCTGAAAGGGTTACAAAGACATTTTGAAACCTTTGGCACTCTGGAGAACCAGTGAGAGTCATAAATGGAGAAAACATGGAACAATGGCGAACCGTCTTTGGCGTGACCATCTTAACAATGTTACTACAAAAGCACATCCATGACTCATAAAGGAGGTCACAGAAGAAACCAAAAAAAAACATCTAAAGCTCTACAGGCCTCACTTGTTTCAATTAAGGTTAGAGTTCGTGATTTAACAAAAAGAAGGAGAATGGCTCTCTGATTGGCTTCTAATCAGAAAACCACAACTGACCCATAAAAAACACAAAGGATCCTATTAAACAAAAATAAACTGAAGAATAGATCCCCATCACTTTGGGCAAATTATTCTATGGACTGATAAAACAAAAATGGAATTTTTTGAAATGTGTGCGTCTTAGTACATTTGACCCAAAAACTAGCAAAGCTTTTCAGAAACAGACCATCATACCGTGGTAAGTGATGGTCTGGGACTGCTTTACCACTTCAGGTCCTGAATGACTTGCCTTATGAGGGAACCATGAAACATGCTCTCTAGCAGAAAATCCAGCCAGAGAATGTCACTTGGGTTCTGTAGCAAGCACACCAGCAAATTCACCTGTCAAAAACAGCAAAATCAAGGTTTTAGAGCATCTTAGCCAAAGTCTGAATTTAAATCTGTTAGACATGCTGTGGTATGATCTTAAACAGGCCTTTCATGCAGAAAAATCACCCTGTGTGGCTAAGTAAACACAATTCTGCAAAGCAAAGTGGGCCAAAACACTTCCATTCATTGGCACTGGCACCAGTAACATTTGATGGTACCGCTCACTGCTAAAGGTGCCTCAAACAGTTATTAGGTTTAAGGGGTAATTACTTTTTAATTTAGATTCAGGTTGTTTTAGATAGCTCTTTTGACTTAGTAAATTTAATTATCATCTTCAGACTGCTTTTCGTATTTACGGTTTTTCATTTTCTGACATTCAAATCAGTTTGAAGTTGTGAAACATTCAAGTGAGACAGAAAAGCATAGATATACATCCATGTGTATACATATTTATCTATATACATGTTATATAGATTAATTACTCACAAAATCATGTTTTCAAGGTGCTGTTTATTTTAATTATGATGATCAGCTAATACCCCCCCCCCCCCCCCACACACACACGCACATTTTGAATACAGACATATGGACTTAAAGAAAAGTATGTGTAATACTTGCTTATAAGTTGTTATTTTCAAATGATAGTTTTAATCTGGCAAACAAGCCTAACTGGAGTGCATATATATATATATATATATATATATATATATATATATATATATATATATATATATATATATATATATATATATATATATATATTTATATTTATCAAGTTCATTCAGAAGGCAAAGCCCCGGACTGAACATAGAGTTAGAATATTGTTCTTTTGATATATATCTGGATTCCAGCACAGAGGACAAGCACTTTTACAACCATAAAGAACAAAGCTGGAGGTGTCATGGTTTGGGGATGATTCACTGCAGCAGGACCAGATCATCATCACAGCATCCACCATGGATTGTAATGTTTATCAAAGGATGCTTGAGGACAATGTGAGAATATGTGTAAATACATTGATTTGGAGCAGAATTCGATCCTGCGACAGTGACCCAAAACGTACCTGAAAATCCACTAAGGACTGGCTGAGTATCAAGTTGTGGAAGATCTTGAGCTGAGTCAAAGCCCAGATCTTGATCTCATTGAGATGCTGTGGGGCGACATGAAAGGGGCTGTACATGCAAGACACCCCTCAGACATCTCCCAGCTGGAAGTGAGGAGTAGGGCAAACTCTCCTCTGACCAATGTCAGCGCTCTTTCATTTTGAGGGCATGCACACTTATGCATCCAGTATTGGAACTTTTTGTTTTTTATGCTTTTCCCTCCCCCAAAAAAAGATTGGCATTGTTTTTAAGTTGAATTAGACAAAACAAGTGTTACATAAAATGTACCTGTAAAAGTTTTCCAGTTACACATCACATTTTCATTTACAACTTCCTTTAATAGTATTTATATATTTGAGATATCGATTAAAGCTATCCGACTATCGATTGATACCACAGACCCCACGACCATGATGGCAGATTACTAGAATTTGCGTAGTCCCGTTGCCTCATTCAGTATCTGCCCTTCCCTCTTTCTCCACTTCCTACTCCAACAGGAATTTAATCTTTTAAGCCATCGTTGTTTTTCCTCTCCCCTATTTTTACTGCTGTTGCTGCTGCTTGGAAGACCACAGACTGCCTCTGTATGCTGATGCCCCCCACCCCCCTTCGGCTCTGAGCCTGTCTCTCTGTTTCCTTCTGTATCTCTATTTGTCCAACTCTCACGCTCACATCCCTCTCTCTCCCTGTCTCTCTCTGTCTCTCTCTCTCTCTCCTGCTTTCTTTCCTCATCTCTTCCTCCTCTTCTTTCTCCTGCACTTCTTCTCCTCTCTCCTGCTTCTTCACAGCCCTCCTGCTGCCCCCACCCCCAACACGCACGTCCACTTTCTTTTTTTTTTCTCTTCCTTTCTCTCCCTCCTGACTGCCAATCTGCTGTTTCGTTGCTCTGCTGTACGTGCCACAGATTCAGATGGCAGTCAAATGGTAGACTGAGACAAACACAGAGACACATGCATGCAATTACAGTCTCACACACGCAAATGCATATGCACACGGGCAACGCTGGAAAAGAGACTTAAAACATCTGGGTAGAAGAAACAAACCTGCACACATCTGTGCACTCAAGTCCTTTACGCTGAGGTATTTTTTCAGGCATTTTGAATGGAGACCCAATGCAGAAAACGTTGATGAGAATAAAGACAGTTGTGGAAAAATAAAAAAATCTAAATCAAACAATTATTACAGTACAATACAATCAGAGCAAGAAGAAGGTATTACACTGGTACTGCTATAATTTTTTTTTTGCATTGGCTGTTTATACGTTAAGGTGAAAGGGAGACAGCAGCACAAGAGAAAAAGAAAGAAAGGACAGGGTGGGGAGGAGAGGGGAGGGGAGGGGAGGAGGGGGCAGTAGAGCGGGAGGAGCAGGAGCAGAGAGGAAGGAGGTCAGCCGGAGCTTATGAAACATTTTTTAACCTAACCCGGCCTATTTCTGACAGGGCAGATACTGTGGACTCACAGTCACACACACAAGTTCCCATGGTTGACGGCAACATGCCTCCAGGGAGCGACACAGAATTAGGCATGCGAGTCAAGCAGAGATTTAAATTTGATTTCACATACACTTATTTATTCATTTATATTAAATAAAGAAGTTTGGTTCTTGACTGTTATGCCTAAGCTTAATAAAGTTGAACATTAGCACACTGAAAAGCAAAATTTCATTCCCCCAACTGTCAGCTTTTGATTCAATAAGATATCTTGCAGATGTTCTAACTGGTGAAGTCCAAACCTTTTTTTTCCATAATGTATATTTTAAATAACCTCATTCATATTCCCCTTGTGTGTTTTGAGAGGGTAGTTTTGCAGTTGGGTGCTAGAATGAAAGCCATGCCGTCCTATAAAGTGGCCTACAGTTGGTCTAAAAAATCTGCACAGCCAGGTGTTTGTGACGTAAAAAATCAGGAGACTTTGAGAAATGATCACTGGACTTTTTATTGTCTTGATATGCCTGTTCGCCTGACTGTAATTCATGTTGTTCATGACTTAAAAAAATTAAATACACACACACTGCCTCGTTAGTTTTGAGCAGCTACACCCGTCTCCAATAATTTGTGGTAGTTTGAGCACCTGTGCTTCACCCTTTATATACCTGGCTACCTCTGCATGTAGCTGCCAGATTCTAGAAAGCCATCATGTGGGTAAACCATCCAGTATTCTTTGTTTGCCTGCCTGTTTATGACCGTGCCTCGGGTTTTTGGATTTTCCCTGTTTGCCTTGCCCTTTTTGGATTCTCCAGTTGGGCTCTGATATCTGTACAATGACCTCTCGCTCAGCTCTGACCAGGCCTCCTGCTTCTCCCTCTGGAAACCTCTGCCTGATCTTACTTATGGTTCTGACCCACTCATTTATCACCCTTTGACAGTGTTTGCATAAGTGGAGCCCTTGGACCGAAGGATTGGATCCAGAGCAACTTGCTAGCTTCTGAGAAGGTTTGTGGCTTACATTGTGTGTTCATCACCTTCCACTGAGTTCGTTCCAGCCACTAACCTCTGTTATTGTGGCTCCTGAGTGGGTTCCAGCCTCTTTCCTGCCATTCAACACCTTTAACATCTAATTCCATTCCTGTGTTCTGGCTGAATATTCGTGTCCATTTACATTCATAACATCTGATTTGACTCAAAATAAACACGTTCTGTCAGGTGTATTCCTCCAGGCCCTAAAAAAAGCAATTATCAAACCACTGTTGAAAAAAAAAAACTATTTGGACAAACTACTACTGCAGAACTACAGGCCCATCTCAAATACAGTATCTCCTTTATCAGTAAGATTACTGAAAAAAGCTTCTTAACAATGACCAGCCGCATTGACGTTTTCCAGTCAGGTTTTCATGTAGGGACCGCCCTTGTCAAGGTGTTTAATGACATCCATATAAATGCAGATTGTGGAAGAACCACAGTGCTGGTATTACTGGACCTCAGTGCAGCATTTGACACTGATCACTCCATTCTGTTGGGGCACCTAGAAAACTGGGGAAACACTGTGATACAGCACTTGACTGGTCTAAATCCTACTTAAAGGTCAAGGACTTTTTGTGTTAGTAGGCAACTTTACATCAGAGACCACAAAAACCAAATGCGGGGCTCTGCATGTGATTTTTCTTTTCCCCTTAAGCAAACTCCTCTTGTTTCATAATAGTTTTGAAGGAATGACGCTCGAAATAGAATACTCTACTTTAACATGTTTAATCTAACAAGGCAGAGGGATGTTTACAGCTTCAGTACTGGACTCTCATACATAGAACAATGCGAGACTGGTAGAAATCCAGACACTAGAGTGCCCCACCGTTAGATCGAAAGAGCCCGGCTCCAGGGATATCCACGTGTCCATTCAGCCGCGAGATAACTGTCCATTTATTTATGCTTGCCACATTTGTGAAGTCCTTGGCATCTGTGGGTTATTTGCTGTGTCCCTCTTAACTGCTTTCTACAGCTCTAGCCTCTGTGATCGCATAATGCTTAACAGCCTGAAGAACATTTTCAGGATTAAAAGGCTAATATCTCAGCAGGATCTTGAAAAACTAATCCATTCATCAAATTGATTACGGCAATGATGTTTTCACAGGTCTGCCAAAAAGTCCATGTTTTTGGCAGCTTGTCCAGAACGCTGCTGCCCGTGTCCTCACTAAGACTAAGAAAGTAGAGCACATCACCCCAGTTTTAAAGTCCTTACACTGGCTCCCTGTATCTCAGAGATTAGACTTTATAAAACTTTTGTTAATGTGTGAATCACTGAATGGCTTAGCACCTAAATACATCACAGACTTGTTATCAGCGTATCCAGACCACTCAGGTCTTCTGGCTCGAGTCTACTCTGCATACCCAGAACCAGAACCTAACATGGAGAAGCGGGATTAAGTTTTTATGCTCCATTTATCTGGAACAAACTCCCAGAAGACTGTGAAAGCCTGATTTCCTATAAAATTAAGGTTAAAAACTAATTTGTTTACAGTTGCAATATGCTTTTTAAAATAATACTGTGTGTTTTTTAAGGAAAGTTATCATAGGTGTTGGTTGTTTGTTCTTTTTATCTCTCTTTCTGCAGGTGTAGAAGCAGACTTCTAGCAGACTTATGTTCTCTTTTTCCTCTTTTCTATGTTTGTCACCTTCTCTCCCTTTTAACATTTTGGCCCACCCTTCCTTTCTATCTCTTTTACGGTTTCATTTCTGTGTCCATTAAATTTTAAATAATCCCAAAATAATGTCCAATAAAGTGTTTTGCATATGTATCAAGCGGAGAACTACAAAAGCAGTAATGCTCCACTTTTGAAAGTAAATCTGTTGGGCTCTCTTTGGCACTAAGAAAGCAATGATGAGTGCTATACTGCCAGACAAGACAAGCAAGGTAAAACATGACAGAGGCAGCAACATGCTGTGAGGGTGTTTTTCTTAGCATGGACAGGAAAGATAGACTAAAAAAAAGATGGAGCAGGCCAAAATGAAGTCTAAATGCATTTTACAAAGAAGAGTGGGCAAAAGTTTATACCTAAGATATGCAAAGGTGATAGAGATATTCTGCTAAAGACTTGCAACTATAAGTGCAGTAAAAGGTAGTTCCACAAAATATTGACTAAGAGGGTTGAATATTTGTATATTATTTATAAAGATTAAAATGCTCTTTTCAATTATGCATCACTTTCTGTTGGTCTGGAAAAGTACAACAAATGTGGATAATGAAGCACAACAGATATTTGGCACTGCTACCCTTAGTTACAAACCTTTAAAAAACAATTATCATCCCAGATCCTCGTTTTGATCAACGGTATCTATTAAAATTGTTCCATAGAGAGATGTGATCTGGAAAACAGGAGACTTCAATCTGACTTTACTGAACAGCAAAACAAGTCAGTTTATTCTCTTTAAGTCATTGCATAAAATCAGCAACTTCTAAAATAAAGACCTGTCCATCTCTGTGCCCTCCATAGTCAAGAAATCGGAATACAGTTAAAGATGAGGCTCGTTTGTTAGATTAAAAGTAGCTTTTGAAAATCACAACCGTTAAGCAGAAATCAAGCATCATTATTCATTAAGTCTGCATTTTTTTATTACATTTTTTTCCCTCGTTGCTCTGATGTAATATTTGGATCTTAAATGTCATGTTTTCATTAGCTTTGAGTGGAAAATCTTCATAACAGAAATAAAAGCTTAACAACATCTGTATGTGTGCGATTAATTTATGTAATGTGTTTAAAGTACTGAATTGAGTTGATGAAGTAAATTAACATTCTAATAATATTCTCATTTAATGAATTTTACTATACTTTAAATTCCTGCCTTCTTCAATTCAGATTGGCCCATCCCATCGTCTTTCCAGAGAGGGAATGGAAAAACAAAAATCATTAAGTTTCACTAGTTGAAATAGGCCAACAGGTCATGTACGAATACACACCTTCTAAGTTATTTGGCACTCCTCTTAATTACTTTGAATTTCTGTACATTGTCAACCGATCACACTCATCAAACGGCCACATTTGCCACTTTAGATTATATAAAAGAGCCGCATTTGAGGAAGGCTTGCTCTTTATGTGCAATAGAAGATGGTCACCACAAACTACACACACCTATGTTGATGTTTGGCCCCGAAGTAACTTAAATATGGCAACTGAGCATTTTCCTAAAACATCGGTGCACATTGGAGTCTTAATAACTCTTAACAACATTCAAGAACCACTGTAAAATGGTTAAGGAAGAATATCTATAAAAGTAAAAGAAAAAGAGATGTTTTGCTGAACACTCTCTTCTGACACTGCTTCAGTTGCCATTTATCTTTTGTTTGCACCATAAGTACTTTGCTTTAAATTGATCTCCAATACATTTTTCTTACTTTTTCTTGTCACAGCATATCCACCTGCTGTACGTTAATGCAACAACTTCACAGAGACCTGTAATTACAACCTATAACCTGTTTGCGGTTGAGTACCATTACACTGTACCCTACAGAAGCTGTTGTGCCACAGTTTAGAAGAACAAGCATGTTGTGTTTAGTAAGGATTTCTCTGCTGTTTTGGTAACGTCAACACGGAGGGACTTAGAATGAGCAGCCAGCTGTCTTGCACACCGGTAAAATTAATCAGTTAGTCTCTTTTTGTTTGCAAATTGTTGCTGTCAGTTTCGAAACCTCCCTAAGAAATTGAGAATGAGTGTTTCAATAACAAAACAGTGGGCCGTTCACAGTTTTTTGGCCCTGCATGCATCCCCTTGACTTAATGTGCGCAGGTATCCATGCCAACCTGAACCCAAGCTGAATGTCACCTATTTAGCGGAGTCACTTGAGATGAGACTTAACTCTAAAAACCCTTTTTCTAAGTCTGTTACAAATGAAAACTGGAAATCATTGCTGTTTCGGACAGCAATACCACTTTTGTGATATGCATAACATAAAGAGCTTTGCAAAAGTTTTCATATGTCTTTTTGTCACATTACAATAAATTTCAGTGTATTTTACTGGGATTGAATGAAATACAACAACACAAAGTGACGCATACTTGCGAAATGAAAAGGGACACATGGATTGCGACTTTATTTTTGATAAGCTAAAAACTGATTCAATACCTTGTGGGACCACCTTCTCTGTTTTCCAACTGCAATCATTGCACAGCTAGAAACTGAAAGTTTTGATTATTCTATGACAAAGGGCTCAAGCCCAGTCAGATTGGACACCTATGTGTCTGAGAATAATAATTTTAAAATCTTGCAACAAGTTTAAAACGCTTAACAATGCCTTGGATGTTGTTTTATCACCTAACTCTGCTTTAAGCTTGTCCAAACCGCTCTCCCAGGCCTACATGCTGTTCTTCATGCAGATACTTTCAAATGGTTTTGAAATCAGGATATGGGAATGATGTCACATCTAAGATGCGTCCATTCTAATAGGAATCAAATGGATTTCAATGTTGAGCTGATAACTGCATTTATATAAATTTATCAAAAACTGAAGAAATCTGTGCACAGATAAAGGTTGTACAAAACGTGCTGTTTGTGTGGCTAAATGACGTACAAACTGTCCACTCAGTGGTCGAAAAAAACCAAACAGTTTATTCTACTTCTCTGACAATGTTTCATATGATCAGCATGGCTCAAGGACCCACTCCAACTTGCAATATCCAAATTCTGACTCAAGTGGAACATTTTACTTATCACCCCTTCTTCAGACCTATTTTATTATTGTTGCAAACTTAATCTTTCATTTTGGTTTTTCCAGGTATTAAATACCAAAATCATTGGCGTTTTTCTCTTTTTTTTCTTTTGTCCATCTTGAGTCTGGTTCTGTTGGTAGTTTTTTCCTGTTAACAGGGATCTGTTCTTCTCCACGGTTATACCCTTGTCCTGGATTAGGGACTATGATTTGGTGCAATTTTCTCATAAGGTCATCATTGTGACTAAGGTGAATGCGTTTAGATATACGTTGAAATTGTTGGTTTTAATGTAAAGTTTCTCTGGACAATGTGAAGACACATTGTATGAACTACTGAAGCACGTGAGAGAGAAACTGCAGGAACAAGCTCAGTGGTTTCGGTGGAGCATCCAACTTTATTTTCTTACACTTAAAGGGTAACACTTCATTCCATACTCTTCATAAACATATGTCATACATTTGGTATGGATTTAGCTGTCTGCCAAGTTTCTTTTTTCTTTGACTTTTTTTTGTGAAGAATCCACTACATGAAGGGCTCTCTCTCTTTTATTTACATTTGACCTGAAACCTTGCGACAGAAACATGTGTTGCCCTGGATGTCAAATTGGAACCAGATTGCATGTCCTCTCAAAAGTGTTTGAACAGTTACAAGACCCCCTCTTTTTTATCAGAGACAAACTGTGTGTGTGGTGGTATAATTGACTGCTCAGACAGTCTACAGATGTTATTTTCTTTCAACTAGCAGAGTAATTTCAGATGCTGTTTTCCTGTCATTTTATTTCCCACACAATTGATACTTTTTAATATTGTAACAGCTGCTTACAAAGTTTGAGAATTTTGAGCTATTTTGAATTATTTATTTATTCTATTTTGCAAAGGAAGCAACTCAGTGGGAAAGACTTTGGGTGAAGATTATTCTGCTGATGAGTGAAGCAGATATTTTAGTATTTATCTGCAGTTTACAGCATTCAGAACAAATATATTTCAGAGAATTAGCAAGATGTCTGCATGGGAGCGAGAAGCCAACAGCTAGCAGGGCGCTAAAATCTAAACTAAAATAGCTAACCAAAGATTTCACAAGGATTTCCACTGAATACGACATGACGTAACATTGCAAACTTCACCTTAACATGAGAAATTGTTGTTACTTTACATATTTGAATTTGAGCTATTCTTAACTGAAGAACCGTTGTGATGTTATGCTACTTTGGCCAATTTACCTTTGGAATGGTAATGCTAGGATTTTGCCACAAGTTAAAATAATACATTAGGTTTTGTGTTGAAAAAAGAACACATCTGCATAAAAGTTAGATTATAATGAGGAAAAAAACTGTTGATTACCAATGAAGGATATATATTGTTTAGTGCAGCAGTGTAAGTAGTTTGTTGTGAAAATAGTAAAAATGCACACAAAGTAATGAAGAATAAAAAAAATCTAATGTTTGAAATTTTTGAGTTAACTTGATACTAGGCCTGCTCTTTACAGTTGTTCTCTTCTAGAAACCCTTCTTGTTTTTCTAAACTGGGATCATTCTGATTGTTGATTAGGCTACTGTAGGAAATGGCCAGTTATGCTCAATCATACAGTGTCTAGCAAAAGTGGCCAATCTGATTGACCTTTCTTATATTTTGTCATGTTATAACCGCAGTATTCAGTGCTATTTATTCAGCTCCTCACTGTTATAGCCCTAAATAAAATATAGTGCCACCAACTGCCTTTCAAAGTCACTTAGTAAACAAAGGTTACATGACTATGATATTATGTAAATCCAGATGTTCTGTGAAGGCCTCAGAGATTTGCTTGAGAACAGTTAGTAAACAAACAACATCATGGAGATGAAGGAACACAGCAGACAGATCAGGAATAAAGTTTTGGAGATGCTTAATGTTGGTTAGATTCTAAAACAATTCTTTCAACAGCCTTTGATCATCTCATAGAGCACTGTTCAAACGTATGGCACAATTGCAAGCCTACAAAGCAATGGTTGTCCACCTAGACTGTCAGGCCGGTCATTGGGGAGCATTAATCACAGGACTGCATGTAACATTGCCAATACAAGTTGACATGATAATTACACCTTTCCCTATTTCAGAATCAGAATCAGATATACTTTAATAATCCCAGAGGGAAATTACTGTTTCAATACAACCGCCATAACATAACATACATCACAAACATTTCAGGGGGAGACGATTTACTGAGGCCATGCTGCCAAGGACACCGCCTTACACGGTGCCCACGAGGCGCTGCCATTGACTCTGTGGAAAGATAGGGGCCACAATAGGAAAGGAGAGGAAAAACGCATTTCACACTTTATCCTAATAACAGGATACCGTTTGAGATATCAAAAACCTCTGGCCCAAGAAGCACAAATATGACAAGACACATAAGCAGAAGGTTAACATTGGAGACTGGTTGCGTGTAAGTTCATAAGCTGTTGTGGGCATCAGTTATGTGTGTCTGTTTGGGTGAAAGTGTTTATATTTAGTGTATATTTCCATGAACACTCTCCAGAGGCCATTGTCCTTGATGTTATCAGCCGGCCAACAGTTCAGAAAACATCTGCAGATGTCAGCGGGGAAGGAGGGAGCGGGGGAGAGTTCTGAGCTCTCTCGCCATAACAACCAGGGAGTGTTATTGATAGGGGAGGCATAATCCAAATACTTTATTTGTTATGAGGACAAGCTGCACTGACTTTCCCGTCAGCTTTAAGTCATTGCTGGCTCCAAATGGCGAAATCCAATATTCCAAATTAGTTTGGTTTTTCCACGTTTCACTTCCGGATTTTATCCCATCTCTCCTTGAGTTCAACCACTGAAGCCAGTCTGCGTTCTAGTACATCCAGCTTTTCGGCTCTGCTCCTCCAACTTCCGGGTCTGTTCGTTCACCGCCTCAGTGATCGCGTCATATGCAGCCGGTAGACTGATCAAGGCCAAATGGCTACCGACATCCACTGTATTTGCTGATACATCAAAAATCCACCAAATCCAATAAGTAGAAATCCAAGTATCATAAATCCAAACATATATACGTCCCCACGTCCAGGACTGACAAAGTCGAAAGACACACCGTTTTCCATCCAAGAATATAGGGTGTATCCCACGAAAAGAGTCAAATCGGGACAGGACGGGTCCCTCTTACGCTGCCTACCCGTCGAAAAAATTTGATCAATAGCATTGAGAGACCAGCTTACCAGATCCATGGTTTTCAGAGTTCGGGTGATATGAAGAAAGACAAGACATAGCAGCAGAAGCAGGAGAGGGGGGAGGGTGGGTGAAGCTGGAGAGGAGAGAAAAACGCGACCGACCTCGAAGAGAGACAGAAATAGCAACACATTCCTGAAAACCTCTCTGTTTTTTTTTAGCTGTATGGTCCATGCTAGTTTGCAATCTCTACTTCCTGTTTATTACAGCCATGTGTAACATCAACTTCGGACGAAATTGTGTAATTCATGCCAAAGCAGTAGATGGAAACATGCCTAATTTGTATTTTCTTTTTTTGCAACATTTTAAAGGCTTGCTCAAAGTTCACATGACAGTTGGATGGAAACATGGCTAGTGTCCAAGGGAAGCTGAATCCAAATGCACACCACACTTTTCAGATGTTTCATTTCCTTTAAATTGAAAACGGTGTTACATTTTCCCTGCACTTCCCAAGTATGTCCAACTTTTTGTTCATCAAACAAAATACGAATAAAACCATGTGGTTGTATTCTGCCAAAATGTGAAACTTCAAGGGGTATGCACACTTTTGCAAGGGACTGTAGGCAATAACATTAATGAGTTCTGGCATCAACATGAACAGGGTTTCCTTCTGTACTGCCACTTCAGGTGCTCATGACTGACTGCAGATTTAAACAGCAGACATCACTAGAAAGAAAAGCTGTCTCTAGCGAACAACGCCCCTACAACACTGTTTGACCTTCAGATCATCCCTTTTAAACAGTTTCCTGGTGTTTATGTAATATGTAGCAATAAAGATTTGTTTTGCGTTTATATCAACCACAGGGAGGGGCTGTCAGTTGTTGGTATAACACTGTTCACGAGGTTGAATATGGCACACATTAATCCCCATTAAATATGATAAATTAAACTTTCAAATTTGGTCAAACATGTATCCTAAGGCTTTCTCATTGACTTGTTTTATTTGATAGATAGATAGATAGATAGATAGATAGATAGATAGATAGATAGATAGATAGATAGATAGAAGTTTGGTGATTCACTTCAACTGGGGAGTCAAACTAAAGCCTCAAGTTTCACAGTAGTTTATTCTATAATGCAGTAACTTTTAGATTAGACCGCAATTTAGGTAGAAGCGTTACGATTAGATAGACTGCAGATCCATATTGGCCAAGGCTAGTTTGTTATGCTCCCTCTAAAAGTTGCATTTTAGCTAAAGGACGAAATGTGTAACCAGACAAGAAGAGTACAGTCATTCCAAATGTTTGAATTTTCCACATTTTGTCACATTAGAATCAAACTCTAAAGTGTTTTATTTGGATTTTTGTTTAAAAAAAGCATCTCTACAGCATTCATTTTCCACCACCATTTCAAATTGTGTTGATGTTGTGTTCAGGGTCATGCACTTTATCAGAGCAGCTTCTTCCACATGTTCTCCTCTATGGCTTGTGGCAAACTGCAAACATGACTTTTTGTGACTTTCTTAAAAAACTGTTTTTCCCTTTGCTGCTCTGCTGCAAAGAAAACATTTTTACAATGCACAACTAATAATTGTCAGGTTGACAAATTCTCACCATCTAATGGTGGATCTTTGCAGCTCCTCCAAAGCTATCACAAGCATCTCTCATAATCTATGCGTCTTTGTGTTTTGTTTGTCACTTTGCTTTTGTGTTTGGATTGTTCATTCTTCTGTTTCTGTATCCACACATTAGTCTTACCTGGTTCTCATATTACTCATTCATCTTCCCAGTATGTGTTATTTCCTCCTCTTCACATTCTTCTGTTATCCTCCATTCTGTTTCGTCCTTGCTTACAGGCTTGTTCTACTCAGCTGTTCCCCAGTTCATAGTTTTATAAGTTCCTAGCAAAAAATGTTTTACTTCAACACGAGTCTGCCATCGTCTCTTTTGCATTTGGGTCAGTCTTCTTCAACAACAGCAATTATGACACATGCCAGCGGTCAGTTTAGGCGTAGAGCCATTTCTTGGTTTGGAGTTGTGTAATTTCTGCTTTTTAGGTGATGGTTTGAAACAACGGGATTTCTAGAGGATATTGGTTGCTCTGGACTGTATTTAGTAAGGGGAGAAGGATAGAAAAAGCTGCCATGGTATGCATATTTTCATTTGTAAAGAATTCATTACAACTGTTTTTTGGTCTATCACATAAAGTCAAGATAAAATACACTGGAACATGGGCTGGGACTTGACAAAATGTTTAAAAGGGGATTTAAAATAGCTCGCAAAGCAGTGTTTCTCATGCAAAGATGATGCTGTGTAACACTAGTAAATAGTATTATAAAAAAAAAAAAAAACACCCCATTTTCAGTAGACTGGAAGAACTGTCTACTGCCTTTAAGGTGTTGACCTCTCACAATGACACAAATGTGACCCCCATTCTTGTAAAACGTCCAGATTATCCCTTTAATATTACTATACTGATGTTATCTGAGGCATCAACCGGTTTCATGCAAGCATCCAAGCAACATTATCCATCTGTTCTTTGTTGTCCTGTGTTTGTTTCAATGAAGTCAGAAAGAACATGAATGCAACTGCGAACAATGCTAGGATGCAGAAGCCTTGTGATTGACCTTGTTGGTCAGCCTCTTGTTTTGTTTTTTTATCTTCAACTTGCTTCACAATGTCTGCAGCCATCCATAATCACAACAGCAGCACTAAACCTTTAGGTGAGCAATGGGAATCGTTTGAATTTTCAGAGATTGTCTAAAAGGACCAAGGATGGAGCTCACTCCAACTGTCCTTGACGGGTAAGTTGTCTGAAGGTTTTTGATAAACGTGTTGTTGACTGTCTTGCCCCTCGGCCAAGACTAGAGGGCCTCCGGCCCCCCCACCTCATGCGGGGCCCCTCAACCTCCTGTCTTTCCTCTCCTTCTCTTTTTCTCCAATACTCTCCCTATCCTCCCTGTTGATCCTCTGCTTTCTCTCCCTTTCCCTCACTTTCCACACATACACATGCACACACACCCATTCCATCCCTTTTGCCTTAGCTCACTGCCCATATCTTTTTCCTTTCTCTCTTTGGCCCCTTCTTCTTGTTGCTTCCCCTCCCCCTTAGCCACCACCCCCCATACTCCCCTTACCTCCCTCCACTCCTCCACCCCACCATCCCCCATCTTTCTAAAACAGAGTGTGTGTTCTGCCACACACACACACACACATACTCACATAAAGAAACTGGTGCTTTACCTCCCCTAGGAGTTGTTCTTAACTCGCTGACTGAGGCACGCTCAGTGTGTATATTCTAGCCTGGTTGTGTGTGTGTGTTGTGTGTGTGTGTGTGTGTGTGTGTGTGTGTGTGTGTGTGTGTGTGTGTGTGTGTGTGTGTGTGTGTGTGTGTGTGACTGCATGCACATGTGTGTTAATGCAGAGCGTGCATGGTGGTACTGGTGGTGGGGGGGCTTGGGTTAGCATGTTTTTGTGTGTCTGCACTGCTGACTCCACACATGATCCCCATTAGAGGCTGGCTGGAGTAGACACAAACTCACACTGCACATATGCTTTTATCTTCACATACACACCCAAATTCCTGCTCACACGCACACACCCATACAGGTATATATTCATGTAGCACTGTGGGATTTTGTGAAGCCTGATTCCACTACTTCTCTGAGGATTTTTTTAAAATATTTTTTTTTTTTTTGCAGACAAGGAATACATTTTTGAAATTATATTGCTAAAACATATATTCATTGCAAAAAGGACAGGAAGTAGTTGAATTTGACATTGATCATGCTGCTTGGACTTGCTTTCCTTGAGGCACGGTAGCTCTTTGGATTTGGGAGCTAAAAAGCGCTGGAGGTGACGTCATCACCAAGTGAAATATCATTCCTAGGCAACCAAAAGTGTCCTAGGAAACCAGATGTATCATGAGTATGAATGAGAGTTTTGGAGGCTTGGTTTACTAAATCTGGTAGGATGAATACTAAAAGCATCATTCATGAGGCAGCTGAAAAGGCCAACGCATGAGTGGAAAATCACAATCACGTAAAGTTTGCAAAGACGAGCCTAAAATACAATGTAGGTTTATGGAAGGATAATTCCATAGTCCCTGAAGCATTGAAGAAGCTTTGTATTGCATACAGTGGCATCAACTGATTGTGACAGAAATAAATCTGTTCTCAGAAGAGCTCCTCACAATACAATGCAAGGGAATCTTTCTTCTCTCAGATCATCCGCAAAAGCAATGATAATGCTCATACGTTATTTGCCAGGGTCTCCAGGTTAACAAACCCTCCTGTGTGTGTAGCATCTGGACTCCACTCTGCTAGAGGGTGCAATGAGTTTGCAAACTTTTTTACTGAGAAAATCCAAAATCAAATCCAGTTCCAATAATATATTGGTACTGGTATAATTAGAACAAATTTTGACAAAATCCCCCAATTCTGGCAAATAAACTGCAAAGGCTTGTACCCACACTGTTCCCTATGGTAGCGTCTGATTTGATTCAGATAATAGATGCGTCCCTTTGGTCAGGTATTTTCCCCCAAGCGCTAAAAACAGCAATTATCACACTGTTGTTGAAAAAGAACAATTTGGACAAGGGGCTACTGCAGAACTACAGGACCATCTCAAAGCTGCCTTTCATTTGCAAAATCATTGAAAAAGCTGTCTTTCAACAGTTAAATACCTTCTTTACAATGACTAGCCACGTTGACATTTCCCAGTCAGGTTTCTGTGTTCACCACAGTACAGAGATCGCCCTTGTTAAGGTGTTCAATGACATCCATATAAATGCAGACTGTAGAAGAACCACAGTGCTGGTGCTTTAGGAGCTCAGTGCAGCATTCAACACTGTTGATCACTCTATTCGATTGGGGCAGCTGGAGAACTGGGTCAGCCTTTCTGGTACAACACTTGACTGGTTTCAATCCTGTTAGAAGGACAGGGACTTTTTTGTATTCAATAGGTAACTTTAGATTAGAGACCATAAAAATCACATGTGGGGTTCCCCAAGGGTCCATCCTGGGTCCCCTCCTCTTCGAAATCTACATGCTCCCTCTAGCTCAGATCATAAAAAACAACAAGAACATAACTTACCATAACTATGCAGATGACACACAGCTCTACATCACCGTGACACCAGGTGACTCATTCAAGCACCGACTAATTGCTTAGATGAAATCAATGCATCAATGTGCCATAATTCCTTCAGCTGTATATGAAAACAAAACTGAATCATTTTTGGACCAAACCTGGAGCAATCCAGGCTTAGGACACAGCTTCAGCTGCTTCAGCTAGTATCGACTGATCAAGGCTGAAGTTGTAGTGTAGTGATGGACTTAGACCTGTGGCCTTCTATCACCTGAGAAACATTTCCAGAATCGAAGGACTCATCTTGCAGCAGTACCTTAAAAACCTCAACCACACATTTATCCTTAGTCAAATTGATGCAACAGCTGCAACAAGATGACAACAAGATGACTGCAACAGCGTCTTCATAGGTCTGCCAAAAAAGTGTATCAGACAGGTGCAGCTGATCCAGAATGCTGCTGCCCGCGTCCTCAATAAGACTAAGAAAGTAGAGCACATCACCCCAGTTCTAAAGTCCTTACACTGGCTCGCTGCATCTCAGAGAATAGACTTTAAAAAATCTCTATTGGTCTATAAATCCCTGAATGGCTTAGCACCTAAATACATCAAAGACTTGTTACCAGTGTATCGCTCAGGTCTTCTTGGCTCGAGTCCACTCTGCATACCCAGAACTAGAACACGGAGAAGCAGCATTTAGTTCCCATGCTTCACTGATCTGGAACAAAACCTCAGAAGGCTGTAAAAGTGCTAAAATCATAAGTTACTTTAAATCAAGGTTAAAAACCTATTTGTTTAGCATTGCCTTTGACTAGTCTATTCAAACTATAAACCGAAACATAATTCATTTAAGCTTTCAGTCCAAATTTTCCTCACTGGCTTTTATTATGCTGCTGTAATGTACTTTCCTCTGTTTTGTTTTTCTTCTTATGTTCTATTCATGCAATGCTTTACTATGATTGTAGTACATGCGCAGAATACCTAAAACAAGGATAAGTTTTCGGGCTTTTTCTAGACAAACTTATTTATCAATTTCGGATTTCCACTAGAAGAACTGATGACAGGTCAAAGGTTAGCAGCCAAATACAACCGACTCAACTTTTCATCCAAAAGTAAAGAAAAGTTATGTGTAAATCATTCAGTTGTGCACTTGTCAGATTTGTTTGTGAAAGAACAGTTGAGCAGCTTCACGATAGGGAAGTGGTGACTCTGCTTCAAGAAGTTCTTCGGGTCAAATCCCAGCTGTGAAACAATACCACAGCTGGAGGAAACTGCAAGCAATAATGTTTGTTCTTGGCTTATTGCCGCCTTGTAATGGAAAATCATGGTGTCGTTATCTTGAATCTATATGGCTAAATCCACCGTGAAATGTAAAATGTCTCAAGGAACAAAATCATAATATGTGAGAGAAAACTGCAGGGAAAACAGAATGAACGGTGGGGAGTGTTTGCAAAGTAACTTCAGTTTGTTGCTGTATATGCTTCAGGTCATGTAACGTATGAACATGTTTGTTTCATGCAAGGAAAAGGATGACGAAAGGGGACCCTGAGAAAAGAGTAATGACAAAGCCTCTTTGGACCCAATCAAACACTGATCTCACCAGAAAATACTTGCCACGTTCTTAATCTGTTGATCTGGTTGTTGTTGTTTTCTTTTTCAGATTAGTTCAATGCAAATTATTATCAGCCATAGACACATTCAGTTTAACCAAAAAAGTAGTCATCAGCTCAGTTAACCTGCCTGTTAAACTGCCAGGTTTTGTAAATAGGTTAGAAAGATGCCATGCTTTATTTTTAAACATATTCCACCTTTAATACAACATATTAGATTGAATATAACATAACTCATAATTTAGTCTCTCCCTCTAGCAAAGGTTCTCCACATCTACTAGACCATGAGGACATCTCTTGTCCACAGCCTTCTTCAGGTCAACCCACAGATTATGTCAGGTTCCTGTCTGCAGTCAACTTTGCCTATCGAAATCTGTCTGTCAAAAACCCTTATGCAGGTGAAGCCGGTGTTGTGTTGATTTGGGAGCTGGAAATGAAATCCGTCTTTACCTTCTAGCAAACACCAGAAGGTTTCAGGTCAAAACTGACTGGCTGCTCCTAATTTCATCCATGGTTCCTGGAGATAAGCAACCTCAAACCATGATACTGTCAGTTGTGTTTTTCTGTCGATACTCTGTGTTGTTTTTGGCATTGTCACCTGAAAACTCCAGTTTGGTTTAGTCAGACCATAAAATATTCTGTGTTTTCTTTGGAAGCAAAGGATGCTGCCTCGAACCCTCTTTCTGACTGGCCTTTGTGCCGAGGGATTTTGAATCTTTGTTTCCTGTTTGCCAAATATGCATTTAGTCAGATTCACTTTTACTAACGGCAGGTGTGAACTCCAGAACAGTGAACATTTCAATTGAAAACCAGAGGGTGCTTTTGGTATGGCAATAAATTAACAAACTAGGTTATTGCTCCTTTTTTTCTCCTACAGATTTGCTCGTATTTTATTTAATTCTTAAAGTATCCATGTCAGAAAAGGTTTTGAAATTATTTATCACGGTCTCATTTTATGACGCTACAAGTACCTGGCATTTTAACAGGGGTGTGCTCACTTTTAAATGTACTGTATGTGAAAGCTCAGCACGTAACGAAGTGTAACAGTCTGTAATTTTACCTTGGTGCTCTCAGCCTGCTTCCTCTTCACTTTATGCTTCATCAAAGCTGCGAGAGGTTTCTGCGGTGAAACCAAACATTATTTCCAACTTTTACTGCTTTGTCATAGAGAAAATTACACCAGAAAATGCTGCTAGTTTGTTACTGAGCTGTGCACTGACTGTAAAGCGACTGCCTTCGTCACAGTTCCAACAAAGTAGTTATTATTGTGCACTCACTCTTACCACCATAACTACTAGTATCATGGAAACCATCAAGATTTATGGCGTGAAAGATAAAAATTACTCTTCCACTAAGGAGTTGCACTTGACAGTGCTGAGTTATGCAGAGGTCTATGAATCGGTCAACGGACATCACGCTGCATATTTGTTTAACCAGTGGTACCAGCTGAAAAGGTCTCCATGCCAACAAATATGATTTAAAAGCTACAAACCCCATTTCCTGAAAGTCTGGATGTTTTTACACACCTTTATAGATAAAAACAGCAACAAGAGGACAGATTTTTCGCTTTTTTACAGACAAACTTAATTCTGTTTAGAAAGCATGATCTTTTTTTCCAACAGCTATAAAAAGTGAGAGAGCAATTTTAGCTAGTTTAGTGGTCATATTACATTGCTTTTTGGTTTTGATGACACATTTTATTCATTTGGGAACCCAGGATCTTGATTACTGCTGTTGTGAGTTGATGTTCTTTGCATTTTAAATGACAAGTACTGTTGTTAAAGCTCAAAAACCTTCCCGTCTATGAGGCCAATCAACTGTAATTATGCTAAATTGAGTCAGGCATTGTCCTAAGTGCATTTCTCTGAGGCACAGAGGACACTTTGATTTTAATTTGTCTTTCAGAAACTCAGGTAATCTATACCTTCCGGTGCAGTATCTTTCTGTCCTTCTGAAATGAACTCAGGAGCATTTTGAGATAGATCGGATATGCCTTTTCTCTTTTATTACGGAGTTTACATTTACATGCAACTGGTAACATTTGTAGATGCAACTGCAAACTGTAATGAGTGACAGTAGCTATCCAAGTCCACGTAGTGATATTGATCACAGTAGCATGCTGCAATAATTTATTATTGGGGGTGCGGGTCCTGATCCAGTCCTTATCCAGTGCCGGCTTGCCACACTGGCATCCTGACACCCTCACCCATCACCAGCTGTGCTGCTGGTTTTAAATGCTTGCATTAAGATGTTGCTTTTGTGTAGTGTAAAACAATGGTTCTCAAACTGTGGTACAAGGACCCCCTGGTGGTACTTGGGCTGTATTCATTGGTGCTAAGAAGTCTTTTTGTAAAATAAATATGAACAAACATATTCTGAATCAGGGCTAAATCCTAGTGGTCACTTGTGCTATTCTCAATTTACATTTGAAGTCAGAACCTGGATCTGGGAAGAAAATTAAACCCACATAACCTTAGCAGCAGAGGTGGGTAGAGTAGCCAAAATTGTACCTAAGTAAGAGAAGCACTACTTCAACATATTTTTACTCAAGTAAAAGTGAAAAGTTGTCTGCCAAGAAATTACTCAAGTAAGAGTAAAAAAGTATTCAGTAAGAAGGCTGCTCAAGTACTGAATAACAGCTGATGATTTGATATTTAAAAAAGTATGTAATCTGACAGACAAAAATATAAGGTTATGTGCGAATTATGGTATTTTAAAGACAAAAGATACACTAAAGACAAAAGAAACACGTTTCTAAATATTTTTTCTTGAAAGGAATACTTACAGCAGTTGATGTATATACAGTATGTTAGAACAGTGCAAAGTACTTCCAGTGACAATATCTACTGTTTACTGTATGTTCTTTTGACTTCCCAATGGCTCAATGAGCTCAGCAGATAGAAAAAAACAACAACATTAAAATAACAAAGTCTCACTTTAACATAAAGTCTAGTTTTTTGTCTCTGGTGCATTTTTGGTAAAAGCAAGTCTGTTCTTTATTCACAAAGTTACTCAGTAGTTAGAATAGCCCGAAACAGATGCGATAGCAGCTACACGTGTCCTTCTGCGCTGCCATGTTCATTTTGGTCCGGCCATGGGCTCGGCAGCTCTTGCTTTCGTCACAGCTGGTATGTCCTAACCTGACAACAGCCAGCTGTATGTTGCTCCGCCTAGCTCCACTCACATAAATCTGGGACACCGCCGGTAGAGAGTGATTCTCCAACCAAATTTATGGTCTGGCCAATCAGGACGCAGGGCTGGAGTTTCATAGATGTGACGTAGTGGAGACGCGACCATGACGTGAGACTGTTTTGATAGCAATGGCGGCTAGTCGAGGAAGCAAGCGTTAACATCGATGCTGCTATTTCTTCCGTGTTGTCCAATCTACCTAATATTGTTTCATTAAAAGAACATCAGAGAACGCCTCTGAAGGCTTTTGTTGGTGGAAACGATGTTTTCGCCCTTCTCCCGACCGGATTTGGCAAGTTTTGTTTTCCGGGGCGCGTCCGCGGCGGACGCGGAAGCGTCCCGGAGCGGTTAGCGGTTAGCGCGAACCATATTAGGAGGCCTTTAGTCCTCAACGCGGTCGGCCCGGAATCGACTCTGACCCGCGGCGCTTTGCCGCCTGTCTTCCCCCCTCTTCCTGTCAGCTCACTGTCAATAAAACGCATGCCACTAGAGCTGCAAACACATTATTATTATTATTTTTTTTTTTTTTTTCTGCGTCGCTATCATCAGCGTCACGGGTTAGCTTCGGTGTGAGTGGTTGAAATAGCACGTCAATAAAGATGATAGACAAGTGGCTTATCCAATCATATGCAAGAATTTTTAATAAGGCCCAGCCTTCTGTAAATGCAATTCCTATGGCGGTGTCCCAGATGTATGTGAGTGGAGCTAGGCGGAGCGACATACAGCTGGCTTTTGTCAGGTTAGGTATGTCCCGCCTCAAACCATAATATTACAACGTGATTGGCCCGAACAATTTTTGTTTGGGGCCCAAACAATTGAGACGGGAGCAGCAGAAGATGGATTCAATGGTGTGAATGCATAAATCCCACGAGAATTCAGCTTGCAGGTAAAGTTAAGCAACATGTTCAGTAAAGGAGATTTAGTACTATGTGAGATACAAATTCTCAAAAAATTAAGATAGACCTTGCCATACAGAACACAATAAAATTTCAATGTGTTCGGAAAGATATCACCTTTGCCCCTCTGCGGCACCTGAGCAGTGCCACAGACTGATCGACTCCAAGCCACACCGCATTGCTGCAGTAATCCAGGGAAAAGGAGCCTCAACTAAGTATTGAGTGCTGTACATGCTCATATTTTCCATGTTCATACTTTTCAGTTGGCCAACATTTCTGGAAATCCTGTTGTTGTATTAGTCTTAAGTAATATTATAATTTTCTGAGACACTGAATTTGGGGTTTTCCTTAGATAAATAAATACTTGAAATATATCTGTCTGTGAGTAATGAATGAATATATAATATATGAGTTTCTCTTTTTGAATGGAATTACTGAAAAAAAATCTACTTTTTCATGATATTCTAATTATATGACCAGTAAATGGAAAATACTGCATTTAGAGAAGGAAAGATATTTATCCAAACCATCCTGGTCCCATGTAAAAATATAAATGCTTGTTAAACCACAAATTAATATTATTAACCAGGATTTTTGAAAAGCTCAGTTTAATCTCTCAAATCAAACCCAGACATGATTACTGCCAGACCTAGACCATTAAGAAGCCACCTAAACAGAACCTGTCTGGAATAGGCTAGAAAATCTCTAAAAGTAACTCATCAACAGTCAAACATGGCATAATGGTCAGAGGCTGCTCTGCTTCTTCAGGTTCTGCACAATTTGCCTAAACTGGTGAAACTATGGATTATGCTCTTTACCAGAAAACCCTGAAGAGGAATGTCCATAAGCTCCAGCACACTTCAATAGTACCGAACCTTGAAGATCCAAAGGATACCACCAATTCCTTTTCTCAGCTTCTCAAGACAATCGTAATAAAACTAAATGAAGATTTTGGAGTGGTCTAGTCAAAGTATGGGCTAGAATCCAGTTGAGATGCTATAGTATGACTAAAAGACAGTTTTGCAAAGAACAGCATAAAACATTCTCCACAGAGACACAAAAGACTGTTTGGCAGATTTCACAAATGCTTGAGCACGGTTGTTGCTGCCAAGGGTGGTACAAGCAGTAATTTAATGCTAATGCAGCAATAACTTTTTCACAAAGGGACAGGTTAGTGTAGATGGCTTTTTTTACTTAGTAAATTGAATCAATTGTTTCTTTTTTGTTTTATTCATTTTCTTAAATGGGACAATACATATTAATGAGCATTGGCATGTGTATATGTGAAAAATAGAAAGTTTTGTGAACACTGTAGAAAGTTATAGTAGTATTGAGGTCAGCAACTCCTAAACTCTAAAAAGTAATTTATGCTCCCTTTGACAGGAAACAAATGTGTCTCAACCCACAGAAATTACAAGGTGCACTTGAAAAAGGTGGTTTGCCACGGTTTTCAGATATTCACTTTATGCTTGTTTTAGGGCTAAGACAATAACAGCCACAGGTTGCTCCTCCCAACTGCTGTTAGACTTTATAATCTCTGCTGCTCACAATAGACTCTATAACTGTTTACAACATGCTAATGGTTGCACGGGTTCTGAGCTGACCATGATGCTAAGGTACACTTGAACACGCCTTACCTACGCTCAGATGCTGCTCTACCATCATGCATATTGCATATTATATCATATCATTCTGTAAATAGCCTTGTTTTTATCCACTGTTTAACTTGAACATTTCATCTTTTTTACTGAGTATGCCATATTATCAGTAATTATTCAATCTTTACGCTGGTATTTATTTTTACTTTATTTTGGCCTTTCTGAAAAGCTCACTCCACTGTTGCTTCAGAACTAACTTTAGATTTTTAAGTTTTAGAACAAGTGGAAAAATTATTAACAAAAGAAAGAATATGTTATCTGGAATCCAATGTTTCTATCCAGTTTATGAAAAATTCCAGTGAACACGCATGCAACTTGCAGTCAAATGAAAAAAACAAAAAACAAATATTTCATGCACTATTATCCTCAATCCCTACAAATCTTATACAGATATTTCATGTAAATCAATTAACTACTGAAACAAGTTTTTGTGTTGCCTTTTCAATAAAAATCATCCTTTCTGTTCCATATTATTTAAGCTATTGAGAAGTCATTTTGAGGGGCTAAAGAACCCCCAAAGTCCTGCGGTGCAAAGCCGTTCATTAGGGGTCAAGTAATTAACCCCTTAAAGAATTTAAATGATAAAACATAATATTAGCCTTTTCAAAATAAGTCATCTCTGCTCCACAAAGAGTTAAAAACCAACTGTCTCATTTTACTGCATGCCTTTTAGTCAACTTTGAACAACATCTGAGCTTGATTATAGCATGCCATTGAACCTGATGTTGAAACTTCAGCGGCCCTTTTTTGAAAGAGGATCTGTAACACAGTTAAGGTGGGTGGAGTGTGTTAGAGTAACTCAGGAGATTCCAGCAGAACATTGCATTGTAACAAGGTAATTTCATTTTCTCCGCAAAATGTACCACTTTGGCTGTTCTGGCTACAGTACACAGCGTTGGGGGCAGGTCTCAGATGAATTCTGCAACAGGTTTACGGCGTTAGCAGGTAAGCACAGTACATTGTCCAATAATTCTTAAAGAGGATATCATATTGTTGGCTGGGAGTGCACTGTTTATCTGTCATCACTTTATAAACTGTGATGTTACAGCTTATCTGCATCACTGTGTTGTATATGGACAAAGAGACATAGAGGGTGGGAGGGCACATATAGTTCCAGGAGCCAAATCCACAATCCAATGGTCTTATATACAGCTATCCTTTTCATTGCATTTTGACTTTCACTTAAAGCAACAGCTTCTCTTCTTTTCAAGTGTGCATGGAAGTCATATATCAGCCTTTCATTCAATATGTTCCATTTATTTCAGACTACTTCTGCCTAGTTGATTAAAAAACTTATTTTTCAAGTAAACTCCTTTTGTTGATTTGGATTAATGTTTGGACTCGTTATGACGCTAAAAAAATAAATTGCTCTTTAAATTTCCCTTTCTAGCAGACACCCCAGTTCCTTATGAAGAAAAGTGACCCCAGATCATACTTCCACCACAACATTTAAGTGAGGGTGCA
Organism: Fundulus diaphanus; assembly: GCA_037039145.1. Classification (NCBI taxonomy): domain Eukaryota; kingdom Metazoa; phylum Chordata; class Actinopteri; order Cyprinodontiformes; family Fundulidae; genus Fundulus; species Fundulus diaphanus. The sequence goes on from CM073138.1 coordinate 26,780,558, forward strand.
GTACTTATTTGGTATAACGTGCAAATTCTGCTTTTATACCATTTAAGTAAATACCGTCATGTGGAAAATTGGGACCCCATTAAATATGTAGTTAAGAAATGTACACATATATGTCTAATCATATTTTTTTCCATTTAACTAATAAAACGAGAGTAATCTTGTTTTATCCATGAAACAAAACATATCAGTAAAAATGGGTATTTTAATAGAGAAAAAAGTTAGGACACTAACCCCTAGTAGCTAGTCTGTCTTTAGATAAGGAGGGATAACATAATGAAGTTTGCATGTAAAGCCCATGTCAGGTCACCTCATGGCATCTCAAAAGGATTGGGTCTTTACTTTATGCCAGGACTTTTCATTTCTTAGTTTTCAGCCAGTCGTTGGTTGGTTTACCAGTATATTTTAACATTATTCCAGAACTCCTGGTCTCTGTCTATATTCTCTTTGTCAAATTCCAGTCTGACCTTAATGTCTCTCTTAAAGGAATTATACCTGATCCTGCACAAGTTCAAACTGTAAGGAGAACAGTTCAGTTTGAACTGTAAGCCCCGCCCCCAACTGTATTTTTCTCCATGAGAAACCCACTACACACACGAGACTAAACGTGCTTCAAACTCAATCTTTGGCCACAAATCTTCCGGAGGAAACAAGGCTTCATCGAGGAACTTTTCTTTGTTTTCTTAGACATAAATGACTTCGTCTTGGGTAAATGATATTTTCTTATGTGAATGGTCAACACTTGAATGCCATGTTGTTCTGTTTACATACCCTGTTGTGCACCACCACACGCAGCTTCTAATCATCACAAAACGTATTTAGCAGGTATTTATACACACCGGGACTTTTACTGCTCATAAAGTAGTTGTCATGGGGGAAATGGGGTTGAGCCCCGCTCTCTTGCTGCGTGATAACCAGAAAAGGGCGTTCTGTCTGAAAAAAGCGGCTTCACGTTCAAAAACAAGCCCAAGAAACCACAACTGCTGACTCATGAAAGTTACAAGTGACTTTAGAGAAAAACAAGCCCAAAGTCGCTTATAATGAGCAGACTATGCAACAGTGAAGCTCCTATGAACACCCCTCATGGATTGTATAAAGTTTTAAAGCCACTGAGAAAAAGGCAAATAAATGTCGCCTACCTGCCCAGATACAGCAGTCGCTGGTTTCAGGTCTGGACGTTCAGGTGTTGGGTTGGCTCCTTATGACCGAGGAAATGTAGACACTACATTTAGGTGTCTTTGGTCAGATTCCACAGTAAAGTCCTCCTGGTTACAAGCTCGTATCCAACACTGACATTTCTCTGCCATCCTCCGAGGTTTTGGAAAATCAATGGGAAAAAATCTCCCTTCCAATCCAGCAGATACCAACGCAGCAGCTGTGTTTTGTTGTTGCCATATTACATCTGTTGAGGCGATACGCAGGACAGATCTGTTCATTGTTTGACTCATACAAGTAAACTATTCGAGCATTACCGCTCTGCTTGTACGACCACAAGATGGCCACGACGCATGCGTCTAAATTTAGTAATTGGATGTCATTTGAGGAATGCCCTATTGTTACTGTCAAATTACGTCTTTTAACTCATATTATATTGCGTAAAAATAATTTTACTTAACTAGGCAAAAATAAATTCAGGTATAGTTCCTTTAAGAGGGCAAAGCTGTCCCCCTTGCACACCTCACATGGAAGTTAAGCTTGAACAGTTAGTTTCTGTTTGTACAGACATGCACTTTTAGATCAAAGGTATGACATTTCAGTGTATGTGTTCTCTCCGCATGCTTTCAGAGTGAATCTGCTTGGACAGCAGAACCTTGGCATGCTGCTAGTTTGAAACCTCTTTAAATCCCTCACCAGACTCATAAACTGCTATTAACCTCTTGTTGGAGGCCTCAGACAAAGAAACATTACTGGCAAAAATGAATGCAGGCTGTAGAAAAGCCAAGCTAAGAGTGAAAAGAACAAGTCTTGAAAGTTGTAAATTAGTGGATCTTTCACTACTTTGTATTAATTTGAAGCTTCCTAATTCTTTAAAACATTGTACTAATAATCCTTAAAAATATATACATACATAGAATACATTCTTCAATGCCATAGACATATTAATGAAAGATACAAGTGAAAAAGGGCTATGAATACAGCAACATAGAGTATTCATAATAAAAATCTGTTGTTTTTTAACATAGAGAATAAGTTAATGGTGTCCCGACACAAAACAGCAGACTGAAAATAAACTATCTATGGTTTAACAATTCTGATCTAACGGACCCTTACGTACCCTGTGATAAAGCTGGCCAATGTTCACGGAGGAGCTAGAGAGATCTTCAGCAAAAGAATGACCAAAGATGGCTAAAATGCTGTTTCAACCAGAGGTTTTGATACGCTCAGCATTGGCATGAATCTCATATTAATGGTGGGCTCTCTGAGGACGCATTTAAACGTAATTACAATAGAACCAATGACTTCAGTGAATTCTAAAGAGAAGATTTGGGTGGAAAAGTTTTAATTAACCATGGCGATCTTCTCCAAACAGCACAAGTTCAGAACGAACAGTAAGCTGCAAACCACACACATCTTCAACCTTGACTGAAATTTGCAGATACCCCTATGGACAATGCAAATGCCTTCTAAAGAGACATTTTATGGTCTAATGAGACAAAGTTTGAGTTTTTTCTACAATGACTTGAAAATACGAGCCCAGGTGATGTTTTTACACCAAAAAACACTGTGTCGACTGTCAAACAATGACGCCTTTTTGCAATTAGTCCCACCGGTAAGTCCCACAAAGTGGAGAAAGAGCGCAACCTCCAAATCCACCCCCGTCGGTGCCGTCCCTGTAACTTACACTACCAATCAACCTCATTAAAAAAAGGAAACATTCAGGTGTTCTAGCAGAAAAATTATCCCAAAACCACATCTTCATCCATTTTATAGATGAAGATGATTAGTATTAAGTGGACCAGCACTGCACAAACCTAAATGAAATACTAAATGTCCTCCTAGCTTTTGACATGCAAAAACATGGACATTTAAACATGGTGTACGGTATTACCCATTTCTGCAACAGAACGGCAAAAAACAAAGACAGCATGAGAGATAATCAGTCTTAAGTCCTCATCTAAACTACACCCCAGTCTGTCCAATGCCTGCCGGCTCTGGGGATTGTGCTGGAGTTTTAATCCACTTAAAAGCAGAGGACCTCTGCTGCTGTTTCCAAGGGGCCTGACCCATGCTAAACGTGCACGCATACACAAAAACAATGCATGTGCACAAATCCAGCATGGCCTCATAAACACAAAGCTTTCCATAGGACTCGGTGTGAAACTGAATGCACGAGTATTAGAATGCATTGTGATTAATAAATTGGGTTCGTAGCGCGTGCGCGCACAGCGTTTGAAGCCCAATTCATGCGTCCCGCAAATTGAGACCGTGTCACGCATAATCAATGCTTTCTCAAAAAAAAGTTGGTCGCTCTATCCACCTTATTTTCGAACGACGAAGTAACTATGGCCACAGCTTCAAACTATTCATGACTGAGAGGATGACATGAAGAAGTGCCTCATATAACGTACGAGGACATTTTAACCTGTTTCGTGTCGTCACTTGGTGCGGGCAGTGCGACTTTACCGAGGCGAACCTCCGCAGTGAAAAAGTTGAATCGGTGTTAATAAATATCAACAAGGATAACCTGGTATTCATGGAGGCTGTTGGCCGTTCAAGCCAAAACTAGTCCGACGTTCACGCTGCTGGATCCTGACTGCATCAACCGGCTCCACCGAGACGGCCGAAGCGCTCTGGTGCTGCGGCTCCAAGGGAAGCCTTCAGTCATGCAGCGGCGACCTTATGGAAGGTAGGCTGATGAATGGTCTGATTCAGAAACATCCTGGCTGTTGGCTCGTTGTGATTAGATTGCTGGTCAGTTAATTTTGTAATGTTTTGGATTAAACTGATGTTATAAGTGGACATCTAAACATTCTGCCCACTTCATGTTTTGGCTTGAAAAGGTTTGAGTCCTAAAGGTGACCCCAAAGTCCTAAAAGTGTCCCCAGAACACTGAACAGTTTTTTTTTTCCTGCGCCTGCCTTTACCAACATCCAAGTTCACCATCCTTCCTCCCCCTTCTCGTTCTGTGAACCTCTGGAGTCGTGAGTTAAGACTTTTGTACAGTTCCTGTGGTGTAGAGCAACTACAATTCCTGTTAATCCTTTAATTTTAAATTATAATTTATTTAAAGTGAATAAATTGTAATGAAAACATCTATTTAATTTATAAAATTAAATAGCTAAAGTAAATCGGAATTGGAAGTGCATCTGTTCATTGAATGTTCAACGTATTATGAATCTTTATTTAGAAAGAAATACACATTGGTTGGCCTATTCCTGAACATACATCAGCAATTACACATGTTTATGGGAATAGGGCATTATTAATATACCATGTAAGGTGGTATGTGCTAGAAATGTGTAAACCACTATCAGTGAGTCTGCCCGTGAGGTGGGGGCACCGCCGCGCCAAGCAGTGTCCCACTTTGTCCCTCAGAAACATACCCCTTGTCCCCCCTTGGGCTTATTAGCAGGTGGTCACCCTAAATCAGAGGGGGGCTTAAAATTGTCCCAAAGCAGCTAAGTTGGTTTTTTGGTCTGCATCTCCAAGTAGGCCAGACCAGTGGATTGGGTGAACTCAGAGAGGTCAACAGGCCTTTTCCATCATTATATTATTTTAAAAATTACCACAATTCTGAGGAGAAATTTGCTTTAATGGTTTGCTCCCAATGCGTCACAGCAAGGAGATATCAACAAAAACGCAATATTGTGAGGAGAAAATGTAAACCAGTAAAGGGGGAAAAAAACTATTTTTTTTTTCATTTTTAAAGGAAAATAAAATATTTTTCCTTCAAGTTCAAATGCTTTATTCTGTGCTGCGGACATATTGTTATACTTTTGCCTCTTCTTGCTCCGCCGTTTGTCGTTATCTAATTTGAAATGTACTAATTCCTTATTCTTGCGGAGGGAGGGCGAACCACTGACTTGAACAGCTGCTTCATGACCCAAAAAACTGTCAGTCTTTCCCTGGAATAAATTGTGGAATATACCATGTTTGGGTACAGGGGGGAGCTGAGGACGTGCGCGTCCGGGAAAGCGCGATTTGCTCCAAAGCGATCCCGTTTTGGTCAATTGCGGAATTTTAGCGACAAGATGGCGAGGAGTCGAGATACAGCGGCCGGTATGAGGAGGGGAAATGAGGAAGACGAAACAAGAGCTGGCTGTTAACCGCCCCTGTGCTTCAGCGCCATGTTTCTTGAGGACCCATAGTAGAATCAATTCAGCGAGAGGGGAGCTTGAGACCGTCCACTCATGCTTTCCTCCGAGTCTGAGAGAAACACAGTTGAAGGGAAGGCACAGAGCAGTCTGCCGCTCTGCAAGCTCACAACAGGCCGGCTTTCTCACCGACGGAGAACAGCAGCCGAATCTGCTCAGAAATATAATGTTACTGACAAAGACACACTGCGAATATACAAGTCAACATTTGTTCTTCCTGACATTGCTCACTCTATATATATATATATATATATATATATATATATATATATATATATATATATATATATATACACATATGCATATATATATATATATATATATATATATATATATACACACATATGCATATATATATATATATATATACACACACATATGCATATATATATATGCATATATATATATATATATATATATATATAGAGAGAGAGAGAGAGAGAGAGAGAGAGAGAGAGAGAATATATAGATAGATAGAGAGAGAGAGAGAGAGAGAGAATATATATATATATATATATATATATATATATAAACTTCTTTAGATGAGAAAAAGCTCCCCCAGCATCACAGATCCTCCGCTGTACCTAACCATGGATATGAGTTTCATTGCCACACAGTCTCACTAGAGGGTCTGCAACCTGTGGCTCCGGAGCTGCATGTGGCTCTTTCTCTTCCACTGTTGCTCTTAACACCTTTGGCGAAAAATGCTAAAGAATTAATCAATGTTGTAAAGTGTAAAGGTAATTTAAGAATGCAATCTCCAGCATGCATTTAGTCATGCAATACATGTATAGCATTTACAGTAAGAATCACACTAATAGTGGACAGAATTGTACTTTTTTATTGAAGAAAATGTATTAAAGCAAAAGATAAAAAATAAAATTGTTGTCCTTAAATAAAAAAAGTGAACATTTTCCCATAGTTTACTATAAAAACAAGCTCTTTTGCTTCCGAGAGATGTGTAACTTTTGTTTACCTGGCAAGCTAGATTGTTAATGTGTAGCAAACTTTTCTGGGGAAAGGAGGGACATTCAGAAGCACTTTCAGAGCTGATTGGGCGAAGGGACACCTAGTGCCCGCCTACCAAAGGTTGCTTTTAGCCAATCACGGTATCAAATTAAAATGTAAGCAACAGGCCTCATGGGTAACCACAACGAGGTAAGCTAGTCAAGGCACTTCTTGCTGTGCTTCTTTCAATGATGAAATCATGAATTTCAGTTTTCTGGCAGAGCCCTCAAGAGCCCTCTTAAATCTTCTGGTAATTCAATTACTTTATAATTGTGTGCACTCTGCTGAGGTTTCCAGGGAAAATGGAAGAGAAACAGGCCCCCAGCATTACAGATCGTCCACTGTACTTAATAGTGAGTAGGAGGTACTTTTCAACATAACATCTGTTGTTTGAACCCAAATCCACCTGGACTTTTGCCAGAAAACTTAATACCGAATCTTATCTGAATTGTTTATGTTTTGACAGTAGGAAAAAAAGCCTTTTCTCTATCCTGTCACCTAAACAACCATTTGGTGTGTAGATAACCATTATGTAGAGTTTGTGACCACAGGAGGATTCTTTCCAGCAACCCTCTAACATTGAACTTTAACTGTTTTTACTCACTTTACCATCATGTTAGCTGTACATAACCTAATTTAAATATGGATTCCCATCAAGTCAGTTTCTAAAAAAAAAAGGCTCTTTCCAAGACATATTTGTACCCCAAGGAAACAAAAGATTATGATTACAAATTTAAAACATATATAGAGACTCCAATCAATGTAAAAAGTATAAACAAAGGATAAATGCTTCCCCTGTATTTATTTTATTAGAATACCTAGGGAAGCATATCCCCCTAATGATTCTATAAAAAACAAAAAAAAACAAATAAAAATAATGGTACTGACATTAATGTAATTTTGGGGTATCAATAAGTGGCCCTGCAGTTTTATTTTGGAAAAACTATCAGTAAATCACTCAATAAGTCAAGTTCTCCAAGAATTATGGCACTTTCTGCAGACTGTCTGGGTACAACTGATGTTCCCGCCTTCACAATACAACAAATCATTTATTGATATTAGAGTGTTACACTGCAGCACATTGTTTGTTTTTAAAAAAAACCTTTAAACCAACTTCAGCTGGTGCCTATATCACTGTTTTGTGTTTAACACACATCTTCATACACTGATGCTCTCCGTCAGGGTGCTCGGATTCTCGCGTGCGTCTCTCGCATCATGTAATCAGCTTTGCAGTCTCCTATCTTTTACCATCAGCTCCACCACATCAGCAAGAGGTGCCTTGCTTAAGGGCATGTGTTTACAGCGAAGCGGGTGAAGATGTTCATGCACGTAGTGTAAGATGACACCATCAGGAGAAAAAGTGGTATTGTTGTCAAAGTTCCTCCAGGGCAGCACCGCAGCCCTGAGGTTAGAAAAAAACCTCTTAAGTTTTATGTTAATTCACACCTGCTGGATGCCTTTTTTTTAAATCTGAGGGCTTCTCAAAGATTAGCTACAGAATTGCACATGGACATGTAAGTGAATGTTGAGTCCAAACTTATGCACAAAAAAAAACATGAACAACCGAGTTGCCCTCAGAGCAAAAATCTGCAGCATTTTTTATCTGTTCACCAGCATCATGCAGCAGCACCTGCTGCAGGCGCCTTGGTCCTGAGCAGCTGCAAACCGAGGGGTTTGTATCGCAGATGCAGTGGTTCATTAATGAGCGAGTACACCACTATTATTTTTTCGTCTCCATCCCATTTGCAGTACACTCACCTACTTGCATGCGCCATGCCTGTAATCCGTATTTCAATGTGATTGTGGATGCGCCTCAGAGAGAGGGGTGTGTTTCCACGCCGCCAGCAGCCCCTCTCGCCAATGTCACCTTCATGAGTGGCTCCATTGCGAGAGCATCCTTCAGAATGAAACAGATTAGCTTTGCAGGCAGGGATGTTGATGAGGTCATCACTTCCCAAGGTCACACTTACACACGTGTATCAAGGGCCCCACTGGCGTTAACAGCCCCCCCCCCCCCCCCGCCTCCCCCCCATGCACACAAACACCTTTCAGGTCCAGGAGAGTCTCAATTCGACCCCCTGCCTCGGTGCAGATCTGAATAAGGCCGAATAAGCCACATCCAACAGGATTAGCCTTATTGTCACACTTAGTGAGAGAGCAGAATTTCTTTTACAACATTAATACACACTGTGCTACACTATCAGTCAGTTATTGCATTTCAAAGTTCCTTTTTAGTCTTTAATCTTCACACAGTGGGTGTGGTGGGAGCCACAACCTGATGTCCTGAACCACATTTTGAGTTTAGTGTCCTCTGTTCAAATGGCTAACACTGAGCACCAAAGAGATTACTGTGACTATTTATTCTGCTTGAGCCTTTCTGCATTTTGTTCCATTGAAACCACAAACTTTTATTGGGATTTTCTTTGTGTTACTTCAACACAAGCTGAAATAACCTGCAAGACAATGTCTCTACTGGTGTTACACATCTAGAGACAGAAGTTTCTGCGCAGTTTTCTTTGCAAAATAGCTACATCTCTGTCAGATGGGGACAAGGGGAGCATCCGCAAGCAGCGATGTTCCAGTTTTGCCGCAGATTCTCAGTTGGATTTAGGTCTTTCACAGGAGCATTTTGGCTTTGCTCTAAAACCTTCCAATGTAGCAGTGGCTGTGTTCAGGGTCGCCGTCCTGCTGGATGGTGAACGTCTGCCTTCTGTCTCAGTTCAGCCCGCAACCCTGACTGAAACTCTTCAAACAGGTCGTTATTGTGTAAATGCTCACAATTAATTAGCAAATATGTTTTAAACAACTTTGCATGAGACAGGAAGAGTAGATAGAGGGCTGAAACTTAGGACCCAGTCTTTATCCAGAAAAGGCCTCTTGAAGGTTTAATTACAGAAACCTTAGAAGTCTATGGCAAATAACTTACTAAGGAAAGGTTAATCATATCCAGAATGAGGCTGTTAAGGGAACACAGCCTTTAATGATTTGTTTGGGTTGGATTTGGATAACTCAAAAAGCGTAACTGGGACCAAATAGTCCAAACATAGATCAGGTTCTCTCCACGCTAAAAGTAAGCAAAAACAAACAAACGTCTACACAGCATGATGCATCCACCGCTGTGTATCACCACAGAGAGGACGTTAGCTTCATCCATCTTCCCATCAACCGGCCGTCTTCTAAACCAGTGGTTCTCAAACGTTTTCTACAAATATTTACTTCTTTCTTGCTACTAGGATTTTCTTTCGTTTCTTTTTTTACAACAGATTAGTAACGGCGACAAGCAGCTTTTGCAGTAATTATGAACAATGCCAGCAGCCTTTAGTGAGGTCCTGGATCTGGAGAGTATGATTCTGTCCAGAAGAACGGCCTTGAACATAAATCTTGCCACATATTCTCAATTTAATCAAGATTTGGACTTTGACTAGGCCATTCCAGCACAGGGAGGTGATTTGATCCAGTCTTTTCTAATGTGTTTTTTTTCCCACCCCAGAGTGTTTGGTATTTGGCTCTATCCATTTCCCCAACAACTCTGACCAGCTCTCCGCACAGCATGACACTGTCACCACCATGTTTCATCATGGCGCATTATGGTCACCTCCTACAGCATTGGCAGTGTCTCCTACATGGTATAATTGCAGATCTCATGGCTTTCAGTAGGCCTCTCAAATTTGAGTTTTGCCCTAAATACTGAGCTAAGCAGCAGTCATAGTCCTTATAAATATCGGCTGCCTTTTGTCAAGTCGCCGCATCTTTTGTCTCTGAGCATCAGATTCTTTGCTGGGGTTGTGCAACTGTTTAGCGAGTATGCAAAAGGTGTAGTACAGCTACATCTGTATGTGTACTAATTATCCTCCACCGATTCCCTGCAGAAGGCAAATCTCCCTGCCATACAGTGCCACATCTCCCGTCTTTATCCCCCTCCCCTCATGAGACAATGAACACATTGAGTCAAATCTGTTTCCACAGCCTGTGAATAAGAGACAGCCAGCTTTGTTTTGCACCAGTGCGCGAGTGCACGCACACACACACAGATAAAGAAAAATTGTGTTTGTGCATGAGCACACCCGCATTTGTGTAGCCAAGTGCAAATGTGTACGAGATGCCTGCGTCATGCGTTCGCCATGTGAGTCACTCGCTCTTATGTGGGGCTGCAAGTGGTGAGTAAGAGCCCTCTACTTTCTCCATCGTCTCTGCAAGCGCCCTCCGGGGGCCCAAAGCGCGCAGCCGAAACCAGCCCGCCTCGGCCTCATCCATACTCCTCGGCCAACAGGTTGCTCTGTCAACAATGATTGCAGACACGCTCAGAACTGGACAAAGAAGACGGTTAATCACAGTCCAACTTATTATTCCAGATGACGAAAGAAACATTTTCCTCCCATCCGTTCATCTCAGAAAACCGATGAGGTGACCCGAGGCTGCGTTTCAAGAACAGGACCGTCTTTTTTAGAAGTCCGGATGGGATAGCTGCAGGTGAGACATGGAGGAGATGGAGAGCAGCAGCGCAGAAAGGAGGACATAAACACACAAGTGACGTCTGTGTTTGATGACTAACTCTGTTCACAGTCCAGTGGCTCGTGTCATTGCTTCAAGACTGCTGGAATAAAAAGCTTTTTGAAGGGTCTCAGTAGCTGAAAGTATTATCAAAACATGAACAAACCCATCACAGCCCATTATGCACACATGGCATCGTTAGATATTTTAGTCTGCCATTGTTTGTCAAGATGTGAACACATTTAGACCTCCTTTTGTCATTGTTTTCAGCCTTATTCCACCATCTAGTGGTAACACAAAGGCTGTTACAGAATCTACTGAAACCACATCTTCTGTGGAAGAAAAACATTATTAAAGAAATACTAACGATACCTTTTTAATTCATTTATCGAATTACATTTATTTTCACGGACAACAATAAAAAAAAATGCACAAGTGTGCAGACATGTGAAAACACTGGTTCTAATTAACAGCAGAAAATGTATATTTTTAAAAAGTGCTTCTGCTAGACAAGAAGCAGACACGTGTGGTGGCTCTCAAAGCTTTAGAAAGGCCATTAAAACGTCAGGAAATGAGACCATGATAAATCATTTACATTTTCTCTTGTACCAGTCAACCGGGAAACAAAGGTGAATCAGAAGCACATCATTAAACACAGGTATCGGTCACGAGGAGGGGACACCAACACGACAATAACTGATATGAAAAATAAAGACTGTCAAGGGTAAAGTGTGTTAATGTCTTTCTGCGTTTAGTCCATCATAAATATCAACCCAGATTGTGATGATCTTTATTTCAAATTTAACATGTTGGTTTTATTGAAAAAGTTGCATCTGTATAAATTTGTTGTTTTTTGTAATAAAAAAAGGCTCCTAAAATGTGCTCCTGAATATTTTTTTACTGTATTAAACATAGAATAGAAAGAGAGCCTTAATGCATGCATATTACAATAAGAATCAATTTGCAACATACGGTGCAGCCCTGGAACCCAGACACAAAAACTGGACTTTTTTCCAAAAACTAATGAAAAAAACAGGAAGTGGCTCTAAAGAGGTTCTGGCTGTGTTCTACATATTAAAACAATCTGCTGTACTGACAACATGTCTGCATAAAGTAGCAGAGTTTCTTTCAAAGAAAACATCCAGGCCTTGCTAAAAACTTCTTGTTGAGGGAGGACGTCTCATGGGTTAAATTTCCTAAATGTATGCTGAGCACATGCAGGAACTGCACTGTTCTTCTTCAACAGGAGCACCACGTCAGCCATGAAGCATGGCGGTGGCAGCATCATGCATGCATGCATGGTCTTGGACATGCAGAAGTAGATCCAAGACGGATGAAGCGGCAAATACCAGGAAGTTTTGACCCGACACCTTGAGATGTCTCATAAAATTATGATGACGAAAAGGGATTTTATCTCTCAGCGTCACAGTGAGTCCAAGAATATGTTCAAATAAATAATGGCATCATTAGAAGATAGGCCAAGTTTTTGGAAAGACCAACCCCTGACAGATGAGGGCTGAGGGAAAGCAAACGCAGAGCGGACTGAAACTGAATCAAAAGTTGCTAGAAGTCTGCACAATTAAGCAACACATGTATTGCAGCTTTTTTTGTAAATAGTAAAGGATATAGATCAAATTAAAAGTTGGAAAGGGGTAGAAATATGCTTATCATGGTCTCATTTTTTGAAGTCTTAAAACCTGGACGTTTAACAGGGAAAAGGTGCAAACAGAGCAGGTAGACGAGAATGAGAAAACAATCAAAGCTATTTAAATGGGCTTTTTAGGAATTGGATGCGGCTCTGACCACCTGAAGGGTACAAAGAATGGAGGTATAATAACCTGGAGGGAGGGGGGGTGTCCTGCACCAGGGCTGCTGTTTGGAACATGTCTGAATAAACATTTCATTCTGTCGGGAAGCTTTTTTGTGCGTGATTGTGTTTGAGAAATGAAACTACCCTTCGTGCCGCATCAAGGGGAATTACATTTTTCCCTTTACCCTAAGGTGCATTATCAGTGAAATTCACAAAGGAGGGGACAGAGAGTTTTTGGAATGTCTTTTAATTTGAATCTGATGAACCTTCTTCACTTTGCTTTTCAATAGCAATACCTCTTCGTTCTTCACCCTTCAGCCTACATGGCTTCATCCTCGTCCTCCAGGTCAGGCAGAGAGCCAGGGCAGGGCTCCATAGTGACGGTGATGCCCATGCCGCTGAGTCCGTCGGGCATGTCGGTGACGAGCGTCCACTCGTTTTGGTCTGGACAGTAGCGCTCGATGCTGGACAGGAAGCCATGCTGGTTAAACCCTCCTGAATGATCCAAACAGCGCAGCGTTAAAGAAGGAGGAAACACAACGATTAGGAAGCAGCTACATAGCTCTACAATTCAGTAGTTCATTAATTATTACAGGATTAGCTAATAGTTTCTATACAGACACTGGATATGCCTAGTGCATATCATTTTAACAGTTATCTGAACCATAATTACTCTAGTTTATCAGATGGCCACTGAGCCACATTAGAGATAAAGCAGAGTACAGCCCTCACTGTAAAAACAAAGGGTCTCGTACTTATTGACCTTTGTGTAAAACACTCTTACTTATGACATGAATAGGTTTTATTGTTCTTCTACAGCTAACAAACCTGAAAGAGCCATTGTTACATCCATGAACACAGAGGTTTTTTATAATAAACATATGTCCAGTTGTCATAAAGATGATCAGCGCCTTGCAAAAAGTGCCCATTGAACAATATATATGATTTTATATTTTGCCTGTTACAATTACAAAGTATTTTATTGGGATTTTAGATGATAGCCCATCACAATGAAGTCTTCCCACAGACTCTAAAAGGACTGGACTATTACTGGGCCATTCTAGCCCATGAATATGCTTCGATCTAAGCTATACCAGCGTAGCTTCTGGCTGTATGTTTAGGGTGGTTTCGCTCTGTCCTAAGCTTCTTACATACTCCATGAAAAGAAACAGTTTTTTTTTCGTAGTCGGGGTGGGAAGAACACGGAAAAAAGTTTGTTTGGCTCTTTCTATTCCTACTGCACGAGACGCTCCGCTGCAGAAATCAGTCCCGTGTCATTGAAGATCGGGTGGGCGGGGAGCTAAGCTGAAAATTGAGGAGCAGACAGCAGCTCACAATGTGCTCTGCCGCTATTTGGAAACACCGCGAACACCGGCGACGTGTGGTGCTCTGCTAAAATAATTTATACACACTGCAGGCAAACACTGCAGGCAAGCAGAATTAGCATGTTCGACCGTTTAAACCACCAGAATTGAACAGCGTGACTGCACGACTGTAGTTCTTCAGATGTATAAAACATTTTCCACTTCTCCAACCTAAACCCGGCCATCTTGATCCTGTCCAGTCACAGTACAGTAGTCGGAGAAAAAAGTTCTGAGCAGACGTGCCTGTCGAGAACGAGCAGGGAGACCCTCAAAGACAGAACACAATGACGTCATTCGCTGCAGAAGAGAGAACAAATTATCTCGGTTCTCTTGGCGGATGCAGCGGGCTTCAGTGTCCCCATTTTTTTGCAGCGTCTAAATTAACGCATCATTTCCTCTTCAAAATATTTTTTTGTTTTTGCTATTGAACCTAATTCCTTCCATTTATCTCACACAACAAAATGAAATAGAAACCAAGCTTTGCACTTTCTAAACAGAATGCCACCTACAGCATGACAAAAACAAATGAAACACTAAGTCCTTATTCCGATATATGTATTATGTATATGTATAAGTGCTGGCAATTTGACAGAAAAAAAAATGTGTCAATGGCATCCGATGCTTAACCTGAAGACTGTAGCTTTATTATTTATTCAGTGTGTGTTATAGTTATGTGTCTTTAAAATGTAATCCCACTCATTTAGATAATATTTAAAATATCTATACAATTCAATACCTTTAAAACAGGATTGAGTAAAACTGGCTTGCACAAGGTCTGCACTTTAACACATCAATGGGAAAGGTCCACCTAAACAAATTTTGAGGTGAAAGACACCAGGCAAACAACATATTATTTCAGGGCGCATTTATCAACTCAATAAAACTTGAATCTTTTATTTCCAGCTCATTAGTAGTCATGTCTTTAACTGGTCATGTCTTTTGTTACCGAGTTTTGCAACCAAACCTTCCGGACATAAAAAACAACAACACTTTTATCGTCCTCTAATTTTAAATCCTCCACACTTTATACCAGTTCTGCCTTTGAAAACGTCAAACAAATCAAACGTCAAACAAATCGGCGCCTTTGACAGCGAACCGTTTTATCCACCCTGGAGTCAACCCCTGACAGTGAATACCTTTTGTTTGTCAGGTGAAATCCCAACATAAACACACCAAAGTGGGCGGTTACGATGAGACAAAAGTTGAAAACGCTTAAAAGCGGGTAAACACTTTTGCGAGGTGCTATACTTTTTCCTGACATCTCTGTCATGTGACCTGAAGCAGGCGCTGAGGACTGACCGAAGACGTAGATGCGTCCCTGGTGGACCGTGACTCCCAGCGCGCTGCGGCAGTGCCTCATGGAGGCCCTGGGCTCCCAAATGTTCCTGCTCACGTTGTAACGTTCCACCGTGCACAGCTGGTGTTGCCCATCGTAGCCTCCTATGGCATACAGGTAAGAGTTCAGGCTCACCAATCCTGCAAAAACACACAAAAAAGTTGGGGCAAAAATCAGTTGGGGGTGATAAATGTTCATATTTTTTGAAGGACAAAATTCAAAACATGTCACCAAATGATTATCATTGATCAGGACAATAAAAGTAAAAACACAAATATCTGCAACGGGACAAATCTTTTTTTTGCATGGTTCCATTAATTAAACAAAACCTTCCAGAGAAACAAATCTGTTCAAACCAGGCTCTCCAACTCACCCAGGCCGCTGCGTATAGTGTTCATAGGAGCTATTGGGTGCCAGGTGTTTGTGTCGGGCTGGTATCTCTCAGCCGTGTTCCAGCGGTTCTGACCATCATATCCCCCCACCACATACAGAGCCCCCCCACAAGCCGCCGCGCCCGCTCCCAGGCGAGCCACCGACATTGGGAAAACAAAAGACCAGCGATTGGATTCTGGATCCCACCTGCAAAGCACAAACGGCAGTAAGTCGGGTGATAATCTATTATCTGCTTTAATGTTACATAACAGGCGGCTCCGACACACGTCTGCACCACTGCTGCAAACTTCAGACCGATGCAGAGGGAGGTGCAGCCGAGTGCAGTGACCTCCTTGGTCTGCGAGAGCCAGTCAACTTTGAGTGGATTAGGGTAAGCCAGCAACCGTGCTTGGCAAATATTAACAAGCTTTATTTGAAGCCGAAGTTGTTGAAACAGCCGAGGAGGCAGGCTAGAGGCGAACATGGTGACACTTTCAAAGTTACCAGATTGAGCATGAAAAATATGTTGTTCAACGGGCACGATGAATGCCAGAAACAGACATTTCTGCTTATTTAACGATTTCCTAACAGCTTAATTTGCGAAGGCAGAGAATGTCAGCCGTAGGAGGAAAATCATAAGTGAAGAAGAGGGAGAACGGTTCAGGTTAGTATAGGCAAATGAAAAATAGTTCTCACACTCGATTTACTTTTAATTGGTTGTATTTTGCATAAAATTGTTTCTCTGCGAGACCCATTTTTTTCATCACATGCATTGCATTCCTTCTTTCTCTTCTTGAAAAACTAATTTTTTTATTGTATTCTACATCACATGCATCATGCTGCACTCATGACAATTATTGACAAACGTGTATCTTTAAAGAGTTAAAGAACGGAGAGCTTGGTGAGCACCAACAAACTTGCTTTCAATTTGAGCCACCTGTCAGCAACCAGAAAAATGACTTCAAATACTTAGTGTTGACAAGGTATTAGAAGTATCAGGTGTCCTTTTTGCCTGTAAACTCTTTGTGCAACATGCCCTCAGAATATTTAATTTTAATCAGACAACTCTGGTGTAAATGTTGATATACGGGCACATCACAAAAAAATGCTAATATTTTTTAAACTCATACATTATATTGGTTCATTACACATAGAGTGAAATATTTCAAACCTTTATTTCTTGTAATTGTGATGATTATGGCTTGCAGGTAACGAAAGCCTAAAATTCTGTGTTTCAGAATATTTTATAAGATAAAATAAAAAAGGAGACTGTAAACAGAAATGTCAGGCTTCTGAAAAGTACAATAATTTCTATGCTTTCATTACTTGGCTGGGCAACCTTTGGCATGAATTACTGCATCAATGCGGCGTGGCATATAGGGGAGCAGCCTGTGGATCTGTTGAGGTATAATAAAAACGCAGGTTGCTTTGATAGCTGCCTTCAGGTCACCTGCGTTGTTGTCTGGTGTCGCTCATCTTGCTCGATGGGGTTCAGGTACGGCCAGTTTGCTGGCAAATAAAGCCCAGCAGTGGTCTTTGAACCAGCTGCCAAGTCCTGCTGGAAACTGAACTCAGCATCTTCATAACGCTTTGTCAGCAGAAGGAAGCATGAAGTGCACTAAAACTCCCTGGCAGACAGCTGTGTTGTCTGTGGACTAACACCAGTCGTGTGGAAACTTCACAATGGACTTCAAGCGACCTGGATTCTGTGCCTCCCCGCCCTTCCTCCAGACTCTGGGACCTTGATTTCCAAATGAAATGCAAACTTTACTTTCATCTGAAAAGAAGACATTGGATCACATAGCAGCTGCCCCATTCTTTTTCTTCTTGGACCATATAAGATGCTTCTGATGTCGAGCTGTAGTCCATGTAGAGGATTTGTTGACTCTTGACGCATTTATGCCAGCTTTGGTCATCAATTCTCTCAAGGCAGGAGTTATCCCTGTTGCTGGTGCACCTTTTCCAACCAGACTTTTTTCCTTCCACCTAACTTTCTATACATTTGCTTAGATAGAGCAATGACCTTCTCCTCCTTGCGAAGGGTGTCAGTGACTGTCTTCTGGACATCTGTTAAATGGTAAATAGCTTGTACTTGTATAGCGCTTTATCAAGTCTGACGACCCCAACGTTAAGTCAGCAGTTTTCCCAGACTATAAGACCATTTAGTGGTTAAAGAACACATTGCAGGTATTTTGAGTTAATTAGCTGGTTAGGGAGTGAAACCATAAGTTTCAATTATTTATTTCTCAAAATATTACATTTTTCTTCAAAAATGAATTTGGGGTTTTCACTATCCGTAAACGATAATCATCAAAATTACAAGAACTAAAGGCTTGAAATATTTCACCCTACATGTAATGAGTCTATAGAAGATATAATTCTGACTTTTTTTAAATGAGACAAAAAAATTACATTAATCTTTTTCCCAATATATATATATTTTTTTAGGTGTACCTGTACATCTCTATTGGCCCAAAAAGCGTTCATTGGATTTTGGTTTCTAACTGATCAAAGCATCTCTGCTCTCTGACCTCAGAGCCCAGGGGTCAGCAGCGCTGAAGAGAACCAAGCTGAAAGTGGCAACAGCAGCAGGAGCAGAAGAAGACAGTGAGGCAGGAACAGTGCATTCACATTTCCATAAATGGAAAGTTGAGAGGAAGGATGAAGTGTGGTAGAAGAAGTTGCACAGGCTGCAGGAATAAGCACTGCAGTGAAAGGATTGTGAGGCAACGCCTATATGAGCTACACTTTTTAAACTAAATTATCGTTTTCATTTTTTAAATAATATTCTAATATGTTAGGCTGCACCTGCAAATGACCTGTTAGTTATTACAGTTTTACAGGAACAACAAAGTTCAAATGCTTTTTCAAAAGCTAAATGTTGAGCTAGATGTTACATTATGATCAGGCAAACTCATAACAAAACCCAGGCATCATTTTGACGTGAATGCGATGTCTGCAGAGTTAAATATGTATGCACTACGCAGCAGATCCAACCATGACAGAATAAGACCTCATATTTTGTCAAATCCGCCACTTTCAACCCCAACACTACTGCGGAGCTCTTAAAGACGAAAACATAAAATGAAGTTTCACTAGCCCCAATTTTGGTGGGGATATAAAAAAGTAAAGAGTACACAAAAAAGAAATACATCGGTTAAAAATGAACTTTTTGTTGTTAAGTTGGGTTTTACTTGGACTTGGTGTGACACATCTGCATCACAGTTAGCTTGGCAAGCTGTCCTTGAGACGAGCATTAAGCTTAAAAGTTTGAATAGTTAATCCATCCTTTGTACTCGTGGTATTTATCTGCAGCAGAGCATACATGTAGCGACATTATCTCATCATCAGCGTAGCAGTGACGACTCCTCCCTGTGTCATAGTTCCTTGAGTATCTTGGCTCGTTTCTTTCCAAGTAATATCAATATAATTGTTTTTAACGTTTCTTTAGATCTCTAGTGTTGGTTATATTTATCATCTCCTCGTGGGGAAGCTGCAGATGAGTGCTAATATTATATTTCTCCAGGGACTTGGATCCCTTAGAAATCCATTCTTTATGAAAAAAATGGATAAAAGAAAGAAAATCACACAATCTTTGTTGTTAACAGGATGGCACATCGTCGGAGCCACTTCAGGCAGCAAGAATATGTGAAACATTCCCATCAAGATTGACATTCCAGAGAGGTTTGTCCCGACATGTTTTGGTCTGATTTGGCTACTAGCAGTAAACAGGTTTCACTTAGTCGATGGTCAAAGAAGGCTCAGTGGGATTTAAGAGAAAGGAGTGAAACCCTCATGACGTTCATCCCACTGAATGACCCTTTTACTGAATTATTTATGGATGGTCTGGATAGATTAATGCATATGAAGCCTCACCTCTCCACCGTGTTGTGGTGCACGGAACCCTGGGAGCCCCCCACGGCGTAGATGCAGCCGTCCACCACGGCCACACCGACCCGGTTCCTGGGGATGTTGAGGGAAGCTCGCTGGCTCCACTTGTTGGTCATCGGGTTGTAGCAGCACAGAGAGCTGGAATCCAAGTTAGTCTGGAGCGACAGGTTCCTGCCTCCTACCTGCGTATTAAAAACACAACATTTACAAATACAGTAACCCAGCCCTAAAGGTAAAGGCACTGGTATCCTTACACCTGCTTTATTCGTGGATTAAGAATTATTTATAGATTCAAACCCGACGATATAAACGCCATGACCTACAATGTAGATGAGTCCAAACAGCGTACAGGCTCCCAGACCACTGCATGGAGTTCCCATGTCGGCCAGGTTCATCCAGACATTCCTCCTGGGATCATAAGCCTGCATGGTGGTCAGGGAATGCTGCCGGTATCTGAAGAGAGAAAAGTCATAAAGAGCAGGTAGGTTACAAAAGAAATGTCTAGAGGGACTATGGTCTATTTAATTTTTAAACTAGAAGTGAGAGCATAATTTAAGATTTTAATCATTTTCATTTCTAACACAGAGAGAGGCGTCGGTGTGTGGATATGACCTGAGAAGAACCGCATTTTCATGAGCTGTACATAGAGAGGCCGCGGTTAAGCTATACCCTTCACATTGTTTTTATTTTAATAAAAAAATAAAATACATTATTTTCTTTTTAAATCCTTCACATTGTACTATGAAGTCACGTTAGGCATGAGCTGGTTGCTGATATCAAGCCATTTTAATACTTTAGTAAGTGATTAAAACTTTATCGATATAGCACCTTTCAAGATAGAAATCGCAGTGTTTCAACATGCAAACGGTAAAAAATACACAAAACTAAGTCAAAGGAAAATTAAGGGAACTGCACAAATTTGAACCATGAACGAGGAGAACAGTAATACACTGCGAAAAAAGCATTTTTCTTAACCACACCAAAAAAATAAAAAAATCACATATAGTTCCTTTAATTGTAAATAGTTATAATTTTACATACAAATTCCCATCTTACCTTTCCTACAGTTTAAAGTGCTTGTAATGAGATGCAACAGAAAGTGCCAGACGGAGCGGATTTTTCTCTGGCCATTGCTGCACACTGCGTGTCAGCTGGCTGAAAGAGGGCTACTACACTTTTCTTTTGCTTACAAGAAAGACAAATTCACTTGTTTGGAAAATCTATGAAATCATGGCAGCTAAGCCCTGAAACTGAATTAAAATCCACAGGTCTTGTAGGAAGTCTATCTTAGGAGGGAGAACGACGCACACCCATGCAGCGACTGCAGCTGCAGCATGTCTGCTCCATTCAAACTTAAAATCTGTGAATGGCCAACAATCCTGGACACTTGTCGTCACAGTTATCTATCAGAACTTACACGCTGTAAGATATTTTATTAAAATGATTTTAAAAGGCTGCAATGAGAGCATTCTCTCTCTGTCGGCATGAAGATTCTGAAAGCAGAAATCTCCACTTCTTTTAAATGTTTCCACTGAGGTTGCTGGATTTTATCAGGGCATTTGAAGACAAACTGTAAAACACAGCAGTTCTACATGGGTGGATGGCTTTACAAACAAATACAGAACTCCTGTCATTTAATTTAAAGCTAACAGAAAATATGGCGTGCAGATGATGTACTGGGAGAAAACTGAAAAAGAAATCCCCTGTAATAATTAAAACAGTGAGAAATGTTTAGCATCCTCCTACATACAAAGCTCCAGCTTTAGTTCAGGATCCATTTTTTCAGGGTAGATTTCTACCAGCTTTTATCTAATTAGACGCTGGATCCTGTGTTGAAACGGACCTTAAATTAAATATTTCTGCTTTTGGTTAAGTCTATGTATAAATATTTAAGTAACAATAAATAGTGGAAAATAACCTTATAATAGTTAATGTTAGATTTTTTTAGCAGCCTTAGGTACAATTGCTGTTTTTCTGTTTTAAATGCACACCATACGGAAAACTTACAACAGCAATATTGTTAATTGTTGCTCTAAGTCAGTGAGGTTTAACCGACCTATTTCCCACTCTTTTCCATTATGATGATTTCCCTACCTCTTTCTGTGAGATTAGGCGTTTTAGCCGCCCACATCTGCGTCAGGTTTTGGCATCAAGCACAGTCAGAATCAAGCCGACTGACTTTACGTGGCACCTGAAATATAACAGACTACCAAATATTGCCTCCAAGCAGACGCCTGCGAGCTTCAATGTTGCGCAACTCTAAATTTCATCATTTTTTTTTCGCTTTCATTTTTTAGAATCAAGCCCATGCCGGACTCCTCTAATCATGTGTTTTTCTCAAGAAAAATTAACCACATATGACGTTTGTGGTAAGTGTAAAACTTTGATTTCGGGTTCTGATGTCATTTCCTTCACTTTAAATCTGTGACGAGGTTCCAGTTTCAAGTCCTTCACAGGTGGAATAAGGCAGGACCTTTACCTGTGCACATTTAGAAAACAACCTCCGTCCTCCATGCCTTTTATTGGCTGAAAAATGTTTTAGACCGTCTGCCAAGGCAATCCAGTGGCTCTCAGGATTTACGTTGTGGACGGATTCATTTTTTCATTTTTATATGAACAGATGTTAACATCCCTCAAGAAACTTTTCTCAGCTGCCTTCTGGTTGGTCTTCGTTATGTACAGCTGGCTGTTAATTGCTGAAACAACCTCTTCAGAGAGCAGCGGGGTCCTGCTGTAATGCATTTTACAATCGGTTTTAGGAAATCAATGATTTTCTGAGTCCTTCCTTTTTAATGTGTTTTGATCCTTTATTCAATAGCTTTATACCCGGGGATAATGGGATTATTTAGCAGAACCACTGGATTTAATAAGATTGGTGATACTGACAAAGATGTCCGTTTTATTCAGGAGCATGTTAATTTGCCTTTGAACGAGTGTTATATATCAAGGGTTTGAATAGCACTTATATTGAAAGTGCTGTGTTTTAATAACCTAGTCCAATGAAACTTCTAAAAGCCTAAAACACAAATCAACTATCTGAAGCTAAACTGCAGGAAAGGGAAAAGCAAGTCTTTAAAAAAATATACTGTTATTTTAAAGCAAAATATATCAGAGATAACCTTGTAGACTCATGAGGAATGTTGACAAACTGCGTTTTCTAAAATGAGCCACTGGGTGGCAGACTCAACCTCCTTCTGGGGCTTCTGGGGTACCTTACAAGCCAGAACTGTCTAAGGGTCCTCAAGAGGAACAAGTAACGGTTGAGGATATCTAAAGTAAATACCCTCCGGCCACATAGATGAGCTGGGTTCCCCGGATCGGTGCGGGAGGAAGTTTCATCAGCGTCATTTCCTGGAAGATTTTAGACAGGAAGTCCTTGCAGGAATTGGCCTGGAGTTAAACAAAAGAACCAACAATTCAAAAACGCAAATAGTTGGAAAACGGAGTGAAGAATAACAAACGTGAACCTGGTTTCTAGCATTCCTAGATTTCTAAGGCTGGGCTTTACCTTGCTGAGGATGGGGCAGGACAGCAGCTGGTTCTTGAGAAACTTGGGAGGCAGGGCGTAAATATGAACAGCATTCAACAGCGCATGCAGATACTGGGCTCTGCCCTCCATATCCCAGCGCACCCAGTCTGTGCAGGCCTTGTACACCTGTTGAGGATATTATTTTAACATGCAAATTACAGGAAAAAACGTTTGCCATTTGTGAAAACGGTGTCAACATACATGCAACCCTTTAGCTCTTATTAGTTGTCATACCTCAGACTCACAGAGCACCTTGAGACTGTCCTGACTGATAAGCTCCAGAAGCTGGCAGTGAGACAAGCTGAAGAACTCGTCCACTTTGGTCACCTAGATTTACAAACACAGACCCAGATCTTTCAGAATCACTGAGTATTTTTCAAGTTTGATGTTCTTAGCGGGCAGCACTGTTACGCTCACAAGTCTAAGATCTTCAGCTTCATATGTGCAAAGGTTTGATCCTTGATAGTTTGTCCTTGACACAAATCAGCAAGGTTTCAGATATGAGACACTGCAGCTGAACTTCTTATCAGATTGGGCAAGATCAGCATGTAGTGGGACACATTTAGTATTGCATAATTAAAAGGCAAGTCTTGATGTTGATAGTTTGTGTAGAGAAGCCTTAACACTCAGAAACACTGTGGAGGACTTGAAGTGAATGGAGAGCAGACTGGTAGCAAGTGAGGAGCTGAAAATAGAGCCAGAACAAGTCCAAGGCTGAGTTACTTCAAGAAAAGAGCATATAAAAGAGCCTTTCATATAAAAAGTTTGATCAAAGAGTCCCAATGTCCCGACCAAAGCCTTTCAAAATGACATTATACAAGTCTCTGACAAAACATGTGATACTTATTGTTGGTGTCCTGTCAGATTTTGTTCCAGCCCCATTTTCGTGCCCACAGTTCATGAAAGGCTGAGCAAATTATTTAGCTAATCTAAGAAATCTGCGTTTTCACAAACAAACTAAGCATTTTTTTTTTCGACTTTTACAATGCCGTTAACAGTAAAAGAATGGCTAAATCAAGATTAAAAACACATTTGTTTAAAATTGCCTTTGACTGTTCTAGTTAAACGGTTTTACTGTTTTTAATGTTCTTTTTTGTTACTACATTCTATCCCTACTTGCTTTTATTCTATTTCCTATCTACATTTTATTATTTTGCTATATCTTAATCATGTAAAGCACTTTGTATTGTCTTGTACTGAATTGTGCTATATAAATAAATTTGCCTTGCCTATATTGGCTCCCAGACAGTCTGGGCAGAGCCACCTGCTTTGTGCCGAGCTCAGATATCACCAGACAGCTGTCAATGTGGCAGAGAGCAGCTGAAACAGAAATCATTACATCATAGGACGTTCAAAGCAATCATTGGTTCTCTGGCGCAGGAGAATAAATCTTTTGGTGAAATGAACGACGAGTCCTATCAAAACAGGCAAGCAACATGGTAACACTAATCTCGCAAACAGCTCAGCATGAAACCATCATAAGCAAGAACATGAAGTGAGTTCATTAAAGCCTGTATCCAGTCAGATTTGGCTTTAAAAGCACCATTGCCCATCATTATTTTCAGCAGTCTCCTTATTTTCAGGAAATACAGCAACCTTTCTTGATGTTCGATTTAGCAGGGTAAAGCAGTAATGAAACAGAACAAGGCGACTTGAGGTGTGTGTGTGTGTGTGTGTGTGTGTGTGTGTGTGTGGTGGGGGGGGGAGCCTCACCTGGCTGAAGTGCGAGTTGATGTATTTTCGGCACGTCTTGTGCAGCTCCGTGCAGCCGATCTCCTCGGCGAAGCGGGAGATGCCGATGACGTTGGCCGGCTCCAGGTGCTTGGTGAGGAAATCGCAACACGCCTTGGCCACATCCTCCATCTGATACCTTCCAGATCATAAGAGAGGAGGAAAACGTCAGGTCTCTGGACGCAAGCTTTCACCTGTTTCGCTCCGACGAGCCTCGCCACCGTTCCAGAGCCCTTACCTCATTGCGGCTAAAAGCAAATGGAGCACGCATTTTTCCCCCACCGTGATGCGGGACGTGTAGGCGAAGTCGATGAGTCGCCCCACCACCTCGGGGCACACGTCGCGCAGGGTGACCTCCGAGGCGCTGCACTCCCTGAAGCCTCTGGTGAACATGGCTCTGAAAAAGGCACTGCAGGAGGCCAGCACCACTTTGTGAACCTGGAAACACACTAGTGTTGGTTAATAACAAAACACCGCCCAGGTCGGTCAACAGTGAGAAATACAGGCTAATTTATAAACCTGGTACCCACACAAACTTGGAAATAATACTGTATATAGTTGAAATGTCAGGGGACATGGCATAATAGCGACAAAGCTTAAAATATTTCTTTGAGCTCTGATTGGCTGGTCTTTCACAATCCCTCCTGACTGATGGATAAACCTTCATAATGTTTCCTTTTTTTAATGAATGTTGCAAAAGTTTATTTCTTATTTGATGTTTCTTCATTATTTATGTTTAGTTATGGATGAACCTATTTTCTTTACTCAGCAAATTACTATCTTAATTATATGTTTTTGTCAATACAGTCCAATAGTTGCTTCATGAAAGATTTTTTATTATTATTATTATTATTATTATTATTATTATTATTATTATTATTATAACACATACAGATCTGTAAGTAATTAGCAAAGTACACATCTTGTTTTTTTTTTGGGTGCCAATTACAAAAGAATCACAGTCACAGTGACGTTAAGCCACCTGTGGCAGATTTACAACCCAGACTATCTTGAAGGGAACAAACACTGACTATAATTTATGACAACACAACACATTTTAACTAAACAAGGGCTTAATAAAAAGATAAATACATCCAGTATAATACCATCCACTCTGATCTACAGCATTAACTGTTAAGATATATGAAGTGTGCAGATGTAAAATATTGTGACAGTTCAGATACATTTTCAATTTTTGGCTGAATTACTCAACTTTAGCACGCTCCCTAGCCTGGGTGGATAAGCGGCTTGACAAAATAGGCATAATGACGTTAGTTGTGGGCATGGGAAGTAAGGCAAAAGTGTGATTACATGCAAACCATCTCTAGTCACGGTTCTATTAATGTTTCAATAGGAAAAAAGTAAAATGATGACAGTTTATTCAATTACGACAAGCAGGGAATCGTTAATAGCAGCTGATCAGTGGCCGGAGGTTAAAGCGGACGTGGCTGAAGAAGAGCAGCTTGGCCAGTCTGGAATAATGTCTGTAACCCTGCTGATGGATATCTGATTCAATCGAAGCTGATCAACTTGCGTCCACAAGTACCACGTATTTAAAATTTTTTAGTTTTAATAAGTAACACTTGAAGGAGACCATGAGCTTGAGCCACAAAAACAACCACTAACATTAATTTAGACTGAATATTAAAAAAAACGTGAAATACTCAAAAGCTTTATGATAAAGTCTTCCAAATATTAATTAGATTAGCCTTTTTTGACATTTTGTTACAATACAGCCACAAACCTGAATGTATTTTTTAGGCATTTTATGTGACGGACAAATACAAAGTGAAGCTGATATATCCCTAAATAGAACTTAGTGCAACTGACTGACTTCATGATTGGCCTAACAACCAGCCTCATGAAGACCAGAGAACATAGCAGACAGGTCAGGGATACAGTTTTAAAGATGTTTAAAGCAGGGTTAGGTTATAAAATAATTTAAAAAATGTTTGAACATCCAAAGGAGATCTGTTCAATCCACAATCCAAAAATGAAAATATAAAGCAAACTATACTGACTGGGCGTCCAAGGGGTGTATTAATTAGAGAAGCAACCAAGAGGTCCATGGTAACTTCTTACCATGCACTATACAGACACGGCAGGACTAAAGGCACTGGTAAAACAAAGTCAGAAAAAGTACAGCTTGCAGTTTGCAACAAGTCATGAAGCAGACACTGCCAAACGTTTCAGAGAAGGTGCTACGGTCAGATGATACCCAAATCGAACACACCCACCCCGATGGTTGCAGCATCATGCTGGGGGGATGCTTTTCTCCAGCAGGGACAGGGAAGCTGGTCAGAGCTGATGGGAACGTGGACAGAGCTAAACACAGACCAATCTTGGCAGAATAATCGCCGGAGGCTGCAAAAAAGCCTTGCCTGGGTTGGAGGTCCTTCGTCCAACAGGAAGGCGACGTGGAAGGTGTTCATATCAGATCAGCTTGTGTTATGTTAATGGCCCGGTTAATGTTCAACCCTAAATCTAGTTGAGAATGTTGATATGCAAAGCTGGTAGAAGCACATCCTAACAGAGTACTGACTCACGGATACCGGATAACGATGCAAGCTACACTCAACTGTGACTAGTAAGTCATATATCATTTCTATTTCATCTACTTGCATTAGTTTGTGTTGGCCTAATGCCGAGTAAAATCTGGAAAATTGAGAAAAGGTTTAAAGTGCAGTCTATCTGGCATTCTCATTACCTTGAAGTCCATAGTCCTGTCCTTGTAGGTGACATGCAACACCAGGTCGCATAGCATCTCCTGCCGTCTAAACTCATCAATGGCCAAAAAGGACCTGGAAGCGTGGTTTTCGACAGTGTAGTCCAGATAACCCGACCCGTGCATGGAGGGAACAACGATGGCGGAGAAATCGGAGTCGCGTGTGGGACGTTTCTTCCTGACGGGGCAATGCATGCTGGAGGAGGTGGAAGGAACGCTCCGGCTGATGTTTTGGTGTGGCGCGGTGAGGTTAGAGCTGTGCAGCCTTTATCAGTTCGGGCACGTCCGCGTTTCTTCTTATGTCACCGGAGTCAGACGTTCGACCGGAGCACGGTTCCTCGTGTGCTCCATTTTTGCAAAGAAAGTTACACAAAAACCTATTCAGTCTGTTTGCATTTCCGGAGAAATGAAGGATGTCAACAGAGCGACGGCCCTTTCCATCAGCAGTCCAAGCAGCTCAGCGGCAACTTGAGGTCAAGTGTTTAGGCGAACCATGTTGAACCCCACAATGTGTCCTTACCCACATGTCTCAGCTCCTTCATGACTGACAACTCTTGTGTCAAACCATGGCAATCAAATCCTTCTTGGTCCAGATTTTACAGGTCTCAGGGATCCGTCAGTAACCCACTGTGATATTTCAGGGCGTTGCCATCATCTGCTGTTCCGCATGAGATTAGGAGCTGCTTTGAAGAGCACAGTCAGAGGAGGCTTAGCGGGGATTCCTTTGTACCACTCTCCCAGGATGCTCTGCCTGTAAGAGAAGAGGACGACGAACAGTTCATGAAACAGTGACAATGTTATCGTTATAAGCAAAAAGCAACAAGATTCAAATCTCCTAAGGATGTGCTTTTGTAATGCCAGAGTCAGACACAGTTGACGTTTCACTTCCTTTTAGCTAAAATTAAAAAACCTTGGCTGTATGCTCCGGCTTTCTCCTCATGAAGAGGTCCTCATCTACTGAATGTCTTCAATTTTCACAAACATGTTTTCTTCTTCTTATGGATAGTTTGCAGTAAAACCGACTAAAACCACGTTAATTTTTTTTTTTAAACATTAGCATTACTCTAAAACCTTTCAGAACAAATGTAAAAAAAAAAAAAAAAACAACAAGCAAAAGAAAACAGTCACTTTTGTAGCAATCTGATTATTTATTTTCTTGACACATAGTTTTGTTCATTTACAATAGAGTAGAAGCACATGCAGGAGTCTTGCTTTTAAAATCCTGAAATCAGCTTCAAGAGCAATAAAAGCTTCTCAGAGAGTTTGTCTTGAAAAGATTTTCCTTTTTCAACCAAACAACACGCAACGCCAGGGACCAGAACCACTTATTGAGCTGTGACCAAATCTTTCACTTTTGCTTTTAGCTTGCTTGGTTTTGGGTTGGGTGCTGGGGCTGGACCCGCCTGGGTAACCCCTCGTTAAGCTTTGACTGAGATAGGAAACCTTAACGCAGTCTAGAAATTACAGTCTCAAAATTGCTCACAGTCATACTGTTTTTACAGATTAAAATCATTTTCTTCCGACCCTGCAGAAATTGCCAGTGATGCATATTTTTCCAGTTGTATTTAGCAAGGAGTAACGCAGTAGTTTTAATGTTTTAATATGGCTTATAGCCAAAATTCTGTTTCTCAAAAATATAGAAGGCCATACAGTAGGTCTGGTAAAAAAAAAAGGATTAATACAGCAATGCAAGCCTCGCATTTGTGCTTGGTTCGAGTCCCGGCCCGCCAACCCCCTTTCCTGTCAGCCTGTCAAATACAGGCCAAAAAGGGAGCCAACTGAAAGGAAAGTTCTTTCACTTTACAGAACACGCTTTCTTGGCCATGACTTGTTTTGCATGCGTTACTGTATCAGTGGTGCGTGGCATGGAGGCGATCGGCCTGGGGAACCACTGAGCTGTAATGGAAGCCCAGGAAGTTTTAATAGCGGCCTGGAGCTCATCTGCACTGCTGGTTCTGGTGTCTCTCATCTTTCTCTAGACAATACACCATAGTTTCTCTCTGGAGTTCAGTTCAGATGAGTTTGCTGTCCAACCAAGCACAGCGATACCATGGTCATTAGAACAGGTATTGGTACTTTTGGCAGGTGCCAAGTCCTGCTGGCAAAGGAAATCAGCATCTTTACAAAGTTCATCACCAGAGGGAAGAGCTTTAAAATTTCCTGGCGACAACGGACTGACATTGGACTTTAAAAAAAGAACAAAACCAAACAATCATTATTTATCAGACATTAAAAACACTTATCAGACTTTGCTTCACTGTGCTTTTCTGCTCTGGTAAGACATTTCTGACCTTGTCTCTGGATCAGGAGTGGCTCAA
Organism: Fundulus diaphanus; assembly: GCA_037039145.1. Lineage (NCBI taxonomy): Eukaryota > Metazoa > Chordata > Actinopteri > Cyprinodontiformes > Fundulidae > Fundulus > Fundulus diaphanus. Next base: position 26,810,445 of record CM073138.1, read on the forward strand.
CACCAGGAATGTGAAGGCTAAGGTCCACGTCCTGAATATGTCTGTCTGATGTGGCTCTTGAAGCACTGACTCCAGCTGCTTTCCTTAACAATGCCCCCAAAGCTGAAGCTTTCAGTGAAGCTTGTGCACCTTTTCTACCAAACTTTTTTCTTCCTCCAAACTTTCCATTTATATCTTTGGATACAGCATTCTGAACAGCCAACTTCTTTAGCGCTGGCGTTTTGTCGTCAGGTGCTAGGCCACTGTTATTAGTGTTCCCCATGATTATGTAGCCCAACGCCTAGCATTTCTGTATCAAAGCCTTTCTTTTTATTGCTCTTGTCTGATATTCTAACTACCTGAAAAAAAATCATTTAGAGTTTTCATTAACTATAAGCCATAAGCATCCGAATTAACAGTATTGGTATATCTGTATTGGTAATTCATTGAGATTAAACATAAATAAATGTAGATGGCATTTCATAGCAGGAATAATCAATATAATGGATTATTTTAGCAGCGATATGAATAATTGTTGGTTTTCTGTCTTGATTAAATGCAGTTAAATCTTAGTATACATTTTTATTTTAAATTATTGAGTTAACACTTGTGGGATTTTTACCTAAGTTTATCATATTGTGCGAGCCTCGTTTTGATTGGTTTGAATTATGTGATTTACAAGAGCGCTCTGTTTTAAAGTCGTTTTATAATGTTATAAACCAGACCAAACCAATGCAAGGAAATCGATCTAATCTTAAATACATAATAATTACAACCCTACTAGGATTCTAGAATCATTCAGTGGTGGCAACATACAGCAGGTTTACACACAAAATAATGAAAATACCTGTGAATATTTATGGACTCTGCTGCACCAATGCATCGTCCTGCACTGGTTGCCTGTACACGTGGACTTTCCACCTGTTCTCTGTGCACCAAACGCCACAGGCTCCAACTCTGGGCTGCAATGACGGATCCAAATATAATTAAAAGTAACTCTGTTGGTCATATTTGAATCCGTTTTCGTCATCGATATGCTGTTATACTGAACGATGTGCGTTCCCGTTGCAGGGAATGCATATCTTGACAGGGCATGCCCCGAGTTAAAAACCCTTCCCCTCTCATGCTTCCCTCCACTCAGAACCGCCTCTAGCTAGTGGCAGCTTCGTGCTGCATTCAATGTTGTCGGACAAAAGAGGTTTGCAATTATAATGTCCGATAAGCCGATAATTGTAGCTTGAATTCAGAGATGCCAGCTGTGGTGGCAGCTGGGGTGGGAAGGCTTTCTTTTAAAGTGGCAACTGCCACCTTAAACCACCCAAGTAGAGCAGTCCCTGGTTCTCTGCTTGATAAGAATGATGATGTGTTCAGTACATAAGGTTTTCTTCCGTTTCCTAGAAAACTCTCTGTCCAGCAGAGAGCAATGACTTCTGAACCTTCTCTACACAGTAGCCTGCTGATAAACACACGCACAGTCATTTAATGTGAGAAAAGGGGATTGCATGCAGCAGAGGGTCGCCCCCATTTCTGAAGCTTGGCAGGACTACTGGCGCTAGAAAAATTAAGCCAAACCAGTCCTCGCAGGCAACGCAAACAGGTGTCATCCTACAGCTCATCTCTGAGCTGACTGAACCAGTCTGACTTGAATATTAAAGGGGACATATCATGCTTTTTAATGCCTTCCTTTCTACATTGAAATCATTCAGCTGTGGTCTATAGAAAGTGGAACTGCAATGCTTTGGTCTGAAGTCCTCGTTGTTTCCCCCGTCTTTTACCCCGGTTCCTTTAAGGCCTAGTCCACACGTAGCCGGATATCTGGGCAAACGAATACATTTTTACCTGGTTAGGCCTTTCATCCACACGTAAACGCTGTTTAACATCTCTAAAAACGAATGATTCTGAAAACTCTGGCCAAAGTGGAGATTTCTAAAAACTGTTTTTGAGCCTGCATGTGTTCATGACAACTCAGTTTTAGGGTCCGGCGCATCCGACGTCACACTGACAGTGGAGTAAAAAACGAATGCTGTCAAAGAGGTGCTGATTTCTACGTTGCGATTGACTGTTCACAATAGGAGTCTAATCAATGTTAAACTGACATCTTTGGTTGTTACCTCCGCACTGCACAGCATTTCCTGTCTTCACCTCGGTATCAAGACTTCACAGTAAAAGCATACATGGACAATTAGAAACATAACAGTTGGTTCAGACGCTTTTTATTTGTTCGTTTTTACAAGCCCAGCTGCTCTAATATGTTGAGGTGCCAAAGAGAAAAAGCGCTTGAAGGTCAGCTATTTTACACAGGCACAATGTTGTTCAACATCGCTTTTGTTTTGAAGGTTTTAGCTTTGCGGTACACTGCCCCCTACTCATCTGGCATGTTTAAAACGGTCAGTGGTGAATTTATACGGGTTTATGTGGATGAAAACTTTTCTAAAAATGATCCTGTTTGCGTGGATCTCCTTTGGATGCTCGATGTGGGGGAGATATTTGTATTTATAAAGACCCGGCTACGTGTTTACAAGGACCAAGAGCGTTCCACTCCACACTGTTCAGCCATTTTTGGAGTATGCTGGGGGACGGTGTAACGAACAACCAAACATTCTTTGATTAATCCACCTGTAGCTTTGGTATCCATCAGCTTGGGCTACAAAATGGTAATGAAAAATAAAAATGTCGAATTGGCAAAATTGGTAAGCCGGAAGTCTATGACCTTGTTTAGCCGCCCTGCAGTAAATACTGTGATGTGATTGTTAAAAAAAAAATTAAAAGATAAAACTGAACACCTTGAAAAACATGACCCACACAGAATACAAAGATATCTGCACAGCACCCAGAGAGGCTACATTTCTGCACTGCCACAGCCTCCAAATACGCAACACAATGTATTTAACGGCAGAAAAATGGATTTGCGTGATATTGCCCCTTTAGATAATGCAAAAGCTCCCAGGTATGACATCTGCCAGGTTCTGATAGTTGAGAGCAGTATATTGAAACCTAATGTTTTATAACAGCTTACGGCATATTGAAGACATTTGATGTTATGAGATGTTTTTTACCAAATTGTGAACCTTGGACCCGGTCCAGTACAAGGGAGCTTCCTGTTGCTTCTTTAGGCTGAGAATGGCCAAGGCCTCAGAGTCAGCGGCAAAGTTTGATGATTGGGTGGCTGATCTGCTTCACTGTTTGACTTAATCTCCAGATATGGTATTCCTCATACCTTGGTAGTAAGGAGTCATTATTTGACCTACTTTACATTGTTATGTGATTGACTGAGTTGCTATTTGTGTTACCAAACAACTGAAAAGCTATACATAAAAAAGTGGCTGTTTGAGTTCAGCTCTTAAACTCGGACAGCAGGAAAAAAAAATCTGCTGTTGACAAATCCATGCATACCGTTAAACAATGTTTTACACGTGAACAGATTTCATTGACGCGTTGTGAACGTTTCACTGAGCAAAGCCAAAGGTGGTTCAGAAAGAAAGAACAGGTGCGTAATCAATTCTGCATAGCCTTCAATTTTTACTCACGCATTTTGTTGGTCACCTGAACAGAGCGGCCAGTAGAGAGAAAGGATGGTACAATGCATTATGTCACACAGTAGAGCTGTGTAAATGTAGCTTTCCATAAAGCTTTCCAGTGCATGGGTTTATAGCTATCTTGTTCAGTTGCAAAACATGCAAAGGTTAGAACATGTTAACACCAAACTGACCAACTCACTGATTTCAGCACCAGATGTGTTAAGAGCTTTCTCGGTTAGCTGCTTAAATGTTGAGAAAGATGCATTGCATTATAAAAAATATATTAGTGGAGGAATGTTTAAAAAATGAAAAGTGGGACAAAAACAGATCAAAATCCAATTTTCACATTCAAAGAAAAGATTCAGTGCGATTTTTTGGTTTTAATCCTTGACTGTTTGCCTGCTGAACCGGCTCAGAGCCAAATGCACAGTGTGAAGCTGCCAGTGCAAGCTCAGAGAAGCAAAGTTAACCATTTACAGATTGGCCCTGGCAGGTTGCACACAGCACCGAGCAGAACGGCAATCAGGCGACTGTGACCGGCGCAGTCAGCGTCAAGGTGCAGTTGCCTCACGCATAAAAACGTGACAGGCAGCAGGACTTTGTATAAGGAGGTTTCACAAGCAAAATCCCTGAAATATGCATTTAGGAAATGCTGAGCTGCAGTGACTAGACAATTTTCCAGATGTTCGCAGCGAGCAAATTATCTTACGTATCTTCTTTTTTTAAAAAGTGGAATGTGTTGTTCCAGCCCCGGGTCTTTTCCGTACTGCTCTTATCTAAGATACAGATTATTATGCAAATCAGGCTTCTGTAGCTCTGATATATCTAAGTTGCCTGAAATGGCAGGGTTGTAGTACTAGTACCACAACACAAAAAGGTACGGCAATGGCAAAGGGTGCTTCAGTCCAGTCAATTTCAAATGTTTTCATTTTAAATAGCTACATAGCTTTGCGGCTGATTTTTTATTCCATCCATCCATCCATTTTCTAACATGTCTATCCCTTGTGGGGTCGCGAGGGGTGCTGGTGCCTATCTCCAGCTGTCAATGGGCGAGAGGCGGGGTACACCCAAAAAAGTAAATATTCAGCATTGGGTTTAATCAGAGGAAAGGAAAGGACTCCCCAGAAAGAAGAAAAAAAAACTTTAGGGCAAGAAATGCTTTTTTGCAACAGGCAAAAATTATGAGAGGCCGCCCGAGATGCACACATTTTGCTCTCCTGGTAGAAAAAAATATGTGAAAAGCCATAAAATAAACTAAAAAGCTAATTTGTCTAACACTTCCTTTTTGCGGTCTGCAAATCCTCGTCACAGGACAACACTTGAACTCTGCTGCAACAACTCTCCCTGGACCTTCTCGCAACACTCAGGATGCTGGACCGTGGAAAAACCTAAAGGAGCCACAGCTCACCATTCCAGGACCCCAGATTTTCCTCAGCACAAGATTTCGCAATAAAACACTTAAACTACCTCTAAATCTTGGTCTGCTTTGGGGTCCAGCAGTTTAGCTCTCGACACCAGACCTAAATCACGCAGAAACCCAGTGTGGTGAGCTGCAGTGAAGAGAGCATTAAAAAAGAACAAGAGATTGTACAAAGTGGAGTCATCAATGATTGTTTTTCTATGCCTTGACCTCGTAAAGTCTAACTGGCAAAGGGGGATATGTGCAAAGTAACGATAGAAGGGTACCAATAATCTAATACAAATATTAAAAACTAAATTAATGTGCTCAGATTTTTTTATGTACATCTGCAAAAAAGGATTAGGCTAGTTTAGGGGGGTTCACACCTTTTCACTAGGGGTGCCATGTCCTAACAGAGACACACCAGGCCAGTCACACTGAATGCACAGTGAACTTGAACGAAATTAAATAATTTCGCAACGCACTATACTGACAGATCAACCCATAGCGCAATAAAAACACCAAAGTTACGCAAGTCGCAGTGGTGCATCCATCAGGTATGGACCACTCACTGTTTTTCTCCCCCCAGATTTATTTTAAATCAAATGCATCCAATTATTTATTGGGTTCTTTCGGTGCCAATTATCAGTGATGAGTCCAAATCGTCAACAAACGGCGCAGAGTAAAAGTTTCAATTCCCCTTTAGGACTCAGCGCACATGTTCAGGAAATAAACGTGAAAACCAAAAAAGAAAAAAAAAAGGATTTAATGATCGTGCAGGACTGCGTGCATGAATTCAGTCACTGTTATAATAATTCGCATCACACGCGCTACGCTAAAGATCGCAAATACTTGGACAGTTATGTAACAGTGATTTCTTCTTATTTCTGTCCGGAGTGCGCGTCAGCGGGAAGCTGTTTACTGACGCAGCTGCTGCGGATCTAAACTCACCCAGCTGTTCACAACACGGCAGCGCGAATCCACGCGGAAGCGGGGGTTCGGGTGGCTGTCCGGGCAACAGATGAGCTCTCCGGTGACAGGCAAGTAGCAGCCTTCCGTCCCCCCGTGTGTCTCTTTGAGGAAGCCGTCCGTACCATGCTTTGTCAAAAAGCAGAAATGAGCGGAGTTCAAAGTGCAGCGGCAGCAGGAGACGTCGTCTCTGCGGGCAAACGTCCAGCGGGATGCGTTTAGAGGGCGGGGGAAATAATTCTGCACCTACGTGACTCTGCGACTTTCTACACTGAAACGCAGCACGTAAACAGAGCGGGGCAGCATTCCTCAAACTGAAACTGAACTGCGAACTCCAGCCGGCAGCTGCACGGCTGACTATAAACTGCTCCAGGAGGGGGACGCAGCCAATGTTTCAACACGTTACATATTTACACATGTTTTGACTGGAGGAGAATTTAAATTTCCAAAGTGCGGCAAGCTTTTGGATTCGACTGTTTGGCTGGTTTGCGTATTCGTCGCCTTCCAGTGAGTGCGAGTCTCCACAATTGCTTCTCTAGAAAAAGAAGTCTTAAAACACCTAGCGCAGCAAAAATATTCTGATTACACAACGATTTTTTTTAATAAAGAGCCCTCAATACATTGTTTTAATTACAAACTTCGATGTTTGTTTGAATTAAACTGATATTTTGGATTGTTATTTTATTAGTTGTTCCAAAACCTGGAGAGTGGTCCCAAGGGCAGGTTTAATTTCCCTCTGGGATTATTAAAGTATGTCTGATTCTGATTAAAGTACTTCTTGATTCTGAGATCATACAAGTTGCTAAATGTTAGAAAGTTCACATATTATGACCTGAGGATTTAAAAAAAAAAAATTCGATGAAAAAGTGGATTTTTAAGGCTTTTTAGCTCAAGGCTCATAAAAAAATGTTGCATGACCGATGACGTAATATGTGGGTAGGCGTTGATCTGTTGACATGGTAACAAGATACTTCCTGGTTGCAAACTAGCTTTCTCAAAGACAAATAGATGGATTAAACATGGCTAAAAAGTGTGTGGCTTATGGTTGGTCAAATACCAACAAGTATAATGTCTCTTTACACACATTTCCGAACCCAAAAAGTCCCGGTGTTGTGCGAAATTCAGTTCCCCTGTGAAAATCTGTTCCCCTCTGTGTCGGGAGCTGCAGCCAGAGAGGCGGGGTTTCACGGCGCTTCTGATCGGTTTCTCGGTAAAACAACTCATATAATCATGTCAAGATTGTAACATTCAGTTTAATCGGCAGCTGTTGTTTACAAAATTGTAAAATAAAAATAAACGCTGTCTTCATGCAGCTGAAATGTCCATATTCTCTCCTCACTCATCGCACAGTGAAGCGGAGAAATCTCGCCGTCATCACAGCAGCCTGCTGAGAAGCGACATGCTCTCTACACGGCGCTGCTGTGCTGAGAGGTAGTGAGCGGCATGAGGGTTCCGAACCGAAACCCCCCCCCCCCGAAGAATATGAGCGCCACGGCGCAACAGATAAATGCGCGTCCGCTCTCAGAGCGCTCACGTCTAGATTATTTAGTAAAATTCCGGGAACATATAATGCTGAAATTAATGCTATGGTTTGTGCTAAATGTACATCTTTTTTAAGTGCTGTTTTGGCGGATTTCAGCCATCATAAACGATGCCAGACAATCGAGCTTCAACGAGTTGTTTCCGTGTTTACATCCGAACTGTCAGCCATGACCGCGGTCCCAAGGTGCTTTTTATGAGCACCAATTCCAATTATACATTAGCAAACCATTCCATTTATTCTCCTAAAATGTTTTTCTCAGACTTACCCGAGTCGTAACAGACGCTTGCGCTGTCTTTCGTGTTAAAATCATCACTTTGTGAATCGCCATCTGAACTTCTCGTGGTGTACTTCATTGAACTCTCTGTAGCGTAGCCTGGGCAACGCCCACAAACTACGTCATCGACCCAAAGTGTGGATTTTCAGCCTAGCGGTCGCCGAGGGACAATTTTAAGTCCTTAAAAAAACTTTTAACGACGCAATCACGATCTTAATGCTACATTTTTTGAAAATATGGTCACTAATGCATGTATTTCCGAGTTGGTCGATCTCAGAATCAAGAAGTACTTTAAAGGAGCATAGCTAAATAGCGTACCGCGCACGTGACGTCACCGTCTCAAGAGCAACGCCCCTTTTGCCGCTTAGGTAGGGCAAACAGATAGAGAACGCACGTAGCAACCAGCAACAGAACCAGCGATATGACCGACTTTGCAGCCATTAAACTTTCCCAAGACGATGTCCCAGGCGCACGGTTTACTGGTTGCACAGTCGAAGAACACGCCAACCCTCAGCTCAAACGATGGCTTGAGTGTCGAGGGCTTAAAAAGACCGGAAAACGGGCCGAGTTGATCGAACGGTAAGCTTTGTTTTTTTTCCTGCGCGACGTTCATTGTGTCGTCTGCCGTTTTTTTTTGTTTGTAATCACCGTCCAGGAATCGGTATATGTTGCCAATTGGTAGCTACAAAACAACTGTTTACATCTAAGTCAATATCGCGCGACAGGATAGACACGCAGACACGACAAAAGTGTAACAAAGGATAGCTCGTCTCGTCGTGAGCTGTTCGACGCATGAGCAGATTTAAGCTTCAATAAAACACCAAAATACTCTTGCCTGTTCACTACTTGATGTCGCTGGAATTGGGTCAGGATGTTCTTTGGTTGGGCCCTTTCCTCCGACAAAATGCTTGCTACATATGTAGGTGAATTTGGTAACTTTTTCCCAGTTGAAACGTTGTGTAGGCCGCCCGCACCGGTGTACCCATCGCACACATTTCTCCTTGGCACTCTTGAATTTCGGGAAAGTAATGAAGAAAACATCCTTCATATGCGGACGATCAGCGTACCTCGAGTCGCTGTTGCACGTTCCATAGCAACAATGTTTAAAAACCATGGTCTTAGATTGTGGAAAAAGCAGTCGTTTAAACGAGTAAAACCTAGGCTAACGCACGTGTCTTTTACAGCGAAACAGCGGCGGACTATGCAAGTTTGCCCTACCGCGTACCACGTGATGTGACGTCATCGTGACGTTACGTTTCTATAAATAGCTCGCTCGCGGTACGCTATTCCAGGATTTTTGCAGACTTCTGCCCCCTCTGGTGACAAGTTGAAATGACACCAGTGTTGTGCACGTGCATGGGAGAAGAGGAAAGGCATCTGCCGCTGGAACTGCACAGGTCTTTTATTTAGAAGCATAATGTCTTCTGAGGTACGAAAGCTATAAATGTTGTAGTTAGCCCGACGCTAATGCATCAATTATGGCGGAGACTCAACAGAGTAGCCAGGTGAACGACAGCGCATCACACCAACTCGCATGCACAGAGGATTCGGCCCAAATCGCTCCTTCATGAACTGACTAATCCAGCCTATGAAAACTAAATTTACATGTCAGGCAATTGTAGGGGCATATGAATACTATTTAACTTCAAAACTCACACTATGCACCTTTAAAGGAGTCTTGTCACTTTCTATGACTTTATGAATATCTTTGCCTGTAGCTCACTCTGGTTGCATACAAAAGTTTTCTAATTGAATGATCACACCTTGGTAGGTTATTATATTTCTGTGTTTTACACTCTTTTCCTCTATTTGTTAGTAAACAAAGTGCTTTTTGTATATTTACCATAGCAAGAGCATGTGACTGGAAGTATGATGCGGGATGCGCACACTGAGTAAACAAGGAGGGGTAACGGAGCCTAACCCTAGCAGCGGCCATAGGAGGTGCGAAAAGAAAGAGGTCAAGTAACCCTAACCTTGTAGAACGAGTCGGGCTTTGACCACGCTGAGCTGTCAAAATACGTGACTAGGCCCCTTTAAGGTCTTTCTCTGAAATCAAGTCAACAATATCAAACTACAGATATTCCACAAGATAAAAGAAAGTACTCTCAAGCAGATTAAAAAACTATATATTTTGTTCTGTGCCATTAAATCTCTGTTTAATTGCACTACTGCTGTAGTCATCTGAGAGTTGGGATTACAGCGCTTTTTCATTGTTATTTTAGCAATTGGACACTAAAAAGTTTGGTAATGGCTGCTTTTCAGAACCACCGTGGTACAACTTTAGCTGCCAGTCTTTTGGGTATGTCTCTAACAGTTGTACCCTTTTTCTTAGTATAGTGGCCAAAGCTCAGTCAGATCTGATGGAGAGCTCGTGTCAACATAATGTTTGAACAGAGATTCATAAATAGATTTAGATCGGGAGCCAAACTAATGTCTGAATATACTTTGATCTAAACCATTCCAGTGTAGCTCTGGCCCTATGTTTAGTGTTTGTTTTCTTGCTGGACGACGAAGCCATGCCCCAGTCTTAAGGGTGTCACCCTCTAGCAGGTTCTCTTCCAGGATTGCTCTGTGTTGGGTTCCATCCATCTTCTACTCAGTTCTGAACAGCTTCCTTGTCTCTGCTAAAGGAAAACGTTCCCAGTGTGATGACAGGTAAACACACACACACTTATTCATATTTTTATTAGTTGAACATTTTGACTACTTTGTATCATTTTCCTCTTACTTCACAGTCATGTGCTATTTTGTGTTGGCCTATCAAATAAAATCCTAACATCTTAAATACAATGAATTTTCGGGGTTGCAATGTGACATGTGAACTCTCTTCCCAGGCCTGCATTCAGTCTCCATGCTGACCAGCTACTGCAGTGGCAGACTGGTGGTAATAGTCTCTTACTTTTTCCTGTCTTCAGCTCCATCAATCTTCACATTTGCTCAGAAAAAACTTAAATCCCTTTAACTGCAAAAGTAAGGCGTCCCCACAGCATGATGCTGCCACCACCATGTTTCGCGATGAGGTACATATGCCAGTATGTAGAAATGCCAGATTTGCTTATATTTTTCTTTAAAATTAAAAATTAAAAAAAGAATTGCAGGAAAAACATCTGAAATTTACTGTGAAACATTGTAAAACAAAGAAAATTAGACGCGTTCCTCATTACCTTCCATGTTGAATGTGCCTTTTACTTCAAACAGTGATGTATTCACCACAGTAACGCTTTCATGCTTTAGCAGCGTTAATGCAAAAGTGCACACAGACCTTTCTGTAGGCCCCCCTTCATATGCTTCAGGACAAATTCTGATTACGCTGGAGTTCATCTTTAAGCGGAAAGAATCGGCCACAGCTGAGTTTAGCAGTAGGAAGGGGGAAAAAAGCGTGGAAAAAGATCAAAGATGCAAAATCGTGGGAGCGATGTTTCTCTCTGCAATGCAGCATCCTTTCGTCTATGTTAATAAAAACCCTTTTCCACAGCCACCTGCAACAGATGTTTGGCAACAAAACACAAAAAATGACAGCAGCTAATCTTTCAGGTTGTTGGACATAGTTTTAAATTTTGCACTGTTGGACTTAATTTGAAAGTAGACTGACAGGAAAGAGGGTTGAATGAGAGGGGGAAGACATGACCCATTGGCTGGGACGGCTGCGTCGAGGACTGAGGCCTGCATACATGGATTGTGCCCCTGCCCCACCACCACGCCCCGTTATGTATATTTTTTTAAAAAGTGCTAACAATAAAGCAGCAAGCGGTGAGCTAACACAACATCACGCAGAGACGCATCACGTCTTTTACACTGGTCTAAGAAGGCATGTCAACTTAAAGGTTTACCTTTACAGCTGAATTATAGACAAATATCTGAAAAAATATTCTTATTTAATTTTTAGACTTTCTCTTAATTAACTTTCGTAGTGTATGCAGTTTGTAATGCTGGACAACAACCTTTTCTTAATTTTTTCCAACCGTGCAGTCTGTCCTCTAAAGTTTGCTTTTGTACTTTGTAGAATGAGCCAACCTATGGTGTAACATTTACCTCAACTGTGATTTGGGATATTGCTCAGACCACTGTTTACTGGACGAATCACATCTGCAGAATTATAGGCCAATCTCCAACCTGCCATTTATCAGTAAAGTTATTGAAAAATAACCAACCACGTTGACGTTTTTCAGTCTGGTTTCTGTGCTCACCACAGTACTGAGACCACCCTCGTCAAATATTTCAATGATATCTACATAAATACAGACTGTGGAACAACAACAGTGCTGGTACTGTTGGACCTCAGTGCAACATTTGATATATTATTAAAGCGACTGGAGAGCTGGGTCGGACTCAATTGGTTCAAATCCTACCTAAAGAACAGGGACTTCTTTGTCAATAGGTAACTTCTCATCAGAGTGGACAAAAGTCACGTGGGGTAACCCAAGGTTCAATCCTGGGACCCCTTCTATTCAATATCTATATGCTCCCACTAGCTGAGGTCATAACAAGAAACAAGATTAGTTGCCATAACTATGCAGATCATTCACAGCTCTACATTACGATGTCACCAGGTGACTCTGAGCCCATCCATGCACTGAACGTTTGCTTAAAACAAATCAATGCATGGATGTGCCAAAACCTTCTCCAGCTGAACGGAAACAAAACTGAAGTTATTATCTTTGGACCTAAAGAGGAACAAACTAGAGTCAGCATGCAGCTTCAGTGATTACAACTAGTGATCAGGTCCAAAATCTGGGTGTAGTGATGGACTCAGACCTGAACCTTCAAAGACACATAAAGACAGTTACAAAATCAGCCTTCTATCACCTGAAGAACATTTTGAGGATTAAAGGACTGATGTCCCAACGAGATCTAGAGAAACTCATCCGTACGTTTATCTTTAGTCGCATCGATTACTGCAACAGTGCTTTCACAGGTCTGCCCAAAAAATCAATCAGACAACTGCAGTTGATCCAGAACGCTGCTGCTCACGTTCTCACTAAGACTAAGAAAGTAGAGCACATCACCCTGTTTCTAAAGTCCTTACACTGGCTCCCTGTAGCACAGAAAATATACTTTAAAATACTTCTGTTAGTTTATAAATCACTGAATGGCTTAGCACCAAAATAGACTAAAGACCTGTTGTTGATGTATCAATCCTCCAGACCACTCAGATCTTCTGGTTCTAGTCTACTCTGCATACCCAGAACCACACATGGAGAAACAGCATTTAGTTCCTATGCTCCACAAATCTGGAACACAAATCCAGAAAACTGCAAAATAGCTGAAACACTGAGTTCCTATAAATCAAGACTGAAAACCCGCCTGTTTCGAGTTGCGTCCGACCCATAATAACAGGACCATTGCACTTGATACAATTTAATGTTTGTTACTGGTCTCACAATCAGTGACTGTTTCGATGTGTATACAATGTTTTTATATTTTCATGATGTACAGCACTTTGAACTGCCTTGCTGCTGAAATGTGCTATACAAATAAACTTCACTTGACTTTCTAGAGGGCTGGATAGATATTCATCAGATAAAAAAAAAAAAGTTTTTACCAATACAACAGAGGCATGCAGATATACATTGTAAAGAGTTTTGAACTTCAACACCAGACATGTCAGAGATAAAGTTGAGGAGAAGTTTGAACCAGGGTTAGTTTATGAAACAATTTTGCTGACTTTGCACATGTCCTGGAGGACTGTTTAATTCATCATCCAGATATGGAAAGGGAATGACGATCTGCAAACCTACCAGAAAATGGCTACACACCTCCTAGGGAAAAATGGCATTAACCACATAAGCAGTCAAAAGGGCTCCTCCAGACGCACACCACAAATCAGGTCATTACAGTAGCAAACATACTTTGAATCGTCTTGTTACTGAAAATTGCTACATAAATAAACTTGCCTTGCAATAATAAAGCCATAAGGTTCACCTTCCATCAGGTTCATGACCCTAACACATACTTTATAATGACAACTCATATAATACTACAATAAAATGCATGTACCGGTAGTCGAAACATGACAAAATGTGTAAGTTCAACAAGCATGAATAGCCTTGCAAGCCACTTTAGATAAAACTGGGCCAAAACTTTTGCACCCGTGTCTTGGCCTAAGCAACATATGCTTTAAAGCTTTGTAATACAATATAAAACTTTTAGAGTTCGTTTTTGTCTTTTTCTCTCCACATTTCCGTCCAGCGCAGAACAACGTGCAACCGAGGCGACTACAGAGAGCAGAGCAAACAGAATTAATTGGCACACAAAGGTAGTTAATGCAGTAAATCGAGCTTAACAAGTTGACACCCTACACTTCATGTGTAATCATGGCTTTGTTTAATCGTGGATTTAAACATTGATTCAAAGGGACAGAGCAAACCTTGGGTTACCTGTGAAACTTGCCGGGGCAAGTCTAAATTGTTTGGCTGTACTCAGAGACACCCAGTTCCTAATAAACTTGGCTTGCAAAGTAAGGACAGGGCTTGGGCAAGCACATCAGTATTAGGTTTGTGAAAAGGCTCAAGTACATATAACCATACCCGGCTGGGAACCTATTTTGTGGTATCAATACATTTACCGGAAAATCTCTTTAGGGCTTTGGCTGTAACTTGTCTGTAAAACAACAAAGAAACGATGCACTTGCACTCAGCTGTAATCGATCGCCACTGTGATGGAGGATGCGAGCATTACTGAAGTCGTTTGCTCCGACATCTTCTCTGAGCTCCCTCTGAATGGAGCCTCTTCAGACACTGACAGAAACAAGCTGCCGGGGCTAGCTGTTTCAAATGATGATATCAGCATCGTTTGGAGCAAAGAAGTAAAAACTGTTTAGTGAAATATTCAACAGCCATAGGTCAGGGACTTTCCTCTAGCCAACCTTCCAACCAATCAACTTGCAGTTTCTGTTACAGCTTCCAGAACTGTCTTCTTCTGGACGCTTGAGTGATTTCCTTGTGTCCTGTGAGGGAAATGTCAAACAGCTCAAGCGTCAGTGAGTACGTCCTTGCCTGACATGATTAAAAATGTAGGAACTTCATGACTTGCAGAGGTAACAAAAGGAGTGCCCTCAATGCAGCGTCAGACATAACTTCTTATGTTGAAGCATTGCAGAAATTTGATTGCCTCAAAAATGTTTAACAAATTCCAAAGTTTTCTGATTAAATACAATAGAGAAATGAAATTTAAGAAAGTGGAAACATTGCTGGAATTCTGATTCAAATTGAATTGAATTTATTTATTTCAAACAATGTTGCTAAAATAATGGTACAATAAAAACAAAATGCGAAATGTCAAAGAAGACAAATTATTCCAGCTAGATGTTTGAAAAAGTAAAGGGAAAATGTTTATACTTTTTTTGTATTCCCTCCCCTTTATTAGGGTTCCAAGCCCGCAGCGCAGGCGAACGGCTATGCCGTTCGTCTGCTCTGTGAGCAGAGAACCCTATTGTTTTTCGTCTGTTTTTAAATTATTTATTATTATTATTACGGGTAATTATTATTCTCCGCTAAAACGCGTTGGGCGGCCCATGCGGATTTGTAACGAACCTATTGAATCAGGTATCCAAGTACAGAATGTGCACCGCTACTCAAACCCAGAAATTCAGACCCCTCAACAACTAGGGGGCGCTATAACAAAGGACAATGCGTTTTGGCCTATAACCACCAAACTACTGGTCCCACACTCAAAAACTTCACATCACTTTGTTTATTGGATGATTCTGCAAAATAAAGGGAATTGGCACACCCTTCGTTTCCCAGCTAGTTTTCGCGCTACATGGCTACAAAGGTTAAACCTTTCTTGTTTAACTCCTCGTACATTTTTTATGCAATCCGCGCAAAACTCCATATATAACAGCGTAATGGACAAATAAAAAAAGTGAACGCGCCGGATTTTTGAATTTTGACTTTTTCGAAAAGTAACGCTAAAATAAGTGATTGTTAGCTAGCTAGCTCTAAATGTAATTGCTGATTATTCTAAAACCATAACAGATTTTGACATGTCCTTCATAACCCATAGTCCAAATAAGATTTTGCACATGTGACCCGCGTTTGAGGATCGTCCATCGCTAGGGGGCGCTGTGATGTCAAGAAATCTACTACGCAAGAATGGCTGATCGGATTTTTACAAAACCTTCTTCATCCCCTTCCAGTCATACCCCTGAACTCAGGTATTAAATATGGTAATGATTAAAACAAGTGGGCGGGGCCTATTTCCAAAAGTGTTAAAAAACCTGGAGAATAATAAAAACAATAAAGTAAAGAATAAAAAATGCTTTAAAATCAATTTTTTGATCCCAGATTTTCAGGATGTATTCTGTGAATAAGGTGTAACAATTCTCTCACTGCATGTATTGTTTTTTTTTGAAGTGCTACACTCTGAATTTTTAGAAGTTTGTAAAATGGAGAAATCAATGTATTTTCCACAAATATTGTTCAACCCCCCAAAATATGGCCTCTATTTGTAAAGCACATGCAGAATAAATATGGATTTCAGTTTGGTAAAAATCCAGGTGAGTTTGACCAATTTACAAGACTTTGAAAATAAATGGTACAAGACTATAAAGTTTAATATTTTATTTCTCTGAATCCATTTTTTTAATGACCATAAAAAGAATCCTGTGGTTAGATAAAGCACTCTTTGAGATCCATGAATATTTTCAGAATTTTAGAGCCAACCGTTGATTATTAACGAATTTATGAAGTTTGTGATCAGTTCACAGCTTTCATCATCCAGAGCTCTGACTGCAGAGCTTTGAACAGGGCGGCCATTTTGCCCATATTTGGGCACATCACAGGAAGTGACGTCAAAGCAGCCATCTTAGGTCAGACCAAGCTGCCATCTTAGGTCAGACCATAGAGAACACAGACATGAATACGTAGACGCCGCGTCCTCGGTTGAGAGGCGTGCCGACAGAGCGGCCATCTTAGGTCAGACCAAGCTGCAGTCAGACAGAATACAAGTCATTACAGGAAAATGTACTTTATGTTTTCAGACACTCTGAATCCGGTGAATTCTCACCCGATTTCCAGATAAATCAACTGACTGAAAACGTCACCCCTTTAGGGGCTACATGGGACCAATTGATTGAATTAAATTATTGTCTAACTTAATAAATAATTTCGATTTTGTATTGAAAGTAAGCAAACTTCCAGAGCTACGTCCCAGGAAGCCCGACTTTTACTCCGCTTATGGGTGCGCAAATAAAAGGACACTAGGAACCAGATCCTGGGGAATTACCTTCCATAAGTAAGATTTTATGATAGATAATCCTCATGCTTTACAGTTACAGTGTTTCCGGCATAAACACAATATGTGCTAATTGGTACAGCGATGGAAGTAGAGAAAAGTACATTAAACACCAAAAACAAACAAAATGGTCCTAAATTACTGGATAGACATGATTTGTGGGGAGTGGGGGGGGGGGAAGCCCGTGCTGAGGGTGATTAGGTTTTTTGTTGATTTCTTTTTGTTGATAATTGCTGTTGTCTGTAGATCGGTGTCTGTGTATATAGCTTAAATATATATATATATATATATATATATATATATATATATATATATATATATATATATATATATATATATATATATATATATATATAATATTGGAAGAATTTTAGAGCAAACTGTTGACTTTTAAAGAATTTATTTATGAATTTAAAGAGATTAACATTTCAGAAATGTGCCCATGTAGGGATTTAAAATTTCCAGTAGATGGCAGTATTTGATTATATATGGATTTTTTACACACACACACACACACACACTTATATACATAAGCTTTACATTGAATGTAGCTAGTTGCGGAGCCAGAGGGGTGGCAGGGGTGGCATTTGCCACCCCCAACAGAGCCCTTGCCACCCCCTACTGCCACCCCACTGGAAATGGTAATTTTAACATATAATACTTATGAGATCGGCAAAGATTTGCCAGGAAAACTAATTTCCGACTGTCCCTGAAGGCAGCCCATGCAGTAGCAGCCTACATGCTGCGCACTGACGCTGTTCATTGGTTAAGCTGACATGTGGTTCCTGCTTGATCCAAAACACACCCGTGGCTTTAGAGTACACCGTTGAGGAGTTTTGCAGGTATTTACAACATTTTACCGCTCAGCGGTAACCGCTGTGTTACCTTCCTAATGAAAGGCGGCACTTGTCATACATTTCTAAAAAGAAAAAAAAAAATGGTTGTGCACCGCTCCGTCCGTAGTGCCTCGTTTATTATATTAGCCATGCTAGTGCTGATAGATCGTGTTTTAGACAGATTCTTTTAACATATGTTTGAGTGCACATGCTGCCCTGTAATGTTTTATTAATTTGGCCAGGATATATCTCCCAGCTCTTGCTTGAAATGTGTGTGGTAAGAATATGTGAAATACCATTGTTAAGTTTATAATGACTGAAATGTAAATAGGCTATGTCATATGAAAGCTTTGAATTATAACCTAACTAGTTATATTAATTAATTTAATCTATTTTTAATTTAGTATTATTTTAGCTAGCTACAGAAAACTAAAAACTATTGTTTATATAATATTTAAAATAGTGTTGTCTTTGCCATACAGTCATGGAGTCTAAATACCAGGCTGCCTTATTTTGTGTAGAGCCCAAATGAAGAGAAAAGAGAATATCTCACAGTTCTTCTTAAAGAGGCAAAAACCAGGACCAGACAGAACCCTGCAGCAGTGACCAACCTGGAGAAGCCAGCCAGGAGACACCAGGCCCAAGTGTATCACCAGCAGGTTAGAGGCTGTG
Organism: Fundulus diaphanus; assembly: GCA_037039145.1. Taxonomy (NCBI): domain Eukaryota; kingdom Metazoa; phylum Chordata; class Actinopteri; order Cyprinodontiformes; family Fundulidae; genus Fundulus; species Fundulus diaphanus. Next base: position 26,828,869 of record CM073138.1, read on the forward strand.
ACAGAGAGTTATTAAGTAGTAAAATCCAATAAGCCTAATTGTAAAGGTTAGCATGATGCTTTTTGCATTTTTTATTGTGTCTGTTTATGAACACAATTGAAACAAGTGGGCAGGGCCTATTTGCAAAAGTGTGAGAGTAGGGAGTAGCAAGATGGCGGCCAGTCACTAGGGGAGGTCACTGGCCGCCATCTTGCTACTCCGTTCTCACACAGAACCCCATAGCATTTGGTTGCAACAACAAGCAGTTTGGCTGTGTGAAAACGTTTCACAGGTAACTTTACAGTCAGTGGATGTTATACTTACTATACAAATTACTTTTGTTTAGGTAACACTTTATTTGTGCCTAAGATTTACATGATACTGTCATAAACAGAGGCTGCACAGTGAAGCAGTGAGAAGTGTTGTTGCCTTCTGGGTTCAATCACCTGGGTCTTTCAAATCCTCCCAGGTCTTTCAAATCCTCCCGGGTCTTTCAAATCCTCCTGGGTCTTTCAAATCCTCCCGGGTCTTTCAAATCCTCTGGGTCTTTCTGCATGGAGTTTGAATGTTCTACCTGTGCATGCGTAGGTTCACTCCGGGTACGCTGGCTTCCTCCCACAGTTCAATAACATGACTGTTAGTTTAATTGGCTTCTCTAAATTGTCCTTAGGTGTGAGTGTGTGCAAGAATGGTTGTTTGTCCTGTCTGTCTCTGTGTTGCCCTGTGACAGATTGCCGACCTGTCTACGTTAATGTAACGCAGAAGGTCTGGAGATGCTACGTTGGTGTAGCTTGTAGGACCTGAACAGGGGAGAGAGGAAGAGTCAAGTGTCACGGGGCCTCTGGGCCGTGTTAATAAGGCTGGTAGCGGATGGGAAAAAACTGTTTTTGTGTCGTGAGGTTTTGGTCCTGATGGACCGCTGCCTCCTGCCAGAAGGAAGTGTCTGAAATATTTTGTGACGGGTGTCACAAAATCGGCCACAATCTTCCCTGCACGCCTCAGAGTCCTGGAGGCTTACAGGTCCTGGAGAGATGGAAAATTGCAGCCAGTCACCTTCTCTGCAGACCGGATGACACGCTGCAGTCTGCTCTTGTCTTTGGCGGTGGCACCAGCGTACCAGATGGTAATGGAGGAGGTGGTTTAGACACACCTTCTCCTTCAAAGAGTTTTCTTAATTTTCATAACTATGACAATTGTAGATTCACACTAAAGGCATCAAAACTATGAATTAACACATGTGGAATTATATACTTAACAAAGTATGAAACAACTGAAAATATGTCTTATATTCTAGGTTCTTCAAAGTAGCCAACTTTTGCTTTGATTACTGCTTCGTACACTCTTGGCATTCTCTTAATGAGCTTCAAGAGATAGTCACCTGAAATGGTTTTCCCTTCACAGGTGTCCCCTGTCAGGTTTAATAAGTGGGATGTCTTGCCTCTTAAATGGGGTTGGGACCATCAGTTGTGTTGTGCAGAAGTCAAGTGGATACACAGCTGATAGTCCTACTGAATAAACTGTTAGAATTTGTATTATGGCAAGAAAAAAGCAGCTAAGTAAAGAAAAACGAGTGGCCATAATTACTTTAAGAACTGAAGGTCATTCAGTCCGAAAAATTGGGAAAACTTTGAAAGTGTCCCCAAGTGCAGTCGCAAAAACCATCAAGCGCTACAAAGAAACTGGCTCACATGAGGACCGCCCCAGGAAAGGAAGACCAAGAGTCACCTCTGCTGTGGAGGATAAATTCATCCTAGTCACCAGCCTCAGAAATCGCAGGTTGACAGCAGCTCAGATTAGAGACCAGGTCAATGCCACACAGAGTTCTAGCAGCAGACACATCTCTAGAACAACCGTTAGGAGACTGTGTGAATCAGGCCTTCATGTTAAAACAGCTGCTAGGAAACCACTGTTAAGGACAGGCAGCAAGTAGAAGAGAATTGTTTGGGCTAAAGAACACAAGGAATGGACATTAGACCAGTGGAAATCTGTGCTTTGGTCTGATGAGTCCAAAGTTGAGATCTTTGGTTCCAACCATCGTGTCTTTGTGCGACGCAGAAAAGGTTTAACAGATGGACTCTATTCAATTCAATTCAATTGTATTTATATAGCGCCAATTCATGAAACATGTCATCTCGAGGCACTTTACAAAGTCAAAATCAATCATATTATACAGATTGGTCAAAAATTTCCTATATAAGGGAACCAGTTGATTGCTTCAAAGTCCCGACAAGCAGCATTTACTCATGGAGAAGCATAGAGCTACAGGGAGAGATGTCTGCATTGTCCATGGCTTTGCAGCAATCCCTCATACTGAGCAAGCATGAAGCGACAGTCGGAAAAAAAACCCACCCATTAGCGGGAAGGAAAAACCTCCAGCAGAACTGGGCTCAGTATGAACGGTCATCTGCCTCGACCGACTGGGGGTTAAAGAATACAGAGCAGAGACACAACAAGAGAGACAAACAAGCACAGAAGCACACATTGATCCAGTAATCTGTTCTGCATTAGATAGTAATAGTGGGTGATCTGTCTTCTCTGGATGATGTCACAGTTAACAGAACGTCAGATCAGGTGTACCTATGAAGAAAAAAGAGAGAGCAAAAAGTTAAAAGCTGAAATGACAACAGTCATTTCAATGTAATGCAATGCAAAACTGCATTGCATCTACTTTTTTTAGACAAATGCAAGAAAGTAATAAATATTATGACATGCTTAATTGGAAGGGAGTGGGGAGCAGATAGATGGTGCTGCTGTAGAAGGTCGTGAGGATGGGCGGGGACAGGTGGGCTCTCCTCATCCTCCGCAGTAAGTGCAAACGCTTCTGTTCCCTCTTCTCCAGTGACATGGTGTTCACAAACCAGCTGAGGTTGTGTGTTATGTGCACCCCGAGGAATTTATTGCTGCTGGCCACCTCCACAGCTGAGCTGTTAATGAGAAGTGGAGCATGGCGAGGCCATTTCTTCCTGAAGTCCATGATGATCTCCTTCGTTTTCTCCACGTTCAGGATCAGTCCTGGTCCTGGTCCTGGCCGTTGTTGTCTCTAATCAGGCCCACCACCGTCGTGTCGTCTGCAAACTTCACGATGTGATTGGTGGTGAACCTGGGGACACAGTCGTGTGTCATCAGGGTGAACAGCAGGGGGCTCAGGACGCAGCCCTGAGGAAAGCCCGTGCTGAGGGTGATGACATCAGAGGTTTTCTGTCCGACCCAGACCAACTGAGGTCTGTTGGTGATGAAGTCTAGTAGGCAGTTGCGAACAGGTGTGCTGAAGCCCAGATGTTCCAGTTTTGATGGTGTTGAACGCTGAACTGAAGTCCAGGAACATGCTCAAGGGGGCAGTGCGTGGGTGGGCTTGGAACCCGTTAATAACTGCTTGCAGTTCTAGTTCTTTTTGTCTTTATACTGCATCTATAATAATATACATTGACTATATCATATATCAAAAAATATTCAAATAATAAAATAAGTATCCATCTCAATTAACATAAACTGCATGCCTTTCAAGGAAACTTTTTACCTTCTTGAATAATTAAACAAAACGTGACTGCATTGTTTAAAAGCAAGGATCAAACTTGAAAATACGAGATTTTACAACTGGTATATTTATGCATATAAATTGGGTAGTATTTATGCGTGGAATGCCTCAACATTTGTTACAAATCTGCTCAATATAACTAGATTGAAATTAACTTAGTTGAATACATTCCTACTGAATTTGTTGCAAAAATTCTAAGCTCTCCTCATCACTTGTCAAATCTCTGAGTAGATCCTTTATAAGGGTCCAAATTGTTTTTGTTTTTTTTATTTATTATTTTAGATCAAAAATTATATAAAGTTATATAAGGGTTCATAATAATGTCTGATGTAACATGTCTGAGTGGTTGAAAGATTGTATTAAGTTATTAAATGTCTGATGGAAGACTTCAAGAGGCAGTGGAATCTCCTCCATTGTCACTTTATTTTTAGATCTTTGTTGTTTAATTTCTCCCCCAGAGTCACAAAGCAGATTGTTTTGTCAGTAAGTATCATCAGTATGATTTATTTGCCTCGAACACGCACGCAACCCTCTACCCCCTCCCCTTCTCATCTTACCTTCAGCACAACAACATAGAAGCAGGACAGGGATTCCTCAGGCCTCTCCTGTGTTGTGCAATACTGCCACATATTTACAGAGTTACTTGAACTCTTTGTTTTAGTTTCTGCATGCTAGGCATCGGTTGGAGTGCTTCTCATTGATATGTTTTATGGACGTAACAAGATTTTAAACACAATTTAGACAATTTGTTTGATTACAAACCCAACCTTCTTTTTCCCCTGTTCTTCTCCTGCCCAATCCGTGTAACGCTGGTCTAGGAAGGTGTTGCTATTTGCTCACTCTGTAACATACATGAATCTATAAAAATATGGGTAATACTATAAAATAATAGTACAAATACAAAATGTAAATGCCACTGCCGAATGTGAATAACCATGTCAGTTCTATAGGGAAGTCCTGATCCGATGTTTTGGCCGGAAGAGAACAATTGATGTGGTGCTGCATTTCTATTTTGCAGACTACCCAAACTGTTTTTTTCTTTTTCTTTTGTTTTTTTGACAACTGTTTCTGGAGCAGGTGGAAAAAAACACGAGAAGAGGTGTGTTGACAGGATTCGGGAGGATCGAAGCCAAACAAATGGAACAAGTATTACCCAGAACAAACGTACTAAACGGTCGGTTTCATCTCCACGAAGTCCAGGATCTTCCTACAGGGATGTTCCTACTCCCCCTCGGTGCACCATGCCCTATGAGTCAGACAGGCAGACAGAAATAAAAATCACCAGCAGATACGATACCCGGATGAGTTGTAACTTATCTATGTGTAAGATATGAAGTTTTTCATCTTCTTATCGTGTTATCTTTAATGCAACCTACGAGGCGCTATGTTCCTACTGAACTGATCCTTTCCTTGTCTCTCTTCAGTGTGTTGTTTCGGGTCCACCAGGACGAACCTTTTCTCGCAACTAACATGCAAATATGCCATGATTAAGTTGTGACAGCTCACTCGCTTCAAGTAAGATGCTGATGTTCCCCCTATAAATACCTCAGCGGTGATGATCCACCTGTGATGAGTCAGCCTGCTTACATGGAATAGACTATTCAAGGTGTGGCACAGGAAGCGTACCTGTGTGCAGACACTCCTAAAAACACTGGTGCGAGTTATTCACAAAGTAATAAGTGCTAAGTATTCCTGCAGACAGGCTCAGCAAAATGCACCAGATGGATAAATAAACCCACGTTGTCCAATATCATTCTGATCAACAAGGGTTTCTGTTTCAAGTATTTCACTTGAGCGCTGACTGTGTCTAGCTGACACCTCGAGATTATATAAACCCTTTTTACTGCAACAGGAGAGAAACGACAAAGTGCCACGGCACAGTGACACAGCACTATTGGAGAGAGAGAGAAAGAGAGAGAGAGAGAGAGAGAGAGAGAGAGACCCTCATTCTGTGGGAATGTGCTGCCCTCTGCTGTTTCAACACAGAGACACAAAAAATGTGAGGAAAACCGCTTTGAAGGTTCCTGTAAACAAAACAAATCCACTTATGATGGAACAGGATCATAAAAGCATGAATCAGTGATTAATGTAGCTGTTTATTAATTAATCAGTTATTTACCATCTTATATGGTAGTTACTGCATGGCTGATAGTCATACTTTGCTTATAAACATGTAATAATTCAAAATAAAGAAGAAGGTTTTTAATTGGTTAGTTTTTAACTCAACTGTTAATCTGTGATACACATTGATTGATTGATTGATTTCTTTCTTTCTGTGCTTGTTGCGTAGAAAACAATCTACACATTTCTAATAATGTAGCAAGAGCTAGACTGGTGGTACCATGGAGATGAAACTCATGATACTTTTGGAATATAAAATGCTTATGTTACTGTCTATATTAAGAAAATTGTAACATTTCACTGCCTAATTGGAATTGAATCCGGTCTGCTACAAACCGGATACACAAAAACACAAGTTCATTTGTCCATTTGAGATATATGAAATCAGGCCCTGACTTTGGTATGAGTTTAAGACGGTTAAATGTATGAATGGAATTAGAAAAACTGAATGAAAAATGTTTATTTATTTGTTTTCAAATAGAAAATATATAAAGTGCACAGGTGAGAAACTAAGACATATTTTTATGGCATTGATGCTAAATAAGATATGCCGCTAAAAAGATAATAAATCAAAAGCAAATTCGCTTTTTCACATTTTAACTGTGAGCATATTTGAACAAAGGCCTTTTTACTGGAACTCAATATTTCCTCATTACAGAATAATGCAATTGCAAGAATAATATAACACTTTCTGTGATCTACTGCAGATTCCACATATTTATCTATTTGTTTATGCACTGTTTCATGAAGCATTGGTTTTTACATTAGTTTTCTGTGAGTAAAAGGTCATCGTGTCCCTGCCACTGTGATGGTCTGAATAAAATGCTTCTCTGCTTGTTAGACATTTACAGCTAGAGGAATTAGCATAGCTGTAACAAGATTGTGATATACCTTTTAATGATCTTTTTTTTTGCTAACAATTCGCTGATGTCAATCACAAAAACAGAAATATGAAACTACACATTGGGTCCAGATGAGGCAGAAAACAAAGCATAGAGAGGGAGAAACACGGGCTAAGAGATAGACGAAGAGCACGGTTGATGTACATCTGTCATGAATTATTGCAGCAAATGCCAGCGCTGCTATCCTGGCTTTAGAAAGTATGTGAGGAGGGGGTCGATGGGTCCGTCATAAACCCCCCTGTCTAATTCCTCCTCCTGTCTGACGCTCCTCTTTAATGACTGCAGGCGCACAAGCAAGCCATCCGGCTTTTCTCCACACACACAGACACACACAAATAGAAAACATCAGTGCTTTCTCTTAGACATAAAAACATACTCGCGCTTATACACACTCGCGATCCCCCTATGAATTCCTCAGGAAGGAGTCAGCCTTCTTCATTCTTCTGGACACAACTTTTCCTTAACAAGGTACTGATGGTCTTGACCTCCTCTTCAAACAAACCCTTCCCTTCAATCAGCAAGGATTGTGGAGCTGGGGCTCAGCTGAGGCCTGTGGGTATTGCAGAGGAAACGTCTTGATTCTCCTTGATTACTCCCTCCCACTTTCTTTCACTCTCTCTGTCTGTCTCTCTTTAGTCCCTGTCTTTCTGCCCCTGGTCTCCGAGCTCAAACGTCTCAGCCGCAGGGACTGCCTGCTTCGCCTCTTTCCTGTGTAAGGCTAAGGCCTTAAACTTTTCTTCTGTATCTCCCCTTGATGGTTTCCACATCCGGGCCCCACCTGAATATTTTGTGAGCAGAGTAGACTCAATGAGTTCATCAATTAAGATGAGAAAGGCATATAAACGCTGTGTTGTGTGAACTTTAATTGTGACCTTTTTTAACATTTAAGTTTCAACGTATCTGAAACTGAAAAGTTTCAACGTATATGTTTCAGATACCAAAATGCTGCAGCAAGAGTTCTGATGAAAATTAACAAGAGGGATCATATTTCTCCTATTTTAGCTTCCCTTCTTTGGCTTCCTGTTAAATCAAGAATATGATTTAAAATTCTCCTTCTCACAAATAAAACCCTTAATAACCAAGCTCCATCAAATATCAGAGCTCTGATTACCCCGTATGTTCCTAACAGAGCACTTCGCTCTCAGACTGCAGGTCTGCTGGTGGTTCCTAGAGTCTCTAAAAGTAGAATGGGAGGCAGATCCTTTAGCTATCAGGCTCCTCTCCTGTGGAACCAACTCCCAGTTTTGGTCCGTGAGGCAGACACCCTGTCTACTTTTAAGACTAATCTTAAAACTTTCTTTTTTGATAAAGCTTATAGTTAGAGTGGCTTAGGTTACCCTGAGCTATCTCTGTAGTTATGCTGCTATAGGCTTTGGCTGCTGGAGGACATCAGGGTCTATTTTTCCTCACTCTGCTGAGTTCTCCTACTGTTCTCCAATTTACATTGTTTGTTGTTATTTCAGTTTTTAATTTTTTGCTCTCTCTCTTTTTTCTCTTCATAGTAGGTACACCTGGTCTTGCGTTCTGTTAGCTGTGACATCATCCAGGGGGTAGATCATCTGCCATTACCATATAACATAGAAAGGATTCCTGGATCAATGTGTGCTTCTGTGCTTTTTGTGTCTCTGCTCTGTCTTCTCTAACCTCCAGTCGGTCGAGGCAGATGACCATTCACTCTGATCCTCGTTCTGCTGGAGGTTTTCCTCCCTGTTAAAGGGGAGTTTTCCTTTCCACTGTCGCTTCATGAATGCTCAGTATGAGGGATTGCTGCAATGATGCAATCGACTGGGTTTCCTTAGATAGGAAACTTTTTTTTTTACCAATTTGTCTGATATGATTGAATTTTACTTTGTAAAGTGCCTCGAGATGACATGTGTTGTGAATTGGTGCTATATAAATAGAATTGAATTGAATTAAATATGTTTTTCTTTCCTCCACACTTTTGCAACCCAGCTGTTTTTATACTAATTCAGATTCAATTGCTCCTAAAACTATTCAACCCGCAATGCAAATTAGGTCTACATCTGTAATACTGCAATAAGCAGACTGCACAAGACAACTTTAAGTACTTTGCAAACCAGGCATGGTCTCAAGTACACCTGAGGCAACCAATCAGTGGGGGTAATCTGGTGCATGTGCTTTGCTTTAGATAGAACAACACAGATACCTACTGTTGATGATAATGTTTCATTACACGTTAAATGTGTGGCTAAATCAAGAGAACGGTCCAAAAAGTTCAGTGAAGAGATCATTACTTTGGAAAAACAAGGGAAATGGTACATAAAGATAGCAGAGCCCCTGAATGTTCCTTGAGCTCCAGTTGGAAGCATAGTTTGCAAGTGTGAAGCTAAATGAACAGTGGCTACGCCGCCTGGTGGTAGAAAGAAGAGGCTCCCGATGGCTGCAACCAGATTCCTCAGGAGGCAGATGCTCAAAAACCCTCGACAGACTCAAAAGACCTGCAGCGACACTCCGAAGCATATACAGCGCTAAAGGGCTTCATGCCTAAACTCCAAGGCCTCCATCGCTGCTGACCCAAAAGCTAGAAGCATAAAAACAGTTTTCTAATAACTCTACAAGTACATCAAATAGTGCATCAGGTAGTAATGAATCAAAACCTGATTTTTTTTCTTCACGCCATTAATTCAGCAGTTCGGAGGAGGAAGAATAAAGCATCATTATGCTGAAAAGATATGCGGCCTACAGTAAAGCAGCATGACTCTGTGATGCTCTGGACCTGCTTTGCTTCCTCTGGCACTGGAAACCAGCAGCCTGCTGAGGGTAAAATGAATTCAAGTAAATAACCGGAAATTCAGGGGAAAGATGCCCTGCTGTCTGTGATGAAGCTAAAGCCAGAGCCTCACTGGATCTTTTAACAGCACAATGATCCTGGGAAAATCTCAAATTCAGAGAAACTCCTGAAATATAGGGGAGTGGACATAATAGTCACCTGACATTTAATCCACTATGAAGATCTGATGGGATTTGAAAAGGGCAAGTGCGACACATGAAGCAAGACTGTTATTAAACTGGAGGCCTTTTTTACTGTGAGTAGTGGACTAGGGTTCCTCGGTATCGCTGCCACAAGCTGACTCTCTGACTGGGAATCACAGTCATAGCAGCAAAAGGCTGCTTCACTAAGGACTAAAAAGGCTTTTCATTAAGGAATTGAATCCTTTTAAGACTGCAGTAGTCACCTTTATGTTTAATTGGGAGAATCCATGTGTAATATTACTTGTGTTGAGCCATTTAATCATAATAATTATAATACATTTTATGTAAAAAGCACCTTTCAGAACACTCAAGGACACCATACAGAACAAGCAGAACAATGAAGATAAAAAAAACAAACTGAAAATTACAATGAACCAGCCATCACAGAGAGTATGCACTTTTGAACAGATGGGTTTTGAGTTTAGACTATAACTGGTAGAGGGTGTTGGTTTTGCGGATGTCTGGAGGGAGGGAGTTCCAGAATTTGGGAGCAGAGCAGGAGAAAGCTCTGCTCTGCTCTCCAGGGTGTTGAGGCAGGAAGGAGGAACAGGGAAGTGAACAGAAGAGGAGGATCTAAGGGTGCGGGAAGGAGTAGTGATGTAAAGAAGATCAGAAGGTGGGGGGGGGTGGGGGGGGTGAGGATGGCCTTGAATGTGCACAGAAGGATTTTTAATTATGTTCTGAATCTATGGAGCTGCTGTGGGACTGGGGTGATGTGATGAAATTAATTCTGAACTACTTGTAGCTTATGGAGGGATTTTTGAGAGAAGAGCGTTACAGTAATCAATGCGGGACGTGACAAGGCTATGGACAAGAATTGATGCACAGTGAGGGGAAATAGAGGGACGGAGGCGATTAATGCTGTGTAAAGGAAAATAGGAGTGATGTTACTGATGTGAGAAGTAAAGGGTAGAGTGCTTTTGAGGATGACACCAAGACTCTTAACCTGAGGTAAGGGGAAGACAATAGAACCATGGAGTGAAAGGGAGACACTGTCAGCTTTGGATAATGTAGGTTGGGTTCCTATGAGGAGGATCTCAGTTTTATCTCTGTTCAGTTCAACAAAGTTGGAAGTGAACCAGGATTTTATTTCGGACAGGCAGGAGGTAAAGGAAGAGAATGGGAGTATAGCACTTATCTTACATGAATAATAGACCTGGGTGTCATCTGCATAGCAATGAAAATGAATGTTAAATTTCCAGAAGATGTTGCAGATAGAGAGAATGTAAATAATTAAAAGAATGTGTCCCAGGACAGAGCATCCATCCCCAGTTGTGACAGGGGATGGATGAGAACAGTAAGGTAAGAATGAAACCAGTGAAGGGGTGTGTGAATGACGCCCACTGAGGATAATCTAAGGAGAATGCAGATTTTGAATTTTCTTGTTTGATTAGTATTGCTGCTTATTTATTTATTTTCATAGTTTGCTAAGAATCCTAATTTATAATGATTTTGGATGCAACTTTGAAACAAACTCCCAGTTTACCCAAAGAAAGCCTCTTTCCTAAAAGTATTTGTTTTTGTAACCTCCGGGTCATTTTGTTACCATTCTGAGTAAAGCAAAGGCTTCTGCATTTGCATTGGAAGCAAGAGAAAATCACAAAGTTTAGCTGTTTCATTTCCCTATAATTAAGATACAACATAAAAAGTATTCTATTGTTCAATAATAAATGTTCATTTCAGCTAATTTAATCATGTGAAATAACTCTTTGTAATGCCCTTTGTTATTTTAGTCTGTGGAAGGTGATATGTGAATACAATTTACTCACTGCTAAACCTGCAACAATTTGTTTAAAGATGTTTTTGACAAAGAGCCGTACACCTCCCAGGTCTACCAGAGAAAGAACCTGATAGTCGTCCATTCGGTTATTACTGCACCTCTTTGGATGTATGAGATACTGTAATTGTCATATTATCTAAAAAACTGCTCCTGATTGGCCGATCCCCCTCACATGGTTCTATGCGTATATGAACCTCTGAAAAGAGCTTCAAGGAACCTAGGCCAGCTAAGTCACCAAGATGTGCAATCTTTGGAGCTGTAGCTGTGAAAATGTTAACTTTGCTTCATATGCTAGGCTAATTTGTTAGTACATCTTGTTTACATTAACAAAATGTTTAAAATCCAAGTTGAAGAACCTCGAGATGTCCAAACCCACAAGCAAAGGATCCCTTTCTTACTAATTTGAAGGTAATGCTTTATTCATCATCACCTATTTTGTGAAATCCACCTGAAAAATTACCCCACAGATTTGTGCTGCCACCCTTGTACTCTGCATCCCCTTTTCCTCCAAATGCAGCAATGATCCTCATGGCGAAACGCTTCCATTTCTGTTGCCACAATTTAAGGTGTTTGTCCCTGAGTGCAGGTGCAAACCCATAATCTGGCCTTTTTTGTTGCTTTTGGAGAGATGTCTTCTTTGGTGCAGGACTTGATTCACTGTGGATGACAACACTGTCTTACCAGCTTGAACCAGCAAAAATTTGAGTCACATTTAAATCAGACAGAGTGGAAAAAAGATATGTGTCTTTTACTGCAGTGTACATTGATTATCATGATATGGGTTGGATTTTTTTCTCTAAAACTTTTTAATGAGTTGTTAGATTAACCATATTTAACCTTCTGATAAGTATTAACCAAAATAATGCTTAAAAAAATTCTACTCTTCTTCCTTATGACTACTATTATTAATAACTCCACGGGAAGGTATAATTCACGGGTTGGCTCTGATCTAAACTTTACAACCAGTGTGATTGGTTGATTCAATGACATAAAAGTCATTCAAATATGTATGTATATATAAAATGGAAAGAACAAGACTTGGCCCGCTCTTGTTTAGCTTTTTTTTTAATAACAACAGGGCAAAATGATTTTTAAAATGAAATTCACATACTGCCAGCCTGTATCTCTAGCCTGAAGGATGTAGCTCATACGCTTAACGGAGAACAAGCGTCGGGTCAGCCAGGATTTTTTTCCAACAGTGGCTGGATGGACTGATGAGGGTTCCTACCGACAACTTTTATGGCAGTTTAATAATGGGAGAGCTTGTTTTTTAGTTGGGCAGACAAGTTTCCTTAACAAGCTTGTATGCTAAACCGCAATGAGCTCATCTTTGCGGTTTAGCATGAAGCATGAGCTTTTTACTAAAGCATGGACTCTGACTCGTCTGAGGAGGCACATCCTCTTTTGCAGGCTGGATCACAAAGCAGTCAGTATACTTGTTCCAAGAAAACAAGTCATCCATGTAGACCTCCAGGTACTCGTAGGAGCCCACCTGACCCGACAATAGTGTTATGATCAGTTGAGTGGGTCCACCAACCGCGTAGGGGTCAAATGCCATTTCTTTGGTCTTTCTTACATTTATGACACGGTGGTTGCGATAACATTGTGAAAACTTCCATTAACATTCACTATTTGCTTAAACATTTATTTTTTCCTGACTTTTTTTCTTATTCTAGAGTCATTCTTGAGGTGACAGTATTTTTTTTTTTAGCATATCCTATTTTATCCCATGGGACATTATTACATTAAGAAGGAAAATAAAGTAACCACTGAAAACAGTGGTTACTTAAGTGTAAAACTTTCACAAGCTTCCATCCAACATTGTCCAGCCAGGCCGTCTGTCCACACTGAGCTGCCTGGCAAAAAGTGGAAGGAGCGATGAAAACATGAGGAAGGCTGCTCTCGGATCTGTCAAGCGGCTGCTTCTCTGCGCTACATCTAGTCTAGCTTGGGGCTATCTGTAAACATACATCAAAACACTTCATCATTGTTTCATCAAGCGATGACGACGGCTAATGAGAACCTCCTCATTTGTTTTTCTTGTTTCGTCTTTAATGTTTCTCGTATGTGGATGAAGTAAGAAAAGCTTCAGCCGCAGACATGAGTTTTGGAAGAGTATATGCTGAAGTCATGTTTACTGATATCTAGTTTTTTTGTGTGTTTTAAATGTCATATTACTTACTGTAACCTTTCTTTAAAACACAACAATTTTGCATTTTTGACTACTTGACCCAATACATCTCCTAGGCTATTTCAGTGTGTTGCCGTGCAAAAGTATTCACACCCATTTGAACTTTTTCACATTCTGCCAAATTATAACCACACTCTTTGATGCATTTCTTTGGGATTTTAGTTGCCAAACAAACAAAGTAGTGCATAGCTGTCAACTGGAAGGTAGGGTTGCATTACTTTTAAAAGTCCAGATTTTCTCAGCTCAAGCCCAGTCAGATTGGACAGAGTGCCTGTTAACATGAATTAAACTTTTCTAATAGTTTATTACTATTTCTTATGACTGGGGCCTTCTAACACATGAATATGCTCTGATCTGAACCAGTACATTGTTGCTCTCTGGCTGGATGTTTCGGGTCTTTTTCCTGCTGGACCTCTATGGGTTGTCCTGTGTTTAGCTCTATCCATCAACCCTGACCAGCTTCCCGGTCCCCTTCTGAAGAAAAGTATCCCCACTGCATGATTGATGCTGCCACCCCAATATTTTGCAGTATGGAAGGCGAGTTCAAGGCTTTTGGCTTCACCAGAACTTTCTCCCGGACCTGTCTGCTGTCTTACTAGGTGATTAAGATGCTGTTTGTTTACTAAATATTCTCTAATTAGCCTCAAAGAACAAAATGCAAGGGATTTTTTTTGTGTTGTTAGAGTAAAGGGAGCTGAAATCAAATAGACACCAGAATTTACACATTTTTAACAGTAAAAACACAATAACTATATAAACTATTCCTTTTTTATTATAAAGTCACAATTTTCAAGGCTTATGATATGAGTGCTTTTGCAAGCTTCTCTAACTAAGGTCTTTGTGAAAAGATGATCATTTCATTGTGGAAGTGGCTACATTTTGTAAAAACAAACACAAGAAATGTGCAATGATTATAAATTGTAAATTAATTGTAATGCTGGATAAAATGTGACCACTTCTTTAAATTGTGCTCTCCAAACACAACCGTTATGCAGTGATATGGGTTTCATTGATTTGAATCAAGTTTGTCTAACTAGGTGCTTGTAGGGGTGTTAATCACCAGTTTTATCACGAGACGATGTTATATTGATTTGTTTGGATGAGGAGCCGATATTTGCCGATATCGCAAAGTCTGTGGCGATACGATTTGATAAAATTCAATCCACAAGTCTGTGATCGATGTGATGCGATCTGCCCATCTAACACTATTTACATTGATCAACTCAGAAAAACACACAAATATGATTTGATCATTTTATTCCTAAGTTCTTACATGTATCAGGCATTTAAATTTAAAACAAATGCGTATGTAAAAAACCATCATATGGATCGATATTTTCATTTTGCATCGATGTAATTGGATCGTTAATCATTTAATTGACATATCAATGTGGATCGATTTGTTGTTACACCCCTAGATGTAAGCAGTGGAGGCTACTACTGCTGAGTTGAGTTATTACTGCTAAAAATGTGCCGTGACTGAACCTGGGATGCAGAAAAAAGATGTTCACATTTAGAGCTATAGATTTTTTTTCTTCTTAATGACCTGCTTTTTTCCCCTTTTGTTAAAGGGCATCAAAAAATGTAAAATCAGCATTGAAGTGGCAAAAACCGAAAGCTTTTTTTCAAATATCGCTGCTCACAAAACACTGTTTTATATTTGTGTTTCAAACAGGTGGTGTGAAAAGAAGACAATATTCTGGAACAAATAGTCCTATAATGACAAACTCTGCAGCAAACACCCAAATAAAGAGAAAGGCATGCTCTTCTCTTCAGTGACAGGCTTTGAAAACAAACCACAAGGAATGGGGATTTAGCACCAGCTCTCCACAGGGATCCTACATCTCAGACACGTGGTTTACAGTGAAGCTGCTCAACATGTTGTCTGTCCAGCAAACTGACTGAGAGATTCACTGTCCTCGCATGACTTCCATTACAACAGAGAAGGCTTCATCATCAATCTTTAGCTCTCACTGTCTAACTCTTTGCTGCCTCCCAACACTTTGTCCTCCGCTCCCTGACTGTGAGATTTTGCGTTAAGGACTTCTTGGTGTGGTGTTTAATGTGGCACTGTGCCACTAATTTTTGCATGGGCTAATGCAAGGCATGCGCTCTGCTCCAGGTTTTGCATGAGCAAGGATACGTCTTCCCACTTCACGATGCCTTACTTGCAAGAGCATTCATAGCTTTTCAGGGTTTTCATAATTTTGGCACGTTTTTTTTGGGGGGCGGGGGGGGGGGGGTGATTTCACGTGATGGAACATCCCAAAGTGAAGTGGAAGAAAAAGAGAAAACTTTGTTTAAACATTTTGATGAATAAAAATCTGAAAGATGTGGTATGCATTTGTAATTTAGCCCTCCAGAGTTGATGTCCCACAGTGTTGCGTTTCCACTGTAAGCAGGCAACTCCAAATGGGACTTTTTATGACTACTTTTGACCATTGCTTTCTTCTTGATTTGTGGAGTGCATGTTTGATAGATGTCATGGCAGCACTGCGGCTCCAGAGCTACTATGCCCAGGTTGTCAACATTGTGCCTGACCTTTCTGCTGTGTTCCTTGGACTTCATGATGATGGTTGTTCACTAATGTTTTCTAACAAACCTTCCGAGGCCTGAACAGAACAGCTGATTATTGATATTTAATTAATACCAGGAATTCTGTTTACTAATCAAGTGGCATTTAATGGCAACTGAATAAACAATATTTTATCTAGAGGTTTCAGGGTAAAAAAGGCTGAATATAAATGCATGAAATAAATAAATGCTACTTGTATTAAGGCAGGGGTGTCAAACTCATTTTGGTTTAGGGGCCGCATTCAGCTTAATCTGATCTCAAGAGGGCTACACGAGTAAAATCATTGCAAGATTAAATGAACTAATAAAAGTGGACTTGTTGATTTTTATATTAAATGAATTTCACTTTTACACAATATATTATGAATAACCTCAGCGTTTTTAAGAAAAGTATGTGCAATTTCAACAATACTTTTACTCAGTTAAACATTTACTTAAGTGCATTATGCATGAGAACTGATCACAGTGATTGTACAATGTTGAAAAACATTTATTCACATTTTTTGGAACTTAAAAACACTGTCCTGCATGACAAAATACATCAAACAGATAAAAATTAAGAAATGATTTAAAATCAATTTTCCACATCTGAAGCTCAGTGCTACCATCTGCTGATTAAAACACAGCGCCCCTCGTGGACAATATAGGAACTGCAGATTTTCAATAAAACGAAGTACATGTTTTTTTCAATAATTGTTTTATCATTCTCTTCCTTTTATCTCCTCTTTCTTTCACTTTCTTTTTTTCTTCTTGTTCTTCCTTTCCTCTCCTACTTTCCCATTGTAGTGTCCATATCATTTGAGATATTCCCCGCATGAATCATAATTAAACTATTCACATTCATAAATCAAGCGGAGCACTATGGCAAAAGCAGTACTGCTCCACTTGTGAAAGTCAAATCTGATGAGCTCTTTTTGGCATTAAGACAAAAATTCTTATTGCCACATTGCCAGCAAGGACACTGGAAAAAAAAAAAAAAAATCATTGTTGAATAATGATAATGCATTTAGCCACCGTGCTGGATTAAATTGTTATGTTTGCCGTATGTTTGACACCCCTGTATTAAGGTGTTGGTGTGAACGTCTTTATGCAAAGCTGTGGGTATTTCCAAACGAGAAGGTACGACTTTAAAAAGGAGCTGTTTTTGAGATTTGGGGTGTGTGGACACGCGTGAGCGATGGACACACTAACTGGCCCAAGATGGAGAGAAATGCTCATCAGGAATCTGCTGTTCTTTGTACGGCGCTGGGGAATGGGAGGAAAGAGAGAAATAACGGGAAAGTGACTAAAGAGCCGTGACGGTGTCCCAAAGATCTTTTCACATTTACTGTATGGTGACAGCAGGACACGAGCGGGAACTGCTTCTGCTACAAGAGTGCTCTCTGAGCGAGGAGAATGGGGACATTGTGGGCCAGGACCTAAAGGTCGCCACGGCTCTTAGCCCCAACACTGCGGCTGGCCTCCTGCTGACTCACTGCCGCCTTCAGCTGACAGAGGATGACCAGGACTAACCTGGGTTTATACGAACTTGTACATTAGTCAAACATTAGTCACGGTGCCCAACTGGATGAGCTTCTGTAGACCGGAAACACTCTGGGGCCCAAATGTGGATTTCTCAATCCCAGTACGACCTGATGCGACTGTGCTTCCCCTCCCCTGATGTGTTCAGTGCTTGTCTGTCAGAGGACTCCCACAGAGATCCGGACTTGTTTCGTCTAAGCTGACAAAAGGAAACTCTTCTTCTGTTGAAAAAAAAAAAGTTTCCTCTGTGAAAACAAAAGTTGCCCTTGTCTTGTTTTTCTGAAGAATTTGATCTCAGATACCAATTGGCCAGTATTATCTGATGGCAGTTATTTCATGGAATAACATGGAGGCGTCTCACCACATTGCTCTTCAGCCAAGACAATAATCCAGCATTTAAAACCGGAAGAAGGTACCGGCACATAAAGGCTGAACATTTCAAAAGGGATCCTGCAGCAAGCATACAGTAAAAACCTTTAACTGACTCTGAAACCCTGATTATGGTGTTCCGCAAAAGAGGATAATAAGTTCAGGGTGATGTTTAGTTTTCTATTTCTGTTGCACGTATGGCTTTACACGCGTCTCAAAAGATGTGTCTCATCACCTAAATAGTCGATTTAAAGAAGGCTAAGGTTGGGAAACACTGACATTCTTTTTTTTTCCAAAAGGAATTGACAATACACCATCATGTAATTTAAAAGCTTTCTTGATTTGTTTTTACCTATCTCCAGCAGTTATTGGGCGAGAGGCGAGGTACGCCCTGGACGGGTCACCAGTCCATCACAGGACAGACAACCGTGCATGCACACATTCATCCCTGAGGGCAACTCAACATGGAGAGACTGCAGAAAGATTTATTGACATAAATCAGAAAGTTTTTCGGTGCTCGGACCGCGGCAGACGTGAAAGCTGCAAATGTGTATGACCTTGGATGTTCATTTTAGGATTAGGATTAGTGAAGTCTTCCTCCCGGGGTCCGGACACTGGTGGCAGAGACCAGAGGAGATAAGGACGCCGGGAGGAGGAGATGGGCTGGAAGACTTGACTCAGACTGGCTGGAGCACAGGCACATGACGTGACAGTCAGGGGATGATGGAGCACCTGGAGGGACTCTTCCAGTTTGAATTTACGTCTAAACGCCATTTCACAGAGACCAGTTAACCTAACAGTCACGTTTCTGGACAGTGGGAGGAAGTCAGAGTACAGTGAGAACCCAGGAGAACATGCAAACTCCTTATAGAAAGACTCAAGGTGATAAAAACACAACATTCAAGATTAGAACGTTACAGTAGATCTAATAATAATAATAATAATAATAATAATACAATCAATCTGAACCAAAAATGTGGTCAATGATTAACACAAGGAGATGTGAACAACTTTCTGTTATTCTTCTTTGTTTGGCATTAACTGTCGTTTTTAATATAATCGTGATTAGTTTTATGATCTGAAACATAAATGTGGGACAACAAACATTAAAGTAAACTGATGGGGAGCAAATCTTATTGTCACATCACAACTCAATCTAGTCAATCTAGAGAGACTAGATTGATTGGAAAAGTGCGTTTTACGAGAAAAAAGTGTGTTTTAAATACAGTAATGAGTTTTCAAAACCAAACCAGTGAAAAGCGTTTTTATTAAACTATCACAGCCAGAGTGATTCAGTGGAAGTGAATGGTTCTGACTCCTACCCATCACTGTACTGGGGGGAAAGGGCAGGGAGAGGACGGGAAGAGTGGAGGAATGACTGGCGACCTGGGGGAAGAGAGAGAGAGAGAAAGAGGGAAAGAGAGAGAGAGAGAGGGAAAGGGGGAGGGGCTTAAAAAGTATGAACTTGTGTATGATTTAGCTGCAGGAACCATTAAGAAGGAAAAACACTACAGCTTTCACTCTTCCAGCGTAGGGACGGGTTCCTTTCTGGCTCCTCACAGGAGGACTTTTCCCAGCGGGTCACACTTTTTTCTCTTTTCCAGCTGCGCTCCCTCACTCTGGAGACTTGTCTTCTTAATACAATCCGGATTTTTTTACTGGGTTTTTTCCCCCCCCCCCTCTTCCCTCTCTCTCTCTCTCCCCCTCTCTCACTCTCTGGGTGTAATTTGTTGCGTGGAGGCTCGGAGGAAAAGACAAGGCGACACCACAACAACAGCGGTAGCAGGACGCGGAACCGCTTCGGGAATAAACCAGCTTCGGGAGTTCGGCGAAACAGAAGAATCGTCCACAATGAGAGCCGCCCTGGAGTTCTGCCTGGTTCTCCTGACGCTGCACTCTCCCGGCGTGCTGTCCCTGTCCACACGTAAGTTGCTCCCAGATGTCCATCGATGCGCAAAAGTCCCACTCCTGCAGCGAGGGGGCGACGGGACGCGGGTGGGGGGGGGGGGGGGGGGGATCTGCGTGGATCTGCTCGGTCCAAGTGTGGGTCAGGAGAGCTGAGTGGAAACGGCACCGCGCGGCTGGGTTCTGTTCGGTTTTAAAGCCAGACCTGTTGCGGAACCGGATTACTGCGCTATTACATCACATTTCAAACGAGTCAGTAAACATTAGGCTATATGAGCCACGTTTAACTGATTGCAGATAATTAAAACATGCTATTTACGATTATATAAATATAATTATTTTAACCGTAATGAAAATGCATTGCAATTTTATTTTCAAGTTGCAATAACAGTGATTTCTGCATGGAGACTGAGCCAGTATGACGAGTAAGTAGATTTATAGCACAGGTTTATTATGACATTCTAAAAAAAAAAAAAACCATCTAAATGTATACCATGCTATAACAGCTTATATTTAAAACATAAAAAGTATGAATTGCAAAATGACACCCAGTCTGGGATAAGATTGGAATCAGTTTAGCGCACCTCCAGATAGGGGTGGAACAATGCATCCAGACCAGACTAGACCAGGGGTCTGCTACCTTTTTCGGTCCAAAGAGCCAGTTTTCCTCCCGGTCCAGCTTAACGAAACACTGCAAATGTGCCATGACTTTTTGAAAAAAAAAACAAAACAAAAAAAACACTACTTGTATTTTTTTTTTTGGATAAATCTCTACTATAGGAATGTGTGTGTGTGTGTTTTTTTAAAGGATGTTTGAAAGTAAAGGATGTAAGTATGTTGCGAGACTCTGGATACCTTTTCTTCTGAGAGATGATATTTGTGGAAAGTTATGGCAACAAAAAGCACCAAGTTTCCAACCTAATGACACAAATAAGACTTTGATGTGATCCAGTTGTGAACATTTAATGCAATTATACCATAATTAGTATTATTCGACCTGCATTTGTTGGTATGGCTATATTTAAAAAGATTGATTTGTTCTTTGCCATTTTTTAGCTAGAGTTATTAAGACCCATAGTGGAAGGTGCAAAGAACCACTTGCAGCTCCGGGGCCACAGGTTGCAGAGACCTGGAGTCAACCATACATAAGATTAGGTTGACCCAATGAGTCAAGATTTGGGCAATATTTATCAGAAAATGAGGAATCCAAGTTCTTTATCCATATATATATATATATATATATATATATATAAGGAGGGTTTTAGAAAACACAAACTGCTTTAAAAAAAGTCTCATCTTTGTATAATATTGCAGATCAGTTTTGTTCGGTACATATATTGAGCTTGGCTAGTCCTCAGACAGTCCGATGGCAACAAAACCAGTGGACACGGTCTCGTTTGTGTTCTGACAGGCAGCGCGAAGGTGAATCTTTTTTCACTGAATAGTTATCCATGTAGACTTTAGAAATTAAGCTAGAGAGGATCCAGTGCAGCTCTACTTGATGGAAAACTGTGAAATAGCTCTTTAATATAATATTGGTACACCTTGACGCAGATGCAGACGTATCTATTTCAATCAGGATGTTATGATCAGCAGCGTTTAGGTCCAGTAAGATGGCACAGAGGTTTTAGACGCACGGCTGACAAGACGATCCGCTGGGCCCGACATTATTCATCCTCCGGGCCAATTCAGGTTTCAGGCAATCTTCCAACGTTACCAACATGTTTTTTTCTGCCTGGAAATAGAGTCTAAATTCGAATAGTGTAGAGAATCTGTGGACGGGAGCTAAAGATTTGGGTGATGGCAAGGAGGCCTTCAGACCTGAAAGACTTGAAGCTCACCACCAAAAATAACTCATCAGAATACAAGAGGAGACTGGCAAGAACCTGGTCAGCAAACATAAGAAGGGTTTGATTGGTGTCATAGGAAAGGAGAAGAGTTGAGGACATCCTATTTCTTTTTTATAAAATGTAAATAAATGTAGATAAATCTTTTTCAAATTTTTACATTCTTTTGTAATCTTTTCAGAAATGTTTATGTCATTTCCCATCAGAGACAAACTTCTTAGCTGAATAAAAATCTTTTTTAATTCACATCAGTCAGGCATATGAATAACCAGGGCTGGACGATAATTCAATAACAATATATATCGATCGATAGACACAAATCAATGATAGAAAAAAAAAGGGTCAATAAAAAGTTCTGTAGAATAACGGTTTTCCTTCCTTTTGCATTCTTGCCCTGTAGATTAATATTAGTCATCACATCCTCCCAACCAATCACAAACGCAGACTGAGGAACCTCTGTCCCCAAGCTCCGCCCCCTTCAAAGAGTTCCGAGAGCACGCGTTCTTTTTTTTTTTTTTAACCTTGCAGTTTTGGTAAAAAGTTGGTTGAATAAAGGGTTGAGTTTGAATTCAGTTTGTGTGTTCTGTAGCTAAAAATAGGTCATTAACCAACAGCATGAAACGGTCTGGGCTGCACTTAAATATATGTTTGGAATTTGTTGATAATTATTTATCTATTTTATCGATATGCTTTGTTTTCTATATCGTCCAGCCCTATTAATAACCGACTGTATGTCATTCAAAACTTTTACTTGTGCGACCTCGCTGCCGTAATGCAGTCAAAAAACCTGCCTGGAAGGCTTTAAAGTGATCCTTTCTATATCAAAGAGGAGTCCAATTGTTTATGAGGTGCTGTTTCAATGATTTTGGACAAAAATGTTAAGTCGTGTTTGCCTATTATTGAAGCGTGTGGATTAGGCTCCTTTCAAAAACGTTTGCAGTTTTCAGAGACTTGAAATATCCTAAAAAAAGGTGCAACATTAAAGTTGTAAAAACAACAACGGCAAAAACAAAAAAAAACAGCTCATGGCAGCATATCAAGGCGGCAGGTGGATCAACAGTTTTTCCCGCTGTCGCTAAAATTATAACACAAAGATGAATGCAGTTGTAATCATGTTACCTGTTGCATTTGTGGTTATTTTGATTGTGGGGCACTCTTAGGGTCCGCACCATGACGCCAGAAGTGTTGCGGTAAATAGAAGCATGTTGTAGCTTCCTTCTAGCCAGGTGAGCGACGGGCAGGGCTGTTTCACTCTCGGCTCTGCAGCTGGAGAAAACTCCCCTTGCCCGGAGACACTTTGTCTTGCCCTCTAACGAAAAGGACTTTAAACGGGGACAGAACTCTTGATTTTCCCCTTTTAAGGTGGTAAAAATCTCGGTTAAAAAACTTGATGGCAGTAACCGGCCCAGGCCTACTGGGGGCCCTTTCTGGCTGTGCTCCGTTTGATTTCTGGACACGTTTGGCGGGGGAAATAAGGGGACAAATGCCATTTTGTCTGTCTGACAGCCCAGATTATTGATGTCCTCCTGCTGCTGTTGCATTGCTTGTATCCCATGCGGGGAGAGAGCTCCCCTCCTGGGAGGCTGGATTTCAACAAGTCAGGCCATAATTCGTTTAACACATGCTGAGCATGGGGGCTTTACGGACCGCAGCAAAGCGGTGATATCACTTGCTCGGGGTTTTGTTAGAATGTGGGAGAGCCTGCTTAATGCACAATAATGTAAATAAATCATGGTTATGTCCGGTTCAGCCACTAAGAGGCTGGATTAGTTTTAATGGTGAGCTCGCTGGCAAACAGCAGCTCCTTAGTCCCTCATCCTTTTTTTTAAAAGGCATAATAAAAGAAAGTCTGGATTCAGGGCTTTAAAGGGAATAACAAGCCCTGAATCTTTCCTTCTGCTTATTCTACAACGTAAATGCTCATTAATGGTTAACTCACTTTTATAATGGGCAATGAATCTCTTTCACACAGTCTGCTACTAGAATGAAGCAGTTTAAATGTATAATTGTTATTGCACCCTATAGCCAAAGAACAAATAATGCAATAATTACAGTAGCTTTGCTACGCACCAACCCCAATGGATTTTGTTTGAATTCGACGTGACAGACCAACAAAAGTTTAGCTCGCTTCTAAAGACAGTTGGCTGTGCTGGATTTTATTTAGGGGTATCATACTAAAAGGGGTGGAATGCAAATTGATGTCACTTCAGCTAAACAAAAAGAAAACTGTCATTTTCCTTCCACGTTACATCAGTGCATTACCTGTTGGTCTTGCATATTTGAAATTCTAAGAAAGAAAAACAAGAGTCCCATAGATATGACCCAGGCATAATTTTCTTTTCATTGTTTTTAGCAACTTTTTTTCAGCGTGGCGTTAGAAATCAACTTTTTTTTCTGTATGATTGTCCGTAAATCAAGAATAAATCACATCTGCTGCTGCTTCTTCAACCTCTTCACAGACAACGTTGCACGGCTCATTGTCACCAAATGTTGCGTGACTTCCTCAAGAAAATCTCCAGACGGAGATTTTGAAAACCACCGCAGACGAGACTTCAGCCGCCTGAGACTTGGGATAAAGCCGGCGGTCTTGAAATAAGAGCGGAAGGCATTTTCTCATTTCTCAGCGTGAATTCCTTCGTCCACGGTCACGATGTTGGACTCATCCTCGGGCATGATGAGAGCTTCCGTCTCTCCAAACAAATCATTTTTTACAGCCATTTCCTCCAGTGAACGTGTTGGGGGAGAGACAATAAACAGCAGTAATTGTGTCTCGTTTCGCTGCGTTTGAACTGTGAAGGTATGGGTGTTAGAGGGCTTCACACCCCGCTCCGGGGCAACGTCCCAACCTTAGCGCCTGGAACACATAAACACTGGTTGTTATTCAGCTGGAGCGGCGTATTACCAGCTAATCATGGCCGCCTTTGGTCCACTGTATCCAGTGACAAGACAAACAGCGCGTTTGCATCGGTTTGTTTGTGTTCGTGCGTGAGCATGCACGCATGGGACTGTCGTGTCGGAGGCCCCGGGAGGCGGCAGGGATATTAACACAGGAGTGGAGTTCCAGATGAGCTGGTGTCTTCAAAGGCAGCCCCGCCATAAAAGACCACACAATGTCTGTCAGCGTAAGGTGGCGGGCTGCTGAATAGACGTGGCCTCGGGCGCAGATTTTGTAGTGGTCTGACTGTGTTGACACTCTCGTTTGCAAGCTGCTCAGTCATTTCCCTCCTCGAAACCCTCTCAGATGTGTTCATATTGCTTTCTACGCTGGTGGGAAACTTTTTTTTTTTTTTTTTTTTTTGTTAGAATCTTGCAGCCTTTAGAAAAAAAAAATCCTTTATCCTCATCTTTTCTCCTTGATCCTCCTTTTTATTGTCTGGCTCACCTGTGAGATCAAAGCTTCTTTTTTTCCGAATTGGCCTGCTAATTTTGCATGGTGGTTGTTCGTTCAATTGTGAACCAATTCTAACAAAACAAAAGCAAATGGATTATCTGAACGTTTTAATGTGCTTAAGCACAAAACAATTAACCTCACGTCTTTAGGGCATCAAAAACTGCTCATTTGTAGCCCTTAGGGTCCCTTTCTTCTGCAGTGCTTGCCAGCAGTTCTGTTCACAGAGGTTGGACCAGGACAGCCGACAGACACAGCTCGTTGAAGGCGCAGGTTTCTGCCAGTCGTTTTGTCTTGTGTGCGTAATTAGTCATTTCTAAACGTGTCGTCTGAAACATGCATTCCTCTATCAGTTATATCGGAGCATATTTATGACTTAACGTTAACAGATAAACTCTTCAATAAATTTCCATGAACTTTTTAATAGGGTGATTTTTTTTTTTACAAGGGCTAGGCTCAAATTAGCATATTTACTCTGTTTTAATTGGACGCGCTGATGATGAGGCCCGTAACACACAGTATTTTGTCGGCAATACTTACAGAATAAGCTGTTCTCTTGCCTCAGAAACGTAGCACTTTGCTTTCCAAGTAGTACATTTAATGACTAGTGTTGCAGATGTCCTGTACACTGGTGGGGCACATCGTAAAGAGCAGCTCACATGACCCAGACAGACCAGAAACTGCAGCAGCCTGCACAGTTCACCTTGAACAACGAACGTAAAGGGCGAAAAACACAGAGCGTAAGAGCAAACGCTAATTTGTTAGATACATTTTTTTCTTACATGAATTTTGGAAATTCAAGTAGGAAATTTTTCATTGTAATTAAATGAATTAATGGGATTTCTGGGAACCAAAGTGTATTTTATCCAAGCATAAATATAAACATATTTTTTGTTATATGCAGACCTTCATGTGTTTTCTGCAAGTCAAACATTAATACCACACATCAAAGATATTTACCCAATAATATAATGAAAGATTTCATTGATGTAGTACATAGGTTCAAATGTGTGGATTTGATAGTCTTATGCTCTGGGCTCAAATATTTAGAGTGTGTTGCCCAGAGCTTTAGAAACCATCTGTACATGCAACACAGGAATAAACAGTGCATGTAGGCGGCATGGCCTCAGTACTCCGGCAGCAAGCAGGGTGCATGAGATGGGGATTTGCACTGAGATCTACTTGAAGAAAAAAATTATATTTTACAATAGTTTATGGTAAAATATAATTTCCCCATCTATCTAAAAAAATCCCTGTTGGCAGCCAACATTTAATGTTTTAAATTCCTGGATTATTTCCTTTTATTCCCATGAATTTCTGCAAATTCCCATAAGCAGCCATTATTTACCACATATCTTAATTTTGCAAGTCAATAGAAAATATATCAACAGCTAAAGATGAGTTAGGTCATGGACTCCTATATTAATCATAAAAAAATTGACCAGGACACCAAGCTGATTCTTGGGATCCGATCACGGGTCCCTGATCTATGGTGTCAAATATAGCTCTCCATCAAAACGCTTTAATCTTTGATGCCCGGGTGTCCAGAGAAAATATTGCTGTAGAGCAGGGATCTTCAGTTCCAGTCCTCGAGGTCCAGTGTCCTGCAACATTTATGTGTTCCTGGTCCAACACACCTGAGTCAAATAATCAGGTCATTAGCAGAACTCTGGAGAACTTGACTGAATGATGAGGAGCTAATTCAGCCATTTGAGTCAGGTGTGTTGGACCAGGGACACATCTAAAAGCTCTTGAGTAAAAGCATCCCAACCAAAGGTATGCTCAGGTATCCGCCAACATATTTGCAAGTTTAACTTTTTAGAGTTGTACCGGCGAGTATTAAGTGATGCTAAAGTCTGATTTATCTGGTTTAAATAATGAATAAATTTACTGCACTGTACTGTGAAAGTGCTAGTGGTGTTGAGCTTATTTTTGTTGTAGATTTCTGTGTCTGGTTCTTTGCATTTACATCGGACTGAAAAAAGGAACGTTCACTTCCGAGAAAAGAGAATAAGATTAAGAAGTTTGTTATAAAGGAGGTACATTTCTACGGTTGATTTCCAGGGGACAGTAGGGCATTCTCTAATCAACTTTCAGTTGGACGTTTGTCCAAAATTGACCTGTCCAAATTTGAGAGGTGTGGACAAAGTGTCAACTGTGCAAGCTTTCTCTGCAGGCCAGACTCATCTGCATTCAGTGGGAGTGGGAGTGCAAAACCCTAACAGAACCGTAAAACAGATGACCAGACTCATTGTGAATTGTCGGTGTATCTGTGACTGCAGACTCTTAAGATTGTTTGATGTGTTCCTTGAAACAGTCCTACCACAGTCTGAATATATTATCTACTGGTAAGCTTATGACCGCTGTCCAGCTCTTTCAGTGCTTTAGGGGCTGGACCACTGCTAGACGTTGTAGCCAAACTTATGTGCTAAAGTAAAACCTTCTTCTGAGACAATGCCAGGCTTGATAAACCAGCCAAGGGTTAGCAGCACTGTCTTTACTGCATGAAATGATGTGAAAGGCCTGAAGATGAGTTAGTCTAAAGCTGAAATTCTGCAGGTTAGTATCCAGGTGTTCACATTGCTGACTTTATTGGGTTTGTTTTAATAGACACGATGTGATGTTGGCCAAAGATTGAATCCTGCTTTAATGAAGAGCATCAGTCAAGCTTTAGGTTGCTAAAAGTTTAGAATCTAGACGCTTCCTTCCCAACAAGGCATGGTTGACCTTAATCAGACCAAACCACGACTGAAAATCAAATGAACTGAAGACTGTGGAAATAATACAAAAAATGTTTTTGAAAGCTCAATACTTGAACCTCTTTGATAGTAAATCAGTGATATCCTAAGTCAGTTTAAAGCAAAACAAAACATAGGATGTTGGAATATGCATGTCCTGACCAGAATAAACCCTTTTTAAATATAAGCGATGCCCAACTAACAGCCTCCATCCCTGCACACTGCATTGTGTGCATTATCCTCGTCAAGTTGGTCAGCTGGCTGTCTCCTCAGCACTTCCAGCTTATTCTCCATAGCAAGCGAACTTTTTGTATTGACATAATAGAAGGCTACTCCAAATTTTTTTTGAAACTGTAGAAAAACACCCGCATCGCAGCAACCAAGAAAGGCAACAAAGTCAAAGCCAGAAGACACTGAACCAACAAACCATGAAACCGCCTTCCTAGCTCAACCTTATAAGAATTGAGAGAGCCACTAAACTGATACATGAGTGAAGGAAGTCTAAAAACAGGGATTTGAGAGAGAATCATATCATGCAGGTGTAAAATGAAACTTGGCCTTCAGCTCTGTCTTTACAAATGAAAATATAGAAGACCATATTGTGTTCTGGGTAAATTATGGTTGAAAACAGAAATCAGGAAACATGTGCACAAAAACATAGCTATGCTATGTTGTGTATCATCGGGGAGTCCATTCCCTTTAGACAACAGTTGTATCAAACTACTACCAATCAATCTTAGCACAAAACCACCCGACGTAAAAGTAAATGCTTTACTGTAAACAACACCGAATTATGACAACTGGTGATGATAAATATTAGGCCTTAAGCCAATTTTCCGGCTGCAGTCAGGAAGGAGGTAGTAAAAGGAATCTGTATGCTTCTTCTTCTTCCCCTTCATGGAAATCAACGAAAATGTCCGGAGAGAAGAGAGCGAGCACTTTGTAGTTCATTTTCGGATGGCTGTAGGTCCGGATTTGACTTGCATTGTCCATGTGCGTATCAGTCCCGTAATAACATCGGAGTTAAAGGCTGTCCGATTCGGATATTAGATTTACTATAAAAATGTCTGATCATCCGCATATTTTTCTGTGCTAAATAAAGACATAAAGTATTGGCCAACCTGAAACGTCCTGAAAACAATGTTCAGGTGTTTCCTCTGATTGAAGGGATATTATAACAAATAATTTCTCTAGACAAATGGTTAACTACAGGCCATGTGTTCGCCTGAGACTAGCATTTCCAGCAAAGTTTTTTCATCCCTACCTACAGTATATATTATTCCCTCTTGGGTCTACATCGTATCCTCTCATCTCCGTAAACCACTAACCCGTTCTTCTGACCCATACTAATGCCATCCACTGGCTTCTGTCTTTCAGACGTAGCAATTGTTTACCCCCAGGACCCTGTCCTTCGCATGGGGTCCAACTTGACCGCCAGCTGCTGGGTCCACCCTGACCTTGGGGTCCACGCCAACTCCCTTTTCTGGACGTTGAACGGTCTGCAGCTTCCCAGCTCCCTCTACAAAGTGCTGAGCCCAACCAACCTGAGCGTGACGCTGGTTGGGCTCAACGCCTCCAGGCAAACGTCCGGCGACAACCTCGTCTGCCACAATCACAAGGGACACATACTGGCTGGCTCCTGTTTGTATGTTGGGAGTAAGTTAAAGTTTAAAACGTATAACTTTTCGACACTTCTGTGCCAGTGAAATCTGATTCTATGCTTCATTGTAAGTACACGCAGATTTCTAAGTAAATGCTTGGTAGATGAAAATAGATCACTGGATGGAGTAATACACAGAAGAGATGAGGGGAATGAAAAGGAAATGGGAATAAAAGGGAGAGCAAGGAAGTAGTGGGTAGATTTTTAAGTGTCCCTGCACAGTTGAAGTTGTATTTTATGCATTTTATTACTGCCTTCAAGACCCAGTAAGAGGCCTCAGTGATGCTTTGACCATCTGTGTGGTCCACTGTTGCTTTAGAGACTTAACACTTCACACACAGAAAAAAAACAGCTGTATTTTTGCATTTGTGTGAGCAAGTATTTAACAACTTTTTTTTTCTGCACTTCACCCCACGTTTCTCATAAATATAGCCTTACCTTTTCTCTTAGGAGGGCTTATGTTTAAGGAATACCCTGTCACTATCATAACACAAAGAGGGTGGCAATATATTACATTGGGGGAAAGCTGTTTGTGTTAAATACATAAAATAAACTATCTTGTTTGGGCAAAGTCGTGCTTTTTGTATGGGTCCTGTGCTGGCAGCCTAGGCCCTGCGCACACCCAATGTTTTATTGGTGAAAACGGAAAAGTTGTGTTGCGTTTCTACTGCTCCTAGCACAATTGTGTACTTTTTCTCTGAAAAAGGCCCAATTTGAAAACCATGAGGTAACACTTTCAAAACATTGTTGTTGAATTCTCTGGAAAAACAGAATAATCCTGTAAGGTGGAGCCCTGGTACATGCGTACGATAACTTTTTATCTCTACTCCTTAGTTTCCTTTGTTTTATCCCCTTAGTGGGGCACATTTTTAAACAGGGGGTGTTTGTACGTATGGTGTCGAGCTTTAAAGAGCATACCGCCTACTAGTGGCATGGCAAGGAAATGTTTCTACCAGAGTCGTCGGCGCAGAGATTGTAATTAAAATGCTATCATGGTGTGTTAGCAGAAACGGAGAAACAATTGCTTTTTTAATGAATCATTGTCGTGGAAACATGGCCTCAGGCAAACAGCATCGTGGGTCTGAATGTCTTTTGGCATCAGAGGCAGATTTGGGTCACAACTGGGACAGCTGACTCTTGAAAATAGGAAGGCCGTCCGTCCGCTTATCCGGGGTCGGGTCGCGGGGATAGCAGCTTCAGTAGGGAGGCCCAGACATCCCTCTCCCCAGCCACTTGGGCCAGCTCCTCCGGGGGAAATAGGGAAATAGGGAGGCACCATTAGGAAAGAAGAAAACAAGGTAACAGTTGGGTACCCTTTAAGAAACCATTGATGCATTTTGGAGATAAATAATCTGAAAAATGCTTAAATCTCATGCAGAGTTCAGTTGAAGTATATATTATATTTTCTTTAGATTTTATATTATTCCCAGTTTTTGTTTTTATGAGATATGAGAAATCATGACTCCTGATCTTACCAAAATAACTCTGTGCAACTTCCCGCTGGTAGATAATATTTGTCAGACTCT
Source organism: Fundulus diaphanus (assembly GCA_037039145.1). Classification (NCBI taxonomy): domain Eukaryota; kingdom Metazoa; phylum Chordata; class Actinopteri; order Cyprinodontiformes; family Fundulidae; genus Fundulus; species Fundulus diaphanus. The sequence goes on from CM073138.1 coordinate 26,859,899, forward strand.
TGTAGTCACATGTTCTTACACAAGACTAAGCAAATTTTGGAAAGTTACGGGAAATCCGTTTTCAAAGCATACCCCTGGTGGGAATGAGTCGGGGATTAATTTAATGAGAACTGGCATCTGTCATGATAACCAGGAAAGGTTATTATTAATGACATTTGCCAACTCCAGAAAAAAACCACATAAAAACAGTATGATAGAAATTGTTACTTTTACTACTTTTACTACCTTTTCCATCAGTACTTTGCTAAAAATATTCAAGGATATAATTAATGTAATTATTGTGTGCTCTTTATAGGCACAGATTTCTTTTTTAGAAACAGTGCTTGTAGGGCATTAACTGCATTAACTGCATAGTGTGACATACAGTCTGTTCCCAAATAAAGACTGCGATTAATTTTTAAATAAAACTTAAAATCATCGCTTTTATTATTATTTCAATGGATGCAGCAAAATTCAGAGATAAAATTTTAAGTTGATTATGTCCATTTCTAGGACAAAATGGCAAGAAATCCAATAGAAAATGCATGAAAAGACCAGCACTCCCTTTTTGTAAACAAAGCAACTCGCACATGTGTGTATTTTTACCTAATTTACCACGGTATGTACTTGTACCTATCATTATTCTGGTTATTTCGAGTTTATGGGCTTCATTGATAGGATAACATAAGCTGCTAACATGAAACCACATTTTTGTTTCAGACACTACCTGACGTATATAAAATTCTTGTTTGGATGGTGGTAGCTCGTCCCTTTGCCATTTGATAGTTTTGCAGCCTAGGTAATGTTCTGCCTGAGGAACAAGGATGTGATTTTTTTATAGTCTACCTATAGTATACTGTGAAGAAATGAGGTTCAATTAATATCTACCAACAAGTTTCTCAAGTATTTTGGTTCAATCAGAGATCGTAATCTAGGATATTTTCCCCAAATAGGGAAGTACAGCAAAACGTCTTGACAAAATATTATAAATCAGACTTCTAGTGAATTGTATGTGACATTTTAGCGATTTTATTAATATTTTTCTCCACAATTCAACCCAATACTTCACCAGGAAGAAAAAAGCTATGAAAATGCTTGGGTATGAAATGGTTTGTTTACGGGTTAGAAAAGGCAAAGCGGCGTATTTACTCAGATGAGTATTTTAATATTTTTCAATTGTTTTAAATGTCTGTGAAGGTTCATTTAGACATCCAGGTGGTTGCGAGCTACTTCAGAAATGTTTAATCTGTAAACGTGGGACATTGACATTGTCCATGAACGACAATGTTTTCTAGCTTTTTAAATAGTTATCTCCAGTTTCTAAGGAATAAACCTTACCGGGTAAACAGTAATTGAGAAATTAAACTACCCTCACTGATACACCCATATTATACAGATTATTTAGTCAATTTTATAGATGAATTAAACATATTTCAACCATGTAAGCTGGTCTGATCTGTGGCATCAACTGTGCATTCCAGTTATTTCAAAACCAGCTCCTTAATGGCTGCATCGTCGTCCCTCTGTTTTCCATTTTTACTAAGGAGATGGGGGCAGAATGATGTTAGAGAGTCCCACATCTGAGACCACAAAGAGAAATCTGCTGGCCTTTTCTCAAGCACATTAACAGAGATGCAGTTGATATCATAATTTGTCTACTGGTACTGAGGAGGACACCGCGTTCCTCTGAGAAAGGGACCATAGATCTGCCTCAGATGGCACACACACACACACACACACACACACACATAGTTCAGAAAAATAAGAAAAGAAAAACTTGTTTTTCTGAAGAACTTTAATAATAGGTTTGGAATATGTACTTGTAAGAACTTTTGCCTCTTCGCTGACTTTTTATCTCTGCTCCTTTATTCTCCTTTGTTTGATCCCCCCCTTTTTTTACCCACATGTTCCCCACTTTCTGTCTTCCACCCACATGGTTCCATCCCAGTGCCTCCAGAGAAACCAGTCAATCTGACCTGCTGGTCCAGGAACACCAAAGACCTGATGTGCAGCTGGGCCCCGGGGGGGAAAGGAGAGACTAATATCAGCACGCAGTACAAGCTGAAGTACAAACTCAGGTAAAACGACACACATGCACTGAAACTACGCTGAAAAAAAATTAAAACTAACTGTAAATACAGTTTACAACTCAATTTCGCAAAGACTTGGTTGACAGCAAACACGTTCTTTTCCGGCCATCGCTGTTCCTCCTCTCAGATGGTACGGCACCGAGAAGAATTGTGAGGATTACAGCCACACGCAGCCGTACTCCTGCAGCATCACCCAGGACCTGCACCTCTTCACGCCGTATGAGATCTGGGTGGAGGCCTCCAACCAGCTGGGCCGAGCTACCTCCGATGTCATCATCCTTGACATCCTAGATGTGGGTGAGTGGGAGAAGAAACACCATTTGGCCCTCTTGCCTTTATCTGCTTGTCATTGTAGCATCATCCCCTATAGCTTTATACCCTGGATAGTGAAGAGGCAGCTTTCAAAGCCCGAAAGCTTTTAAAGTGAACAGCACCTGGCAGCATTTCTTCACTGCTCAGGGTTTATGTATCCTCTGGGTAAATTGAATCACTCATCTTAATTAGCGGGTAAATCTTAATTAATTTAGGTGAATGATAGCAGTTAATTGTTTCAGTGGAAGTACCGCATTGTCCTGTAGCCATAACATTGTAAGCAGTGCTAAACAGCTTCATGGCTCCAAGCTATCGAAAAGCCTCCTGTTAACACCTGCCACATTCTTAAAATCATCCCCATTTCCACGGTGCGCCTACCGTTTAATGGCTTGTTACCGCTGCTTGTCAGACGTTAATTAGCCTGCATTGTTTGCGAGGAGCCAGGCTAGCTCCTTGTCAGTTTTCACTCTTTAACCTCACCCAGGCAGCACAACGTCTCAGTTGATTTGACAAACCTGAGAGCGCAAACACAGTTTTAACCTAATGTAGCTCTTAACATAATTGTACAAATGAAAGATGTGTAATGATGCAATTTTGCCTTAAGGGCTTTTTTTTTCTCTTCTTCCCAGCAGACATTCAGTGGAAAGTGAATGAGTGTTCTCATTTGTCCTTAAACTGCCTGGAAAACCTCACAGCATGTTTGCTCCACGTCATGCCAGGCTCTCCACCTACTTGATCTGTTTTATCGGCTTTTTGCCATATCGTAAGAACGGCCCTGATGTGTGAAGTAGCGGTGGCCGATGAAGGCTTTATAAGCAGAGCTTATTCTTGATCTTAAAAGGATGTCTTCTCCTGCTGACATGTTGCAACAGCTGTGGTCCAAAGTGGATGCAGCAGTTCTAGGTGTGTCTGTGACATTAAAATTAAACAAAAGATAAAAAAAAAAATCTACCAAAGGCCTTCTGTCGTTGTGCAAAGTTGAATAAAAAAAGTCTTTTTTTGAAGAGCTACTCTTTGTTCAGGCAGTTTAGATTTTCAGTCTGAAAGTCGGGCAGTTTCTGATGTACCTGACTAAAGCCGCATAAAGCAAAGCTGCCTTAAAAGCCACTTCAGTCAAATCTTTTGTATTCAGCACCTTTCACAGTCACTGAAACCTCTTATTAGGAGTTATAAAGCTCCAGTTCCAATATAAACATATATTTTTTAAAATTTTCATCAATTTGTCTAATTTTGAGTTTTTTTTTTACTATATATGTAACATATAAAGAGAAAAGAAATGTGCTACAGATTCTTATCTGGAGGTAGTAGCTTTGAATCCAGCAAGGAATAAGGAATTAAAAGATCATCACCATTTATTTATCAAAACAATTATTATTTCTTGAATCCCAAACAGAAAAGGACATTAAAGTAAGTGCTGTTGAATGGTGCATTTATAGGCTTGAAACGGTGGGAGTTCTTAGTTTTCCTGGTTTTAACGTGAAGGAAGAAAACATTGTAAATCAGTATTGGACCTGCCTGTCTCCAGCAGGCATTGGGCACCCTGGACAGGTCACCAGTCCATCGCAGGGCAACACAGAATAATAGCAAAAACACGTGTGTTCAGTGTGCTTTGCTCTTACAACTTTAGACATTTGTTAAACCAGAATTCAGTTACGTCTTTATTAAAATGTCATTCAGAACTGGATAAGAAAACAATATCTTTAACTTTTAAGATCTAACAGCTCCGATTTGACCAGTAACAGCAGTATGTCGGGGCACATCACATTACTTTACGTTGTAATCTGGTTCTGTGCTTGCAGAAAACAGGGCATTACATACCTCTCCGGGGCTACAGTGCCACGGACACATTCTTTTCCCAATTATCCATCTGACTTCATACTGATGGGAACGGAGTTGCATTCCCTTTTAAAGCTATGTTATGTGGTCCGTTGCCCGAGCTTAAAGGAGTTAAGGAGCACGTAACGAGATCGAATGCTCTCACCATGCCAGACGTGCACTCCGACCTGGACATTCACGCTGCCGTTTCCACTCTTTGGGTACATCTCATTGTGTAGCACCCGAAGATGACTTGTGTTGTGTGCTGGCTTTGAAATCAGTTCAGAGCAGCTTCTCTTCTGACACGCTCATTTTCTCTTTACTCATGCTTGGTGGACATAAACACAGAGAAACACTCACGCACCCACTCACACAGACAGACAGAGAGAGAGACTGATGGAATGTTCCATGCTGATCCTCGAACCTAATCCTGTCTCCAAGGCAGCTGCAGACCCCGAGGCCTGAGCAACCCGGGCTTTGAGGCTTTAAGACTTGGACCTGAAATAATACAACCTGATAAGCTTGGAATTCCTCACCTTGTTCACTCCTGGCACGCTCTGTGCTTTTCTGGGAAAACGTCCTGCACGAATACAGAGTTTCTGGGCTGGACTCGCCAGAGGCAGGGAAACAAGCGTCCATCAAAGCCTAATCCTATTGTTCTTATTAATGTATGCAAGCACGCACCTGTTTACGCGCCCCGAGGGTAGGGCAGGGCCTTGCGTCGAAGCAGAGGGGCATCCAGGTAGTGGGCGTTTTGTTTCTCCATTCGTGAGAGTGCTGGAATGGCGTGTTTGGGGTTTTCTCTCGTGTCTCACTGACCCAGCCTTTTGCTTTCATTCAAGCGTCTTCCACAGCAGAGACGGGTCATAAAGAAACCACACCTGTGCCGAGCTGGCGTGAGTCACTCACACCTACAGTCGGGTCCAATCAGTCCTGAAGGCGAGGTGGAAACTCCTACGGGTTTCCCGCATTCCTCAGTAGCTGGGAGATAGAGAGAAACGGGGGAGGCTAGAGGAAACTTGCATGCATATGACTTGGAGATGATGACGTGTTGCGGGGTGACACAACATATACAAACACTGATTCATCCCCAGTGTGTCATGTCTCAGCATTTACACGTGCGTGGAATTTTGCAAAGTTTAGGTTTTCCTCTATCGGTCGCCGTGTTTGTGCATTTTCATCCTACAGCCAAAAAAACTTTACCTTGCCTTAAAGGGAAAGTTTAGTTTTTTTTTTAAAAACAGAGGTTAGGGTTAAAGTATTTAAGCAGTTAATATCTTACCTGCGGTAGATGTACCTGGGAATCGATACCGGTACACACCTGTACCTACACTCAGTACTTTTGTGTGTTTATGTGGTAATAAATGTTAGTTTAATAATAAAATGTCAAAATTGTTCACTTTAAAATAATTATTTCTCAATATATAAACTTATTTGGATCTACAAATTAACCTACTGCAATAATTTATTAATTTTATTACATTGCTTGGATCCACATCACATAAAACAAATTTTTACCAAAACAACAGTAATCAGAGGCACACAGAGTGAACAAGGTGAATAAGGGATTGAAACCATGTGTGAATCAAATTCAGAGAATTATTTTAGGGCAACAGTTTCAGAGAAAAAAATACTATATTAAAAACATTATATTTTATCCAACTTTGTAATCCACGGCGGGATACATTTGTACTATGGGAACGGAGAGGCTCCTCTGCTGTCTTTGCTCTGACTGCAGGCGGGTTTGAGGACCAGGCTGCAGCTGCCTGAGACGGTGCTTGGAGAAGCGGGAAGGGCTCACGGCAGCACTCGCTGCTACCTTAAGACAATAACTGCAGAATGATTGCTGCTTTCACAGGAAGTCACCAATAACACAGAAAAAAGTTATAGATTTCAGGACAAGGGGAGATAGGGCATTTTGTGCTGCTGCCCCACATCTGTGGAATGCCCTCCCTGACACCTTGAGGGCACCTCAATCCACTGAGTGTTTTAAAAAAGGTCTTTTTAGCAAAGCTTTTGGTCCCCTTTAGATGTTTTTTTCTCTCTTCTAAAATAGCTTTTAAAAATGTTTTTATGCTTTTTTCTTTTTTACCTGTAGTACTTTGAGATCTTTTGATGGAAAGTGCAGTATAAATTAAATGTATTATTATTATTATTATTATAGATGAGTCGCTTTTTTGAAAAAGGGTCGCTAGAGGGGGTTAAAAGTCATAGCAAGGAATTTGCTATTTTGGCAGCTTTGACCAGTAGCTTCTTCAGATTAGAGGTATTCACGCCACTGGCATCGTGAAAAGTGTAGACATACTTTTGAGAGCTTTCTATCAGCCACGCTTCCTTTGTTGACTGGACCAACGGCTACTGACGTCATCACGCTCTTGTGCGTGCAATGCTGTGTTCAGGTCCGGCATGGAAAAGCGGCCACTTTTCCCCTCCCTTAGTGTCACAATGATGCGTTTGGGTACCGAAACATGGTACTGCCTGAGTACCTATTCACCTACGTGAATAAGTACTCGGTATAAAAGTACCAAGTTTGGTACCCATCCCTAGTCTCATGTCATGTAAGCTGTAGCTACTGGCTGTTATAAGAGGGATCAAGACCATAACGGCCCTCTACCATGCTGAATCACCTCCAGTCTCAAAAACATTAGAGCAGTTTATGTGAACGCTGTTTTATCAAGTTTTAAATCATTGTCATACTTTCACTAAAAAGTTATTTGCTCAAAAGCCAATGATTATTCACACCTGAAATTTGAGGTTGAAGGAGCTACACCATCGGTGATATTCTTGTGTCAACCATGTACTAAAATCTATATAATATAAATGTAAGGTGATGAAAAAAATGGCAGTTAAGGTTAGCTCCATTTCTGTTGTTTTTATACTGCCTTTTACAATTATATTCAACTGGAAAGATTTTACATGTTCTGTTGTCAGCAGGTGTTTCACACAGGAAGATTTTCAGTGCCGCGCCCTCTTTTAACTCCCAGGTGGGTCACAGGGTTGATTTGGGCAGGTTTATCAGGATCGGGTCTAATCTGTGATCAGCAGGTAAAATTAAGAAAAAAATTGTTTTTCTTTCTTTAATAAAATGAATCAAAACAGAAAACAACCTTCCATTTTTGGTCAATAAAGGAATTAACTAGCAGCATTAACTTTGAGTCCAGTGCACTATTTTGAGTTCAGAAACAACATGACAACGACTAAGAACACACAGCGCTGTGAAAAAATTGAGAACACCCTAACAAAATTTGTATTTTAATATTTAATATATCACTTTCACATATGGATATTTTTAAATCTGTGATTTGTGGTTATTATACATTTATGCACAGTTAAAATGGCAAAAATTACACACATCTGTATTCCATTGTTCAACATTTTGAAACCTCAGACATTTAGTTTTCATGCTCCTGACTGTTGAAGTGAGCCTGACCTCCTTGTAGAGATTTAAAGGGCTGTTTGAGGCCTTCGGAAAGAAAATCGTAACAACTCGTGTGGTAAAAGATTTAAACAGGTCTATAAAGAAAGTTAAATCCTCCGTTCCACTGTACAGAAAGTAGTCTTTAAGTGGAGGACATTCATGACAGCTGCACACCTGCGCAAGGTTTCCAGCTAGTTCTCCCTGAAAGCAGACTGCAAGATGCTAAGAAAAGGTCTCCAAAATCCCAAAAATGTCATTACAGGATCTACAACAGATTCTCTCTGACCTGTTCTCACTTTTGGTCAGTTAAAAAAAAACAAAAACTCAGTAGGTTTTTGTTATTTGAGCGCAATAAAAATCCCCCTTTTTCCCCAGCAATAAATAATTAAATTATACATTCAAGATGTATAATTTAATTAGATGTGAGAATTTCCCCGTAAGGAACTGAATGTTAATTGGGGTGTCCTAATCATTTCTCATGACTGAATGCGTTGATGCGTAGATGTGGGTAATCTTGTAACCACTTTTCTTTTTGTCCCATTCAAAACCACTTTGTCAATTGACTTAAAAGCACATTTTCTTTTCTTTTGTGCGTCATAGCCCTTAGAGAAAAACTTTTATAGTTGCCGAAAATCGAAATCAGCAGTTCCAGACCTCGAAGAAAAGTGGAAATCGGTATTTGGCCAGGAGGAGTCTGATCGGTGCATTTCTACCCAGAACCACTTAACAGGACCTCGATTTAGAAATCGCCCACTACCCCTTAGAAACTTGACACTGCATCACATTATTGAAGAATACATTTGTGCTTTGAAACATCTGCTTTTGATATTATCGCTCAGATTATGCCAGAGATAAACAGCAGTTTTAAAGGTATCCACTAGAGAAGAATTTTAAAAAAAGAATAAGGCTGCATGTTTGAGAGGAAAATAGGAGTGTTTTTTTTTTCCTTCATTGCTGATTCAAATTACAGCTTCACGTTGTGCTTTTTGCTGTTAAAAAAAAACTCACGTCTTGCTGTTGGGGCTTTGTTTACTTGTATGGATGACATTCTGAGCGAGAACCTTGGTTTATATTAAAACGAGCTCTGAAACCAAAAGCTAAATGAGAGCGAGATTAAGACAGCGGGTTGTCACTGAGGGCTTGTTTGTCACAGAGATAATTATTGTCAGATGATGAAAGTCTAACACACAAGCCATCAAAAACTACAAGGCAACCGGAGACGGTAAACATTTGTGTGTGCTAAAGAGGAAAACCTTGTGGTGGACTACATAAAGACCTGACTCTTACACATTTAAGCTTAAACCAAAAGAGTTGCCTGGCGTGGAAACAGCCTCTAACATGTAGGTTGAAGCAGTGTTCTTTTAGTAATTTTCCAGGTTTTTAGAAAGAAACAATTTATTATTTTATAGGATAAGTGTCTTAGTTTATTCAGAAGATAGAGGAAGGTTTCTGTGTCTGCTGCTGCTCTAAAGCCAGGCGGTCAGCAGGTGAAAAATATAGTTTAGACACATTTAAGATGTGTGCAAAGCATATGTCCTAATTATGAGAAAATCTTTCTTGGCACGCCTAAAGCTAGGCAATAATTATAAAAAATTTTTTTTGAAAAAACAAGAGAAAACCATTAAATCTAAAATTACGATTTTAGAACATATTCTAAATATTTACGAACATATTAAGATGTTTGAGACAGAAGGTGAAAACTTCAAGAAAAATAAACCAATATATAATTTTCACTTAATCAAATACATACTTACAAGTTTTGAGATGCATTCAAACTTTAATTAAATGAATTAACCATTTGTTTTGTCAATTTACAGGGAAAAGGCTGTTGGTTTCGTTAGCTGTCAACTGTGCAAACGCTGCAGATGTGAATATGTTTATGTATGAAAATATTTATTATATATACATAGTAGATTTATTTATCTCTGCAAAAGGAGCCATGGACCTTTATTAAATATTATTGAGGGGTTGTATTTGCTATTTGAACTGCCTAGGGTGTCTTTGCAATCTCCCAAACTGTAAGAAGACTCTACAAGCAATGTTTTTCCACCAAAAATAAAAATCTAAATGAAACTTTTTGTCATTTTCAATTTACACATGAGAAACGTGTTTTAACGTGTTATAAGACAGAAAGTGTTAAGTCATTGTTTCTCTCAGATCCTTCAACAGATTTGTGGAAAAACCGATTGAATAAACTATAACTAAATAACAAACAAACAAAATATATCAAACACAAAGACTGCAGCTCAGCATTTGATCAGCTTAAGGCAGAAAGCTGTGAAGCGCTCTGTTGATTTTGCTTTGGTTCCCAGGTTCTGTTTGCCTGATGGCAGCAGTTTAAAGATATTCCCGTAGATGGCTATCAGAGGCCTGCTGCTTTAAAACGGACCCTGAACAGAGGATGGGGAGACCACAATGACATCCGCCCCGTCACTATCCTCTGCAGGGCCCTCTTGGCTAACATGCTGCAGTGTTGTTCCTCGTTTTAGACCCTGAAAGAATATTGATGCTATGCTTCATTCCCTCTCCTGACAGTGACCACAGACCCTCCGTCAGGTGTGACCGTCAGCCGTGTCGGCCAGCTGGAGGACCAGCTCAGTGTTCGCTGGGAGGCGCCACCGGCTCTGAAAGACTTCCTGTTTAAGGCCAAATACCAGATCCGCTACAGGCTGGAGGAGAGTCAAGACTGGAAGGTAAAGAAATCATACTTTATATATGGGAACGTTACATATAAAAAGTGTCAATTTACAGGTTTACAGGGTTTAAAAAATAATTCCTATTTTTATTGTATAAAATAGGGTAATTGGTGTTAAAATTAATATATGTATTTTGAGCACTATAGAACAAGAGCCTTTTTCAAACATAAACTTCTTAACAACGATGTACTTAACAATATGTTCATAGGCTCTAAATCTGCAGTTAATTTTTTACACGCTGCATTTCTTCTCATTATAATGCAACAACATGGAAGGAGTAAAATGACCGTTTATTTGGAGTTGAGGGAACAAGGTGAGGTAGAGGCGGCGTCTCCGGACGCGGAGGCAGGTTGTGGAGGCAGGCAAGCTCACGGGGGGTAGCAGCAGGAAGCGAGGGAGGTGGAAGGTGTGGCTGGGTTGTAGGAAGCCTGGTAAGGAGCTGGAGCCTGGAGCCCAAGTAAGGTAACCATGGAAAATCTCTAGTGGTAGTAATGGTGGGTTTCTCTAGAAGAGCACTGGCTGATCTACCAACAAAGCCGAGAGCATCTGGCAGCGAGCACACAGGAGGCCAGGCTCTAAACACTGCTCCACATGAAGATAGGCCTCAGGTGTGTGCAGCCAGCTCCTCCCCAAGCCACACCTATGGAAGAAAGAGCACACCCGAACCACACCCACACAGTCTCACACACCACAAAAATAGACAATAAAATACGCCATCTACAGTAAAACATACAGAATAAGCGAGGTTGACACAATATTCATCGGTTAGAAACTAGCCTGGTGTTCTTGCTCAACTAGAAATAAAAGCCAAATTAAAAATATGAGTTTTTAAAAGATATTTGAAATCATTTACGTTATTAGCCATCCTTACAGTGAGTGGAGGATCGTTCCACAGTTTGCAGGCTGTAACAAGGAAAGCTCTGTCTCCTATGGATTATGGGGGTAAATAGTCTGAAAAATACTCAAGGTTCATCCATCCCTCCATCCATCCATTGTCTTTTGCGAGATCGGGATTCTGGGGCAACAGGTCCTGGAGGTAAACCCAGACATCCCAGCAACATCCTCCAGCTAATTTCGGGGGGCCCCAGAACAGATGAGATATATAGTCGCTCCAGCAGGTTCTTCCCCAGGGTCTCCTCCCATGGGAGGGTAAAACGATGGGAGGCGCCCAGAGGCATCCCGATCAAATGTCCAAAACACCTCAGCTGACTCCTTTCAATGCTCTAAGCTACAAAACGGGGAAAATTACCACCTCCCCTAAATTAATAAAACATATATATATATATGCACGGCAATTATAAATTCCCTGCAGCTTATCCTAAAGCTTTGGGTTTCTTCCGTCCTGAATGATCTTTGGGAGGTGAGGTACTAGTTTGAGCTGTATACATTCTGTTTGCAGAAATCGCAGCGTTCCCTTTTTAAAATAGTGGAGAATGTTCGCAAACAGGCCTTCAACACAGCAGAAATACAGCGGCACAACAGTCTGTCACACAGATGGTTCCAGACAAATCATTTTCCCCAGGATAGGAGGGAAGATTCTCCTGTAATTAGGGAGGAATTACATCGCTGTAATATAAGCAAGTCTGTACTCGCAAAGTGGAAATGTTCAAAAGAAAAGAAGGAGGAGGAGGAGAGGCGAGGCGCGGCGGCGGGGCGACACCATAGGAAGGACGAGAGAGAGAGAGAGGAGAGAGAGAGAGAGGCCTGAGTCCAAGTGACTAGAAGGGTTGATGGTGGAAACAAAGCCCGTCTGAAGCGGCCCTAATCATGAGGTCATGCTGGGGAACGGAGGGGATACATCTCAGCTGTTAATGTCTTCAATATGGCTGCAAAGACGCTCAGCTGTAACCTCTGCCTAGTTGGCCGCCTGTGCATCACATCATTAGCTCTCCGATGCCTGTAATTTACATGTTCTGCTTTCTGTTGGAGTCCTCCTTAACAAGTGTTTACAGACAGGATGCCAGAGAGAAGGTGGGGGGATTATTAGCCCAGATTATTAACTGCAGCATGTGTGTGCTTCTTTTTTACGTATTTCTCCGTCTTCAGTTCTTGTTTGTGCGAGTATCTGCGTGTGTGTGTGTGTGTGTGGTGTGTGTACGTCTGCGTATCCTAGTCTGTAATAAATAATAGGGAACAGATTTTAGCCAGCAGGCACGGTTACGTTAAAATACTTTCATAAACATGCTGATCAGGAGCCACTAAACAATGTGGTGCACATGCATGTTTTGGTCTGTACATGGTTTGCGGTTGTGTTTTCTGCATCTTGATCCTGCTTTGTGTTTTAGTTTATGCCCATTGGTATTTAATACTGTGGTCAGACCTCCAGCGCTCAGCTCTTGTTGTGTTTGTGCCTTTTCCTTCGCTGCGTAGGTGATGAATGATGTCGGGAATCAGACGTCGTGCAGACTGGCGGGGCTGAGAGCCGGAACGGTGTATTTCGTCCAGGTATGGCGAACGTGTGCCCATGTGCTTGCTGCCAAGTGTGAATTAACTGTGGTTCCCCAAAAGGTCTATGCGCTGCTTGTTGAAGTTCTGGCTTTTTTTTGGGTTTTTTGTTTTGAGACTAAACAAATTGATACCACGATAAATCATTTCCCAACTTTCCACACTTAGTGCAACGTATACAATTTAACTGAAAAACCAACAAATCAGTTAGGGGGAGAGGAACTAGTTTTTAGTTAAAGCCCCTTTTGATTTTAATTTCAGTCTTCTTAGTAGGAGTCTGTCAGCCTCCCACATTTTGAGGAGGTAATTTTTGCTCACTTGACTTTGCAGAAATTCTTAAAATCTAACAGATATGCAGATATGTCTAATTCAAGTGACCCCATGATGCCAAAGTCCATAAATCCCTAGCCTGGCCAGCCAGACTCAGTTTTGCTTTCGTTTTGCTATACAGCCAATTGAGTCTGGAACTGCTCCCATAGAGATCCTCTTTCCTGATATTGACCAATCAGAGGCGTGGGCGGGCTTTGTACGTTGAGTGACGTGCAGCGCCCGAGAATCCCTCAGCCAAAACAAACAAGATGGCCGCCGCTACGGAGCGTTCGTTTGATAGTGCGCTTTCTTCTGTTTTAAAAGAACCATTCTCCGTCGTCTTCACTCAACCGTGGCTCGTCACATTAAATTATACTGTGAAATGTTGACAGCCGAAGTCTGTCTGTGCCTTTTTTACATCACATCCGCTGTTTCTCTGGTTGGATTACTTTGCGTTTGTTAACCCCGCCCCAGAAAAAGCCCTCTCTGGGAGCAGTTCTAGTCTAACTTCAGCCGTATCGAAGAGAGGCAAAAGTTAGTCTGGCTGGCCAGGCTAATAAATCCCTGCTCTGCTTTAGGTCTCCAGCTGACATCTAAACCATTTGGGTCACAATCGGCTGCTGTGTAAAACAAAACTGCTTCTAATTTTATACACATTGAAATAAAAGAAGGTAACCCCAGCTCATGATGCTCCCTCTCCCATGCTTTACAGCATTCATGGTGTTCTTTTAGGTGAAGAGCAGTGCTGTTTCTGTGCCAAACATACTGTACTTTTGGGGGATTGTGGTCCACAAGTTCAGAGTTTCGGTTCCTTCATAGCAGAACCAATTCTGCCACAGGCTTTTAAGAGGTTTTTTTTTTCTCTTGGGTTTTAAAGGCTTCTGCTGTTTTGCAATCAGTCTATACAGAGAATACGGCCGATTGTTGTCACATGCAGAGCAAAAGAGGTGCTTGTTGAAAATCGCTGCTCCTTCAGTGTCCAATGACCCTTACTAGTTTTTTTTTATTTTCGTTTGTTTCCATCAGTTTTGGAAAAATACATCTCACTTAATTTCAGTGCGCTCCCAAATAAAACTGTCTTCACTGTACAACGGTGAGGAAAAAGTTAGAAAAAAGTTGTGTTTGGTTGATGTTTTCTGAGTTGTAACAAAGCTTTTGGGAAATAAGTCTTTCCAAATATTCTTGGAAAATGCTGTTTCCCTCAAATGTCAAGACACAATGCCAGTGGGGTGGAGGCAGTGTGATGGTGTGGGGCGGCATGATCCTTACTAGAAAAACAACGAGCAGCGGTAATCCCAAGGGGCCAGATTTTACTCCCAGAGTGGAAGGGTCTATCAGAGGCTAGGGCTGGGCAATATATCAAGATTTTTAAAAAAGTGATATAATACGAGACTATATCGTTTCTATCGAGATGGTCTATGCCGGGTTATAATTCTACTTTTAGTAGGTTATTTTGCAGCACTTTCTCCCATTTATCTACATCTGTATGCCTGTGACACATTTGAGATAACGCTTTGGTTCAGAGACGCTTTTTTATAATTATTTTATGAAAAGAAAAACATATCCAGCTAAATATGGTATATCGCCATTCTGCCTAAAAATATCCCAGACCCAGATTTTGTAGAGTGGAGAGGATGAAAAGGCCCGCCTGCAGTCCTGACCTTCTGGGCACTCGGAGGTCACCTTGGCTCTGCTGTTCATGCCAGAGTGAACGACACAGTTTGCTTACCTCCAATAAAAGCTGGTTGATGAATAGGATGCCGTCCCACCCGCTGTGGCAGGATGTTGTGTACGCTTCTCCCACTACTAAGGCCCCTGTTTCACATATGAACACAGAGTTAAATTGACAATATGTGTTGTTTTGTCAAACTTTGATCCATCCATCTAATCCAAAAAGCATCACCAAGAGTCAGTAGCAGAAAAATCTGTCTGAGTTTTTCCTAGTTTCCTTCCACATACCCAACTTAATGAACAAACCTGCCAGATGTACAAGATTTGTTGCCAAAAAGCATTATTTCAACAAAGAAATAATCAGCCAAACTCAAATTTCTTTACTTTTGTTTTTGTTTGTTTGCTAAATTTATATCTGTGCATTTTTTATAGCCTGCAATGAGATGAAAATCCAGCGCTGTAGCCGAACTTTATTTCAGATCAGATTTACTGTAATGGAAGGGAGGACTGAACGCTGACATTAGTTCAAAAGATCTTTTTCGTCTTTCCCGCTAACAGCTTTATGTGTTTGTTTTAACCTTTAATAATACAGAAAATATAAATCACTCAAGCTTTCTTTGTATTTAAAAGCCCATTTACATCACGGTAAAGATTGGGGGGGAAAAAAACTTTGGAAAGGCTTTATCTTGGTCTCAACCTTTCACATAAATAACGAAGAACAAGGATTTTAGCAGGGCTGGGTGTATTTAGCTGTTAATTTGTGTCATATTTTCCGCAGGTTCGGTGTAACCCCGTGGGTATCTACGGCTCTCGCAAAGCTGGGATCTGGAGCGAGTGGAGCCACCCCACAGCTGCTTCCACGCCCCACAGTGGTGAGCAGGACCACACGTAGCCACACGCAGACAGGCTCGCTGTCAGAGGTCCCCCCATAAGTGCTTCTTTCACTCTTGATCTCAGAGTTTGGGAGCATTTTGGTCCATGAGGAAGCAATCTTTTGATATCACAGTGTACCTTGCACCCGGCAGCTCTCTGCGGCGGCCTCATAGAAACAGATAATGGTACTTTCAGTCCTCCCGTGTGTTTTCTGTTGAATTAATTTGTCGTATTTATTCATCCAACATGGTCTGGGCAAGTCAAATGTCAAGAAAGCCAGACCTATCTACTATATTTTAGACAGAAAAAGAGCTCATTGTCTGGCAGGAAAGGGATGAAAACTGTCAGAAATGCCTGAGCACTTGTGCTGTTTGCCATCCTGGATTCAGTTAGGTTGTTCCAGACTCAGGAATACAATAACTGCTGTATAAAATGTTATCATAAACTGGCCACAAAATAGACCACAGTTATGAAAACAAAACCCTGTTCATAAAAACTCACATTTTTCTGCGAGGGTTTCTTCAGGGGAAGGCTCAGAAAGTATTTATTACAGCAAGGAGACAAAAAAGGGTCCTCTGTTAGTTGGAGGATTAGGCTCTACTATGCTCCCTCTGTTTGCGTTGGCATTTGTTGCTCCCGTCGGTCCTGCTGGCTTTTTCGTGCAACTCTTTGCGGTGCAGTGAAATATATTACATCTCTGCCTACTCAGGTACTCACCCGATGACGGACACCATTCAAAAACCTTAATGACCATTTTTGCAACTTTCTGAACAGTACGCATCAAATAAAGCTGCTGGGATCAAGAGTTCACCAAGTTGATGCATTTCCATGGCACTGAAACAGAGAGCTGGGAAAAAAAAAACAGGATGCAAAAAGAAAATAAAGCAGTGACAACAGGGAGTAATGGCTAACAAACATGATAGCAGGAGGATTTGATGAGAACTGAGTGAAACCAAGGAGTTTATGTTAAGGGGAGGGAGGATTAGGGACAGAGCTGAGGATAACCAATGAATTACAATGGGATAATGGTAAAAATGCAATTTTAGTAGCCTACCCAGGTCTTTGCACCAGATTTAGCTGGTTGGTCACAACTCAGAAAAGCACAGTTTCATTTTGTTGTAGCTTGGCCATGGATTATTGGTAATAATGAATTTCATTAGCATTATCTTGTGCATTATGAACAGGGAGAGCTTATCAAAACGTCTCAGCTAAGACACAAACACTGAGGAAAAAAAAAAACTTTGTGATGTTATTCTTGATAAAGAAAGGATTTTTTACCCAGCTATGAGATAAATAATAAGACTTGGGATTATATGTGCTATAAAATGATGACATATTGAACCAATACATCATAATTTATACAATAATTTAAAACAACTCATTGAAATGAGTTATATTAAATTATTGTATACTGTGACTTAAGTGCTACTTTTTGTCCAACGATAATGCAAATAAAATAAACGTGCAGTTTTGATAATTTGATGATTTTTTTTAACGCTGGTTTGAAGCTGAAATCGGATTTTCTGTTTGTCCCTGAACCTAACATTAGCAGAACCTGCCATTAAAAAAACAAACCTGTTGTAATTGAGGCATTGACTGATGTGAGACTGCATCACATCTCATTTAAAACTACCAAGGTTATTCAGTATCGTGGCGTTAACACAAACATTTAGATTCATAGTATAAACAAATATACAGCTGGAGAATCCTCTGATCTCTACTTCATCTAACGATAACACAAAAACTTTAATCATCTTTATGCTGTTAAACAGTTCAGGTTTAGTGTTAAAATTTCACCCATAAAAACAGCAGTTTTTAAAGATTATTATTTGTCAATTTTTTTTAAAAAACAGAAAAATTAGTCAATGTAGCCCAGTGGAAACGTTATTTTCCATGTTATCATCGCTGTCTCCTTCCCTGCCCCTCAGAGCGACTGATGTCCTGTGACTCAAAGTCCAGCGGGGACTCCAACTCCACCCTGCGGCGGGAGCTGAAGCAGTTTCTGGGCTGGGTGAAGAAGCACGCCTATGGCTGCAGCAGTATGTCCATGAAGCTGTACGACCAGTGGAGGGTGGATATGCAGAAATCGCCAAAAACTCGCAACCAGGTAGGTAAGCATCACTAATGCCGAGAAGAAAGCATACGCAAACACGCAACGTCTTCCATGTAACCGCAAGCAGGCGTGCATACATGTCCTGCGTACACAAATACAAACAAACGTTTTGTGAAAGCTGATTTGTAACAGACCGTGTCTTTAATTCAGGTTCTCCAAGGGGATAAGTCGTAGCACATGCTGGCTCTGCAAGCAGAGAAGAACTGAATGAATGCAGTGTTTTTTCTTTCCTTCTTTGTCTATATGTGCGAATGAGAAAGACATGAAAGAAAAGCGACTGCATCCTTATATTGGAAATGTAAAAGACAATTTGCTCCAAAAGAAACCCCAAAGGAAAAAAAAAACAAAAAACTGGGAAGCACTTCCTCTCTGCACCCTTTCCAGACGATGTGAGCGCGTTACAAAGGACGGAGCTGTTTTACTCATCACGGACAATGCAAGAAAGAAAGTACGTGGGACTCAAACCACACTGTAGCATGAGGAGGGTCGGACGGCAGTAAAGACATTCGACATGCATTGACCTGAATGTGCACAGAGGAGATCGAACCTAATCCGATTTTACCTGACGCGTTGGCTGAAGCACCTCAAAGTGTCATCGGTGGCATTTGGAGGTTTTTCCTGGTCAGTTTTCAAAGCGCCATCTAGTGGCCATTCAGCATCCATGAATCCTCCAACTGATCCCTTCTCAGATCCCAGATTAAAAAAGAAACACGAACAGATTATGATTCAGTATTTGAACGAGCGCTTCACCACACTGGTGCCAGTCTGGTTCACCAAGGATTTGTCTGTTTCCGAGTGCCAGTATGTGACTGATGGTGTCTGTGTTGGCTGTGGAAAGCCTTTATTTTTGTACTAAATTGTACCAGCATATTTAAAGTATAAAGCTATGTTTTATAAATATTAAGTTAAATTTAGTCAGTAAAGACTGTACAATGACTGAAGTTGTTATCAATCTCTAACTGTGTTCTATAAAAATGTTGCCAGAAAATATGAGGTTTGATTTTTTTCTGTGTGTGTGTGTGTGGGGGGGGGGATGTGTTTGTGATCTGAGCATTTAAAACATAGTAATCAACACAAGTTGTCACTTTCTAATTCTAGCTTCATCCACGTAATGCCCGTTTTAAAGGCTCAAAATGAAGCATATCCAATTAAGTCCATATATTATGTTACACACACTGTACAAAAAGACACATGACTACCCTTGTTCTGCCACGGTCTTACATGAAATCAAACTAAACTTTTCCTGTTTTAGGTCAGTTAGGAGTACCACAATTATTTTTATTTGATAACTACCTGAATAATGGGTGAAAGAGTTTTTTTTTTATTGCTTCCTTCTAATTCCAAGATGTTCAACACCACAACAAAAGTAAAAAGAAACCTGTTAAGAGAGTCACTGTGTCTAATGAAATGAGTCCTGTGCCTCAGAGAGGAAGAAGCCATTACCCCAAAAGCAACCTAAAAAGTCAGAATACAGTTTTGAGTGACAAACCGTTTCCTCTGGCTACACAGCCCCTCCCCAACACGCTGCTAAACACTGCCAGTCAGCTGGGTGAATGGAGGCTGATTCAATTTTCACTTTCTTACAGCAGAACTAAATTAGGTGGTATGGAAACATGAAAAACATAAGGGTGGTGTGGAAAACAAAGGCGTGTCCCTCGTCACAGGTGGTCCTGTTATGAAACTACAGTTGCAAACAAACTACTAAATGTATTCTATTTTTTTCTGTTTATGTATAAAGATCAAAATGATAATACATAGGGTGTGGATATTATTATAACTGTAATCACTAATATGTTGAATTACTTTAGGAGCTCTATGAATGATCCTGTTGTAAATGAAAGCAGTAAAATTAGCTTTTTTTTTAAAGCTTTGATGTAAATACCAGGATATTTTTTTACACAGGCTTATCATACCCTGATATTCTCATACTGGCCGGGCTTTTGCCCCTGGTGGTGATACTCTACTCATTCCCTTGACGGTAAACAATAACCATAAGTTTAAGGTAATGTTGTAAAAAATGTATTTCTTTCATGTGTTGATAAATATGTATTCCTATAATGATAGATTTGAAGCCCTGCTTCTCACTAAATGATGCAGCTCTGCCACCTGCTGACAGTAACTTGTACCTGCAGTGTGGCCTAAATAATGAAGGGTTTTACTGTGTAGTTGGGAAACTAAAACTCATCTACATGATGGGCTGGTTTACTGCTTTCAGACAAATGCGTGCTTGGGTTGGTGGGTTAAAACTGGGAATCCTTTTTAGACTTCACACCAGCAAAGTGATCATTTTGATGTTATCTTTGATTAGTTCTGTGTTTGACCCTGTCAAGATAACTTGTAAAGAAGCAACCATATGCCAGTTCCTGCTAATGACCACTTCAGTGAGGGAAATGATAGTAAGGCATCCCCCCAATGAATCAAATCTGCTTCCCATCCCAGTCCACTGACCCTGAGTCGGGTCTTTGAACACCTCTCGTTACGCCGTTTCATTGTTCATTCTGGGGAAACCTGAGACGCTGCTGGTGTTTCCTGTCAGTGCCGGCCGTGCAGCGAATTCATCTCCCTCTGCTGACACATCAGAGTCTTGTTACTGCATCTGTGACCACTCAGTCACTGCGGCCGGAAACTTTAACCTGGGCGAAGCTTTGTCTTACTTCTGGCCTCGCTCTCAGGGCATTACTTACCTCTGCCTTTGCCAAAAGCTAATCCTTCTCGTTGCTCTTCTGCTATTGCTGGCAAATGATGACTTGGTGGCAATTTGTTAGACACGGTGGCAATTTTTTAAAATTATTATACCTCTTTAATTTCACCTTTATATCTATACAAGTAGATCTCGTTAAGACATAGGGTCTTATTTTTAAGAGATTGTAATTTAAGCATGATTAGGTCAGGTTAAACTGCATTAATAATCATAATATAGTTTTTCATCAAAAATCAGCCAATGTCATAACCTCAAAATCCATCTGAAATATGGATTATTTTGCTATCCATTAAGACACCTTCACCCTACATTTTAAAGAAGCAATGATATTACTGTATATTTCTCACGGGTATGGTAAAGAAAAATCAACAGAAGGTAATAATTCATAAGACTAATATCTATTCACTAACCATTAAATAAACGTAATGTAACACAATTAATGCAGTTTAAAAGTAAGTTTCATGATGAGAGAATAGATGTTCACAATATTATTAAACTGATTAAAGATGAGATGCATAGCAGAGGTTTATCTGTCTCTCAGGAGCAGCGGTTCTGTGCTAAAGTCCGGTCTGAGACATCCAGGCAGGGCTGGTCTCTTCAGGTAAGGCTTTTTTTATGGTTTTTATTGATTCTCTTTTACTGACCCAAAGCTCTCCTCAGCAGAGGTGCCATCGACACGTTATTATAAATACTGAATAATAAATTAAGTATTTTTTTAGACAAGAGGGATACTTTTCTAAGTTTTGGAAATTATTAATAACATAACAGTCCTAAGTGAGGCTCTTTTAAACATTATTATTTTCAAATGTGTGATAATTGTGTTGCATAAAAAGACAGGTTCACATCCAAGATTTAACATGTAAATCAATGTTTAAAGTCAGAACTAACAGAATTATTTAAAAGGTTCTGAATATCAATATAAATGTGCAAATTAAGATCATTCACAGAGAAGATTTGACATCTCGGCAAGCAATCTGACAAAAGTTTTTTTGTTGAGGTAATAAAACTTGGATATTTTGGAAATTCTGGGGTACCGCTTGATGGAATAAGGGGTTATTTTGACAAGACTTAAACCTCCAGAAAGGATATTTTGAAGTGACCTAGGGAAAAGTTGGATTCAAACAGGTGAAAGGTCAACTGTGAGGTGATCGTGTGCACTACAGATTCAACTCTCAATCAATCCATCCATCCATCCATCCATCCATTCATCACAGGTCCAGGAGGGAAATCAAACAACCTTCTCTTCACCAAAAACTCTCCTGCTGATTCTAGAGAATCTGAAGGTGTTCCCTAGACCAGAAGAGCTCTAAAGTCCCTCCAGAACATTATCTGTATGTCCAGGGCTTGTCTTCCATTGCATTGTACTGGACAATCATCAAAAAATAGGCGTCCAAAAGAGCTCCTGATCAGAGGCTCAAACCCGTCACGCACTCAAAGGGAGACCAACAGCTCTATTCCAAACTCACAGAGGACGGAGCCCTTCACCCGGTCCCGAATGGTGAGTCCTGTCATCACACAGAGGAAGCTAATTTCAGCCACTCGTGTCTTGAAGCTCATTTTTAAAAAGTCATGTTCACGTATTTTTTGTCACATTCTTGTAGTGTTTGGGTTTTTCTATTGGATCGTTTCCTTGTCATGTTCTTTAGCTTGTTTAGTTATTTCTCTATGTTCATTATTATTTGTTCTTTCTCTTGTGTTTTTTTTTTTTTAGTTTAGTCCTGTGTTCTCCTCCCTGTGTGTTCTAGTTTATTCCTTTAGGACCCTACGGCCTGAGACGGCTCTGGAGCGCCTTAGGTTATTATTTGTCATTCCCTGTTGTTTAAGAGTTTCTTTGTGTCTACATTCAGCTTCACTCGTATTAATTAGCCTCCTTTCTTCCGTCTCCTTGCCCTCCTTCTGCCCCAGCAGCTTCATGTTACCTCTTGATTTACTCACCTGCATTAAATGACATTCTCCACTTGTCCCTCAGTATTTAAGCTCCTGGTTTGTCTTTGTTCTTCTGTTGTACTTCCTGATGGTCCGTCACTCTGCCTTGTTCTCGGTCCGTGCTTGTTGTCCTCTTAGGGCGTTGTGCCCTGATTTGGTTTTCTTGTTCTAATAAACCATCACTCTGCTCATCAAACCTTCACGTCTGCACTTGGATCCCACTCCAAAACCACCATAGGACAATCTCTTACAGGCTGATTGTAGACAGACCAGTAAGCCTCTAAATGGCTTCGTTGCTTCTTCACTATCACAGACTAGCAGGAAGAGGCCCACTTCATGCTACCATCACTCCTGACCAAGACACCCAGATACTTGAATCCTTTAGCTTGAGGCAGAGACTGACCCCTGACCTGGAGGGGACCTTGTCGATATTTATTTCTCACACGTGTAACATTCATTACAGCAATTCACAGGTTTTCATATATCCACCTGAAATACCTTGCAGGTCAAGTCCTTTTTATTTGTTTAATGGTTTGTACAATAAATGGGTATTACTGATATACGTATAATTGAGATCTTACTTTAATATGGTTTTCAACATATATTTTTCGGTTTGATTTAAAAGATCTGTTTTTATTAAACGTTTGGATGAAATGAAACATCTATAGCATGTTGCAAAAATATTAATAGCCATTAAATGCATTTTAATGAGCGTATTATGCATAATGGTGAAGAGGAAGGAAAATGTTATGTTTTCTTTTAAGATTTTCAAAATGAAAATTAGATAATTGTGGCAGGTGTTTGTTTACACCCCTCATTAGATTTAAAAAGGGTGCAACTGATGTGTTTAAATGCAGAAAAGTTCAAGATGAATACTTTTGCAAAGCTCTTTATTTTGTTACTTTGGATTTTATTTTTATTTTGGGGTCCCAGTGGTGGCAACCATTTTTGCTGGCCTTGGAGAAAGAAGATGTGGGCAGTAAGTTGGGGACTCTTAAGCCTACGGTCAAGATTGGATTTCCTCCTTTCCAGGTCATGAATTATTCAGTACGAGAAGGTACGACTTACTTCGAAAGACGGCACAAGAAAAGGACATGTCTGGACAGGTGTCAGAAGGAAAGAGGAAGAGCAGCGGGCAAGGAGGAGGCTGGAGGAGTATGGAGGAGGTGGTGAGGAAGCGACCAATCATCTCTGCTAAGGAAAAAGGTCAGTTAGAGAAATCTATATGCCTCTGTATGTGTGTGTAGGCTGTACGTGTGTGTGTGTCCACATGGCTTGTATTAAGGCTGAACTGGGTTTTGCCGTGAAATCTCTCACAGCATCACAATGTCACTGTTCCTTTTCTTATTCAAGATCTTGACTTTGTTTGGAAATCATTCCGAAAACAACAGAGAAAGAATGTTAAAATGCATAACCATAGAAAAATAGTGAAAGGGCTCCATGTGGGAATGATCAGAAACAGATACGGCCGGAGCCACAGAGCGACGGGTGCGTGCAGCAGTGACACTTGGAGCTGAATCTGTTGCATCATTTTCATCCCTCTCCTCCTCCTCCTCCTCCTCATCCACCTTTACTCCCACGCGCTGTCAGGCCCAGGTCCAGGACGCTATGCGCTGCCCCCTACAGTTGGATACATTAACCATGACTTCACCAAACCCAGCAGCCCTGCATACACCTTCCACAGCCGCATGAGCAGTGCCAGTAAGTTTGGGTTTAAAATTCTACTGCATATGTCTCAGAAAGCAAAGCTTTAAGCATGCAGTGATTGAGTTCTGGGAAAATATGAGAAGAATTGTGATAGGTTTTTACTTAGAGTCAATTAATCCTGTGTTCCAGTGATTTAAATACATCTATTTTAGTGCTTAGAAGTGCTAGAATGAGACAAATAAAATTAAGCGTATTTTATGTTTGTTAGTGATCTCTATCGACTCCAGTCCTGGACCAAGATACTACATTGGGGGCAAGATTACCCGGTTTGGCCGGACAGAGACGCCATCCTACTCTATTTCAGGGAGAAGCCGACAAATCGGGAAGAAAGGTAAAAACAAATCAGGCAAAAAGCATTTAAAGCCGCTCAAAGTCAGGACACAGCAGTTACAGTAACCGGAAGTGGGTTAAACCACATGGGCAACAGGAAATTGCGTCAAGAGGGCATTTTTGTGTCACATTACAAAGAAAAGCTTTATTTAGAGAAGCATCCATTTGGCTTGTGGTAACTCTTGATTATCTACAGAGATCCACAGCTCAGGAGATAAAATCAGTTGGCGGTGCAGCAACAAATCTGGCCTGTGTATAGAAGTGGTAAAACGAAACCAGATAGGTAGGGGAAGCAGCAAAAAAAGGAACTCTGGTAAGATGAAACCGAAACGAAACTTTTCGGCCTACATGAAAAACTCCGTGATGGAAAACGAACGCTGCACATCAGCCTGAAAACATGGTGGTGGTAACATCATCCTGAGGGGACTGGAAGATGGATGGAGCTAAATACGGCACGGTTCTGGAAGAAAACATGTTAGAGGCTGCAAAAAAAACTGGGATGGAGAGCACCCTACAGCCAGTATGACTGAAGATGAGCTGTTTTGTAAAGACTGTAATAAACTTTCAGTCTGTTGATGCGTACAGCGGGTGAAGACGTCCTCCAAAAGCCAAAGCGACATTAACAGCAGCGAAAGGTGGTTTTACAAAATCTAAAAGTCATTTAGTTTAATAATAATGCATGCTCCACTTTTCAGGGTTATATTTGCAAAACGAAAGTCTTGCATAATTTATTTCCCACCTCACAAATGTACATTTTATTTCAGCCTATTACTGTAAATCGCAGTGAAATACAATGAGATCAGTGGCTGCAACTCGACAAAGGTTGAAATAGTTTAAGAGGTAGAATCACTTTTGCAGGACACTGTAAAGTTGGTTTTACTCTGAGGAGTCAGTCTTCTTCTGCTCATAGATGAGCCGTTCCAGACTCCCGGTCCAGGGGCCTACAGCCCAGAGAGGGCTCCACCGCTCAACGCTCAACGCAGACCTCCATCCTTCACAATCGGAGAACGGAGCAGATACCGCTCGATGGATCCGGTACCGGCGCCAAACAGGTGAGAGCGATGTGAGACAAACGTGGAGGATTAACTCCGAGTTAAATGATCCAGCCATTAGGTAATGTGCGTGCAAACAACCCCGGACGCAGCTCGCTACTCACTCCTGTTTTCTCTTTGCTCGGATTATTTTCAGATTTCTTTTCTTTCTGGTTTGCATAGAGTCACAGGCGGCTTTCAATTGATTCCACTGATACCATCCAGCTGCCATAAATTATGCTCATTTCAAACATGGTTTCGTCCCAACAAGCACACAATTGATGACTATGTAAAAGCAGTGTTTTGGAAAGGTTTGCATAGCCTTGCCATAATACAACTGCCTTGCATATAGTATCGTGTTGTACCGATGGTTTTGGTCAGGGGAGGATCATGCTTTTGGTATTGAGGAAAAATAATTACAAAACTGTCTGAGGCAGTCATCTTGGACTCAAGCCACATGCTACAAAAGTCTGTGTTATTAATAAATGTAGTCTGCTGCTTTTATAGCTGGACAAGTACGGCTTTGATTGGCGGATAACAGGAAACATTTGAATGATTTCACAGCAAAAAAAAGAAAGAAATAGTAAAAAATGTTATCACTCTTGTCTTTGACAGCCTTATCTTTAACGATCTTTAATGATAGTGTTTCTGTCTACCTAAACAACCCCGTCTCCAATCCACCAGCTACACTCTTCCGGATCTGCTGGGTCCCCAGGTCCCCCACAAACCCGCCAGCGCCAGCTACAGCTTCTCAGGCCGGAGAACAGCTGGAGCTCCCTCTGAGGATCTCTCCAAAACACCGGGACCGGGGCAGTACAGAAGCACCGAGCCAGACATTTACAGGCAGCGGCAGCCTTCCTTCACTATGCAGAGCCGGACGAAGAGGCTAAATTATTCCTCGGCCGTTCCAGGTCCAGGAGCGTACAGCCCAGAGAAGACTTACCGGCACCTCCACAAGTCCCCGTCCTTCACCATGGGTATCAGGCACTCGGAGTTTGTTACCCCGCTGGTGGTAAATGTGACTGATTGAGGTGGCCACACCTTGAAAATGCCTCATGTATTTGTTGTTATTCTGTTTGTCAATAATGGTCATCCCTTTTACATTTTCAAGCTATGCAACGATCCTGGACAGACAATATAAAAATAAATGGGATTTCTGCACTGCATAAATACTCTTTTTAACAGTGTTGTATAGTAACGTAGTAAAAATACTTCACTACTGTACTTAAGTATATTTTGGAGTACTTTATACTTTTCTCGAGTATAATTTTTTTTGATAACTTTTACTTTTACTTCACTATATTTCCGAACTTAATTGTCGGGACACTTGCCTGGGCTTGTTCATCACCACCAACAGGATAAACTGACACTCTGACCATTAAAATACAGGCAGAAGTAATTTTTCAGAAAATATTTGTGTGAAAAATATTTAATATTAGAGTGACTAAATATATATACATTTCTGCATTAGGTATATGTCATATGTTTTCTTTAAATAAGGGGCCATTAGAACTCCCCACACCCCAACATAAAATGGTTTGACCATTAGGACAACGGCTGGCTGCAACTTTGAAAGTTCGTTCCGCTGCAAACTAAGAATCACAGGTGCACAGAAAAGAGAAAAAGAGAAGATGACACCAAAGGCTTGAGGGATTTTATGAGTAAATATTTTTTTAAAAACTGAGGATGAGTGAGGAACAGGTCTAGGAACGGAAATGCAGAGGAACGATGCCCATCCAGAGCCTGGTAAGAAGCAATGCGTTTATCAATGTGGTTTTAAAGTATAGCATCCGCTAGTTAGTGTAAGACCTTTACTTTTACAGAAAATACTAAAGCTTAGCGCCAAAAGAGCAGAAAGCAGAGAGAGGGCAGAGGTTCAGTCTGAAAGACAGAGCGGAGCAGGAGAGCCAGCTGAGACGGGGAGCTGGGGGGGGGGGGGACGCAGCGTGTGTTTGAGGAGGAGACAGAGAGAGCCATCGTTAGCGATAACAGAGACAGTGCAGGTGGAGGGGCTTACTGCCCGATAGGATAGTCTGAGCATAGTCGCTCAGAGAAAGAACACAGCGTTAATTTCAATGATCCCGCGTTATGGCCAACAAAAATGACTGATCGAATGAATGTTGTGTGTTTGATGGCAAAAAGGAAGCCTTTCTCAGAGATGGCAAATGAACCGCCAGTAGATTCAGAGGGCAGAGAATTCCCAAAGTATCTAACATATTCTACCTCCTGCAATGGAAGGGAAAAATTGTTATGGGCTGGCTAATATACAGCAGGTCAAAAAAAGCCATATTTTGGCTGCAGTGCTGCTGTTCTCTTATGAAGAAAAGATCAACTAGTGCACTAAATTTAATAGATGGGTTGAAAATATCCAATATTAAATACTGAGATTTCCAGGGCATGAAGTATAGTTAAGTTGACTTTTTTTGGTGTGTGTGTGTGTGTGTGTGTGTGTGTGTGTGTGTGTGTGTGTGTGTGTGTGTGTGTGTGTGTGTGTGTGTGTGTGTGTGTGGTGGCAGCAGGTGTAGAGGAGGGGCCCAAAAAGACTGTGTTGTCCCGGGCCCTAGCAAAGCTGTCAGCTGGCCGGCCTGCAGGTGTATCTATTAGCAGGTTTACCACTTCCTGTAGGTTAACTAAGCCTGGTTTATCACTTCACCATGTTCTTAGTATACACCACATTTTCCTGCACTTGGTTGTGTACTGTACAATTTTAAAGTGCATAGCACTGACCTTACTTGAAGAGGAAAACTGAAAGCTTACAAAAAGGTTGTATTTTCTGTCTAAACTTGGTCTAAATTTCTCCTGCACTTGGTTGTTTATATTATTTTAAGTGAATTTGACTTTCAAAGTTTACCAAAATATAAAAAATGTCATTCAAACTGCGTTTGCTTTGTTTTACTTTTTACTTATACTTTTCATTACATTACTTGAGTACATCTATTTTTACAGTAATTTTCATACTTAAGTACAAGACATTTCAGATACTTTAAGACTTTTACTCAAGTAACATTTCAGTCAGTGACTTGGACTTTTACCAAAGTCATATTTTGGAGAAGTACTTATACTTTTACTTGACTCCGAGATTTCAGTACTTTATACAACACTGTTTTTTAATACATTTCATCATAAATAAAACAACTCTGAATTGCACTGTCCACGTGATCATAAATAAAGCTAATAACACTGGCTTCCATGGTAGTTTACAACGGAGTGCATGAAAATAAAAGTGAGAGGAGGGTCCTATGGTTTTGTTGTTGGTATTGTGACGTGAACAGGCGAACTCCAGTCGCTGCACTGCCCCAGGCCCAGCACCTCCTTAGCACACACCTGGATCTGGTAGGTCCTCCCTGAGATCAGCCCCTTCAGTTCGGCTTTGGTGTTCTCAAAGGGACCCAGCTGCAGAAGAGGACACACAGTACATACAAACAAGTTAGCAAATAAAACCAAGCTCTTTCTTTGGCCATGTTTATGTGGCACACATAAAATATCTTTCACAGATCTGCATATCTGTACATAACCATAGATGAACAACGTAAAAAAGACTATACACTATGAAAATATTTAGTATAAGCATGATGCAGGAATACAGAAAACAATCTTGACTCCTAGAGGCAGACTCTGATTCAAACTTTTTTATCCCTCGTTTGATGATGATTTTGACTAAACCATTGATATTGTAAACATTTGAAAATGTCTGCTTTTATTAGTTGGATTCTTTTTCACTTGAAGGGATGTTTCCTTTTGTGCTTATTGGCAATAAAAGGCTTTACTGTTTACTGAGGCTACTGGGGTTTGTGTCTGTTTGCACCTATGTTCTCCACTAGAGGTCGCTGGAGTGCTGCTACCTGGACTGGATCCTGCTGGTGTGTCTTTCCCTCCTGGGGCTCATCAGCCAGTCTAGAGTATATTCAATGCCGAGAGTTTAACTCATGTGGTAAACATGAGCCCCCGGTGTTGCTTAATGTAACTTGGATATTTTGTCCTATTGACGATTCTCCTTGTGTTTGTGATTCTTTTTATTTATCTTTTTTTGGTTTATAACAAATAACTTTTCCTGTGCCTCCTGAGAGTTTCATGCATGTGGACCAGCCATTCAACCGACACCATGACACTTTACTGTTCCTTCAATGGCTTGGGGTCTGATTTAGGCTAGTTATAATTCTGTAGGCATCTTTTTGTTCAGACTAACCCTTTAAAGGCTGATACGGGTAATGTGAGGACACTTCACATTTATAAAAAAAAAAAAAAAAAAAAAAAAATCTTTTTTGGTTGCTTTAGAAAGATAAAAAAAAAACTTCATGCTTTAAACTTTTCTTTGTATCATAGTTGATACGATACAAGAAAAAATACATTTTCTTCGGCATTTTTATATAGGCTATGTAAAATATATTAATTTGTATGTAGTAAATTGTATGTTCAGAAAAACACTGACTTTGTGGAACAGGTAGAGATCTCAGAAATATTTGTATAAAATATGATACATTTGGAGTTATAGGGTTAAGACGAAGTAGTAAAGCAACGTTAGCATTTAGGACAATTAAAAGCTACAAATTTGAGAAGTGACCACCAGGATGTAGCCTCTCCATCTTACCAGAACCATGCTGCTGAAAGATGAACTGGTAATGGTATAAAGAGAACAGAAAAATGGGGAAAATCCCATGAAACAGTTGTAGCAAAATCCCTGGTGACACAATTCTTGATACTTCTATGAAATAACTGTGAATGAAACTTTTTTATTATTACTACTTGGCTTTTCTGACTTAATCAGATCTAAATCTTTCAGAAAATGTGTGGTGTTAGCTGAAAAGAGCATCAGATCGGACCCAGGACTCTGATCGATCTAAAGAGACTGTGTGAAGTGGAGCGGTCAAAGACCCCTCACTCTGAAAACACCTCCAACCTTGTGAAAGGTTATTGACCCATACTAAATGTTGTCCTATTGGTAAAAAGGAGGAGAACCAATAATTGTCCCACTGGTGGTTTTGTTAAACACAGTTTTTTCTTAACATAAGATTTAGCCCTGCTAAATAAATGTTCTCAAATTAAAGGGTGGATGTTTCTCAATTTTAAAATGATTCATTAACTTTAAAGAATTTTATATTTACCAACTACATATAACATCTTGACTGTTTCTCCTTCTCAGCTGTGTAGCAACAAAACATCAAATGATGGCTGGTATCCTTAATATCTGCCGATGAAATAATAACTTTGGCCTTTCTTAAAATGTTAACCAATAAACTCGTAGGATTTTACCAGAAATTACACAATTTTGCTAAAACTGTTACAAAGAAATATGCAGGGTTACTGTTTTTACAATGATTTGTTTGGTGAAAATATGTGTTACATCAAATTGTGCTGATTTAAAAGGGTTGAAAATATAACTGCATGTTTCAACCCTCAGTGGCTGGCTGACTGATCTATTCAGTAATTCATGTTAAATGTATCAACAAAGACATTAACTTCTGTACTGCTTTGCTTTCAGTGTAAAGACATTTTAAATAACTGTATACATTTGGTGGAAAATTAATTTTTTTTTAAATGTAAATATGCATATACACAGGTGTTTTTACAAAGTAAGACAAGGTTGAATTAGTACAAATATACATAGTATAGAAATATGAGCATGACTAACAGAATCAAAGCAGGAAAGGCTGCTAATGTGTTTTTATTCTCAGACAGATGAGCGAAATGGCATAATTATTGGAAAATTACAGACAAAACTACAGCCTCTCACTTCAATCTCCTTCAGAAAATGATAGCACAATGTTTTCAACCAAAAGCTTAGGTAGTCTTGAAAAGAATACAAAACTGTGTGGTTGTCAGCGGGATTTTTCAAAAGAAGGGAATTTTCGAAGCTTATGAGATTGCTTCAAGTGTTAGGTAATTTTCAACTTCCACAAAAGATGTGTCAGCATTTTGGGCTTTTAAATTTTAGTTGCTGTTCTACCCAGCATGTGATAATGATGATGTTTTTCCAACTTACGTTGAGAGACTTTGGGGTGCCCCTGGTTTCCCACTGGTACAGTAGCTGGTACTTCAGAGGGAAGATGTCCATGCTTTTCCACGTAGGGGGAGGAGACCATTCCACCAATAGGTTTTTGGTAGTAAGAGAAGTAACTCGGACATCTACAGGAGGATCTGGTTTCACTGCGGAGAGATCAAACTTGGAATTTCATAGACGCTAGAAAAAGAGGATACAGTATGACCTAAAGTACGATGGAACGTTGCAAAACATCCCTGTTCTTTTTCTTCTGATAGAATACACAGTTCTCGGGGTTTTACACATTTCTTTTTTCTTTTCAGGTGGATCATGCAAAGTGTTTGCTCTCACCAATATCCTCCATCATGAAACTTGTTATGTGAGAGCTGCTCCCCCCAGAATGAATTGCCGTGACGTTGAGAATGTATTCAGTGAGAAGTTTCAGGCTGGGTAGGTGACAGTGCCAGAGCTGCAGAAAAAGTAACAGATGCAATATGTGATTATTTGATGCAAAACATTTTTTACAGGTGAAACTAGATATTTTCATTCGCTGTGTAATAAAAACACACACACACACAAGACCCTCCTCTGATAAAGAAAAACATGCCCATACCGTGATGTAGCCACTATCTGTGCATGATGTCTTCAGGGAAGTGCTTGTTTTCTGCCACAAATATTATTTTAAAAGTTGTCTGGTGCCATGCACTCCCCAAATCATGATTTTTTCCACACTTTATAATTATGTAACTAATTGCGCAGGTCTTGTACATAAAGTCCCAATAAAATACGTCAGTGTGTAAAAGACTCAACACTCTGTTGTGTGAAGGAAACCTGATGACTTGATCTAAACACAATCATAAAATACATCCTTTCAGATGTATAAGAGTAACATGCAGCCGTTTCATGGACTCTCATAATTTCCCCAGAAGATTGATAGAAAACATGATGAGGGATTTTTAGAGCCTGGAGTTTTTGGAAAACTATTTCAACACTATGTTCCTGCTGCAGATGTTATGCTTGTCTGCAAACTATTAGACTAAGGAGCTAATAGTGGATCTGAGGAGGGCAAAAACACCCGTGACTCCTGTTTCCATCCAGGGGGTCCCTGTTGACACTGTGGAGAAGTACCTGGGAGTGTACTTTAACAATATGTTGGACTGGACTAGAAACACAGAGGGGGTCTACAAAAAGGGTCAAAGCCGACTCTTTTTCCTGAGGAGGCTGAGGTCCTTTAACATCTGTGGGACGATGCTGAGGATGTTTTATGAGTCTTTTGTTGCCAGTACGATCTTCTTTGCTGCCATATGCTGGGGCAGCGGGCTGACAGCAACAGACTAAACAAACTGATCAGGAGGGCCGGTGATGTTGTGGGGGAGGAGCTGGACACTCTGACGACCGTGGCAGAGAGGAGGATGCTGTCCAGGCTCCAGTCCATCTTAGACAATGTCTCACACCCTCTCTACGACACACTGGCCCAGCAGAGGAGCTCCTTCAGCAGAAGACTCCTCTTACCCAGATGCACCACAGAGCGCCACAGGAAATCATTCCTGCCTGTGGACTTCAATCTCTACAACGCCTCCCTCTGAGAGTCAGACACCCCCCCTCTGAAATTCTGACGCAGAATTATAGAATTATTGGCAATTATTGACATTTATCCATTCTTTTTGCTCTCTTTTGCACTAATTTGCACACTGCCATTATCACTTTATTTTAGATCTGTTAATATTTATATATATATATATATATATATATATATATATATATATATATATATATATATATATATATATATATATAGTTACATATGTATATATATTTATATTTCTTTTGTGGTGAATGTTGTATATATATAATTATGTTGTTTGTATATCTGGAGCGTGTAACGAAAATAATTTCCCTCTGGGATTATTCAGGTATTTCTGATTCTGATTGTGAAATGAGTAAATCACATCTGGTTTCGTTTTAATTATGAAAAGTAGCTGTGGTGATGTGGAAATCCCCCTGGTCTTGCAGCTACCTGATCAGACGATGAAGATGGTGGTACTGTGGCCAGGGCGGAGGATGAAGAGCCAGGTGGGATCAGTTGGCACATCTTCACATTGGTGTTACTCTGTCTCTCACTGCCATGTGGAAAAATGTACATAACTCATGACATATGCTAAACAGTGCAGGTATTTATTCACTGATTTTTTTTTTTATTTCTTATGTTTTTTTACTGTAGGGGCCAAAGCGTGCTTGTAGTTTACCTGTATGTGGCGATATAATGTGTTGAATGGGAGCTAAGAGGTTCTGGCCAGGAGCAAAGCGTCACATTCGGATAGCTGGAACACCAGCAGTGCACTGTGGGAGTGACAGGGGGATCTGAACAAGAAAAAAACAAACGTTTAAGTTATTTTCCTGAGCACCCCGATAATATAGTTTTTTGTTTTGTTTTTATTTATCTTGTCTTATTTTCCCATGTAAAATAAAACCCTTCAGCCATCACATGAAATGAGAACTCGTTTTTAATTGTGTGTGTTTTAAAAAAAAATTCAGAACTACAATGCAGAAAATCCAGAAAGATCACAACAAAGAGAGAAGGAATATTTCACTGTAGGTACAGACCACAAAACTGTGAATTATTCCTTTAACCCAAATGCTGGGTACTTTTATGCTGTTGGGAGAAAAAAAATAGGTAGTTTTAACCAAACGTTGGGTCACAAATTGTGACATGGTTTTTAGGGTGAGAGAAGAGCCTAGCTAGCCGGATCATTTTCACGGCCCGCCACTTGTATAATATTATACAAGATGATCAAACTTCACCTCTTAAATAGTATGACATAAGATATGGTAATGATGGTCAGTTACAGTGTAATTAATATAATGTCAGATGAATGTTTCAATTACTTTAGTTTACACCTGAACTAAAGCAACAACCTTTTACCTGCAAAGTAGTTAGCCAAAGCTAACGCTAACTTTGTTAAACATTCACACAGTAAAGAATTGGTCAGAAAGAGTATGTAAAGGTTAAGAAGATATATTTATTACTACTTTGAATTGTCTTGTGATTGTGTTGTAACCTGATATACTTTTTTTTAGCTGCATTGACTTTATTAATTGAACCTTTCAGTTTTTACCAAAAGGTAAACAATAATATGACTGATGCTTTCTCTTGCAAATGAAAATACCAATCTGTTTTATTTTGAGTCTTTATTTTGCCTCATCTGATCATTTCAAATGAAAAACAGTTTTTACCGAAATATTACATTTTCAGTAGTTAAGATTAGCCTGCGGCTTATTTTTTCAACCCAAAGCCCTATGTTAATCAATATGCTCCTGCCACACCATTGCCTTTGATTTCTATGCTGGAAGACACAGCGACACAGAAAAATAACACTGTGGTATTGCCCTACGCCGTCAAATACATTTGCTCTAAATACATTAATGGTATAATCAGCAGAAAAGCTAGACTGCAAGAGATATTTTTGGTCAACCCTAATGTCTGAGGAATGACCCAACAAATACATTACTTCATCTCATGTTACCTTCTTCTGCCTATGCGGAAGACTGCATGCTGTAAACCGAAAGTGAAACCAAGTTTATGCAATCAAGGAATAACTCCAGTCCTGTGTGTAACATGTGACTAAAACCGACTAAAACGGACGGAAAAGTTAAGATGGAGTGCCTAAAAAGCACAGGTTTTGGCAGTGCAATCCCACAGCTATTGATAGGATATTGGTTATTATCAACAAACCCATGGAAAGGGCTTAATATCAATTATTTAATTAAAGTCTTATGTTATCATAATAGTTGTCCAGTTAAATGTATTACCGGACATTGAAATGAAAAGAAAACTGATAAAAACAAGGGTTGACTTCATACACATAGATAAATAAATGGACAGGCAGATAGACAAATAAGACAAGGTAATGATGTGAAAGCGTAAGCAACATCCCTTCTTGATTCATCTTTTAATCAAACATTTTTGAGGTTGTAAAATGAACTGTTCAGTCTCTCTAACACTGTTAGGACTTCTGGTTGGATTCCTCAGGCTGTAATCCCAACAGTTTCAGTACAAACCCACAAACAATAGCTGACAATGTTTCTGTTTTGATATTTTTTGATGTCATTGCTAAATTGTCCTCACACAACATTTTCTCCATCCGATCGGTACTCACCCCTTAATGTTGCAGTTGCCTTCAGAAGATCTAGCGCATGACTTCCCAAGCCAAAAATGAGGACCGCAGTTATGATATATACTGTGCCACCCATCAGTATATCAGTAGTTTTTTTTATAAATAGTTTAATAAATATAAATGACTTTCCTGTGTTCCTAAATCTACTGGTACTTGTATGTCCCGCTATACTCCTCAGCCCAATGTGGAGATAGTAAAATGAATATTCCACCTCACCGGCAGTTTTCTTCTCTGTGTTAATCATCAGCTTCTCAGATATTTAAACCCCCGTGAAGCCAACGGAAAGAGGAACTAAACTGCAGCTGTTTCGCAACGTCACAAACAGTAAGAAGATCACGTGAACTTTATTGCATATTAAATGGTTACAGTTAAAAATGTGATGTCATAAAACATGCATAGTAGATGAAGAATACATAAAAAATATGAATAAGCTACACCTGCTTTAAAATGACAAAAAGTCCCTATGGCATCACCTGTGCTCCATTACCTCCCGTATGTTTTTACTGCCATCTAGTGCAGTAGTTTATGTATTTACAGTATTTAAAAGTCAATGAATGCAGATGGTTTCCTCTTGACTCCAGATGTAATCTACACACTGCAGTCCAGCCATTCAAACATTTTTTGAATTGTCTTTGTGAGGCCATGACAGCTTCTTTGGGGGCCATCCCGTAAGGGAGGAGCTGTGTAGGTTCCAATTCAGGGTCGGAGGGCCCTCTCTGTGCATGCCAGCGCCATGATGTCCACCCGTGGAAGTCCGCAGTGATGTTAAGGCCTTGCTGATCCAGTTGTTCTTTGCTTGCTGGAGATCACTGGCTAGGACTCCCCTCTGGTGCTCCAGCTCCTGTGAAATGACACATATTTAATGTACAATGCAAAATGCTGTGGAAAATGTTGAATATATATATATATATATATATATATATGTGTGTGTGTGTGTGTGTGTGTGTGTGTGTGTGTGTGTGTGTGTGTGTGCATGGGTTGGTTATACTCTGCACAGGTTTTTCTAACAATACAATATATCTTTTCCCTAAAAAGGTCATGGTTTAGGGTCCTTACTGTAAATCAGACATTTCCTGTAGTTTACATTTGACAATGTCAGGATTTCTGGCATTAGTGCTGACTTAAGGGGAAACTGTGTCTGGACTTTTCTCTTTCGGTTTTCATACACAGGCTACAGTGACTACTTCTTATTTTTCCCTAATGTATGCAAAGAGCGTGCAGATGTAGTAAATTATAAAACTATTTGTCTTTGTGCATGCATTTAAAAAGCTTCCCATCCCTATGTTTATATATATCAGAGGTTTTACCCTGACAATAGATTTTTCTGTGTAAAGTGTTTGTGTCACCTAGGCAAGTGCCTTTATGAGATTGTCATGGTCCATTACCTCCGAAAGTAGCTATTAGCCTTCCACTGCTTTGGTCATCTTTTATTTTTCAACAAACTTACTGTGTTATGTCATTTTCTTTGACAGATAAAGGAACTATTACCTATAAGACTCTCACTTTAAAAAATCCAAACTATCCATTAAACAGTTAGGCATTTTGTAGCACATGTATGTTCTAAATTATGGACAACAATTCCAACTTTAGGCAAAGTAAAGCACATTTTACACCCCAACTAACTCCAAATACTGTAATTCTCTGCTCTAGTACCATACCTGGAGTACCGTGTAGAGGTTTGGGAGGAAACAAATTAGCAATCATGGCTATTGTCTACATACAAACAGGCTATTTTACAACTCAAGTGCTATGAAGTTTGTTAATCTGTTTA
The DNA here is from genome assembly GCA_037039145.1 of Fundulus diaphanus. NCBI lineage: Eukaryota > Metazoa > Chordata > Actinopteri > Cyprinodontiformes > Fundulidae > Fundulus > Fundulus diaphanus. The sequence continues at coordinate 26,897,238 of CM073138.1, forward strand.
AATACAAAATTGCACAAATGATCTATAAAGTAAGCCATAACTGTTTGCTTGTAAATACACAGAACATGTTTTCAGATATAGAGGAAGGCTGTAGTCTCAGAAGAAAAAAAAGACTAAGAAATGATCAGAACTATGACTATGGAAACATTTTCTGTATCCATCTATGGAGTTGAGCTGTGGGAAAGTCTCAGCGTGGAAACTCAGGATGAACATCACTGACGGATGAATTACGACAAATCCCCGAACATGATGAAACAAGAACAGTTATGACACAGAGGAACGAGGTTTCAAGGAGTTTCCACTTCTACCCACTCAATTTCAGAAAAATCCTTCGGTTGTTACAACGTAACTGGTGGGAAATCTCTTTTTATATATTTGTTATTTTCTATTGTGTTTTTGTTCCCACTACTCTTACATTTCAATAATTATTTGAAATAAACTAATGAAGTAAACTAAAGCAGCATAAACAACTTGTGGCTTTACCAACCGTAGTTTTGAAACTGAAAACTACTAAACTCTGAAAAGAGTAGTGATTGGTGCTCTGTGAGTTTTATCTGTTCATGGTCTTTAGGTACAGATATATTTACAAATAACCAATATTGCCTTTACTGTAAACCAAGCAAACACATAAGAGCGGTCTTTCAGCTAGCTGGGTGTCCGTGAGCAACAACGGGTGGGAAATGGGGCGTTCCTTAATTTTTCAGCCAGCTTTAGATCGCTCCAGAACGTTCTCTGGAATCTCTTTAAAGGTATACTATGCAACCGGGGTTGATTTTCCAGCGAGGCCCCCCCCCCCTCAATTCACGAGAACGCGAGCGCGTTCTCGTGAATTGAGAAACAGCCTAAGACTTCCTGAAAACACAAGAGTGTAGACTTCCCAGTACATCCCTATGTAATGTAAAATATGACAGTTTACTGGATTAAGGACATTTCTAGTATACTACATGCTATCACACATAATTTGAGAATTTAGAAACATTTGCTCTTTATTTCCCAAAGTTTTCGGGAGATGTCTGAAAGACCTAGTATATTTATTTTTATTTTACAATTTTGTAAACAGCTGCCGATTAAACTGAATGTTACAACCTCGACATGATTATAGGACTTGTTTTACCGAGAAATCAACTAGAAGCACCGGGAAAACGGCTGCAAAGCACGCTCCCGACACGGGGGACGCGCTGGCCGTCTGTTTCCGTATGCAGCGCGGCCGCCGGGGCGTCTCGTCTTTCCTCTCTCCCCTCCGTTCCCCCCGACGCCCGGTGCCTCCCGAGCCGCGTCCGAGCGTCGCGCCGTACAGTTTGAGAACACAGATCAGCACACAGATGAGAGGGGAACTTTTAAACCCCGCGGTTCCTTCGCACAGTTTGAGATGTATATAAGTACCACGACTGAAAAACTCGTACAGTGTACGCCCGGCTTAACACAGTGAAAGTATGAACATGCACAGAGAGAGAGAGTAACCATTCCAATGTTACTTACAATCGCATCAGCAGAAACGCGAGGTCCGCGTCAGCCTTGCAGCCTTCTTTCTCTTTTAGCTCTCGCCATTCGGAAAAAGCTTGCCCGATGTTCACCCGTGTACGACTCCTCTTTCTGTCCAGAGCCCTTTTCCTCTTTCTTGCCTGCTCTGACATGGGCTTTCGCTGTTTTATCGTTGGTTCCGCCATGATAACTGCACAGATATCGCCACTGCGCTAGCAACGAGCATGCCTTTCACTGGGGGCGTGTAGCAGTTCTCGCCGTAAAGCAAGACCGACTCTCACGATGCACGAGACTTCTGAGCCTCTGGGTGCAGGCCGAGGGCTCCTGCAGTTGCAAGTGCGGTATTTCCCCTACAGACCACCAGGGCGGCCGAGAAAACCTTTGTTCGACCTGAAATGACTCATTTAATCATCCAAAACGGTATGAAACACATTAATTAACTGAAAAATGTTGCATAGTGTGCCTTTAAAGGAGCGTAGCAAGTTCCAAGATGTTTACAGACTTCTGCCCCCTCTGGTGACAAGTTGAAATTACACCACTGTGGTGCACGTGCATGTGAGAAGAGAAAAGGCATCTGCCGCTGTGACTGCACAGGTCGTTTGTTTAGAGGCGTAATGTCTTCTGTGGTAAGAAAGCTATAAATATTGAAGTTAGCCCGTGTTCTCTCGCTGGCGCATCGATTACGGTGGAGACTCAACAAAGCAGCACGACGAAGTGCGGAGTGCATCACATCCACGCACGCCCAGAGGATTCGGCACGATTCCCTCTCTCAAGAACTGAATATCCAGCCTATAGATACAACTGTGGTAAATAGAGGATAACTCATTTTACATGTCAGGCAATTGTAAGGGCGTGTATGCGAAAGAAAATAAATAACATTTAACCTCAAAACTTGCACTATGCACCTACAAAATGATTTTAGATTGTAGGAACCATGTCACATATAGTTTTAAAACCATAGCTTAAATCCTCAGTATGGCTTGATATGGGGAATGGCGTAGGTCTAGTCTGAACATTTACAGATGATCAGATAGTCAGATTTTACCTGAATCTTGCAGTTGGCCTCCACCACTTGCAGTTTAGTCTGAACAAGCTCCTTTTCCAGTTCTCTGATCTGGGCGCTTAGGGACTCCTTCTCCTGGTCCTCCCTAATCCAATCTGCCCGTGGGGGGGTTTCGCTGGACTCCTGCATGCCTTGTTCAGTCGCCTCTTTGCCCTCTGTCGGCACCGCTGTTTCAGAGCTACGGCCTGCACTGATTGCTTCTGCAACGTGACGGCACTGGGAGCAAGCCGCTATTGTGTTCTAGAAGATGACAAGGGAAATTGAGAAGCAGAAAGAGGAGAACGCACACCAAAAATAAATAAGAAAATGTGAGTGCAATGAATAAAAAGCGCACAACTGCGGCAAGAGTGCTGCACTCACCTTGAGTGCGTCCGACTCCTCTCTGTGGGCGGCCTCCTGCCTCTCCAGACGCGACGTTAGCTGGGAGCAGATCTGAGAGACAAAGCATCTCGTTTGAACTTCATCAAATAAAACCTCCTCCAATCACACCCACGTGTAATTCTAGCGATACGTTCTGATTGCTCACAGTGCCATGAATCACCTGTTTGTAGTCTGAGATGATACCAGACGACTTTTTAATCTTCTGCTCAGCCCTCTCCAGCTCTCTCCGAAAAACTTCCTTGAGCTACAAAAAAGATTTTTTTCTTTTACTTTTTTTTCTGACAACAGCCAGCAACAATTTATGACACTTTCTTAAAAAACTTTATCATTACCATGGCAGCTTCTTCCTCTTTGCTTCTTTTCTCCTCCTCTGAGGCCTTCAGTTGATGTTGGGTCTGAAGAAGGTTTTTCGTTAGCTCGTCCACTCTGTCTTCGGCCTGCGAAAATATAGAAATACTCTAAGGTCCTCAGAGGTACCGCGTGCTTCGCCACATTTTCCATGTCTGCATGAGGCTTTGAAATGGTATCTCCCTAACTTTTCCAAATTTCGTCATGTTCATGTTAATGGGTTTCTTTGGGATTTTATGTGACAGACCAACAGCATGGTCGATCACAGCGAGGAGGCCAATAGTTACTCAGGAGGAGCTACAGAGATGCAAAGCTCAGGTGGGAGAACCTGTAAAAAAAAAAGAACGATGATTGTGCACAAATGTGGCCTTTGTGGAAGAGTGGCAATGTTTTTGAATTGTCAAAGGAAAGCCAGAGGTAGTACACTCTTCTGCAGTTTGGCACAGCAAACATGCGGAGGAAGGTGCTCTGGCCAGATGAGATCGAAACTAAACGAATTGGGGTACATGCAAAACGCCATGTGTTGGGAAAACATAAAACCCTAAACGCTCTGAGGAGCTTGTCCATGGCTCCTCACAACCACTATTGAGCATTTTTCTTATGGATAAACCTTACATAAAAAGGCACACTTTCACAAACACCTGCAGGTGCTTGTATCCAGACTTTCACATAATATGAGACTATTGATAGAGCCAAATACAATGTCTGTAAGAACCCCTGTTGAAAGCTGCAATATGAGTTGAAACTGCAGGTGGTGGTCTATCCAGTCTGACAGAGTTATTTTACAAAATAATATCAAGAAACAATTCGGTCTCTCGGCGTGCAAAGCTGGAGCTGTAATTGCAGCAAAATGTTGGTTATATACAGTATAAAAAAGGGAGCTAAATACATGGCGTGACACTTTTTTACAAAAGTGTGAAAACCATGTATCATTTCCCTTAAACTTGATCTATCACATAAAACCAAAATGAAGCACACTGGACGTTGTCGCTGTACCATGACAAAACGTTAAAGGGGTATTTAAACTTCTGCTATCCACTGTAAATATTGCTAGGGTCCATGCACGATACCAAAATGTTAGCTAGGATTTTAGTTAACTCGCCAAAGCTATCATATTCATCCAACTGTAACGCCATGTAGCTAAATCAGATCCTGAAATGTAAAACTTTTGTTAGGGATGAACTGCGCCTTTCTCAGATTAACTCCTAATAGTACCTTGTCAAGAGCATTCCTCAACGCAACCTTGCTGGTGATTAGTCTGTGGGCCAAACTATCATTTTCCTGCTCCAGGCGAAGGCTTGCCTGCTGAAGCCGACGGTTTTCTTTCTGCAAGTTGCAGAAAAAGCATTGATTTTCTGTAGCTGAAGAATGAAAATCAAGTCATTTCAGAAAAAGAGGTAGAAAGGAGGCAGTTCTGACCAAGTATTTGTCCAAAGGGTTATCGTCCATGATTGGAAGTCGACTTTCCCCAAGTTTCACTTTCTTTGTGGGGACCTTAGAAGGAAATAAAAAAAAAGGACATAGCTTGTTAATGTGGAAAAACTGACACGTTTGGATGAAAGTGAGAAATCCATCTCTCCCAGAAACAGATCTGTAGGATGTAGGATGAGCTTGACAAATCAAGAACAGGCCTCAGAATGAGATCCAAACAAGGATAAATCAAAGATAAGATAAAACCGAGCACATGGGGGACATGGTAATCTAAAATGCATCTGGGGAATTATGGAGAATGGAAGGGTTTATGGCAAAGCATGAAATGGATTTTCATATCTTAAATATCTAAAACGACGAATCTGGTATCGCAAATCAGAAATCTTCCTTGCGGAGGAATATGTTTTGTGCTGGGATTTGTGCTCAGTCATCGCCAGTCAGCAACAGCGCATGTGAGGAATGCAGAGAGACAATCTAAATTGTAGCCCAGTGTATTATGTGATCTTTTCTGTTTAGAATAAAACAGTAGCTCAGAGGCCTTGATTTGAACTATGAAAGCTACACAACAGTTTTAAAACAAAAAAACATTACTTTGATATGGTAAATAAAATACCCCCAGAAACCAAAGTACCTAAAGAGAAGCAGTCACCTTAATCGGGACAATCAAGACAATCAGAAACCTAAGCAGCAAAGGTACATGATAAAAAGAGCTATGTAAATGTTACCTATGAAATTAATATCCATGCTATTTTCTCCAAACATGAGCAAATTCTTCCAGTGCTCAAGCAAGAAAAGCTACTGTCTGTATGTTAGGAGATGCAAAACGGATGGGAAACCGACAAAAGCATAAGTTCATCATTGAATTGTTAATTGAAAGAGGAGAATCCAATCAGAGAGTTAATTCACTTTTTGAACTAAGGGGTGACAAAAAGGTGGCCTCTTGTTCAGGGACAAAGACAGCAAATGTTGGACAAGCTGTGCATTCAACTCTGAAAATCCAGGGGCTGTTCCAGGCATTGTACTGTACAGGAGAACAGTGGGTTTTGATTATTGCTTTGATTGAAAAGATACTAGAAAAAAAACACTGAAAATTAGCTAACATGATCTAAAACACTTTAACATAGAAACCAAAACTAGAAAGACATGGAAGAAAATTCTAATGGATTGAAGAATAGCCAGAAATGGCAAAAGATTCAGCAAAGGAGCCGCTTTAGAGTGACCCGAGAGGGTCTACGGCGTGTTAAGGCAGGTTCTACAGTTACATGGGAGCACGCAGAAGCCAAGCTGTTGGCACGATTCCCTGGCAAAGTCCTCATATTGAAAGATGAGCAGAACCGTTCACAGTTTACTAAAGAAACATTGACTGGCCTAAAGAAAAATGTTGCATCATTTCTCTTTAGCAAGATCTTTCTTTTAGGATTTGGGGACTGCAGATAGTTTGTCAAAAACACAAACAAGCAAATAAATGCTGAATTTAAGCCACAGTAGACTGTGAAGAATGGCAGCTCAGGCACCGTGATCTGGGGATGTTTTTCATACCAGGGCTCATGGGTCAGTTAGAATACATCATAGTACTTAAAGAGGTCATGTTGTCCTACGCCGAAGAGGAAAGAGGCGATTGTAGCAGTACAAGACCCCAAAGCCTCCCGCAGGAGAGCAACATCTCTGTTCCAGACCAACATGATCGTCTTTATGGAGCAGCCAGCCCAAAATCCGGACATTATCCTCCTGCAAATCCTGTGGGTGGCGTCACACTCCATGCAACACAGGTGTGAAGCAACAGTTGTTATGTAACTAAGCAGTAATTAAGTGGTGACGTGATTTAAAAAAAGAAAGAAAGAAAAGGGTTCACTTGAATGCTTTCAGTAGATCCCGTAAACGTTTGAGTTGTTTCTGACGCCGATACCTTTGAGCAGCCTAATATTCCTTTTTCTCCAACATCTCTGTCGACTAATACCACATCTACTCAAAATTGATTTTAAATCAAATCTGCAGTGTTCCCAAATGCATTTGTCCGTATGAAAATAGAGATATTGTAAGAATAGGCATTTCGCTCACTTTTTCTTGAACACAACTATACATGGCACTGATTTAAATTATTTGAATACTTTGCCTATGATATGTAATGTGCAAGTCTTTGCTGCAAAAAAAGAAAACAAATGAGCTTTTGAATGGAGCATATCAAGAAATACTCGAAATGAAATGACTCAGACCAGTATCAGACAAAAATCGGGATTTGGACACCCCTGATTAGTGCAATAATCTTCTCTGAGAGAAAGCCAGTTTAGAAAGTAGCTCCAATAATCAATTAGAAGAAAAAAAACATACATAATTGAATTTTTTCTGCTAAATTATACTATTTCCGATCTGCAAATGATGAAGAACATGTTCTGTGAGCACAGGGTATTTTCACACATCATATTGAAAACATTCAAGACTGAATGAATCTTACATTCAACGTAGGTCCCGTTTCAGCAACCAGACAGGCCAGGATCTCCTCCTCACTCATCTGGTCAATAGCATGGGCATCATAGGCCGTCACCATGGAAACCTCCTGCATCATCTTGCCCAGATTTCTGGCCACTGGGGTTGCTCCCACCGGCGCAGACCCGAACGCTCGCAGCGCTTTCAGGTAAAGCCACAAGAAAATCCACCTGTAGACGCCTGAGGAACTCAAGAGACGTTGAAACGAGCTCAGAAAGACTCTGTCCGGCGGTTTTTACTCGGTCTGAAGACCCAGCGGTCCACGCACGAGGGCTTGAACAGCAAAGATGAGGCCGAAGTCCAAGTTTCCCGGAAGGAAGGAGACTTTGTTTACAGTGCGAAGGCGAGCAATGTTCACACAGCAGAGCCAGAGACAGCCGAAGTGCGGAGGTGCCAAGCGCGTTACAGGTGTGTGGGCAGCACCGGGTTCAGCAGTGTTTATGTATGACCTGAGAGTGTGTGAAAGGAAAGACAGCACAGGACACACCCACACTTGTGTTTACATTTCTTATCTCACCTGTGTTCTTTGATGCACACATCCAGCTGTTTACGACCATCAAATGCCCCTTTAACCAGGCAACCTGCTTAACAAGTGATTTATAGAGGCGCAGTGAGGGAACACGGCGAGTCTTTGAGCCGTGCACTTTAATTTTCTCAGGTTTGTTCCCTTTTATTCTCACTCTGACACGAGGCTGCGTGAACCTGCTAGACTTGTCGAGTCAACCCTGCCGTGCGTGTAGGAAGTAAATGATGTGGCATCTGTGAGATTCCTCCCAGGGGGTGTTGGTGCGGCAGCTCTGTTATTGTCATGGACTGAGCAACCTGACAGGAAAGCAAACAGGTCCAGCAGGTGAGGCAATGCATACCAAAGCAGGCCTGCAGAACAACAGGGAAGTCTCTGCTGCTCCACCTGTAAGTAGCCCCTTTTATTCTCCCCCCCCCCACCCAGATGCTCCGAAGCCCCATTTTAACGTGACGTTGCAGTTCTTCCTCCTAATTTCTCCTTTTGGTTGTGAAGACTCTCGTTTCTCTCAAACGGCTGAAAGGCATTGTTCCTTTTCCCACTCTCACTTCTCTTTCTCATCGTTCAGTATTGGTGATTTTCACTCTTTTTTTTTTGCATGTTTATCCCTCTGTGGTCAACACATTTTGCCCTAGCTCGTTGAATCTATATCCGTGCTTTTACTTTTTCCTGACGCAGAAGCTGTGAATTCAACACATTGTGTTTCGCCCCTCGAGAGTCACAGCAGGAAAAGACGCACGGAAAAGACCAGGGAGACATTTAAACATTTATTTTCCGCTCAAAACAATAAAAAAGGTGGGAAACAGGTGAGGCGTGGTGGATTTTCTCACTCTAACAGCGTGCACCATAAGATAATCTATCAATACAGTTGAAAGAAAGAAAAGCAATCTAAAAAGTGAAACCAAAAAACAAAAGCACACGGCTTGTTCTAGCAGACAATGGGGATAACATTCAGCATATCATGGAAACACAAAAGCTCATTTGAAACAGCGAATAAAAAAACCTGTGATTTATTGTATATATTGATTTGACGTGGCACATACTTCTGATCAAAACATTGATCGGTGAAAGATGTGATAAAGCTCTGACTCAACAACGGGATGTAATGATAGAGCAGCGCCTTGCAGAAGTCTCCATACACTTGGAGATATTTTGCATTTTGTCACATTGCAAGCAAAAATACCAATGCGTTTTATTGAAAATAGACTAGAAAGTAATGTCTAACTGTGAAGTTGAAAGAAAATTACACAAAATAGAAAAACATTACAAAAAATCTGAATTTTGGTGCTGATGTGAATTCAGTCCCCTTTACTCTGCTTCCCTGAAATCAAATGTTCAAATTCAAATGTCCCCTAAATGGTCGTATCTGGTGGTATCTCAGGATAAATCCGGCTGGTCTGTGAAGGCCCCAAAAGTTTGTTGCAGAACATTAGTGAACAAACAGCTTCATGAAGTTAGGTTATGAAACAATATCGCAAGCTAGGAATAGCTCATCATAATCATCGTCATCATCCTCTAAAATAGAAAGTGGATGTCAAAACTGCAAACCTGCCACGACATGCATTTCCAGCTAAACTGGCTTGGAAGAGTGAAAAGGAATCCTAGAAGCTTCCAGGAGGTGAATGGCATCACTGGAGGAGCTACAGCGATCCATAACTCTGCTGTCAAATTTGCAGTTTGCCACAAGCCATGTAGGAAGTCTGGAAGAAGGGGTTGTGGATAGAAAGCAAACAGAGAAAATGTTATGTGCGGCAGAGACCTAACAGTGAAACACGGTGATAGCAGCATCATGTTGTTGGCATACCTTATTTTCAGCAAGGAAAGGGATGTTATTCAAAGTTGAAGATGAATAGTGTTAAATACAAGGCAAGCCTGGAAGAAAACTTTTTCAGAGGCTGTAAAATACTTGAGATTGGAGCGGAGGTTCACCTTCCAGCAGGAAAAAAGCCCTAACCACACAGCCAGAGCCAAGGGAGTAGTTTAGATGAAAGCATATTCCCTAATTAGAATGGCCCAGTCAAAGTCCAATTGGGAATCTGTGGGAGTGCTTGAGAGTTGATGTTATCGAGCGTGCCTAATCTGAAAGAGGATAACCTATTATGCAATAGAAAACGGGCAAAACAAACCGTCTCCAGATTTGCAAACCTGGTAGAGTCTTTCTTTACAAACATTTCTCAGATTTTAGCTGTAAAACAAAACATTTCAGATTGCAAAAGCATTTATTTCACTTCACAACTATACAATACCTTGTCTTTATCAGGTTGTGTCAGTGCACACAACCCCCACAATCACAGTCAAGTTTGTGACTGCAATGTGACAAAATGGGAAAAGGGTAAAGGGGTGTGAATACTTCTGCTAGGAACTCTATTGTAACTAAATACCACTACTTGAATAAAACTCTTGCCAATAACATATCTGTCTCTCTGAACACAAGTTTTATCATGATTTAGGAATATCTTTAGTGTAAAATCCCACCTGTTAATATATATTTCTTGTTCCTAATTACAGAACTGCATTTCCCTTTCAGAAAAGAAGCGTAAGAAATAAGAAAACACAAATTTTCACACAAGTTTCACAGAAATATTTCAATCCAGGCACATGCTGTGTAATGAACACTGCACCTCCGTGGCACACAGCGTGGCTTTAAAATCACTAAAACATATTACATAATCTTAGTTTATGTTTTCCCCCTTCTTTTTCATTTTTAAAAGTCCAATGATTTTCTCTTTACTTTCGTCTGAATTTGCAAACAACTGCCCACAACACCAACTTATACTGCAGACACGGTGAAACGAACACCCCCGCTTTAATAGCTTGCGTTCCTTTCAATTTACCAGAAAAGATATCACAACTAAGACACATGTGATACTTTCCTAGCTGACTGAAACTGCGAGATGCAGACAGTCGCATAAAGAAAAAAAAAGAAAAAACTCCCCCTCGCCTTCCCCGTTTCATCTCTGGACAAAACAACCATTAGAAGTTTCTATTGCCGGCAAACAACCCCTGCTGATAGAAAAACTGTTAGCCCTCATGTACCGTAAGCCGGAGGGGAATGGAGGGTGGGGTTCACACTTGCCTTTGAATGTCTCAGTTAGAGCAGAAACTGAACTGAAGAGGGGATGTGGAGGCAAGTCCGTTGCGTGAACAGGAACAAAGACCGATCACGGGCCCCAAAGGTTCTCCGTTGCTGATCAGACTTTAACTCTCAGCTCGCATGAGATTTCATGCTGATACCAGACGAGAAAATATCCATTCCTCATTTAGGTTTGAACTGAGAGAAAGGAATTTCCTCGACTGTTTATTTTCAGATTCAAAGAGCGGCACACGCATCAGATCTCTTCATAAAACACAAATGTGTCCCCTTATCGGTGCACCTCTACCAATGAATGATGTACTCGTATAACTCTGGTGGCAGTGGAAGCACGTTTTTATTCGTCGTAGCATCATACAAATATCCCTGGGCCTGCAGCCCATTGCGACCGGTTGCAGCAAAAAAGTGACCGACCGACGGTTTTAAAGCCATGTTGAAGTGTACTTTAATAATCTAATTTGATGGGTTAGTTGGAAACATCATGAGGTGGTGCCAGAGTAGAAAATATGTGTTCCAGTTTTCTGGAAGATCTATGTTATTTAGTGCATTTTTACAAAATAAATAAAAAAATTCTTTGAAATTTACGAGTTAATTATTCAGATAAAAATGACGTTTTTGTGATCAATTTAGGTGTGGCTTGAATGCTTTTACGTCTGCACTGGTGCAGAGGTCACACCTCCAGTGCAGTTGCCACATTGATAACATGTAGCCCTGTCTAACACAAGCTGTAGCTGTGCTAGAATTCTGTGCCATTTACTGGAGAGGAAATTATCTCCCTGCTGCAGCGTTTGTGGGCTGCTGCAAGGATTTGCTGCCCACAGGAACCCTGTCAGTGGGCTGATTTTGTGGGTGACTGTGACTAAAGTCAGAATGTGCATTGATCTAGGTGTAATTGTGCTGCGTTTTAAGAAACAACCCGATTTTAATCCCACAAGGCCAAGTGTAAGTTTGGTGTGTTGCTCTTTGTGTGTGAAGAAGTTTCCAGTGAGGAGAGAGTCAGACGTCGGTGCTGTAAGGGCGCGGCGGGGGAGGGAAAACGTCTGTGGGGTTGTAGTAGCTCAAAGGGGAGGAACTCTGGGGGTTGACAGGCAGGGGAAAAGAGGCAGACGGGTTTTCGTAGTAGGTGTGGAAGCCCAGACGCTCCCCTCCGTTACGCATGTCGTCTGCGAGTCCAGAGCGGATGGGGTACGGCGAACACGTGGGGCAGGTGTTGTGGTGTGAACCTGAGTCCAGCTGATCCAGGGAGACTGGGGTGATGTCGGTCCCGTCCATGGCGAGGGCGTTGCACGCGTTGCAGGGAAAGTGAGACAGAGGATCTGCTCCTGCCACCGAGCCCACGTCCGCCTCAGACTCATTTTTCTTACAGCAGTAATACTGCAGGAGGGGGACAGTGGAGACACCAGGAAAGAGAAGGGGAGAGGTATTCAGACTCTTTCCTAGGAGAACATATTATACAATGGGAATCGGTTGAACTGAAGAAAAGGTGACACAGTAGGAAGTGAGCTTATTAACTTTCATTCAATGATATATGTGAGGAGATACCTTTAAGCTTGTGTGTTAAAGCGGACATGTCATGCAAAATCCCCAATTTTAGCCATTCAATTCATTTTGTTGTGCACTTGTAGTCTCTAGGAGTGGAGAAAATGTGAATTTAGTCTGACCAGGTGCTGCTAACCAATGCCACGGACTACAACATCCACTGCGATGTTGTAGTCCAAGCCCAAGGATGCCAAAGCTACAAGTGGATAAGTCAAAAAGTTTGGTTGTTGGGTGTGTTAACCCATACAATTCATTACACCGTCGCCCAGCAGACTAAAAAAATGGCCGAACAGGGTGGAGTAGAACGCTCTGTGACCTGGAAGGAGGCGGGGCTTTGGATTTAAAGAGACAGCACCAAAACGAGTTGCTCTTAGACACACCTCAGAACAGGGGTAAAAAGGAGGGATGTGGGGGTAAATTAATAAGGAATTCAGACCAAAACATTGTAGCTCCAATTTATATAGACCACAACTGTGATTGATGATGATGTAAATGTGAAAAGGAAGAACTGAAAAGCATGATATTTCCCCTTTAAAGAAAATGTGTACATAATAACCTTAAGATTTTTAGTGTTAGACTTCACTGCTGTGATGTAGAAATTATTATAGTTTTTTTTCACTTCTCATTTAACCTTCAATTTGCATTTTAATCACAAACACATTAAATCGTCTCACACAAAAATCTGGATGCTTCTGTGATGACGTGCTTATCTGTTTGCCCCTCTGGTTAGGATGCCTAAAAAGCTTTAATATCAAATACATCTTTTACTACAGTAACATAATATCACACTGAAAAAGCCAACCTGGATATATACTAAGGGAAAAATACCATAACAAGTAACAGTTTTTAACAAAATCACCAAACCACCCCCTGTAATAAATTTGACCGAAACAACTTTTTCATTTATTATTTATTTTAAAAATTGACAGTTTTCTGGGAACTTATTCATAGTACTCCGTGGCTTTCTGCTTCCCTGGTAAGTATAATATGACACAGAGACCCATTGCTTTTCAGGACTGGCCCCTCGGCTGGAGGAGGACTCACATTCATCTTGCCACCTCGCACTGCAAGCAGGATGCCAAATCTCTAAAGCTCAATCCTGGGGAACCACGGCAATTTCCAGGTTACCAAGCGAACCATAAGTTGTTGCCGGGATCAGGGTTGTAAAAATAATTGATATTTTCAATGAACTGATGATAAAAAACATGAATTTAGGTCAGTATTGGTGTACACCGAGCCATTTTCACCTTTGGTTCCTCTCCTACAGCTGATTACCTGGGAACTGATACTCAAAACAGTGAGCTGGTGCTGGAAGTTCAAACTCTTGCAAAGTGGCAAGTTTGCAGGGAAGGATGTTTTTTTAATCAACAAGGCAATCTCAGCAGCTTTGTTTCGAATACTTCTTCTCTGAGAGAAACGAACAGCAAAAGCAAAAGGATGTCGATGAGCCCTCCTGCTGGTAGCTGTCATGTCTACTAGTGATGGCTAGAAAGCAGATTAGCTCCAGAAACATGTTGAAGCATCGTAAAGACCGACTATAAGCTACATCCGTAAAGCTCCACAACAGCGAATTATTAAACATGCCAAACAACATAAGAGCTGTGAGCTGTTTAAATATTAAAGGCTTACTGTCATCTCGATCGAGGCTCTGTTTCCCTGCAGGTATGAAGTGATGTACGGTCAACATGCCACGAGTTAATCCAATCACGTATAAACCTGCTAAAACTACAAAAACCCAAACGCGTACACCCCCTTGGTAGAGGATCTGTGACACTGTGGGACAGCTTTTCTTTGATAGGCCCTGGGAACCTTGTTGGGGGTTATATCATGGACTGTTCAAAATACCAGAAAACTAAAAATATGTCCTCGTCTGGACTTTTTCTGCTATTGAATCAAAGTACTCAAATTAAAAGTAGGATACTTGTCTTAAATTTTCAGTGTGACATTAAGTTGCTGTTATAAGACAAGATTTTAACTTAAGGATTTTTACACATCTTTACCAGTGAGACCAACCAAATTATCTGCTTTTTTTTCTGTATATTGCTCCTGGTATCTTTTAACTTAGCGTTTTAGAAACAGACAGTTTTATGAGCCTTTAACAACCTCGGGAAAGCAAAACAGCTTCCCCGAGGTTTTATTTTCAAAAACAACAGGTTAGGAATAGCTGCTCTATTTAAAATATGCTCTTTGTTTTTGAGAGCATGAGAGACAGAAACTACTGGATACCTGGAGTCTACAGTAACAGAGAACTGCTACAATGCACAGCAGTATCACCCCAGCAAGAATTCCTCCGGTTATAACGATAGTTCCCGCTGACATTCGACCAGCTCTCCATCCAACCCTTTAAAGACACAGAGAGAAACAGAACAAACTGAGCTTGTCAGAGTGAACAAAAGGAAGAGAAGAAAAGCAATGTCAAAAAAGCTGCTGCAGTCTAACTTTACATACAGGAAAAAAAAATACACGAATGAAATGGAATAGAATGATCTCTGGCTTTCCCACTGTTAAACAGTAAATGATGGAGTGTGCTGTAAATAGTGTTGTGTACATGCTGTGTAGTGCTGTATATAACTGAATAAGACAGGAAGTTTTTTCCAGCTTAATGGGTATAGATGAGTGATCATGTCTGAGTGCCCCGACCCCCAGCTAATCTGACGAACACTGACAATAATGTATGAGGATCATTGTAAACTCTGTTGGCTGGGTGAACAGAATTCAGACAGAATTTTTCTTTTTTCTTTACAATGCCCTGGGGTAATATTTACAAAACGCATACGTCTAAAGAAACTGAACTGCATTATGTTCAGGATACTGGATACTTGCTCCAAAACGTTCACAATGTATTCCCATTGGATTTTGACCCAGTGACTGGGCCAGGCTAAATAATAAGCTATTCTAGTCAAAGACCTTTATTTCTGAGGGAAAACTTGTTAGTTTTATTGAGATGGATGGATGGAAGGAAGGAAGGAAGGAAGGAAGGAAGGAAGGAAGGAAGGAAGGAAGGAAGGAAGGAAGGAAGGAAGGAAGGAAGGAAGGAAGGAAGGAAGGAAAGCACTTTGCAGTTCAGTTCTTGATGAGAGTTTTCCTTAAGGATGCTATGATACATGTTGAATGAAGCACAGAACATTTCACATATGATGCAAAAGCCAAATACACTGCTATTTCATTTAAAGAACACCAAGGATCGTGCATGAACCTCGCCAGTGAAGGTTTTTTAATTTTGTGTGAATTTATGTATTTGGCTATATTCAAAAAAGCAACAAATGAGTCAAATAAATGATACAGGTCAGCAGAAAAGGGTAATACAACCCTTCACAGTGACCCTCTAACCCTAAACCCTAACCCCACACCTAACCATCACCAGTATAGTTAAATCTAACCTACACTAAAAAAAGTTCTCACTTTGGTGGTAAAACACTCACTCAGCTGTAAGTACAAGTACACATACACAAACACATTTGTGGGAAACACTTCAGATTTTTGTTTTTGTAGGCGCACATGAAAAATTTTCCTGCTTATCTGCCTGGAAAATTACCATAAAATGACAGAAGCAAATGTTGCAGATATCTGTGATTTCACCTGCAGATCGTCGCTGGAAAATTTCACAGCTCTAATTGCTTGTGTAAAACCAGCTCAGTTCTCTGCAACTTTCTTCCCCCACAGCTATAACCTTAGGTATGCAATGAGTGCTAATGGTAATTATTGCTGTGTGAACTTTTCCATTCTTAGTGGGTCGGTAACGCAACAGAGCCAAAGGGGTTAGAAAAGTAAAGACTTCTGTATTGAATCTAGTAACTAGGGGCATACCAGGCGATGTAAACAACATCAGACATTTTTGGCCAATTCCCAGTCTTCGATTTGCATAACTTTAACTTAACTATATAGATTTTAGAATCATTTCCTGTAAATAGCTAAATTTGAGTCCCTCTCACCTCTTAAGGTGTATCTATTGGATCACCAAAATTTATATTAAAAAAGGCTTTACAAATAGATTTAAATATCTCATTTAATGCAGTGTAAAAAAACTGAAATAAAATTTAATCGTTTTATGTTGACACCTATTTTATAATACCCCTCAAGACCTAGAGGACTGTATATTTTAAAAATACAAAATAAAGCTGTTAAACAAATAGACACCTTTTTATATCAACCTAAACATCTAATTCTTCATTTTTATTAGTGATGTTTTGTTCTAGATTAAATGTTAATTATTAATTAAAATCACATCATTGAGTTCTGTATCTAGGTTACCCCTTAACTCCATTACATGAGTGATTCTCCCCCCATAAATACAATGGCTGGATCCATAATAGCATGCACATCAGGAAGTGACATCCACGAAGTCTTTTGGACAAAAGCACAACAGAGACAAGCAAGTTGCTCCCTCAATTTCCTTTATTTTGTCCAATTATCTCGTGATAGTGCGGCCATGAAACTCAATGACTCAACACCGTAACATGGGGAAAAAAGGCAGAAAACTATTACTTATGATTTAGTTATTTATTTGAAGAACATATGCTAATTTTGAATCTAATGGATGTGCTCTCTCTCTCTCTCTCTCTCTCTCTTGCTCCCTCTGGTACTTACTACATCGAGGAGTGGCCATTTTGTGCAAAAATTAACACCGTCACACTCAACCCTGTTACATGTTTGATTAAATTCAGTGAAATAAAGGCCACATGCATGCATACACATACAGACACAGACATATGCTGTGATTCAGGCACACACGTGTTAGGTTGTTTTATCTTTACAAAGACTTTGCATTGACTTCTGTTAATTTTTCACTGATTTATATGGCCTAACTCTAAACCTAAGCATTACCAGTACACACCCTAAACATCAGCCCAGTTCAAAGTTTGTTACATGTTTAAAAACATTGTACTGGTTCCACAGGTTCTTGATCCAACTGAGAATCCTTTGCAAGGTCTCTCACATGCTAATGTCTATTGCACACTGTTATTTGCATGGATGTCTGTTTGGACATCCATACAAACTGCACGGTTCTTTAACTTGAAGGTAAAATTTTAGCTAATAAATATTTGCATACTTTTAACTTCTCCGAGAATGTTTGTCTAATGCATTTATGCAATTGCACAGTATTTTTTTTACATCATCCTGTAAAATGACTGCTGCCTGTCTTTTTTGACTTAAGCATCAAGTAACTAAAACATTCCAATTTTTGCTAATGACTGTTTGCACACGTTTCAACCTCTCTGGGATTGTTTTTGTCTAATACACTTTTAGATTCTCAGGAAGTGTTGTCGGTGCATTCAACTATTTAAACATTATGCCTTGTTGTATCTGTCTGTTATGAGTGAATTCTGAGTCGGTGTCTCACCAAAACTTTATTATGGCGACATAATGACAGTAAAGATTCTTGATTCTTAAAGGGTAACTCACCCCATATTAACTTTTTTTTCCCCAATAAACTGTTAATATGGTTATACTGGTCTTTATTTTGACAAAATAGTGCATATTTGTTAAAATCCTACCTTTTTGACTAAAATTGTCAGTGTGGTGCCCTCCTAAGGTTTAATGGTTGTCTTGCATTGAATTTCAGATCCGTACTGCTATTGGTTAAAAGGTTTTTATAATATCATTGGGAGAAAATGATGTCAGTAGGTCTACCACTGTGGGGTATAAATCAGCTCGGTCTTGTGCGTCCGTAGCAAGCACTGTTGCACTGTTCAGACTCTCTAGCAACTTTTGTTCTTCAAAAAAACGACTAGCAACGAATCTAGTATTTTATTATGTGTTATTAGCAAATTTACGTAAAATCACCAATTGTTCTGCTTTTACTGTCTTGAAGCAGCTGTGAGGCAAATTACACAAGTTTTTTTATGCTGATGTAGACAATGAAATAAAATCTTAAAGCTACGTAAATAACAGATCCTAAAAATAAACTTTATGCACCATAGCAGATCAACATATGAGATAGTTTCATTTGCAGGAAAAAAACAGCTTTAGTGGCCGCTGAATTTACAAACTTTGCTTAGCAGCATTTTTAAAAATTGTTGAGGTATAGGTTTAGATTCTCTAGAGAATACAGACAGAGATTAGCAGTTACAGTAATTAACACTAACCTTGCTAATATTATATTCTAAAGACAAATTTATAATCTTCTCTTTGCTTTGAAGTTAAACCCTGTTTCACCGTGACTGTTCACCCACTCTCACACACAAACACACAATGTGTCATCGCCTCTGCTCCTATCATAAACAATTAATATCCACTCACAGCAGGAAATATAGAAAGAAATGATTTAGACTCTTAGGAATTGAATGCATCGACAACTTTACAAAAAAATGTCATTCAACCACAAAACTCTGATTGATAGTAGATATACTGAACAAAGGACATTAAAATGGAACTGCCAGAGAGCAAGAAAACAAGAAAACAGGGAAGGTTCATGGATGTAGTAATGGAGGAGACTCAGATAGTTGGTGTGACAGAAGAATACACGAAGAGTAGAGTGAGATGGAGGCTGATACACAGCTGTCGAGATGCATAAATGAAGCAGCTGAAATAATAATAAGAAATTAACCGTACAGAAGCAAAGTTAGCTCCTCCCGTTGTTATGAAGCTGAAGCTAACAGCTAGCAGGACATCTTCAGTCAGCTGTGGGTGACCAGCAGAAGGTTTCAAAGCCGGAGATCATTATATGTGGGACAAAGAGTGTCAAAGACGGGACACTTCAATCTGGGTCAAAAACGGGACAGTTGGCAACCCAAACAACAAGCTCTATAGAGGTACAGAAGGAGAATGATGGTGCTTCGTCAGCAAGCTCATTTCAATTGATTGCTATGCAGATGTTTCATTTAATAAAAAAATGACTAAATTCTGATCCCAGGTCAAAAGAAGAGGGGTAAAGAATAATAAATAACAACCAAATGAAATGAAAATAATTGGCCTGGACTATTGACCATAAGCTGCCTCGAATTTTTAAACACTGGCATTTTTATGGCTCATTTTGGTCATCCTAAAACTAGATTAAGGCCACATCCACACGAAACCGAACAAAGCCAAATTAAGATATCCGCACAGAAAAGTTTGAGTGCAACGATGAAACCGCCTGAAGCCGAACAACATAATAGGCATTGCAATATGTATGCCACACCAGTCAGCGGCAAGTTCTTTAGGAAGAAGAACAATGGTGACTGCTATCACTGCTGGAGTATGAAAAGAAGCTTTTATTTGGACTGACGATGAGGTGGAACTTCTCCGACGAGCTACACTTGACTACAAGACCAGGAAAGCACAAAACAGTCGGCTGAAAAGTCTGTGCAGCAAAACTGATACTACAGAGATCACCATTGTTGTTTTTGGCAAGGCACTGCATGCATGTTAAAGGAGAGGCGTGGTCTACGTAGGCTTGCATGCGCAAACGCACCAGTGTGTAGCTAGTTATGCATACGATGGAGGCGCCACGGGGAGAGGCTTCAAACTTATCACACTGCAGGCGAATGTGACCCAAATCCAATCTTTTTGCCCATATGCAACCCATAAACAGTGTGAACGGCACAATTCCGATCTTTTCACCTCCTAAAAAATCTGATTTGTGCCACTTCCATATGTGGAAGTCGGAACGGTCATATTCACTCTCCTGTCTCTCACTTCACATCCACACACAGTAGTAGCAGCTAGCGCTCCATCAAAGACCGTTGAATAGCTGTGCTGCTTTCTTCTTACCTTACTTCGTCTTGCTATGATGTGGTCTTAATATTGTCGGCTCCCATTGCGCAACGGCATTCTAATAATAACAAGGAGAGATGCAGGCCAGTATCCATTTTTTTTTTCTTTTCCAGTTTTTTTTAAATAAAACTTTATTGAACACTTATATTCACCATTACGTCCGCTAACAGTGCGCTGCTCTGTGACGTCTCCGTCTGTTATCTGTGCACGCCGGTCGCTTTGCGGTCTTGAACCGTTTAGACAGTAGTAGGATGACGGTCGCATTTAATAGTAATATGAACGGCCACCTCAAAAAAATCAGATTTCAGCCAAAAATCGGAATTGAGCATTAAGACCTGCAGTGTGAACGTAGCCTAAGAGCTGGTTTCAGACGTAGTCGGTTTTTCGCGGCCGCTTCGTT
This sequence comes from Fundulus diaphanus, assembly GCA_037039145.1. Lineage (NCBI taxonomy): Eukaryota > Metazoa > Chordata > Actinopteri > Cyprinodontiformes > Fundulidae > Fundulus > Fundulus diaphanus. The sequence goes on from CM073138.1 coordinate 26,917,675, forward strand.
GTGACAGGACCCCCTAACCGATGAAGAAGCTGATCTTATACACCCAATCCCAGCTTTGTCTGGACGGGGCCTAAATCTGCAGGGTCTCTTCTAAAAACAGGTTTCTGAATACCCATCAGATTACTGTAGCAGTCATTTTCTAATTAGAATGTAGATAGAACCAGCCTTTTTTAAGACATTGAGCGGCAAACGTAAGAACTTTCTGTTGTGACAAAAACCTACAAAGCTTGATAATTAACTTAGATAGACACTAATTTACATAATTCGCACTCAGTCTTTTCAGTTTTTCCATGAAAAGAACTAATCTTGTGACACTTTTCTGACAAAGTAAGACCCTTCAAAGATGGGCTTTGAAAACACAAACTGCCCTACGATAAATGGCGTGATGATATGTAGTATGGAACAGTACAGCACAGCCTATAGTTGTAGGACATTATAATAGAAATGCAGTTTATTTGTTGAGGAAAAATACTTTTTCAACGGGAGTGTGCCATAATGTTTTACACCTGTATAAGTAATATATTACTGTTTAATCCATCCCATTTTTTCAATCATTCTAATAATGGTTTCTCTCAGATACCAAGTCTGAAAACCAGCAAACCTATAGCATACAGCTTTTGTTCTGCATTAAACATCTTTGAGTCACCCCTCAAAATAAATAAATTAATGAATTAATTACATTTTGTGGCTCACTATCAAAAATCATACAGTTTATGAGAATTTAAGCCATGCACTATTTGAGTTCATACAGGGGCGTGGCCAGGTGGTGGCCAGGGGTGGCCACGGCCACCGCTGGCGATGTCCTGGCCACCCCACTGGCCACCCCACTCGCCAGTGTAAAGGGTAGTAGCGTCAGTTTAGCATTTCATCCCATTATGCACAGCCAGCAGCAAAGCCGCTCTTCTTGACCTTCTTGCGCACCGTAGCTCCCCCTGCCGCTCCCCCCTCCCCCGCACGTCCGCCCTCCCTCCCCCTCCCTTCTAGCCGCTGCTGCGTTCTGAGACAACTACGGCTCAGCGCGTGCCCGCCTTCAACGGTGATAAAAGGTGGAAAGTGAACAAGACTAACGGTAAGTAAATAAGTCAAATCATTCGTTTGTAAAAGAAGAGGGTGATATATGAACTGTATCAGCTCCTGTTACAGCGGCTTTTGGTGTCTTTTTCACAAGTTTTCAAAGAGTTACGTAGCTACCACTCTTAGCTGGGGCTTCTGTATGGTTTGTCAATTTCCAGACAATGAAGTGAAAGTCCACAGACATGTCTTCTTATTTTAAGAAGAAAATAACAGCAGAAGGAGATAAAGAGATGACAGGGGAGCAACAGAGAACGAAGGAGGAGGAGGAGGAGGAGAAAGAGGAGGTGGATGGAGGAGAGGAACAGATAGAGCAGCATGTAGATAGATAGATAGATAGATAGATAGATAGATAGATAGATAGATAGATAGATAGATAGATAGATAGATAGATAGATAGATAGATAGATAGATAGATAGATAGATAGATAGGGCTTTATTGATCTCACAGTGGAGAAATTCACTTGTCACACATCGGCTTAATAAACAAAAGAAGGTGCCAAAGGATGAAAAGGTGCATAAGGTATATACAGTGTGTCCACATATGTACATTGTATTAAAACTGTAGCGAAAGCAGGTGTTCCTGCACCGACAGGTGAAGTTATGACCATGTGGCCATAATAATGAAATTAATAATAATAATAATAATACATTTTATTTCAAGCGCCTTTCAAAACACTTAATGAATTGTCTAGAAAGTAATATCCTCGGAAGAATTGTATGTTTTGGTAAGTGTATTTGTTTTTTATTGTGACGGACTCACTTAAATATATACACTTAAAAAAATAAAACAAATAATTATGCGTTATATATATATGTATATATATATATATATATATATATATATATATATATATATATATATATATGTGTGTGTATATATTAGTTTTATTTGTCTGAATCGAAATGCCTATAATTTTAATGTCAGAATAACGGACTTTCACTCCTGTTTCATTATAGATATCTCCCAGTCAAGAGCAGAGCGGTCCAAGCAGCCACAACTAAAAATCTTCCCTCGAACCTGTCAAAGGGACAAAAGAAGATGCTTTTCTAAAGACTGGTACAACACATATAAATGGCTTGAACTGAGTCTGGTAACCAGAGTTGGATCCTATGGATCTTTGCTGGGAAGTTATTTTTGTAAAAGTAATTATTTTTATTTCAGACTAAGTAAAGGTATCACTGTTTCTTACACATACAGCATAACCTTGTAGTCAAAATATGACGGTTGTTCCCTGTTTTCCCTGAAATTGCTGTTACATGAAATATGTGCTTCTTCCTATAATATTTTGTCCTTGCTTTCCAAAAGCTTTCAAATATGACTTAGTCAATTATACAATGAGGCTAACGATGTGCAAGATAAATAAATGATTTATTGTGTATTTAATAGTTCATATGTAAGAAAGGTAAATCCATAACCTGTTTGTTAAATATTTCATACGCAAGCACTGTAACAGCAAAAATGTCTTGGTTACTGCAAGACTTAAGAAAATTACTTTTTTATTGGTTCATGCCACAATTTGATGTGGTTTTTTTGTGACTGTCTGTTTTTGAACTTTAAATAAAGTACATTTGTGTGAACAAGTATTTGAGTCGATTATTTTATGTATACAGGCATTTTCAGCTATTTTCTAAACCTACTTATTCCTGTTAAGTGTTAGCAAGAAGGGGTTAGGTTGTGTACTGTATATAGTATAGTATATATGTTTGTAAAGGGTTTTCTATTGGCCACCCCTCGCTAGCTTTGTGCCCCATGTTGGCCACCCCGGTAAAAATATTCTGGCTACGCCCCTGAGTTCATAATAAGAAAAAAATACCATGCTGTGCTAAAGGTCAGAAATGTAACGTCAATCATTAACACGTTAAAGCAAGGCACTGCAAAGATCCAGGCCTGAATACAACTAGAAAGGAAAACTGTAAAAAGATTAAATATGGCCTTAAGGTATGTGCTTGTAATGAAATTCAAAAATATAGACATGCCCTGCGGATAATTACAGTCGCCTAAGTATATTCAAAAGCCGTAATTACAATATGTGCTTAGTTCTGTTAGAATAGCTTTGGATGAGATTAACATGCTGAATGCATCAGCACCAACTGTGCTCACGACTCATAGAACACAACCATATATATGCATAATGCAGTGCAGGTCCAGCTTACTAAATCTGACAAGAGGAACTATTCCACTGTGACTGATTCTGAAATTACTGTTCCTGAAAAAGAAAGTAATCAATCAGAGGAGCTCGCCGTCCCGTGCCATTCAAAAGTGAGAGTATTTTAAACTGGCCTTGAGAAAAGCAAATACAGCCTCAGTGTGGAGACAGGTTGCAAGAGGTTGCATTATACGCTGGAATTGTCTTGTAGTTAGGGAACCTAAATTGCCACAGGTGACATTTCAACAAAAAGTCAAATAGTCATTTGTATTTACACCGTGTCTGTTATGATTAGTTTTATGAGCTCACAAAAATACCAACTTCATCTAAACCAGCAATGTGTCATTTGGACCTAATCCCAGCCAACCAGGCTGTGTTACCCTTACTGTCTCAGCATATCCTTAAGGTACATTCACATTGAACGTGATCCAGGCAAAAAATTCACCTGGATCACCCATCATTGGACATTTCGCCTCTCTCTCACAAACAATTTGCTCTGCCAATGCAGGCATTTCACCCCAACCCGCTTCACTGCATCGTCAAACAGGAGGAGCGTCTATCTGCTTGCTGAGTCTGTTCAACTCACAAAGCGGCGCAGATGGATTTTACTGATCGAGTCACGGTACTGTATGTACGGTAATGTGATAAGCTGATCAACAACGTCAGCGCCCCCAGGTCCACCCAACTCTTCCAGAGACACACCTGGTTCCACGAATATCACCACCTGTAGATGTTTGTGGATGAGGATCGCTTCCAGCGGGACATCCGTCTATCCAGGACGAGCGTGAGGACCTGCTGCCCCGCAGCAGACAGACGCAAAACATTTTTGCGTTTGAATACAAGGAGAAGGAGAACCCTTAACGTGACGCAAATTGACTGAAAAGTTCTGATTTTTTTAACTCGAGCAAAATTTTGCTTTGCTCTGTTTGCAATTTTGCTTAACTGTCCATTTCGTGCCCTTCGCATTGCTTGAAACCTTTACTGAAAACGCCTACTCCTGATCAAGGGATATCAGAATGTTAAAGATCTGTCTTCAGTGTGAAATTTGTTTGCACTTCAGTCTTTGATGTCCTGGTAAATTTCAGCGCTGCATTTGACACAAATGATCATAAAATTCTTAGAAGAAGGCTTACACATGATACTGGGATAAGGGAAAATGATTTGGTTCCTTTATGTGATATATCTGACATATCTTTGTATTTATGCATAAAAATGATCAACCTTCCTCACACTATAAAGTCCCACAGGGTAAACTGCTCAGACCAACACATTTTATTTTATTTCCACAAGATAATGCAACTCATGATGATCGTACTCAGCTTCTTTTATCTACGAAACCTGGTGAACTGCATCAATTTGCAGTTGAAGATATAAAAGCCTAGATGACTTTTGTGTTACCACTTCAGAAAAAGCCTGAAAGAATTAAAACTAAGTTTGTAGAAAACTGATTCTCAGAGATGGAGTTAGTTTGCCTTTCAATGCAAATGAGAAACCTTGGAGTTTGTTGTAAGCAAGACAGGTTGCTTAACTCCAACATGACTTATGTTAAGGACAGCCCAAGTTGCTTTAACAATATCCTAAGCCTTATTCTGTCGGTTCCATGAAACTGCTTTTAATTTACATGAATAAACGGACCTTGACTGACAGGTAAAAAATTAATGTCTAAAAGCTACACGGAAATTTCTCATTGTGAAATTTCCTAAGATTTGATTTTAAATCTGTTTTTATTCTCTGTATTGTAGGCAAGTCTTTAACAAAAAGCTCTGATTGGCAGAGAGTTACGAGAGGAAAGTTTGAATAAAAAAAGAAATCACGCCTTCTAGACAGTAATTATATCCACAAGAGAAAGCAAGTACACTCACAAAGACCATCTAACAGTTAGGATAAAAGGAAAGAAAGCTAATCTAATCTATATCAGGTTCCAAGATCATAAAAAAGTTTCCAGTGTGCAAGACACGTACAGTGCATAAATATTCTAGAGCTTGTACCTTTACACATTTCATCACATTACAGCCACAAACGTCAATGTCTTTTATTGGGATTTTATGTGACAGACCACCATCAACTAGCACATGGTTAGGCCAATAACAACCTTTAAGCAGGAATAAAAAAAACTTTTAATCAAGCCCATATTTCTAAATTAAAAATCAGATGTAAATTATAGATTAAAATTAAAATCCAATATCATGGCAAAATCAAAGGGAAAAGCATTCTTTGGATGTATTTTACCAATGAGGCAGATGCCCTGATGCTAGCTGTAGTACGGTTACGGATTATAAAATAACAGAGGCTGTGGCTGCGAAAGACAGATACCAGGGAAATGAACACAAGGACGTGTGGCATGCATAAACAAATGGACAGTTATCTTCCCTGAAGCCAAGCTCTCAGTCTAATGTAAAGACTCTAATGTTGACCTGGATCCCGAAAGATAACACGGCAATCCTGAGGAGGCTTTGCTCATCCATATAAGCTTATGTGGCAAAGAACCTGGGAGAACCACAACTAGATGTGGTAAATTCTTAACAAAATGGTGTTTCCGCCTGACCTGAGTGGATGTTTTTATTTTTTCATTTTTTCTGGTGAGGCACCACGAGGAGATGGCATTCCAGCCAGCAGCTGCAAGGAAAATAAGGTGAGATTTCCTTTTTAAATCTCTAGAAGCTGTGATGTCACATCCTATGTGAGGAGAACGCCAATATATTTCGGAGGTTGCCTGGCAAACATGCATGAAAGGTTTAGCTAAACGTTTGAGAAAACTTTGAGAAGACTATCAAAAAAATAAAGTTAGGCATTTCACATCAAAGTTACATAAAAACAAGTTAAGGATAGATTGCTTGCCTGAATAATAATTCAGGTTAGTTAACAATACATAGAACCGTCAATAAGCGGTAAATAAGGATTCATTTGGTTTACTGTAAGACAAACAATGTCCCTGAAGCGTTGAGGCTGTATTCAGGTAAAGTCTCGGTATTTCACTATAAAATTGCACAGAGGTTATGATTAAAAATAGATTCAACACAAACTGTTAACTGTAGAAATACCAGATTGGAGGCTGTTATACTGTAATCATAGAATATTATTAGAATTAAAATAGCAAAGAGAAACAAAGCAGAGATTCTATCATTTTAGCCTTAAGTAAAATGAAAAATAACAGAATAGGAAATTGCTTGTAACAATAATGATTTATCACAAACAAGTCCATTTAAATGTAGGCATAGAATTGACTTTGAGTAGCAATACATGAGAGCATTAACAGGTCATGAGAAATTAAGAGCAAGACTCGTCTCTAATTTTGAGAAATGTATGAACAAATAAAATGTATCCTTTAACTTTGATCAAAAGTGTATGAAATTTAATTAAATATGAATTGCTTTTCTAAGGGGAGACTTAGAAAACAGAATTTTAATACAGCTAAATGAGGAATTTGATGGGCTTCAGGATATCAAAAATACTCGGCTAAAAATCAACACTTTATGCTAAAAAACAAAACAGAACTGTTTTCCAATTAATTGCAAAACTGAAATAAATGTATTAAGTTGCATACATGGTTTCTATGCAGGATAAGAAAAAAATATATATTATAATTTCTCTAGATGGGTGAACAGCCTGATACAAATCTTTGGTCCTAGTTAAGACTATAAAATGTTGCAATTTCTAACTACATATATTTTCTGATCTTCATTAGAAAGGTCACTGTGTCTTCAAAATCGTTTTCTGCTGTTGTGAATATGGTATCAAGCATTTTTCTTTGCATAAAGTTTGAACTATTTCACTCATGACAACCCAACTAGACATTGAGACCTCTGAGTGGCACTTTGTAGAACCACCTTTTGCTGCAGTTATAGTTGCAAATCGTTTGGGAAATGTTCCTACCAGCATGAAGAGCATCCGGAAACATGAAGTCCTGTCACTGGTTCTCAATTTAGATTTAGGTCAAAACTTTGACTGGACCATTGTAGCACACAAATAAGCTTTGATCTAAAGCATCTTATTGTAGTTCTGGCGCTATGTTCAGGGTAGTTATGATGCTGGAAGAAGACCCCCCGCCTCGTCGCAATATCTTTTCAGCCTCCATCAGGTTTTCTTTCAGGATTAGGCTGCAATTTAGCTTGATCCATTTTACCAATAACTCTGACCGGCTCCATTCCCCTGGTGGAAAAAAAAAAAACATCCTCTAAAACCTGCCACCTTTTTGTGTGTTCAAAGTGATGTGTGGTGTCAGTTTCCAAAAAAAAAAAACTCATAGTGTCTACCGCAAAGGGCAATTTACCAGAACACTTTCTCCACATTTGCTGTGGCAAACTTCAAACGTTCGCTCACTAATGTTCTCAAAACTGACTTTTATTAGTAAAAAGTTTGATAACTTTATATCATTTTCCTTCCAGTCCCAGGTTTTGCAGCACTTTCAAAGAAAACCCTCCAAAAAATATTTGTGGTTATGAAATAAAGTAAAAATGCTCACAAGGTATCACTACTTTTCAAGGCACTGTACAAGTGTATCTCAATTTTACTATGAATGACAGGGAAACATCAAATAACCATAAATCATAGCTCAGAACACCAATACAAAAGCACTTGTAGAGGACGACCCATTAAATCAGCATGTAAAACAAATGATTTTGACATTAATTTAGAATGATTTATGTGGCTCACCTCAGGCAGAATGATTAATTTTAAACACTCCCATTATAGTAATTACAACACCAGGCAATTTTGTTTGTCTGCTGTTCAACTTGATTAACTAAAACATACAGAGATTTCTCAGCTGAGGAGCAACATTTAATTATAACAGGTTCTTGATTATATAAAATCTCCCTCTCTGAACGCTGCTGTAAAAGCAATTTTTTATGCCCTAAGTGATCTTTACAAAACAATAATTTGTAATGAAATTAAATTATTCAATGAAGTGCTAAAAAATAAACCTTTAAACACTTGATTGGTTCATATTATTAGAAAATTTTAAGATAGATCCAAGGGTATGGGTGACTTGATGTGCTAGAGGCACATCCTCCTCTGCTTAAGCTGGAGTTGGCTCTTCACAGGGTGTATTTGATGTTTCTCTTTCTTTTGAGCGTTCAAATGCAAGGTGAGTGAGGTGTGTTTATTAAAGCAGTCAAGGTTTATGATTCTCAATTAAAAAGGACTGTATTCATTTGCATCTCAATAAATTTGAATATCATCTAAAAGTTAATTTATCTCAGTAAATCAATTCAAAAAGGGTAAAAGTGTAAAGTGTATTCATTAGTCATGCAGTGACGTATTTCAAGCAATTTATTAGTTCACTTTGATTATTATAGCTTCTGGCAATGAAAGCCCAAAGTCAAATTTTTACACAAAATTGGGATTTCAGAATCAGCTTTATTGGCCATGACTGTTTTCAAAATCAACAACTTTGACTTTGGTTGTGTGTGATGAACAATGTCAAAGGTGCTGAAAGGTCTAACTGAAACATGACGTGACTGGACAACTCCAATGTATTACTATGGTGTAAATAATCAGGGGGAAAAATGCATGTATGACACTGAGTTTAAACGAGCACGCATGCCTCCAGTCCCTAAAAGCTCACAACGCAGTACTCCATGCTGTAGAGTTTTCGACAAAATAGTGTCTTCCTTAATCTTCATCAACGAAGACAGAGAGATGGAACCATTTTAGAAACGATATGAGATTTTGACAAACATCTAACGATTTGCCATAAATCGGGAAGTGAGGTCCTGAAGGCTCAACTTAAGAGAATTTCCAACAGAATGGAGAGACAAAGACGCAAAAAGACACAGGTTGGAGGACCCATTTCATCTGGAGTCGGTGTTTCTGAGGCAACATAGTTAATGTGGGACCTTAAGTGGGTCCTGTGTTTACAGAAGAAACTGAAAAACACAAGTTATAAAAAATACAGGCAAACATTAGAAGATGTGTGACCTGGAAAAGTCAGAATGTTTTACTGGAAACATTTGGAAACAGTTTGGAGTTTGGAAACTGGTGATGTGTCGGGAATAAGTATGTGATTTGATTTAACAAGTTATTATGTTCACCGGGACCTATAAGTCAGTTACAGACAGCCAGATTCACTAAGGGACTGTGGGCTGGGATTTAAACCCAGAACCGTCTTGCTGCAAAGGCAACAGGGCTGAAAACAGTGTCACCATGCAGCCGGTCTTGTTTTATATTAAAATAATATAACTAAATATTGCGTTGCATTTGTCCAGGGGATATTGAAAAAGTCTTCTTCAAGAAGACTCTCCATCAGCATAGCCGATGGTTGCTAGTCTCCAATATTTCCATCACTGGTTCAGGTATGCTCCACAGTAAGTAAGTTTACTTCAGATGGTCAAAATTAGATAACTACACAAATTTTACTGTTAGACATCCATGATCTGAGTAAATATATAAAGCTATTTTCAACTTATAATTTCATTTATTCAGGGTAAGAAAATACAAACAAAGTGGGCCCTATGTGAGAAAGTAACTACCTTTCTTTGTTAAGTCATACATTAACTGTGATTAAACATAAGATGGCAAACGCCAGTTAGCATTTGCCATCTTGAGAGTCCATAAATATTTTTTAGCTGCCATCCTGTGAGTCCGTGTGTGAGAGTCTGCTGTGATTACACTGCATAATTTTACTGGTTATTGGCTTCAAGTTTATTATCTGTTTCTTTATGTTGTAATTTATCAGGAGTTCCCTTGAATGTTACAAGTTTAGACAAGAGTTTTGAGGACTAAAGTAATTTAACTGGGAGTTGAAATATTTTGTTAATAAATACTTGTATTTTGGAAAGAAGTTGTTTGTGTTTAATCTGTATATATGCGAGCAGTGCTTGCTGTTTCAGCCAGTGCATAAATTCACTCCTTCATCTATTGATCTATGATTCCACACCTCACAGGCAGGTATTCATGAAACTGACAGACTGAAAACTTTTTAGCTATAATTTCCTGATAATCAGGTGTTGCCCGCCTTAGTAATTTGATCAAAATGACTAACTTTGTTAATAATTGCCTTTGGCACTTATTAATAATTATTCATAGACAAACCAAACCTGTTGTGCAACATCTTGTTGTAATTGATGGAAATTTGAATTCTGCTCTCTAGCAAGGAATCCTGAAGGAAAATTTCCAGCCACCTTTTTGTTACTTTAAGATCAAACACACTTGAGTTATGCAGCAGAATGATGATCCGAAGGACACCAGCCGGTCCACCTCTGAATGACTCAGAAGAGGAAAAAAAATTGTTAGAATGGCCTAGTCAAAGTCTGGACTTACATCCAATTGAGATGCAGTGACATTGATTTAAGCAGGCTGTTCATACACAAAAAAAAGCAAAAAAACAATACAGCTGAAATAAAACAGTTCTGCTAAGCAGAGTGGACTAAAACGTGACATAAAAGGCTGATTTCTAATTATCATGTGTTCCTGATGGCAGCCATTGCCACAAAAGTTGGTACAACCTCAGGTTTAGGTTATTAGGGGGCAATTACTTTTTCACATCCAGCCAGGTTTCTTTGGATATCTCTTTTCATCAAACAACATTTTTTAAACTCAGCCTATCTTTCGCTGATTGTAACATGTGTTTGTCCAGTTGAAACATTTAAGCTTAAACAAAAAACAAAAACAAAAAAGAAGCAAAAATAGAAGAAATCCATATGCGGGGGGGGGGGGGGATACTTTTTCAGATATCGTGTATTTGATAATATTTTCTTCACAAAATTAATTGTCCAACTGTCTTATGCAAGCAATTTACTAAATCTATTGCCCTTTAAAGTCTAATTAAGTGCTCAATAATGCATAAAAAGTCATTATTAAATTGAACAAATAAGTAGCGCCTTCTGAAATAATTAAAGGAGCTGTGGAAATGTCTCTGGCTCTCTGGGTTAGTATTACAGTAGACAAATTGAATTCATTCACTGTATAATGAGGAGATAATTACTATTTGAAATGACAAAGCATTGAACCTATTTTCTATATTATTACTGCAGCTAAGCATAATTTTTTTTGAGTTACCTAAGAGAATACTGCTTCTGGTATTGTTTTTAATATAACAGTACTCTAGCTGCAGAGAAATCAATCTCCATCACACAGGATTTCTCTTTGCTTTATTGATACAGTTCTATCTCTGCACCGCCACACATGTAAATACATTGACTTAAATGATATTCTTTCGCTTTTCATATTTCCCCTTCACTCCCAAAACACACACTCAACATTGTTTTGTGAGACGATTAAACCTTTGTTCAGGTTACCACGAAACGCTCTTGTTTTCAACTGCCATATACCCACATAAATGCAGAGAGAGGTGGAGAGGTTTCACACTCCTCTTGCAGACCTATATTTAGCGGCTTTGTCATCTCTCAACAGAGTGAAAAGCAGCAGATGAGAGGCAGCAGAGAAAGGTGTCATAATTTAATTCGTTTTCTCTGTGGGAAATGAAACAATCGCTGCTGCAGTCAGCTGCATTCACAAGACCTCACATGTAGCTCGCGCGCACACACACACACACACACACACACACACACACACACACACACACACACACACACACACACACACACACACACAGACACACACACACCGGTGCATCCAACAGTGAGGGGGTAGAAGAAGAAGAAAAAAAGAAAGAACATGGCCTCTCTCATACGTTTTACGTGGGTTGCTGATTTGTGTTCTGAAATTAGAAGATTGTTCTCCCAGATGATCCATGAGGGAGCCATGGAAATTAGAGAAGCGCTGAAATGAAAATTTAATTAGATAACCCAAAGATGCACGGGAACATTCTGACATTTAGGTTCAAAAAATAGTTTGAACTCCTGCTGAGAGTAAGGTAAGATGAGATAACATATTTGTTTATCAAACAGCAACAGTGTCATCTCTATAGTAGTCTTGCAGGAGACCAAAAAAAATAACAAATCCCTGAAATTAAAGGGGAAAATACACTTTTCAGATCAACAGCTACGTTTACATGGAGAAAAAGTAATCGTAATAAAGGGCCTATCGGAACAAAAATGCGGCACGTAAACAAGCCAGTCGGAATATTGCGATCGGATTAAGCTCAATCGGAATTAAATTGTATTGCATGTGCGCCCGACGTCAACGTGACGTATTTCCTCGTTATTGACTGGCGGAAAAAAGACGGCTAGCAAAAGCTGTCGGGATTCCTGAGAAACCTTTCTATTCGAAACATTAAAAGAGGTCAAAATTATCATTTATTCAGTAACGAGTCAACCGTAATTAGGATCTTGCAAGGACCTCGGAAGACAAACAGATTCGTATAACATTGTTCGGTTTGCTATTTTTGTTGTTCATCAAACAGAAGTCCTTCTTCTGTGTTTTTTTTTTTTGTGTGGGTATGGGGGGGGGGGGGGGGGGGGAATTTGATAACTGCACATGTCAGAGTGGCTATATTCTGAATAAAGCCAGATGCATATACACGCACATTATGATCTGATTAATTGATTGTATGCCCATATAAATGGTACAATCCAATTATTTTTTGGCTTTTAATCTGAATAAATTTCAGTCCGATCTGGGAAAAAAGCATTTTCTTTAATATAACAATGCAAAATGACCCTCATTCTCAGTTTTTTTGCCAGTGATCTTTGCCTTACAGTGATTTTGTGTGAAGGGAAGAAAATAACCCAATCAGAAACTCTTGTGCGTGGTCACTTGGCAGAGCTGGTCTACTCGGAGGTATTCTGTTAACCCGTCTGATTAAACTGAATGGCAGCCTAAATTCTGACTGATCAGCCAATAATAATTTTATTTGCAGTCAGCGAGTGTTTTCTTCACTGGGTCAGAAGTATTCTAGCCTCCCTGATGACGGCTATCATAGGAGACAGAGCGTACCCTGGTCATAGAGCTTCCAGAACACCAAAACTGTCATCATCATGATCCAAACTCACTAAATATTGTTATTTTTCCTCCCTCTTCAATGCAATTAAAGCATAAGAAGGCATGTGTTGTTAAAAACATTTGCGCAATATATGCTGCTCGTCATCTTTGGGTTAGCAGCTGGAAAGGAACTTTGTTTTTTTGAAGGATCCGGGTCTGCAGGTGAACTATAGATCAGAACAACATGAGTGAATAATATCCTGTCTGTGGTGGAGTTTACACGAGAACGAAGAAGGCCAAGCCATTCCAGAATATAAAGTGCAACAGCAACTGCAGGTTGATTGATGATTCACACAGGCCAAGGCATTTGCATTATGATGTGATCATGTAGGTGACAGTACTAAACAGAAAAGTGTTGCTGATCACTCTCTTAGTGGCCTTGAAGGAAAGAGGGGATCTGATGCCAACTTTAAACTTCAGTCCTTCTCAAGCAGCTGAACAGGAGGAACAAACAAGCATCATCAAGAGGTGATCAGGAATGAATGCAAAGTCCATTTGTGTAGGGTATGTTTGTTTTATGTTGAGGCTCTTCAAAAGGAGCATCTCTGGGTGTTTAACAGGAGTCAAAATGCTCCCCTGTGTTTCATTTTTAGCTTTGAAAGGTAGAGTGGAGGGTTTTTCCAGAAATCTAGGTAAGAAATGCCCAGGTCACTTTTTGAATAACTGCGCATGCACAAGTCCATCCTACCTGCTCTTCTGCTCCTCAGGGGGATCGTGTGAAAAAAGTGTCCCAAATCCACTCTAGCCTTGTTTCTCTCTTCTGAGGCCTTCCTCTTCTGCTCATAAACGTCTAAGACAGTTTGCTTTCTGCGACTCTCAGCCATTTTCAAAGTATACGGTGAGAGCAGAGGCGCTACAATTAAAAGTTGGAAACCGAAGCTGAGCGGATACATAAACACCTGAAGTGTGCATGCGCAGCAAAAGGAAACTAGCAAGGAGCGTGAATGCAGACTGGTGTTAGGTGACCGTGTCACAAAGATTGGCATGTGGGACAACCAGTAGATAAGATGATCCTCCCGGAAGCCGAAACATCATCCATTAAACCTTTAAGACAACATGAGTAAAAGGAAGGCTTAGGCCAGATAACCGCTATGAAGGTGTAGCCAGATTCTGAAAAACTACAGCTTCAATCAGCTGTTACAATTTTCTCAAAACATCATCTGTCCATCTTTCATGAGACACGGGAGGAAGTGCAGGAGGGAGCAGAGTGTTCTCCTGCAGTTTAGACTGTAAAGTAGAGCTTCCCCCACACGTTGCTGCACACCGCGAGTCAGCTGACTGAACAAAGGCCACCGCACTTTACCCTGTTACCAGACAAACGTGGCTGTCTGGAAATATTTAAAGACATGAAAAACACTAAAAAAACAAAAAAAAAGATCTAAAACTGTGTAAAACAAGCACCTGAAAAATATAATAAACTTCATCCGGTGCTAATTCTACACAATTGTTTTGGGTACCGGTTGTTTTAGCTCTTCACCATCTCAGACTTTTAACATTTTGGTTGTTTCATACCTTAAATCTTTGGGTACAAAAAGGACTCCTCTTCCACAAGATGCTATCAACCATCGTCTATCTATTTTTAGGAAATTCGGTCATTTGACTCAAATAAATAATATTTACTAACAGGAAGTCATTCAGATTTATTGTGACTTGATCAGCGATCACAACACGACACTTATAATTACAGAAGTCAGCTGGCCCAGCCAGAGATCAAAGTCACAATTATTTGGAATATGATGCAATACAAAATCTTTAGAAAATAATATGCTAATTACATATATGTGAAATTTGTGCATTTTGCATTAGAATTTACTTCCATAATTAATCAGAATCACTTCCAATTAATCAGAATCGCTACCCAATCATGCAGTTTTCATGAAAAAAAAACTTCCAAACATAGATTTCCACAAAACTCAGTTTCAAACATAAAATATTCTGCTGTGGTCATAAAGGATACAAGGAAGAAAGCAAAGAGAGAAAGAACAATATGACAACGAAGGAAGAGATGGAAAAAAGGATGAAAGGAAAGAAAGTTACATGGAAAGAAAGAAGAAAGGAAACACAAGAAGGAAGGGTGGAAGGACACTATGAAGAAAGGGAGGAAGCAATAATAAGGTGACGGAAGGAGGGAAGGAAACCTCCAAGGACAAAAGGAAGAAAGGGAAAGAAAGACTCATGAGAGGAAAGACAAGAGGGAAGGATAGAAGGACACAAGGAAGGAAGAGAGGAAGCAGGATGATACAAGGAAGAAAAAAAGGACTCAAGAAATAAAGAAATTAAGACATGAACGAAAGAGAGGTAAGAAAAAAGAAGTGAAAAAGTGAAAAAGAAGGACACAGTGAAATAAAGGAGAATAAAGGGAAGGAAGGACATAAGATACAATAGTAGGAAGGGAAGTAGGGAGATATGGTATGATAGCAGGATGATAGGAAGTAAGGATACTAGGAAGGAGACAAGGAAAGGAGGGGAGAAGAGAGAGATGAAAAGAATGAAGGGAGGAATGAAATAAGTTAAGAATGGAACAAGAAAGAGAAATAATGAGGGACACAATGAAGGAAGGTTAGAAGGAAAAAATGAAGGAAGGATAGAAGGAAGTGAGTGAGGGAGTAAGGAGGGACACAACGTTTAGAAAATGCGACAGGGAGCAAAGTCTGGAAACAAAATGATTTTCTATGTGTTTTCCTTACTTTTCAAGACATTTCCAGACTGTGGAGGAGCCCTGTAGGAATAGGATGACGAGTTTACGTGCATTAAAGGGGAAAATGTGTGGGAATGAGATGTGACCTACAATTGGAAAAGGCACCAGTTGACCCTGAGCTGTTTGCTTCAGTTCATTTCTAATAGTTACAGTTCTTTTGAACATTTAACCCTCAGTTTCCCTCATCCAAACTGCAAAGCAATAAAACCTCTTCTGTTTATTGTTTTGTATCGTCCACCAGGCCCTTACACTCAGTTTTTGGATGAACTGTCAGACTTCTTATCTGATTTGGTGTTAAATACTGACAAGGTTATTATAGTGGGTGATTTTAACATCCATGTTGACACTGAATGTGATAACCTTAGTGTAGCCTTTAAAACTATCCTAGATTCAATTGGTTTTGCTCAAAATGTGCATAAGCCAACGCACTCTCGGCTCCATACTTTGGACCTTGTGCTGACATATGGCATTGATTGTGAAGAATTAACAGTATTCTCTCACAACCCTGTCCTATCTGATCATTTTTTAATAACATTTGAGTTTAATCTAACCGATTTCTCCACCCCCAAAAGAGGGTTCCATTATAGTAGATCTTTATCGGATGATGCTGTATCAAAACTTAAAGAGTCTGTCCCCCTCTTAATATCCTCGGTATTGCAGAAATGCCCTGTAGATGGCAGCAATGCTGTTTCTTCCCATTCACAAATAGATACATTTGCTAACAGTGTGACTTCCTCATTGCGTTCTGCATTAGATAATGTAGCTCCCTTGAAAAAGAAGGTGATAATTCACAGGAAGCTGGCTCCCTGGTTTAATTCAGAGCTGCGTTCCTTGAAGCACAATGTTAGGAAATTGGAGAGAAAATGGCGCTCTACACACCAAGAGGAATCCTACTTAATCTGGAGGGACAGTCTATTGTTGTATAACAAGACCCTTCGCAGAGTTAGAGCAGCATATTTTTCATCATTAATTGAAGAGAATGAAAATAATCCTAGATTTCTCTTTAGTACAGTTGCCAAACTTACTCTGAGCTGCAGCTCTGTTGATCCATCCATTCCCTTAGCTCTTAGTAGTAATGATTTTATGGGATTCTTCATAAATAAAATTGATGCCATTAAAAATAAAATAATTGGCATCCTCCCAAACATGATTACCTCATCCCCAGTAAGTAAGGCAGCATTGGAGGAATCTTTAGAACCTGCGCTGTGTCTGAACTGTTTAGAAGCAGTAGAGCTTTCTGAGCTATCTAAAATCTTAGCTTCATCTAAACCTTCTACCTGTATGTTAGACCCAATCCCAACCAAGTTGTTTAAGGAGGTATTCCCTTTGATCAGTGGTCCTATTTTAGACATGATTAATCTATCCTTAGTAAATGGATATGTACCACAGGTTTTTAAAGTAGCTGTTATTAAACCTTTACTTAAGAAACCTTCTCTTGATCAAGATGAGCTAGTAAACTACAGACCTATATCAAATCTTCTTTTCTTATCTAAAATTCTTGAGAAAGTAGTTGCTAATCAACTTTGTGAACATTTACAAAGCAATGACCTACTTGAGGAGTTTCAGTCAGGCTTCAGAGCTCATCATAGCACTGAAACGGCTCTGGTGAAGGTCACTAATGATATTCTCATGGCCTCAGATAATGGACTTGTGTCTGTACTTGTCCTGTTAGATCTTAGTGCTGCATTTGATACAGTTGATCACAATATTCTCCTACAAAGACTTGAACATACTGTAGGGATTAAGGGGAAAGCATTAGGCTGGTTTAAATCTTATCTGTCGGACAGATTCCAGTTTGTTCATGTTAATAATAAATCTTCCTCAAACTCTAGGGTCACCTGTGGAGTACCACAGGGTTCAGTCCTTGGACCAATTCTCTTTACTATATATATGCTTCCGATCGGCAAAATTATCAGACAGCATGGGATTAATTTCCACTGTTATGCTGATGACACTCAGCTATATCTATCCATAAATCCTGATGAATCCAATCAATTACTTCGACTTCAGTCATGTCTTGATGACATCAAAAGCTGGATGACTTTAAATTTCCTGCATCTAAATTCTGACAAGACCGAAGTTGTAATCTTTGGGCCAGAGTCCTCAAAAAATAAACTTCTTAACCAATCACTTAATCTGGATGACATTAACTTGGCCTCTGGTAATAAAGTAAAAAACCTTGGTGTTATTTTTGACCAAGACATGTCATTTAAATCCCATATTAAACAGGTTTCCAGAGTTTCCTTTTTTCACCTCCGGAATATCGCCAAAATTAGAAACATTCTGTCCAGGAGTGATGCTGAAAAACTAGTCCATGCATTTGTTACTTCAAGGCTGGACTATTGTAATTCTTTACTATCAGGAAGTCCACAAAATGCAATTCAAAGTCTTCAGCTTATCCAAAATGCTGCAGCAAGAGTTCTGATGAAAATCAACAAGAGGGATCATATTTCTCCAATTTTAGCTTCCCTTCATTGGCTTCCTGTTAAATCAAGAATAGAATTTAAAATTCTTCTTCTAACGTATAAAGCCCTTAATAATCAAGCTCCATCATATATCAGAGCTCTGATTACTCCGTATGTTCCTAACAGAGCACTTCGCTCTCAGACTGCAGGTCTGCTGGTGGTTCCTAGAGTCTCTAAAAGTAGAATGGGAGGCAGATCCTTTAGTTATCAGGCTCCTCTCCTGTGGAACCAACTCCCAGTTTTGGTCCGTGAAGCAGACACCCTGTCTACTTTTAAGACTAATCTTAAAACCTTCCTTTTTGACAAAGCTTATAACTAGAGTGGCTCATGTTACTCTGAGCTACCTTTATAGTTTTTCTGCTATAGGCTTAGGCTACTGGAGGACATCAGGGCCTACTTTTCTCACTCTACTGATTTCTACTGTTCTCCAGATTTGCATTGCATTACATTGAAATGACTGTTGTCATTTCAGCTTTTAACTTTTTGTTCTCTCTCTTTTTTCTTCATAGTAGGTACACCTGGTCTGACGTTCTGTTGACTGTGAAATCATCCAGGGAGGACAGATCACCGACTATTACCATCTAATGTAGAACAGATTACTAGATCAATGTGTGCTTCTGTGCTTTTTTGTCTCTCTTGTTGTGTCTCTGCTCTGTCTTCTGTAACCCCAGTCGGTCGAGGCAGATGACCGTTCATACTGAGCCCGGTTCTGCCGGAGGTTTTTTTTTCCCGTTAATGGGTGGTTTTTCTTCCCACTGTCGCTTCATGCTTGCTCAGTATGAGGGATTGCAGCAAAGCCATGTACAATGCAGACGACTCTCCCTATGGCTCTACGGTTCCCCAGGAGTGAATGCTGCTTGTCGGGACTTTGATGCAATCAACTGGTTTCCTTATATAGGACATTTTGACCAATCTGTATAATCTGACCCAATCTGTATAATATGATTGAACTTGATTTTGTAAAGTGCCTTGAGATGACATGTTTCATGATTTGGCGCTATATAAATAAAATTGAATTGAATTGAATTGAATTGATAGTCAACATATCATGAAATACACTACACATAATATTCAAATGATATAGTTTAAGCAGGAATAATGCTTTTCTGTTTTAAAGACGAGCAAAACACTTGTTGTTTTAAATGCTTGGGTAAATACTGCAAACCCGAGTTTCATTACGCCCAAAAAGACATTGATGAAAGCGGAGTTAGTTCCTTTCAAAAAGATGACACAGGGAGACGATTTTACAACCAGTGACAGGAGGGACACAGAGAACATACAGGTGGACCATGAGAGCAAGAGACGACGGCACTGCCTGATATATCCATTCTTAAATAATATGAATATTTTGTTGGGGGGCCAACTTTGCGCTGGAAATCACAGCACGTCCCTGCAAAATTTAAAGCCTCAAAGCATCAATTATTCAAGCATTGTTCCTTGAACAATATTTTTCCATCACCGAGGCGATTTAGCCAGGTAGTAAAATCGGGACTTTTTCTGGCTCGTCCGCGGCTGAGAGCACTCATGTCGGCGTGTGAGGAGAGGAACAGATCCCGCTCCACATCTAGGACAGATACGCCTGCTGCCAGAGCACGGGGGGACAAACCCAGCAGGAATGAGGAAAAAGGTGCGATGACAAGCGAGAGCGTTCATTTCCAAACCTCTGGTTTGGGATTACTGCTCATCCTCTTATTTCCACATAATCGATGAAACTGTTCTTAGTTGTTTTGATGTCGACAGAGGTTTCTATTGTACTTATTACCTAATATGACTTTTATTATGGGTCAGTTGTGTATAATTGTATGCCTCAAAACAAAGAGAACACCAACAGCTTACCCAGCTGTTTAGCTATAAGGCTGATATTTTAGTGAAGAAGCACAGTGTTAGCCCAGAAAATAGAAAGCAGACGACACAAAACACCACAAGGATCGAGCCATCCATGTTTCACCTGCAACTTTGTGAATGCATTTGAGAGAGATATCACTCATGCACCTACAAATTCTACCTTTCGACGTCACCACCCGGGGGATAGCATCCAGCTGTGCTCCGAAGGCCCCTGTGAGGGTGGAAGGAAAGAAGGGATGAGATCACATTTAGCCATGATGTCAAGAGACACCTTCAACCCCAGCAGCGAGAGTAGATGAGCCAGATTGAGTCAAGGTGAGGGCAGAAAGTCACATACATGGATCTGTCTTCATTAAGACCGATCCATGCTTCATTTATCACTTTCATGTCATTTATCTGCACGGCATTTAGTCATCCTTCTGTCGCACATTTAATATGTCAGTTCCCATAATAATGACAATAATAATAATCATGTATCTGGTTACATTCACTCATTAAGGTTTGTAACTCAACATATTCACCTATCAATGTAGTAAATACTTTTATTATAGAAAATTATTCTACTTATATTTTCCTATTCCTTCTTCCTATGCCAGTATATGTAGCCTATGTATGATACCAGAATAAATAAAATCAGTTGTGACAATTTCATTGACCTTACTATCTACTTCCATCATCATAATTAATTTCAGTAAAAGCCACGTTGATGGATAATTTTGCAAAATGAATCGCATTTAAAAAATAACGTCAGAACAGGCTGCCACAGGTCATTTATACAGCCCCCCCCCCCCCCACCCCCACTAAGCCCATTTTAACCTAATTAAGAAAAACCTAATCAGTTCAAAGCTTACCTTTTTAGACTGAAGAATATCCGAACAACCTGTTTGAGTGACGGGTTCTTTCAGCAGTACCCAGGAGCCGGGTCCTCTCGCGTTCACTTCCAGCGAGCTCGTCCCCAGCACCGGTCAGTGTAATTAGTGTCGTTTCAAAGCAGAACCTATGAAGTCATGGTGCGCGGGCTGGTTGGCCCCGCTTTCCGCGCGCTTCTCTCGCAGCCAGGTGCCGGTGAGCGGCGCGAGGACATCTCACGGCAGTTCCCCTGAGCGCGAGGCGCTGAAGACGGATGAGGCGAGGCGCCAGCAGCAGCAGGAGCAGGAGCCCGGCTGCGGAGCGTCACAGCGCGGCATGGCTGCGTCCTCGGTGGAGAGGGGGAGGTCTGGCACCCGCTGCCGACGGGCCCGGTGGGGCGGGATCAACAGAATCCCCCAGGTTAACGAGTGTTGTGAGCGGTGCCATCTGAGTGGAGTAAATAAAAAAAAAGGAGTTTTCCAATGAGGATTACATTTATTGCGGGATAACGCGGTTTTCCAAATCAGTCTGACTCAGTTTAAAACTATAATTGGACCAATCTTAAACGCATTTTTTTTTAACCTGATACTTTTGGAAACATTTGGATTTCCCTTGCCACACCCTAAGCATGACTACAGCCAGACCTGTGGAATCAGGACATCACCTAAATAGAACCTATCTGGCAACACGAAGTAGGCTAAAATATCCTAAAAAGCAATGCATCCCACTCCAATCTAAATAAATACAAGAAACAAAGTGACTGGCATATCTCAGTATGGCTTTTGTTAAGCAAGTGAACCGCAGTGAGAGCCATGATCCACTAATAGTGAAAACATGGAAGGGTGGTGAACCTTCCCAAGAGTGGCCGGCCCTTCAGGGTTCATCCAAGACCTCATTAACATGTCATCCATTAGGTCACAAAAAAGAAGAACATCTAAAGCAGTGCAGATATTACCTAAGCTGAAGTCAGCATTCAGGATTCGACAATGAGGAAGAGGCTGGGCAAAACTGGGGGAAGAAAATAATAAAACACCTTACTGATATCAAAGATCTTCGGAATAATAATCCGATGAGACGAACTCTTCAGGTGTTTGTGTCCTTGCATGCAATATTAAATTAATGCATTCACCGATGTTAATGCATTCACCCCCCAAAAAAAGAACTCTGCACCGGAATTCAAACATGGTGGTGGTAATTTGATTGTCTGGGGAGACTCTGCCGCTTCAGGACCTGGTAGACATGCTGTAACTGATAGGACCATGACATCGGCTCTTTAGCAGAAAATCCTTAAGGTGAAGTTCCAGCCATCTGTTTGGTAACCTGACCCTAGCCAGATTGATGTCGCTCCGCCTAGCTTTACTCACATCCATCTGGGACCTCTCCCATAGAGAGTGATTTCTCCAACTAATTTTATTTTCCAGCCAATCAGGATGCAGGGCTGGAGTTTCATAGATGTGACGTAGTGGAGAAGCGACCGTGACGTGAGACTGTTTTGATTCAGACAATGGCGGCTCGCATCGAGGAAGCAAGCGTTAACATTGATGCTGCTATTTCTTCCGTGTTGTCCAATCTACCTAATATTGTTTCATTAAAAGAACATCAGAGAACGGCTCTGAAGGCTTTTGTTGGTGGAAACCATGTTTTCGCCCTTCTCCCGACCGGATTTGGCAAGTTTTGTTTTCCGGGGCGCGCCCGTGGCGGAGCGGTTAGCGCGAACCATGTTAGGAGGCCTTTAGTCCTCGACGCGGTCGGCCCGGGATCGACTCCGACCCGTGGCGCTTTGCCGCCTGTCTTCCCCCCTCTTCCTGTCAGCTCACTGTCAATAAAACGCGTGCCACTAGAGCCACAAACACATTTAAAAAAAAGTTTTGTTTTTTCCTGCGTCGCTCTCACAGCGTCACGGGTTAGCTTCGGTGTGAGTGGTTGAAATAGCACGTCGATAAAGATGACAGACAAGTGGCTTATCCAATCATATGCAAGGATTTTTGATAAGGCCCAGCCTTCCGAAATGCCATTCCTATGGATCAGTCCCAGATGGATGAGTGGAGCTAGGCGGAGCGAAATACATCTGGCTAGGGTCAGGTTATCTGTTTGGGACCTGAAGCTCAAACACATTTGGGCAGGGCTCTCAACTCTCACGCATTGACCGTGTGACACACGCATTTCACTGACTTCACACGCTCACACGCAACACATGGCATTTCACACGCAAACATGGCATTTCTCACGCATAAAAATCACAAAGCCCATCTGGGCTGCGGACGACAAAACTCCGCCTTCTGCTGAGCTGTTTCGCTTCTTTCACAGCTTGTGGCCATCAGTAATTCCTGCTGCAGTTCGTGTTAACAGAGCGATCAGAGTTATGAATAATTTTAGTCTTAACCAGTGGTGAAAGTAAGCCGGTACGGTCCTGTACTGCGTACGCAGGAGGAAAGGGGGTGGGGGGTGGGGGAAGGGCTGCTGCCAGATATTGCGCTTTAATTCAGGTGTGCAAAATTACGTTACATGTAATTTTGGTGCGCACTTTTAAGGGTCATTTTAAAGAACTTGTAACATCAGGGGCTTGATCTCAGACCCGTCAGTCCCCCTGTTTCCTCTAAAGGAGCCCTTTACAGTCTTTATTTATGCATTTTCCCCACTGTTCATCCGTCGCACGCAGCGCACCAACGGGGGTAAAATCCGCCCACCTCACCACCCAGAGCGCACTGACCAGACAAATACAGATTTGTCTGGTCAGTGCAGCGACTGAGATGAGAAACCTGTCGCTGTGAAAGGTGATGATAATGGTTATAAACTGTAACAGTCTAGAAGTGCATTGAGCTGAAAAGAGGGAGACATCAGCAGCTGGATCGTGCGTAAAGACGCAGCGTGAACCTCTGTGTGCTTCAGTGTTGCTGCTGAGGGGAAAGTGTCTTATATGCCATATGCCGTATAGGCTTGATGAAAGTCAGCCTGATTCACCAATCAGGTTATAGATCTACAATGAAACAAACCCATAGATGAATCTGTAACTGTGTAATAATTCGGTCAATAACTTAAAACTACTTTATTTTATTCTGTATTATTTGAACAAGTGTGTGTTTTTTATGTTTTAATCCACTAACTGAACAATAAAGCATTAACACGTCTCTTTCTCTTTTTAACAAAAGTAATACATGTCTACTTCAATGTCTGGTGGGATAAAAATGAGATGGAGTTGACTCCACCGGCTCTTCCAGGGTCCAGTTAGCCCCGCCCCAAACAAGCCCCGCCCCCAAGATTAGCATAATCTCACTCTTAACTTTTGATAAAAATTGAGAGGTCTGCATTTGGGTTATGCAGCACACAATGTGCAAATCCAACCCTGAATGGCTAAAAAACAATCTAAAATAAAGGGTTTTGAAGTGGCCTTGTCAAGTTCTGAACTGAAAGCTGATCGAGATGCTGTGGCATGACTTTGGCTCAAAGTATAGCGGCCACTGAGGACCAGGACTGAGAATCACTATTACGATCAAAGAAAAGAATCATTGTGTTGCTCTTTGTCATTCTATTTATTTCTTTGACAAATTCCTAAACAGAGACGCAAAAGGTAAAAAAAAAAAACTACGATCAGCAAATGATTCAAAACAATGCAACATTTCCTCCAGTAGCAAAATGATCCACTTTCCCATCTTTGAGGAGGAATTTTGAAGCTACAGTTAATCGAGGTCGGTGGCACTCGTTCACACACTTATTCTCCTCATATCCTCCCTAAAACCTTGCAATCATTTTGAGGTTTGGATTTTGGTCTGGCCAAATTGTAACACATGGTTCTTTTCTCCTTTTTTCCCACCCCCATTTTCACACTTGGTGCTGTGGGGTTACTGCTGTGCTTTGAATGCTCTCTCTCTCCATGTTCCCTGCTCTTTTTCCACCATGTTCTCTGTTCTCTGACAGATGGCTTCAAATTTGGCTCTGGGAAACTTATGGTTGGTTTAATGATTGCCGTTGGCTAAGCTCCTGTGAAAGCAAAATAAATCCCATCAATCATCCCTCTGCCACTGTGGTTGAAAGTTGGCGCTGTTCATAGTGGCCAAATATCTCTATTTTACTCTCAGTACTCTTGTGGTTTGTCAAAGTTTGCACACTACAGAGCTTTCTCGTTGTAAATAGATTGACCTGGAAACGACCTTGTAATCCTACTGAGACCAATGGGCAGCCACAATTGCTTCTTTAAGATCATGCTTATTTCTATTGTCTTTGCACTTTTCAGAGGCAAGCAAACTGTCAAAATGTTTACTTTTACAGTAGAGCCAACTCTTGCTGATGATAATTTAATAGCGTGTATTTAAATAGAGGTAACCAGCTGCTACTGAGACTAAAGATCACAACATTATGTTACATAAAGCAGTTTTATTCTCGTCTTGTTTTTTGCTCTGTGGCAGATAGCTAAAGCACCCTGAAAAAAGAAAAAATGCATTTTCCCCTGACAGGTTTCTTCTGTTTTAACTCTGCTGTCAAACATGAACGCCTCGTCTCATCAAATACATTTTAATAGCAGACAGCGACAACCTGAGGAAATGCAAAACGTAATTTTTACATGTTGATTTCATTTGTAAAGGGAATAGAAAGTATCCGAATCAGCCTGGTCCTGTGTGAAAATATCACAGGGCTCTTGATGAATCAACCTGTCTGACAACATGAAGACGCCAAAAGATCTAATAAAGGAACAAATCATACCCAAAGCTAAAGAAATTTAGGAACAGATCAGAAAGAAAGTAACTGATGTCTATCAGTCTGGAAAAGGGCTACCGAGGCATTTCTAAGGCGTTGGGACTCCAACTAACCACAATGAAAGCCATTTTCCACAAATGCAACTCACGTTGTCAAAGTTTCTTCATAGAGTTATTTTAGATGGTGATGGCTGTGGGTAGTAAGAATCTCGTTTAGCTGCATGTGTTACGGCGTGTCTGAAGAAGCCTCTAACCAGGGATACTCTGCTGACGAATTAGTCTGATGAGGAGGACGTTCAGGGCTGTCCATTATATTCTCCATTAAACAATCACCTCCAGAGGCAGCACTCTCCACAACAGATTTATAGAACGCATGCAGCATGTTGGTGCAAAAACTGTAGGATCCCTCAAGAAGTACAGTCTACTCTTTCTTTACTTGTATCCAGCTTCAGTGTTGTGTTTCCAGTCAAGTCTGTAGTCTGCTGTCCACCTCTTCTCCCATGATGGAAATGGTTCCACATATTCCTGTTTCTCCTGAAATCTACAGTCATCTCCTTTGCCTTCTCTGCATTAAAGATAAACCTTGCCACATACTCCACTTGAACCAAGAATTCTGTTCTTGTTGTTGGGGTGGCAATAACATGAAAAACGTTTGCTTTGGCTCTGTCTATTCATACTTCACGAGAAGCTCAGCTGCTGAAGTCCGCCCCACTATAACACACAGTGGATGTTTGACAGACAACGCCTGGATGGCAGATACGGTAGGAAGAAAGGAGGAGAACAAAATGTTTGAAGCTTGTTGCTATTTGCGATCACTCAAGTTCAGTTGGGGGTTAGCGGGGGAGGGGGGGGGAGGGGGGCACAGGGAGGGAGCCAAGCACATGGCAGACGGAGTGCTGAAAGTAGGGGAGCAGACAGAAATAACAGCTCATGGTGTCCTCTGGCTCTATTTGGAAGGACGGTGGGGGTGTCAGGTGGAGTGGGGGTGGGACTGTCCCACCTGGATAATTTATGGGGAGATGCTGGAAAACAGCGGAAGTGGCATTTTTTGACCGCTTAAACCACTGCGACTGCAGTGTTTAGCTCGACGGATGCGTGAGGCTTTTCTGCTTTTCCAACCTATACATGCCCATCCAAATCCTATCCAATCAGAGTACAGTAGTCAGACACCCTGCGAGAAAAAAGTTCTGTCTAGACGTTGCGCCTAGAACAAGAAGCGAGACCCTCCGATACAGGGCTGTGAGAACAAAATGACGTCATTCGCTGCGGGAGCGAGAACAAGATTGCTCGGTTCTCGTGCAGCGTGTAGCCGGCTTGAGAGTTTTTTCAACACCATGCCACAAAGCAGTCCACCAGTCCTATGTACTTCCTGTCCATCTCTGATGCTTCCAGCAACTGTGGAGTGGAGTATTTTTCAAGACGATAGGCCTCTGACCTGTACTGGAGGTTCGAGGTGAAAGGGAAGAACAGACAGAAACAACATAAAGGCCTTTCTCATGTTTTCCAAAAAAACATATTCATGGTCTTCAGTGCTTTTAGGGAAATATTCTGTGGACTTGTGAGAGAAAAGTGGGACATTTTGCATCCCATAATTTCCGGTGTAAAATAACACTTCAGAAAAATACAGACTTAACAATCAAACATGGTGGTGGTAGTGTGATGGTCTGGGGCTGCTTTGGTGCTTCAAGAACTTAACTTGACAGAGTTGACAGAACCATGATTTCTGCTTGCTGCTTGAACACTCCCTGATGGATCATGTCTGGGCATCAGTCCCTTAAGCTCCAACACACTTGGGTTACCCAGCAGGACAATGATCCAAAGCACACCAGCAAATCCACTTAAAAAAAGACAACAACTTTGTCAAAATCTTGATTGAACTGTGATGGTGTGGTGGGACCTTAAAAAGCTGTTCGTGGTAGAAAACCCTCCCTTGTAGCTGAATTCAAAGTAATTCTGCAAAGAGGAGTGGGGCCAGATTTCTCCACAAGGATGCAAAAGATTCAGATTATCACAAATGCTCTGTGGCAGTTCTTACCACCTTGTGTGGCAAAACCAGTTATTAGATTTAGGGGGGAAGTTACTTTTTCATATATAGTGAGGTTGACTTTTTTATTTCTTCATAATAAATAAACTTTTTATTTGGAAATTACATAAAATGTGAAGTCAGTGATGGCAAACATGCATTCTCATGGCACTGTGCACAACTCAGCCTTTAGACTCTACTACAAAATCACCTTTGCTGTCTGATTGTCTTTGTTAATATTACCCCTATTATTCCCAGAAGTTGCAACACCATTAAGATGTTTTTGATGTTTAGAACTTCGGTGCACCTTACTAGGGCTCCTTTCTCTAAATCTCTCAACTTTTTGGTCCCACGGTTCGCTCTATTATTCAATTACTTTCTGCTCTGGATTGTACTTCAGATTGATTATAATCAGTATAATGAAAGGGTCTGTACTTGCTCCAAGGTTGGAGTAGGTGAAACCACATAGCAGACCGCACCCGCTCATTAAAATTGAGCACTTTTCCCCCACACTTGGTTGTGAAACGCTCAAATCAGTCAATTCTCCGCAGCCTTGTCTACATATTTTAATATTAGGAAGGCTATTGGGTCTATCCACACAGCAGCTCACTCAGAAAATCTCCTGGTATTTCTAAAGGCCAAACTGCTCCCGAGCTGATGCAGCCTGACACAGTTTGTCCATTCAGTGTCATGCAAATGTGATATTTTTATAAAAGGGTTTATGAATCCCTTCTGGCCTGGGAAGACCTCACAATCATTCAGCTAAGTACTGCTGAGTGGAGGGATGTATGGCTTTAAGAGCTATATACAGCAGGTATTTTAATAGAAAGTCCATCAGGAAGTGGCGACCTTAGCATTCCTTTCAATGCAGATAGCCCAAAAAGCACCATGTCTGCATGTGGCAACAAGATATGGCAGGTATGGAGCATTTAATAAACATTTTTTGCTATTAGGTCTATTTACAAATATTTTAACACTTTAAAATTTTTGTCACAGGATTAGGTTTTAAGTTGATTCCCACAGCTTTGATTTGAAACTGGATGAAATGGTGAGGAGTCATTGTTCCCGTTCAGTATGCAGGATGCTGCTTCTCCAGAGTTCAGATTTAATTAGATAATTGACTAGAAAGCCATTTCATGCTCTGGCGTGGGCTATTCCCTCCATTATCTCTCCATCAATTAAGGCAATATTGTAAACGATCTAAAGTGTAACGTTTGCAATCAGAGGATATAGCTGTGAATAAACCTCATGCAATCGTTCTCATTATAACCTGTAAGTTAAATCTAAAGGCAGAGAGCTAAATATAATATGGTATATATATAAACAGGGCAGGATCCAAAGTGTTTTTCCGGGTGTCGTAGATGGCTCCTTTTCTCCTTCAGTAGACCTTTGGATGCGTTTATCTATTTTAGAGTGAGCTGCTTCAATGAACTGCAAGGCCTTATAAATTGGCACGAAACCCACTTTTCTGATAAAAAAAAACAAAAAAAAACTGTCATCAGAGAAACCATACCCTCTATTAGGGGGACAAGAACGTATTGATGAAACAGTTTAAAGTTGTTGAAGCGTACCTACCCAGTAGATACTTTCTGAGGGGTTCATAAGGGTAGAGACATCAAGAAAAGCTATTGGGGCATAAAACTGACCAAGAACAGTTGTCTGTGTTTGAAAGGTGTATATATATATATATATATATATATATATATATATATATATATATATATATATATAGATAGATAGATAGATAGATAGATAGATAGATAGATAGATAGATAGATAGATAGATAGATAGATAGATAGATATTGAAGTGGCATTTTTGTTGGATTTAAGTATGCTCCTATGGTAGATTACTGTGATAGAAATGTTAAGCGAAACTGCTTGAAGTCTGGTCAGGTAAGCCAATCCAATAAATGATCAATTTTCTTAAATTGATATTTGCATGTTTACCAATATAGATAACGAGGTTCAAATTATGCATTGTTTTCAACCAACATATATAAATCTTTTTTATTTGTCTTTTAGTTGAACTCATTTTTGTTTTGATTTCAACAGATCAAACCACTCTGCACTTGTCTGGAAATAGGACTTAAGAGGTAATTAAGAGGTGGGTAATAAGTTACAGGTAAATGAGTTATTTAACGGAAATATTTGATTCATAGTAAAAAAAAAATCACATTAACCAGTAATACTTGTAATCCTAGTTAACGGTCCTTATAATAAAAGATAGTAGCACTGTCCATATCTATTTAATTCCCACCAGAGCTCAAACTGCTCATGCAAACAATGTCCTTCTTGACCATAATAATATAATATAATGAGGAGAGTTAGTCTGCATGGCTTCCCTTATTTAAGTATCATCCTGATCCTGTTAATGACTCATCCCTTTAGCAGCTCCCTGCCTCTGTCTGGCTGCAGCTAAGCAAAGCCAGTTTTATAGCAGGGGGCTGATGAAGGCAGCGCCGGTGGGGAACTCTAAGATTACTGCTCAAATTGAATAAAGGAGTCGACACATTACACCAGCTTAGATGATCCACCCCACTGCACTGATTAATTTAAAACCTTGACAACATTACACACGGCTCACGGAGACACACAAACACAAATCACACAAATGAGTGGCATTAACCTGGCTGGCCCCTTTTTCTCTTTAACGCTGTCTGTGCCTCCTTCCTGTTCCCTTTCTCCCCCCCCCCTGCACATCACAACCTTCCGCGAGGGCCTCTGTTGACTTGAGTTCATTACAGCCTTGGCAGGGTTCCTCGGATGAAATTAGAAAGACAACAGGAATGACAGTGTAGCAGTGGGGCGTGTACACGGGGTGAAATCAAGAGCATGTACGTGCAAGTGTGTGTGTGTGTGTGTGTCCGGTGAACAAATCCAATCTTCTCTGATTCATGAGCAAGCTTGTCTGCATGCATTTGTGATACACTTCCTTTTAGCATATGAGGAGAGCGAATAGCTTCTGACGGGGGACACAGCTTGGACACAACTCTCTGGGACAAAGTCACAACGGCTCTTTTAGCGGGGCCAGTTACTGCGGACAGCGCGGCCCCGAGTTCATGTAGGCGCTCAACAGCTAGTGACACAGCTGCATACTTCGAAGGAAGCAGCGGAAGCAGCGGCGTATCTCAGCCTCTTTAATAAACCGAACCGAGACGGCAAGGTCACAAATATCTGGCCGTCAGTTCCTTTTAAAGTTTATTTCTCACTTGACGTTAACCTCTGAAAAGAGGTGTCTAAATTAATGTTTATGGCATTTAGATTTGTCTCTGGAAAAGGAAGAGACCTGAGTAACATGAGCCATGTTTTCTGCTTTAAAGGAACAATAAGTGAGAAATTTATTGTGAAAGTAATCAAAATCGTTCTAGTTAAATACCCGGGATGCAAGTAACATTCCCTATAAACAATCGGTTCTCTGCATCAACAATGTCTGAGTCACGTTTTTCTCCTTTCAATCCTAGAGGTACGGTGCGGAACGACTGCGGTGCAGTGTGTAGCCCGTGTTTACTTCCTGGTTCCTGAGCCAATCATATGAGAGTTCCCACGGTTCTCAATGCAGAGCTCAGCATTTGGTATTTTATTTTGGCAAAAGATCAGCAGCCTGCTAACATGGAAGCCAGAAAGAGAAGCGGACCAGAAATAGAACAGAGTAGAACAGCTACCCTGTGTAAGCAGAAGTTCAGTGGGGTTTCACAGCAGCAGGACCGTTGAGGAAACGGCTGTTTTCCGGCCGCATGTATGCATTGTTCTGATTGGAAACACTAGGTGTCACTATTACTTATTGCTCCTTTAAATAAGAGGTATCAACAAAAAGCTGTTAGATGTTTGTAAGGTTCCTTGCATCTACAGCCTGTTTTAGGTCCTCCCACATCATCCCAATGAGATCAAGGTCTGGGTCTTTTCTTTTGTTCGTTCTCAGCCAGTCCTCGGTGGATTTTCTGGGGCATTGTCATATTGCGAGGTCCAGTTCTCCATCCATCCATCCATCCATCCATCCATCCATCCATCCATCCATCCATCCATCCATCCATCCATCCATTTTCCGACACGCTTATCCCTGTTGGGGTCGTGTGGGTTGCTGGTGCCTATCTCCAGCTGTCAATGGTCAGAGGCGGGGTACACCCTAGACAGGTCGCCAGTCTATCACAGGGCGGTCCAGTTCTCCTTTAGTTGTAATTATTTTGTTTCCAGATGGTCTACTATTTCTGTAAAGATCCTCTGATTGAGTTCATGGTTGTGAGCTGACGAGGTCCTGCTAGCAAAGCATCAGCAAAACATGATACTTCCGGCTTTATGCTTCAGAGCTGCTGTGAGATCCTTTAACTGCTGTGAGTCGAGAGGAGCCACCTCAACTGGCTCCTCTCGACGTGGAGGAGCAGCGGCTCTACTCTGGGTCCTCCCCGGATGACTGAGCTCCTCACCCTATCTCTAAGGGAGAGCCCAGACACACTACGGAGAAAACTCATTTCAGCCGCTTGTATCCAGGATCTCGTTCTTTCGGTCACGACCCAAAGCTCGTGACCATAGATGAGGGTAGGAACGTAGATCGACCGGTAAATCGAGAGCTTTGCCTTTTGGTTCAGCTCTCTCTTCACCACAACGGATCGGTACAGCGCCCGCTTCACAGCAGACGCCGCACCAATCCGCCTGTCGATCTCCCGCTCCATCTTCCCCTCATTCGTGAACAAGACCCCAAGATACTTGAACTCCTCCACTAGGGGCAGCACAACCCGGAGAAGGCACTGTACCCTTTTCCGGCTCAAGACCATGGTCTCAGATTTGGAGGCACTGATTTTCATCCCGGCCGCTTCGCACTCGGCTGTGAACCGCTCCAGTGAGAGGCAAAGGCAAGGCAAATTTATTTATATAGCACAATTCAGTACAAGACAATACAAAGTGCTTTACATGATTAAGATATAGCATAATAATAAAATGCAGATAGAAAATAGAATAAAAGCAAGTAGGGATAGAATGTAGTAACAAAAAAGAACATTAAAAACAGTAAAACTGTTTAACTAGAACAGTCAAAGGCAATTTTAAACAAATGCGTTTTTAATCTTGATTTAAAGGAACTCAGGCTTTCAGCACTTTTACAGTTTTCTGGAAGTTTGTTCCAGATAAGTGGAGCATAGGAACTAAATGCTGCTTCTCCTTGTTTAGTTCTGGTTCTAGGTAGGAGAGCTGTAGATCACGCCCTGATGAAGCCAATAGGACCACGTCATCCGCGAATAGCAGAGACGCAAACCTAAGGCCACCAAAACGGATCCCCTCAACACCTTGGCTGCGCCTAGAAATTCTGTCCATAAAAGTTATGAACAGAATCGGTGACAAAGGGCAACCTTGGAGGAGTCCAACTCTCACCGGAAACGAGTCCGACTTACTGCGTCTTAATGCGGACCAGACTCTGACACCGGTCGTACAGAGACCTGACAGCCCTTATTAAAGGGCCCAGTACTCCATACTCCCGGAGTACCCCCCACAGGATCCCTCGAGGGACACGGTCGAATGCCTTCTCCAGATCCACAAAACACATGTAGACTGGTTGGGTAAACTCCCATGCCCCCTCCAGAATCCTGCTGAGGGTATAGAGCGTATAGATTTCATATAATGTTTACATTTAAAAGACATTCTGATTCATGGAGATTCGTTGGTCAGTTCCCTAATAGAAATAATAAAAAAAAAAGGATTCCGTTTGGAAGAATCATGAATAAACATTATCCTGTTGTACTTCCTGTTACCATCCAATTAAAAGATTTGATGGTGTAATTATACGCTATAAAGTGGAAACAATAAAAAAATATAGCAGGTGTTCAACCCTACACGATTTACAGCATGGGGTGTGAATGGCTGTAATTGTGCAGTGCAGTGACCTCAGGTGACCCAGGGTGTTAGCTGTAATACATAAATATAACAAAACAGTGAAACAGTTTAATAAAAAGTCCAAAATGTGAACATATATCCTCCTTGGGGACATTTCATCAAGTTTAGGCAAACGTTAACCCGTGCGAAAGGCGGAATTTTCCTCAGACGTGATTTCAAGCGACACAGTAAAATCAAGTGCCTTGTATGGCTTCAACTATGAGGGGTTAATCTTTTCTCTGGAAAGCTGCAGGGTGAGTGAGTGCAGAACAAAAGCAGGGTTTCTTCGCCCTTTAAATTCGATGTTGGTTTTTATATTGTGGTCCACGAGGACGTACTGTAGCAGCAGCGGGGGGAGAGAAAGAAAGAAAGAAAGAAAGAAAGAAAGAGCTGCTTTCCTTGAGCTAAAAAGCTGCCTTTTCATAATTTGCTCCTTCCATCTTCACCATCAAAGCGGCAGTATCTCAGGTCCACGCGGTGTAATGTAGGACAAGTAACCCATGCTTAATATCCTGCAGTCTCCAGAGGATATGACTGTAGCCGATCCATCAGGGAGGCGCAGCTCGGATCACAATAAGCTGAGAGCTAATTAGATCTGTTTGTCATCACCAAGAAAGCTCTTTGGGTCTTTGCAGTGCAGCATATGCCCAGAACCCAAAGTCATACGATTTCTACACTGAATGAGTAGAGAGACGAGCTGCAGCATTGATCCCACAGGTACATCTGGCTTCATTCCTCCTGCACTTATTTTTTTTAATTTCGGCCCATTTTGTACCGTTATTATTACCAAGGGAGATCTCCCCGTGGGCATATTAGTCAGTTGTGTTAACACGCTCTGCTGGGCTCTTGATCAGATTTTAATTACATCCTGTAGAGCAAAGAGCCGCTGTCTTTACCAGAGTTGGACTAGAAAAATCTAAATCATTTGGCACAGAAGCTGAAGATTGGCCACCTTGCCCGGTCGGTGGTACCGGCACCGCACAGTTTTGGCAAGCATCACGTCTGGTAGAGTCTTTCAGCTTATTTAGGATTTTTCTCCATTCTGAGAAAGAAATGTGCTGCCAGCTCAGCAAAATCCTCTTATGTCTTCAGTTTTCTTGGGGGGGGGGAGGGAAAAAAAAAAAAAAAGAAAAAGTCCCGTGGCCGATTTTGATGAAGGGGAAATTAAGCAAAAACATTTAGGATTCTCTATCAATTAGGAAGTTTTAAAGTTTGGGTCTAAGCTTAATTACATTCTTTTTTCTGGTTTCCTTAAAATCTGAAGCTTTTTTTAAAATTATCCTATTAAGCTGAGATTTCTTTAAATCCAGGCATCCACAAAATTGATTTCTGACTTCTGGAAGTGTGCATGGAGGGTTGAATGAATCTGGGCGACACGTCTCGGTCACCCTCTGAAGAAGATAAAGACGGTTTAGAGGTTCTGCGAGCAGGAAAACGTGATGAGAAGCAGATGTTGCTGTTAATTTGGAGGCGTCTTGCGTTCAGTTAATAACTTTAACGTCTGTCATTTAATGGCATTTTTATCTTAATATTTCATAAACATACAGTATCTTGATACTCTTTGAACTTTTCAACGTTTGGTCTGGTTACGGCCGCTTTCTTGTGCGTTTCATTGCGATTTTATGAGATGGATATGTTGCGTCCATTTCTATTCTGCTCCCCTGAATCAACGCTCTGTAGAGCGTCTAGTCTTTTTGAGGTATGTCTGTGCTAGCTTTGCACATCTAGGATGAAATTTTGGTCCAATTCTTCTTTGCAAAAATACCTCCAGCTCAGTCCGATTGGATGAGGCGCATCGGCGAACATCAATTTTCAAGTCTTGCCAAAGGTTTTCAATTGGATTTAGGTTGGGACTTTGACTAGGCCATTCTAACATCATTATGCTGTGACAGAAATCCTGTGACAGCTCAGGTTGTAGGTTCAGCACTATTGTCCTGCTGGAAGGTAAACCACCGCCCTCCACTCTCCTTTTGTAGGCTATCTTCCAGGGTTGCCATATATTTAGCTCCATTCATCAACACTGACCAACTTTCCTGTCCCCGCCAAAGAAAAGCATCCCCATAACATGATGCTGCCAACCCCACGCTTCACACTGTTGATGTGTTTAAGATGATGCGTAGTGTTAGCCTTCTCCCAGATAAAGTGTTTTGTAAGCAGCCCAAAAGATTTAGTGAACATCTTGTTTCACATGTTTGCTCTGTCTCCTACAGGGCTTGCAGCAAAGAGGACTTCTTGAGGCTTTATTTCAATAACAGCTTTCTTCTTGTCACTCTTCCATAAAGGACAGAATACTCGTGCATAACCATTGGTAGTCCTGTCAATGGCTTCTCCCACCTGAGCTGTGAATCTCTCCAGAGTTACAATCGGCCTCTTGGCTGTTTCTCTGATTAATTATCTTCATGCCCAACCAGCCAATATAATAGTTTAGAGACACCATAACTGTTCTAAGTGGTCAAAAGGACAGAATAAGAAGCTGTTAATAATGATTTAGTTGAATTCTGAGTTTTCTGTCTATATTTGTGATGGATTTGGGTGGAGAGAGAATACCTCCACTAGATTTCACTGACTTGTAACCAAATTTCAGTTCAGTGAAGTGTTAATAAGTCAAACATGTAAAATGCTTCTCAAAATACTTTATATTTTCTGCCCATTTTTAGATTTTCATCTTAGTTTTCCCCTTCTTTAGAAAGTGCTCTTGGCCCAGTGACTTGGCATCTGCATGCCTTTCTTTCCTGGACGACATGTTTGCTGGAGCTTTTTCTGCCATTGGCTCTGTTGACGATTTTCAGTAAAAGGCATTTGGCTGCTTTCACTGAGCCTCATTCTGCTGGATGCTTTTTCCTGTTAAAAGAGAGATGCTCCATTCCCGACCCGCTCCATGCGGGATGGTCAACAACTAAACGCAAACGGCCAGTATTCCTCAGAGACAAACCCTTTTTTTGACCTACTAATAGTCTATTATTTGGAGTGAACTGGACTGAATGTAATCGGAACTGGTCCTGATGGTAGGATTGTACTGGAATGACCTGAATTGATCTGAATTTAATCTGGACCAGATTCTATATATTTGGACAGAAACTGCAACGTTTTCTCTGAAAATGGCCTGAAATGACAGCTGCTGGGAGTTTGTACCATATAACCAAACTGTAATGATTTGCATGTGCAATTATAATCGACACTCAAAGTATGGTTTATGTATGGTTTTGTGAAACCTAAAAAAAACAAAAAAACATTTTGGGATTTCAAACTTTAGAATCTATCCTCATTCTTATGCTTTTTTGTTAAATCTTGTCAACATTGTGCCACTTGCATTCATCAATTGGTGAAACCTGGGAAGAAACGTTTAAGTGGCATTTTTATCATCCACATAAATCAAATGTTAAACCCCATAAAATTCAAACAACATCTCAAGATTCAAGTTTCATTTAAAACTTTCTGTCACTCATTTATTAATTTCTGCCAAGTATTTTCCAACAACAGTAGAACCCAGTCTCTCAAATTGAAACATCTACAGCTCAAAATACTGAACGGTTGAGGCGCTTTTACATTTGTTTTTAAGATGCGTTAAACTGAATTTGGGCTGCTGCAAGGAAAACGGAAGATCAAAGATAGAATCTGATATATTTTTCAGGCAGTGTTTTTTCTTTTTTCTTTTTCATTTTCAAATGCCAGGATTCAAAACAATCACTTAAAATAAAACTCCATCATCACTCTTAACCTGCAACGTCCAGAACTTGAGAGCAGCGGATGCTGCTACCTGTCCGAAGGGACAAAGTCCATGAGGGTGGCTCAGTAAAAGGCAGAGGTCTCAGCAACTGGTCTGTCTCAAGGCTTGAGCACACATTCATTCTAGTATCTTGTGGTAAGGGAAGAGGGGCAGGTCTCTGATGAAGGTGGGTATGTCCATTATGGCGG
Source organism: Fundulus diaphanus (assembly GCA_037039145.1). Classification (NCBI taxonomy): domain Eukaryota; kingdom Metazoa; phylum Chordata; class Actinopteri; order Cyprinodontiformes; family Fundulidae; genus Fundulus; species Fundulus diaphanus. The sequence continues at coordinate 26,955,124 of CM073138.1, forward strand.
TGGCGCCTTCTATCTTCGTTGAGGCAGGAAGGAAGGTGAGCTTGGACACCTCACCATACGTAGACTCGCTCACATCCTCCTCTGCTTTTCCTTCCTGCTTTTTAGCCCCACCCTCCTCATCATCATGCTCTTCCGCACCAAATCCCACCACCTGTGAGAAGACAGAGAGAGGCATAAACGTGAGGACGAGGCAGTGAAAATGTCTCATCTCTGTGTTAAACCTGAACATGACAACATTGCTTACATGCACACTGAGTTTGCGGCTGGTTGCACCTCGATGCTCCTGGAACCAGGAGATGAGCTCATCTCTGCTCATCTGCTTCAGAGCAGCAATCTAAAAAAAAATTAATAAGCACAACAATTAAGGCATATAATCACTCTCTATTGGCAACATTTATCTGCAAACCAAATTATATGGGTGCTTATAATACTTACTACACACAGTCTCTTGCTAAAGTATTCATACCCATACATATTTAGTTTAGGTGGGTGGGCCATGTTTTAGTGGAATACAGTTGTGCAGTATGCTTTAAATTGGTCTTCATGATGCTGTTTGTTCACTAATGTTCTCTAAAAAGCATCTGAGACCTTCAGAGAACAGCTGGATTTATAATAAGATTAAATTACACACAGAAAGACTGTGTTTACTCATTAGATGACTTCTGAAGGAAAATAGTTGAAGTGGATTTCATTTAGGGGTATCAGGGTAAAGGAGACTAAATACAAGTCACAATTTTACAATTTCTTTCTTTAAAAAAAATTAAAATCATGCCTCATTTTGCTTCCATTTTATGCATTAATTTGAGTTGTTGCGTCACATATAATCCAAAAAGTATGTGTCAAAGTTTACTGTTAGAAGTTGACTAAATGTGAAAACCTTTTGCAAGGCACTGGAAGTGTGTTAAAAATGTTTTTACTTTTCAGTTTTCAAAACAAATGACGTTGTTTGAAAGTAGACAAGTTTATCCCCTGCAAAAATTGGAAGTAGGAAGTCCTTTCATGGCTTGGAAACCTGCATAAAGGGTGCTGATGCAAACTTAACAACGATGGCCTGATTTAGAACCAGAAGAAACGGGAGCTGCATCACTAGATGGCACCAAAGTTTCAAGAATCCTGAACAGATCAGGATCAGTGAGTCCAGACTGGTCCATCACAGCTGAGAAATGATGAGTGTGGACGACAGCGTTAGGGCTGATGAACAACCCAAAGGAAAACCAGCATGTTAGCGGGGGGAGAAAACGGAACACCGTGTGATTAGTCTCCATCTCACCTCCTTGTTGAGTCTGTCAAACACATACTGCTGCGTCAGCACCTCGGCCCAGTTCCTGTCCACCTCCTCCCCGAGGTGTGTGTCCTCGCACTCCTTCAGCTTCACTAAAGCGGTCACCTGCATGGAGGACACAGACCACACTCCATCCACACACTGCGTTCCACGAATGCATACAATCTAGCTGCAACGTGCAGCTGCTGCTTACACAAAGGCACCAAATTACTCCACACTTTGTGAATATAACTTCCTGTAGCTTCTTTGTGAACAGTAGGAGAATCGATAACACACACACACACACACACGCACACACACGCACACACACACAGACCTGAGTGTTAAAGGCCTCCTCAGACAAAGCACCGAGCTTCTCCCCGTATGAAACCAGGAACTCCTCAATCTTTAACTCCACCAACTCGGAGCTGGGGAAGAGATGAGAGCGAGGAGATATTAGAGGCTGTGGGTTGAATTTGATCCCGTTAGTCATTTATCAGTTCCACTCCCTCCGTCCCCAGCGCCACGCAGATAAATTGTAGGTGGGGAATGGGTGAACAGTCAGATACATCATACCCCGGATCCGGGGAAAGTGGTTAAGATAGATCGGATCTTTGAAAGGGTAAAAATTGTGCTGCGGACTCACTTGAATTTAGTCGCCTGTGTTTCCACGGTGACAGAGAAACCCAGAACACCAGAGGTGTTTCTGCAGGTGGGGTAGACATGGTAACTGCAGCGGGAGACACAAAAGACGGCGGGTAGGATTTGGAGGGAGAAACAGTCGAGAAGTAAACCACGTTTGCTTCGAGCTCGCACAGACATCCAGCCATGAAAGTCTTTAAACTTGTGAAAAACATCATGTGGTGTTACCACGGCGGTCAGTGCGGGTTTAAACACATCGTTAGCTTCTTTTCTATCCAAGAGCGAAACAAAACGGGGATGTGCAGATGCAGACAAATTGTGCTGGTACCTTCACAGCTCATTTAAGCTGAAACATGACTTCTTAAAAAGCTATGGTCCAATGTGCAGGTGCATCCCATTAAGGCGAAACCCATCCACGAAACACATTCACCCCACACAGTGAGATAGTTAAAGGGTTTCATTTTGTTTATTTCTCATGATTTTGACATAAAAATAATGAAACCTCAAAATCCAGTTTTTCAGAATTTTACCTTAAGACAAATGAAAATGAAAACAATCTACATAATAATTTGGAGGTCTGCAGACTGGACAGATGTCCAGAAGACAGTGAATGACCCCCTCCACAACATAGCTAAAGAGGCTGGCTGTTCATGGAGCTGCATCCAATATTAATGGAAAGTTCAGTGGAAGGAAAACCTGTGGCAGAAGAAGGTGCACAACAAACAGTGATAGTCACGGCTTTGAGATTGTAAAGCAAAGCTTTTGGGGAGATTTACATGATGTGGACTGCGGGTGTGCTTCAAGAGCGCTTTAACATCCCTTATATAAAGCAACTCCTAAACCTGAAACATCAGAAGCTTCTTAACTGGAAAACAGAGTAAAAAGGACAGGACTGTTGCTCAGTGGTCCAAAGTCCTCTTTTTAAATGTAATTAAATTTAGTATTTTATTTGGAAATTGCACCCTGAACTGGTAACCTGTCCAGGGTGTACCCCAAACGGCGTTTCAGGTGTTCTCCTAACCTGCGCAGGCAGCAAAAAAAACTCACCCCAAGGTCTCTTTAGTCCTGAGGAAATCAAAGCAGGGCTCCTCCATGTGCATCTGAAAAACAACAACTCAGTCAGTACCAGAGGGACGAAGACCAGGTGGGCTGATAAGATGAAAGGACGTCTCTCTAAACACGCACCACCAGCAGCTCCATCAGGGTGTGCTCCCTTAAAGCCTTGGGCCCCGACTAGAAGAAAAAGGGAATAACACGATAATGAATGCAAAGCAATCTGCGTTGAAAAGCAGGAAAACGAATGCTGGATGTTTTTAGAAAGGTGTCTGATTTGACGAGCTACAAATGGGTTACCTGATAGTAGACAGTGACCTCAGAGTTGGCGTCCCCCTTGTTTAAAGACTTGACTTTGCAGATATGATGCTTTGGAGGTAGCTCCACCACTCTGAACGTCACTGGCACCTCTGCTGGCAGCTCGGAGAACTGCAGCTTACTGCCGGACGAGTGGCAGGAAAATGAAGAGCAAATGAAATAGATAAAGAGATGAGGCATAGAGAGGGGGATTAAAATCAATAAAAAACAGTGTCTATCCGATCACACGGTGCTGTTGTTCTGATCAGAAGGCACATTCAGAGCAAAAGCTGCACTTACTCAGTGACGTACTGCAGGAACTGCACAGATTCCTGTGGAGGAAACAATAAGGAGTAATGAATAGGAAAAGATAAGAGGGACTCAGCAACACAAAAGGGGGAAATGTCAAATACACTTTAGACTGAATTAATACAGAGGCGAACATTAGCAATCAGTCAATAGTCTGGTCAGTTTGTCTGTGTCCTGAGTGTTGTTGGCTCACAGCACTGCTGAGGTTCCCCTGCACCAGCCCCTCGGCGTACAGCTCGGCCCTGAAGCTCCGGCTGAACCCAATCAGCTCCTCACTGGTCAAACCGGCCGTCAGAGCCTGGTACTTCTCCACCATGGACCAGCGAGAGTGCTCCAAGATCAATAAACGCACGTCCCTGAGAGAAACAGAACAGAAGGACTGGAGTATCAGAGGAGAAAGTTAAGACAGGTGTGCGTGTGTGTGTGTGTGTGTGTGTGTGTGTGTGAGGGGGGGGGGGGGGGGTTGGGGCAGAGTGTACACAACATACTTGCTGAGTTTCTCTGGTTTAATGAGGATGTTGAAGTAGGTTTTTTTCAGCTGCTCCATGAACATGCTGAAGACATCCTCGGAGGCAGAGAAATCTGCCAGGTGGTCGACAATCAGGTGGAAGAGCAACTGCAGAGAGAAACGCGGTCAGAGTGGCGCTGAGAGATTCTCCATGACCGCGGCTGTGTTTTCAGGGGTGTGCACTAAACAAACTTAAAATTTCAGTAGTTACTGACATTTTAAATGACAACACAAACACATTTGTAAACGGCAAGGACAAGAAAACCTGGTTTTTGATTTTTCTTTTTACAAATTTCACCCCCCCCTTTACTCTAATACCTCAAATACAATCCAGTGCAACCAACTTAATTATAACGGGGGTGGCAACATCCTCCAAGAGTTGCGCCTTAAACTGCTGCGAAAGATGCTTCTACAAAATGTATTGCCTCAGGGGTGCTAAATAAAAATGCACACCACACTTATCAGATGTGATTTGTGTAATATTTTGAAAAGCATGTATCCTTTGCTCTCCACTAAAAAATACATTGCAGTTTGTGATTGTAATGTGAGAAAAACCTTAAGAGATGAGCTTTATTTTGCAAAGCACAGCATAAACACACAACGGACGCATATCTCTACATGGAAAGGGGAGTTCACTCACAGGCAGCTTGTGGTTGAATCCCTTCACTTTGACGATCAGACCGTGCTCACCGGCCACCAGCTTGTACTCCAACTGCGCCACTTCAGCCTCGTAGGCCGGCTCGGCCAGGTTGTGGCCCAGGATGTTGACCATCAAATCAAACAAGACTATGCTGCAGGCCGACAGGATGAACAAAGAGAAAAAATACAATCGAACGCATCAGCAGGTGGACCGAAGTGAAGGGCGAGGAAAAGCATAAACAGGAAAGAAACCCAGCAGATAAAGAGTAAAGTGAACGACTTTAGCAATGAAACAGCCAAAAGCATAAACAAAACTGAATCCGCTGAGGGGTTAAAAAAGTATCAATAAACGGTAAGATGTGCTGAGAGGCTGCCAGGTGGAGTGGTAAAAGCAGAATGCATACGTTCCTTTTTCACGCTCATATCTGAGGCTGAACTTACTTCTTCGCAGATTGTTGGATTATCGGAGAGACAAGATGGAATCTGATGTAGGCTGCAGCAGGAGAGAGGGCAAACAGGTCTCAACACGTCTCTGACGATATTAAATGTATCTATGGAAACATACTGCAAGCTGCTAAAAAAACAAACAAAACAAAACAAAAAAACACACCTTTGGGGATTTTGAATTTGTTGTCCTTCTTGTACCACAGGCAGCCCTTGTCGCCTTTGGCTATCCGGACAGGAAAGTCTGTGTCTGAGCAGTCAGAGGGCTTCAGGGTGAAGTCAGTGGCTAAATAAAGGTTCACAACAACAGTTCATCATCCATCCACTCAGAACCAACTCAAATAATGAGCAAGCAGAAACGAAGTCAGCTGGGGTGACTGGGGAGGAGCATGCAGCAGGGAAAAACAGGTTTCCCTTTGATGATGGAAACAGCGATTTTGGCCCTCTTTGAAAAGCAGACGGCTAGGAGACCTTCATGTTTTGGTGAAAATAAACCGTGTTGACATCGTGTTCGCTGCCCAGTCAGTACCGCCTCTAAAACTAAGTGAATTTGTGAAAAATCTTTGTGCGTGTGTGTTTTTATTCGCTTGTTTAAGGCTTGTGTAGCACCGGCGCCCACAGGTACATTACAGGAGCTGCTTTCATTATTACACACAGAGGGAAAGATCAGGTGAGCTTCACCTCCAGCAGCTTTTATGTCAAGTCTAAGGAGGTAATGCACCACTCTCACCTGTCAAAGTGTGGCGACAGCATGCGGTGCACATTTTCAAATGCAATAAAGTCCCTTTTTTGGCCCCAGAGGGAGCTGCTCGATATATTCAGCTAACTTAGCGTAAACTGGCACCCCCTGGGTCTAAAGATTGAAACTTTTGTTCAGTATAAATCTCAAGAGGCCTGTCTCCTTGTGATACCCTTTTTAGTGTTTCAGAGTTAAGAAAATGTACTTTCCATTTTTCAAAGCACAGTGTAATTTATTAAAATAAATATAAAATTATTAAATATGATTGGGCAATACAACTGATCATGTTATAGTTCCTTTAGGAGGAGCCCTGCAATTTGAACAAAATAAAAAAAAAGGCTGATCTTCAATACCACTAAGGAAATTGCTTTCAATTAACAAGAAAAAAAACACAGCTGTGTTTTCCTGATGTGTCCATCAAATTACAAAAACATTTTCACAAATGAATTTTAAATGTTGGAAGTAATGACAAAAGCACGACTTAATCCTCAAATTACAGCAGTCCTAATAATTTCACAATGAAGACGGAAGAAGGTTCAAACACAAACCAGAACAAATGACGGCATTTAATTATTAAGATGGAAATCGTTGCTAACTGAGGCACTTTGAGAACCTGAGTGATCGTCACATACAAGCAAGAAAATCCCTTTGAAGATCCTTGAAGAAATTCAATTTGCCTACAGCAGCAGTTCTCAAAGTGTGAGGATTTCTGGAGAGGAGCTGGTAACCATCACAAGGGGAAAAAAACTACATTTAATAACAGCATGAGTGAAGAATGAAGAAGTGACCCACTAAACAGGAATACAATGACATTAGCATCTTACTAATGAAGGAAATAGCTATTTCTGCACTAAACCTCTAATAAAACACTCTGGTTTGAGAGCAACTGAGGAAAGAAGACTTCGAGTTCGTTCTCTTCTCTATCATTTACCTGTTTACGTGTCAGAGAAGGAAAAAAAATGTAATAAAACTATTTGAAAAGGAAAATAATTTTTTTACAGTGGCATGTTGGCCAGGCTGCAACAGCAAAGATCTTTATCCTGTAGGGTGATGGTGAGGACTGCACAACATAGCACAATTTAACCGTCACCACAATTTCAATGTTTGCAATATCAATATGGGACAGAACTGCTTGGACAATGAAGCAAATAAGCTGCTTTCACTGCAAGAACGGCAATTTTTTCCAATGGCACCATGTTTTGGAGATGGAAATGACAAATTTGAAGCTTTTTCCAGTATCTGGATTAGGGCTCCACAATTTATCGCTAATTTATCGTCATTGCAATATAATGGATCACAATATTGTTAATGCAAAAAATCTCCTGGAATGCAATAAGTGTTAGCTAATTATGTAAGCACCCTGCATTCAGGCTCTCAGTGCCATTAAACATTTGTTTAATGCAACACAAAAAGTTTGAGAAGGCAAAGAGGAGGTAAAGTTGATAATAAAACTACAACTAAGTAGTTCCATTGCCAAAACATCTCAAGTCAGACAGAGACAACCTTTTCATTTTAGTAGCCGAATACTCTACTCATTATCTGGGGTCTATGTATGCTATGATCTTAAGGCAGAAAGACATTAACACTTACATTTTTCTCTATTTATTGCAAGTAATATCTTTATTTACCAATATTAATCGCATATCACAACTTTTCCCTAACATCGTACAGTCGTAAACTAGATAGATTATTGATTACATTAGTTCTATGATTGCAATGAACCAATAATAGTAGGAGATTAATACTGTTGAGTCAACCATTTCTTTATTTTTCGTAAGTAAAATCCTCATCATGACATGAACTGGCCCTTATAGTTCAAAGGTCAGTGCTGGTAGCCCTTCATATGACAAAATACCAATGAAGTAGCTCTCAGATTCAAAAAGGTTGGTGACCCCATAAAAGGGCTGTTTCTCTACCTGACCATCAAATTCGGGTGGACACAAAAACTAGTTTTTGACATAAAAAGGAAAATTTGAAGGAATTTTGACCGTCTTCTCTTTTTTGTTGTTTAATTGACATTTTGTTCCAGTCTTACAGATCTGTGTCAGGAAAGTTTGCCCTCCTTTTAAGGCGTCTGGGTTTTAAAATCATTTGAGCTCCTACAGGATAAAATGCCTAATCACATCTAAGGTTAGATCGTCTTTTCTTCCCCCTCCGTCTTTAACAAACACAGTTGAAACTCCAATCAAGCCACCATTCAATTAGAGAATAATCTGCAAATCTTAAAGTGCGCAGTAAAAAGAAAACACACTGCAAGTCCCCCAATTAGCTCCAAAAACCAGCTGTCCTGCTTTGGGACCTCACATTTAGCTCGAATTCAAACACTTCTAACAGTTGAAAAAAAATCTCCTGACAAGCTGCAGAAATGACCGCATTTACTGGATGAATGAATGAAGAGCAAAAGCACAATCTTGTTTACTCCTGACCCTTTGTTGTGTAGCACATAACTGGCCACTTTCTCACTCTGCTGAGCTCAGAGACGCTTATTCACCCACCAATGAACTTGTTCTCTGGAGGAAGGTGGAGGTCACTGTTCAGCTCCATGTCTCCACTCCATCGCTCCATCCACTTCTGCTGTATGTCTGCGTAAGGTTCACACACTCATCAGCATGCCAGAAAAATAATGGCTGTAAATGCATAAAATGTATCTTTTTAAAGCTCTTTAATGTGACAAAGACTGGGTGTTATACGTACTTCTGTACACTTTTTAGTTAAAATGTTCGAACTCTGTTGTGCTGGCTTTTGCACCACTATACGGACTTTATGACAGACTATTACCAAAGAATTTCTTTCCTTTGAGCTTCACGCTATTAAATGAAAACACACATACCTTCCACGCTGTACTGTGTGCCAAACCACTTTTCCCGGAGGGGACACTGGCCTTCGTGTTCTGGTGACAGCAGCATCAGGTTAGCGTTCTCTGGGGTTAGCAGGGCGAGAGCTGCACCGATCACCTAAACACACGAGGAAACAGGCTCAGTTTGCGGGACGTTTTACTGCAGTCCCCTAGGCTACTTGTTTACACTGTCTCGCAAAAGTAATACAATACACCTCCTTGAACTTTGAAACACTGTCAGGTAACTTCAAGGGATTTTACTGGCCCACCGATGAACATCGACAGGCTAGACACGAGCATTAATTAGCAAAGCAGCCAAAACAAGCAAAAAAAAAATAACAGAAATTCAGACTTTATAGGAGAGTGGGCAAAGGAAACCCGGGTTGAAACAAAAGCTTTTAAAGTCCTGTGTGAAGTTTACTGCTTTGTAGATGACACAACAAACATCTTAAAAGAGGGTGCTCTGTGAAGATAAAATTTTGGACTACATGTAAATTATGTGGCAGAAAAACCAACACTTCACAGCACCTTTAAAACTCCATCCTAAAGGACACATGGTAGCAGCAGCATTAAGCTGTTTCGTTAAGCAGTCAGTGGGTAGGCACCGCTAACCAAAATGTCAGCTTCACTAACCTGGTTTCCACTAACAAAAATATGAGCTTCACTAGAGCTAAACCCCTCAATAAATAAGGAAATTAGTGGAAGCTAATGCTAACCAATCACTGTCAGTCTGTGTCACATGTCCTCAGACAAAAGATGCTGCATGCACACACATGGTGCATGACAAACTCACGTAACGCAGCATGTTTGAGACGGTAGTTGTTTTAGTTGAGGATAAATGACCTTAAAATGTAACATTTACACAGCAGTGAAAGCATTCGAGAATATTGTCTACCTCCGTCCCCAGCAGAAAATCCTGTCGCACAATTGCTGCTTCTTCTTCTTGTTTTTATCATGACGACATCGTGACACGTGTACACACATAGTAAGCCAATATCACGCCTTCCTCTGGGTGCTGCTAAGTCTTGTGAACGTTGTTAGTGGACGTACAGTTATTGGAACCCAATATAGTGGAAGATAACCGGTCCGCTAACAGTATCCAAACTTAGCGAGAATGCTAATCCGCTGAACAAAGAGGTAGTTCCAGAATTAGCTGTTTGCGGATTTGGTGGACTTTGCCCACCACTGTTAGCAGGACAGGGAAGCTGGTCTGAGCTTGATCCTGATAGAAAATTACTTTAAAGCTGCGAAAAGGCTCAAGACTGGGGGGAGGGGCACCCTCTAGCAGGACAGCAATCCTTACCACCAGATTCCCTGAGCTTGCTCCGTTCTGTGTCCAGCAGACAGAGCAACTACGTTATGTCAATTAATGAGAACGGTTCCACATTCTCTAGGACTACTCCGAACGTCACCGTCGACCGACCCACTCTCCGTCGTTCACCGCCAAATAACGGAACAACTCCAATTTTTATGTTTCGTTCAAGGTCCACAACTCCAATGGTAGCAAACAGGAAAAAGAACACTAACAACATCCTGTTTGTCGAAGTTAAATAATGTAAATATTAGGGCTGCACAATTAATCGTATCTGCAATATAATTGCAATTTTAAAAGACGCAATTTCCAAATCGTAGAGGTCTGCGATTATTGACCACGTAACAATTCTAAGACGCGTCCTTTAGGTGGCGGTAATATATTTAAAGTGGGTTTGCCTCCACAAGGAAGGGAAAAGAGTTGCAGCAGTGAGATAATCTAATTTTATTACTTGTTTTAGAGTTTATATAATCATACTGTTTTTACCAGAAACCTTCAGGAATCTCGTACTGGTCAAACTGTTTAATACACAGACTTCTTTGTTGGTTGCACTTTATATTCAACAAGGATTGATGTCAAACTCAACAAGCTGTTCTCTTTATTAAGAATATTGTGATTGATAAGACCAGTGAAATTTCTTGTTTTACATTGTCCTTGTTTACAAACATCTTTATCTAGAGGCCATTTTTGTTGCTTGAGGTTAATGCAGAGAAATAATTTAATCGCATCACAATTATGGTTGAAATGTATCGCAATTTAGATTTTTGGAAAAATCGTACAGCCCTAGTAAATAGAGAATGTTAACCACAAATTAAAGAACTTTTTTAATATTCACAATAAAGTTAACTTTTTTACCTAAATATCGGATACAAAACACTCATTTTGCACCAAACGGGGAAGCAGATTTCTCATTTCAACATTCAGTTTGAAACGTGGTAATCCTCAGCAAAGAGATTTGCATTTTGCTTGTAATGTCAATGATCGCCCATGCTCTCCTCGGGCTCCAAGAAACTTTGAAGCGTAGCTAGACGGAGTAACAGTGGATGTAGTAGGTATTGCTTTTCATGGACTCACAGACGCGGTCCGGAACGGACACGTCCAAGCAAGGAGAATGGGGAATCTGGGGGTTAGTTTACAGCTAGAGTTACAAAGAAAGCACATTGGTGTGTTAAAATGGCCCGGTCAAAGTCAAAATCAAATTGGGAACCTGGGACAATATTAAAAGAATTGTTTTCATAGACTGAGTTTGAGCTATCTTGCAAAAAGGAATACAGGAAAATGTTGGATTTCTGATGTACAGCGCTGACTGAGACATACCCTCAAAGGATTGGAGCTGTAATTACAGCAAGAGGTGATCCTACCAAGTACTGACTCGGTGGAGCTGAATACAAATGTATGTCACACTTCAGATTTATTTGCACAACATGTGAAAAGTTTTCATGTTTCGTATTGTAATTTGACAAAATGTAAGGAAGAAAAGTTCAAGGCGACTGAATCCTTCTGTAAGACATTGTGCGCGCAAAGATTTCTACATATCCGAGTCACTGAGACGGCAGACAAGATGAAAAGGCAGAATTAGATTGTAGCTCCCATCCATAACAGAAGACAGGTGCACAACTCTAACAGCGTTGTTTCTGATATGGAAAGATGTTGGCTGCAAATTATCGTAAAAAATCCACCATGTTTTACATCTGCGTGACCTGTTTCATTAACACCTTTGTCTAAAAAGGGAAATGCTGCCTTTCAGAATAAAAATCTCAGAACAGCTGAGCTACTTACATCAGGGTTGTACTCAAACATAAGCTGATCTCCTGTCAGAAAGTCCTCCTTAGGAAACAGCTGCATGTTTTCACAAATGTCCTCCACATACTCTATCGGGTCAATCTAACAACAAGGAAACAAAACATTTTTCTTTCAGGGCTCTGCTGTTCATGCATCACTATCTGCATGTTAATATCCTTACCTGCTCCTGGTAGTGAAACTCATTAGCTTCTATCCTCTGGATCTCCTCATATATTCTGAGGATGTCAACAAACAAAGTTTTAACTTTTATTCACCCAAAAGAAAACCTCAAACCTCATCTATGCACACCAAAACAAATAAAAGCACTAAACATTAATGAGCAGACAGCAAACCAAACACATTAAATATTAGTGTTGAGAATGCCTCCTAAAATGCAGTAAATCCATTCATTTTTTTTAAATGCTGGCTTAACAACCAAAATCTACTTTGTGTTATTTTGTGAGTCTGTAAATGTGATAGTGCCTTTGCTGTGGTCCGAGGGTCTGCAACATCTTCAGATACTGGAACACCAGATGAGTGACCTGTTAACACAAAAACAGGGTTATCAGACATTTAGGGGACAGATCAGGACTTTTTATGAGAGGCTTTCTTAAAAGGTTACAAGCAACTTATATGTTGCCTGCAGCTGATGACCCTGTTGGTGTCCTAATTTAGTATTTTTTATTAAGTTATTTGTCATGAAATTTGTTGGGACACTTAAATTTGTAATTGGTGTCGTAAATTGTTGTAATTTTATGTGTTTAAACAGGTCTCTCTTGTAAATGAGTCTCAAGGGACTAACCTGTATAAATCGAGGATTAATAAAATTAATATCCATATTAGTTGGTCCTGGAGACTGAAATTTACTGGTAATCCAAGATGGCCAAGACCATAGCCAACATGACTTGACAGCCATATCAAAGTAGATTTGTGGAAAAGTAAAGGAATTCTTAGAGCAACTGAAGGCTAACAGCTGGTGAGCTAGTTGGACAATACATATTTTTATATTTATTTAACAGACTTGTTAAACAAGTAAGTTATGGTGCTAAACTTACATTAATAGATACTGCAGACTGATGAGCTGTGGCTAAGAATGCTAATCACGGCTACACAGAATTGATGCGTTCGTAACTACAGGTATGATGGCAGCTGTTCCAGTAAAGCATTTTGGTTTCATACATTTGGGTACATTCTGACCTGTACTTTTAACGTATCCGGTTTGCAGTTTAGCAAAACAGCTTACCAACAGAGTTGTTCCTGCGAAACAAAATCCCTCTTACTTGCGGCGTGGTTCACGGCTGCATCTTTAATGAGCCGAAGCTTAACCTGTGGCTTCAGCCAATGGCTGTACCATGCACCCAAAGTGAAACAGGATTGTTCCTAGAATGGCTAATTGTCTTTCGTTAATAACCAACAGATGAGTAATCATGACGAACGTGGCAGAGGAATCTAAATTCAAAGCCACCACAGACACTCCTGTTGGTTTGCGCTTCTCTACTGCGACCCAAAAGCTAACGGATAAGAAAATCCCTTAAGCTCAGTGTAAAACAGACCACCAGATAAAAAAAGATTACTTCTAAAAACGATTAACAAGACTAAAAAAAAAGATCTGCCATGATTTTAGTTTTCACAAATGGCAAACAACATTCTTAAATTCTTTTAAGATCTAAAATAATGAACTGTTTGTTGAAGTCTCAGTCTATCCATCCCTTGCTGCATTCTCAACTTACAACAGAATATTTCCAGTTAGTGGAAAAAATAGTGAAACACGCAAGTTGTGTGCTTTCAATGACATAAGTACATAGAAAGGGCCTAGTCAAAACCAAATGAAATTAATTTTATTCCTTGATATTTTTCTACAGAGATAAGGCTGATATATTTTCTGCTATAACTAATCAGTCCATTTCTTCAGATCATACACCCTTACCAGCTGGAGCTGCAGGTCTTTTACCTCTGACAACGTTGTCAGGATTTTACATTATGAATACATTGGGATCAGAGGGATTTTATTAAAAAAAACACAGAAAAAAAAAGGTATCATTACGACTGGAGAAATAGCAATTCAAACATGCATTATCTCGAATGTTTAGAGGGTGTAACCTAAGAGGAGTCTCAAAAAATGTAAGAGATGGATAAAGGCATGCGGTCGACCACATGAATAGTCAAACACAACGGTGATCGACGGGGAACTAGTGAGGGTTCCTCTGAACGTAGGTAACTACAAGCAAAAGCTTAGCTTTTGTTCATAATCTCATTCTATGCTTAGTGGTTAAATTAAAGGGTAACCCTTGACACAAGTATTGCTTTGTTTTATGTGGTCTGGATATATGTACGTTGCAACTTCTGGTTGCATAAGTTGAGTCTTTCTTAGCTATGATCAGTTAACAGGACTCCAACATTGTACAAGGCGTTTGATAATTAGTGTATTTTAAACTCCTAATACAGAATGTCACTGTAAATTCTTGCTATGAATAGATTGATGCCACCATTAAAACATCTACTATAGTCACTCTGTAAAGGGTAACTCACTCCCAAATCAACTTTTTTTGCTAATAAACTGTATACATGGCTGTCTTCTTATGGTATTAACATGTCCTGGTCATTATTTTGACAATTTACTGCACCTGTTGACCGCCTCAGATGTTTGTTTTTTTAAATAGTGTAAACCTTTTGATGTACAACTACTTTGAAATGTTTTTTCCCCGTCTTCTTTGCCTCAATGTTGGCAGATGAGGCAAAAATGCCTCTGGTAAAGCTGTGAGCTTCACCATCACCACCATGACGGCGTTGTTTGTTGCAGGTTAGATCTGCCTGCCATACACTTCGGTGTCGGCAGAGCGATGTTACAGCTTGTGTCTCACGTCAGTTCAGACCAAAGCATTGCAGTTCCACTCTGGATGATTTAAATGTAAAAAGAAGGATTTAAAAGCCTTTAATACGATTAGCGTTTATAACAACAGCTAGTCGGGTATGTTTCACTGCTGAGCAACAGAATATTATGAATATATGGTGTCTTTTAAATGGAAAGGATAAGTCTTCTAAACTACTTATTTTATAGTATTGCTCCAATATTTCCAGGGGATCTGACATACCATCTTGTTAAAAATGGAGATGGAGACCGTTAATGTGTCAGTTTGAAAAAAAAAACATGCAGCTATTGCAGGCGGCTGATTGGCTGAACTATCTTTACGACCAGGAACCCTTCAGTCTCTCTAATTAACACATTATGTCATGTTTACACAGGGGGTTATGGACCAGACTATTTCTTGGCCAACACCAGTTGCCAGGCAACCAGTGGAGAAATACAGAAAGGTCACTGGCATTGACCTTGTTGCAAAGATAGAGAATGTGAATGACAAGAAAGATAATACTCCCTACAGTGAAACGGTTTAATAACGGCGGATAAACTGCAGAAATTCACTAGTTTTTTTTTTTTTGTGACGCAAATTCTAAGAAAGCTGAACAATTAAGTTTTAAGAATTAGCCCGGCAATTCTAACAATTATTTTCGTGTGAATGGGAACAGAATAAATCTAACATTTATGGTCTTAAAAACACCTCAGACAATATTAGTATTTAAAAAAATTAGTATTTGCCTGAAATCTGCATTTCAGGCTGGTAATGGGCAGCAAAAAAAGAAAAACTTGACAACCTTTTAAGGTTAAAAAAAAAATTAATGCTCAATAGTCTTAAGAAATTGCTGTCTCGAAACAAAAAAAACACTGAAACATTTTAAAATAGAAAATGTTACCATGACAATCTAGACAGTTGCCTGCCACAAGAAGTTTTTTGCGGAAAAGTAATTTTTTTTGTTTAATGTGCTTCACATCCTTCAACATCTCTCTTCCCACCGTGTTACTGTTGAGGACCTCAGACAGAGGAACATCATTACCTTCTGCACAATTAAATGGACGACTCTCAGTAATAGTCTCTGAATCTTTAGGCAGGAGTCAGTTTCTGATTCGAAAGGTTTAAAAACAAATTCAAAAGCGCTAAAATGTTCCATCACTTTCTCATGTTTTTACAGCTTAAGCTTTTTTTTAATAAAGCGACAGAAAATGCAGGAGTGACAAGGTTTCTTCATCTGTACAGAGCAGAGAGTAACACAACTATCTGTGGCTGTGCACTGCCAATTAACTAGCTGAAAGGAAATACTTCTACTCTCACAATGCTTTCAAGACAAACTCTCTGGAATGGAAAGATGTCCTTTTATCAAAAGACACACAGTCCTGGTGTGGCGATTTTCTTGTATAATCTCCGGTATTCAGACAAAGGTCCAAAAAGGTCATCATTTCTAATTTGCAAATTGTCCATGTATATTTTAATAGACTCCCTGATTGTTGCAATCAGAGCATAAATATATTTTCCAAAGGAGGCATCACTGGAAACATGCATAATTTAGGGTCTAATCAGTATAGAAGATATTTTTTAAACTAATAAAATGATTATGAAAGGGGAAAAAGTTGGAAAGGTCTGGAATAGAATAAGTCAAAGTTGTCTTGGTTGGTAAATATCAGCAAAAAATGTAAATATGCAACCTGGAGGCCACAGGAGTGAAGTACCGCAGCTGAAAAAGTCGCCAGTTGAACAAGTTGAGCATCTCTCAGCAGCAATTTGATGTGAGGTATGAACTCAATGGGGAAAGCTTTAGATAAATTCTTGGCTGCATGTAAACTATCCTGCTAAAAGGACAGAACATTTGTCCTGCAGCCAAAACCTGGAGCTTTCATGTTTTCTCCTGCAAACCAAAGCTGAGAATATAGTTCTGTCCTGAAAGAACCCCAAACATTCAGAGAAGAGGCAGTCCACCAACTGCATATAAAAGTGGATGGTGATTGAGTCTTTGTTACTCAACCAAAGTGACATAACCATCGACAACTTCTGGCTCAGATTAGTACCCATTCACACGACACTAATCCTCCCCAAGAAATTAAAATAAATCAGAACATGGATGGTCTTTCAAGGGTCTTAAAGAGGTTCTTCTGTATGCGCTTCTATTTAGGCAAGATTAAAAAGCACTCACACCTCAAAGTTGTGCATATAGGTTGCTGGAAGACTGAGGGAAGTTGGAAGTTCCTCAGCAAAATATCAAACTTAAAATATATGATAATGAGGAGGAAAAGGTGCATGGAGTGCCTCTTCCAGCACCCTTCCCTCACATCCTCCAGTGTTTCCCATAGGATGAGAATTTACTTGTGGTGGTGGACAGTGCAGAGTCGCTTTATACGGTATGGCGTAGCCTGGTGCCAATCTCTAAATCACAAACGTTAGTCAAACTGGATATGTCACATATTAGTGCTAATCATTTACACTGAATTTTGTATAATGTTACATATTTCGCTATGTCACATATACCAGAGCTCATGTCTTGCGTCTGCCTGACCTAGGCAGGGAGCAACAAGTCATTTGGAGGTCAATCAGAAGCGTAGGAAAAGATTTTAGTCTCCAGATGTACAAAGCTTTGTAAACCAGCTCAATCTCAGTCAGATTAGTTGGGGTGTATCTGCGAAGATCAATTTTCAAGTCTTACTAAATATTCTAAATTGCATTTAGATCTGAACATTGATTGGGCTATTTTAACAAGTACCCCATTGCAGCTCTGCCTCTGACTGAGTGTTTTGGGTTGTTATCCTGCTGGAAGGTCAGTCTTCTCCCAGTCTCTTGTCTTTTGTGGAGTCTAAATGGCTGTCTTCCAGGATTTTACATGTATTTAAGCTCCATTCATCTTTCCAAATCACACCTCATTCCCTGGACTTGCTGAAAAAGAGCTTTCCCACAGCATGATGCTGCCACCACCATGATTAATTGGACCAGGGTCAAGTACGTTGCTTTTTGTTATACACTGAATATTACATGAAGGCCACAAATCTCTATTTTGATCTCATCTGACAAGAACACCTTCAATCACATAGTAACCGTGTCCACTGCATGTTTTTTTGCAAGCTAAACATTTCTTTCTTTGAACAATCGCCTTCTTTTTGCCACTCTTACATAAAAAACATATTTGCATCGTGCACAAGTAATCACGGTCTTTTCAGCATATTTTCCCACAAGAGCTGGGTTTGGCTGCCACTCCTCATGGTTTATACTCTGCTTGCCCCACCTGTCAGTATCGCTGGATGTCTCTGTAAGATCGCAGTTGTCAGATGCTATTGTTTTAGACTCATCTGCAACTTTGTCCCTGACCCATTTGCTTGACTGTTCACAAATGTTCTCTATGAAACCTCTGAAGCCTTCCCAGAACAGCTGTGTTTACGTTGCGATTGCCGGAGGAGGTTTTAATTGCGACTGAACCCCAAGTCGGTCGAGGCAGATGACCGTTCATACTGAGCCCGGTTCTGCTGGAGGTTTTCCTTCCCGTTAATGGGGAGTTTTTCTTTCCACTGTCGCTTCATGCTTGCTCGGTATGAGGGATTGCTGCAAAGCCATGTACAATGCAGACGACTCTCCCTGTGGCTCTACGCTTCTTCAAGAGGAGTGAATGCTGCTTGTCAAGACTTTGATGCAATCAACTGGTTCCCTTAGATAGGAAACTTTTGACCAATCTGTATAATCTGACCCAATCTGTATAATCTGATTGAATTTGACTTTGGAAAGTGACTTGAGATGACATGTTTCATGAATTGCCGCTACATAAATAAAATTCAATTGAATTGAACTTGTTTTTATTCAGAAGCATCAGAGTAAAGGGCGTTTGAATAGAAATGCAGGCCATACTCCCATTTCCATGTGACAACTATATACAGCGTTGTGTTGGTCTATCACATAACATCCCAATAAAATACATAACGTTTGTGGCTGTGACGTGAATATGTGGAAAGTTTAGTGGTTGTAAATAAGAAAACCGCCTGAGTGAGGAAAATGTCAAAACTATGCCAGCAACAGGAGTTGCTTTGACCCCAAAAGACCATGTTCCTTTGCACAACATCCTGAACAACAAAGTGTTACTAATTCAAAATAAGAAAGTAAAAGCTCCCAAGGTTGTTTTTTAATCCTTTGAGCAGGAGCTATAGATGCAGGTTTGTGCCAAGATACATTTTTCAATCAAGCAAGAAAGGCAGGCAAACAGCCATCCTGCTAAACAATCATCCACTGTGACTGAGCTTTACTGAAGTCAGTTGTCACAGCAACAGATAACACACACAGCTTCCTTAAGAATACCTGTGGAAACAAGAGAAACGAGGCAGCAGGGCCATGTTCCCAGTCTCCTATTGGTTTAAATAGGAACATCTTATCGGTGTCATAGAAACAAAATTGAAGATCTGATAAAAAAAAAGCGAGTGACTGAAGTTCCATGTTTTAAGTACTTCAGTTGGGGCTACAGTAATTCAATGGCAGGATATATAAAGTGGAAGGCAAGGCAGTTTTCTTTACCTCGTAGAAGTTCTGAAAGCCCTCATCCGTGAGGGTGATGGAGATCGAAAAGATGGAATAGGTGGTGTTTTGGTCGAAGCCAGTCTCACTGTTCCCCCCGAACAAAGCCAACGCCCAACACCTACAGAAAGACACACAATGTCGGGCAGGCGTTCACACAGAGCTGCAGACTGCCAACAGTAATCAAATTAAGTGCTAAAATGTGAGCGGGGTGTTAAGTGACAGAAATATCACTTCACATTTCCTGGCTGCCTTCCTGCAGGAGCAGAGAAGACTTAAAAAAATACAAAAACACCTAAATATTCAGGCAGTTGATGTGTCATGCTTTTATGTGCTCGTCCTTCCTAGTGGGAAGGCTTTTATTGCCAGTGAAAAATGGGAAAAACAACTTGTGCACTTCAAACCTCCAAAAATCATGGTAATTGTTCTAGGGTAACTCAAAGAGATGACGACCCTGCATTTCAAGAAGCCTGGAACAGGATGAAGTAATAAGGAAAAAAAAAGGAAAGTCTTTGTTTTTTTCCTTCTTCTGTAATGAACAAATGCCTTGTGACAACAAGATACACCGGAGCGTCTCTACAAATCAGAATTCAGCTCAATTCAAAAGGTCAAACTCGTGTATCGTAAAGATTCATTACACACGGAGTGATATAGCTCAAGTATTTAATGCCATTAATTTAAATAATCATGGCTTACAGCTAATAAAAACCCAAAAGTTGGTTTCTCAGAAATGTGGTTATGTTCTAAACAACCATAGGGGGAGATTGTTTCTTCCCAGTTGTCCTGCAGATTGTTACTGAAACCCTGCAGGACGAAAAAAAAAAAAAAAAAAAAAAAAAACAGAGTTCATCGCTAAAGAAGCTGGCTTTTTTCACACAACCATCAATGTTCATCAATGGAAAGTTGAGCGGAAAGCAAAAAGTGTTTTAGGAACAAAAAAAGTGTACAAGAAATAGTGATCAGAGCGCCCTGGAGAGGATGTGAACCGAAGCCAATAAATGTAGCTGGAGCAAGAGCTTCAAGAGCTACCAAACACAGGATATGGGCTGCAACTGCTGCATTCCTCATGTTACACAACATGTGAACAAGAAGCTATATCAGAAGTGTCTTACCTGGGTTAAGGAGAAAAAAGTCCTCTGTTAAGATTTAACTATATTCTGCGTTTCATTTGCAAATCAAGGCCCCGGAGTCTGGATGAAGCGCGGAGAGGCACAGAATCCACGTTAAGTCCAGTGTGAAGTTCCCGCAGTCAGTGCTGGCTTAAGGAGCCATGTACGGTGGTGTTGATCCACCGTGTTTTCTGAAGTCCAGAGTCAACAAACCCATCTACCAGGAAAGTTTAGTGCAGTTCATGCTTCCTTCTGCTCACAAGATTAACAGTGATGCTGATTTCATTCTCCAGCACAGCTTGTTCGCATGGCCGAAGGTACCTGCTTTAACGGCCAAGGTGTAACTGGGCACAAACGGCACACTAAGCTAATTTGGAAAGCACAAGATTAATTCACAGTTTAACTTTTATTAAAACTGCAGCTTCATCTTCATCATCTTTATTAACTAGTTTTTAAAGACCAACATTAAATGAAGACCAACAATAAATAAATAAAAAAAGAAGCAATAACTGCACCCAGTATTACTTATTTTGGTTTACATCCGTCCTCTGAGTGTTTAGTCAGAGAAATCTAGCCTGTTTTGAGCCTGAACAAGTGCACCGAAGTCTGGCTGAATGTCTGAGTTGAGGTGCAAAGGACAGCACAAAAGTGATCATGGCAAAGACAGGATATATATCTGGATTTGTGAAACTTAATCACTGAGGTCGTTTTCTTCGTAGATGTAGGTAGATCCAAAGATAAGCGATATCCTCTGAGCATGCTTCTGCAAGTGGGGAAAGATTTCGTCTTTTGGTGCGGAATAAAACTCTTGAGAGTGTGGATAATGCACTGCAGTGATGTCCAGCTTGCCCTCCTTGATCTGCAGTCTTATAATCTACGGAGTAAAAGGAGGAAAAAAATCCAGTGCATTTGACTCTCAACTGTTTGAAGTCTTCAAATCTTCTTGAAAACTCATCATGCGGGGCCTCTAACATGGATGAATACTTGTGGAGGGGATTAGTTGATAGTGTGCCTTCCTGCAGTGCTGGCATCAGAGGGAGAATGTTGCCCTCTAATTGACTTGAAAGAAACTTCAACTTTCTCCTGAAAGCTGTCACCAAGCTGTACATTATGTGTGCAAAGAGGCCCTCGCCTTGCAGCGCAGTATTTAGTCCATTCATTAGTTCAGTCCCATCAACAGCAAAGGCCAGATCTGCTGCCCAGTGAGCACCAGAGCTCTGAGACGTTGCTGCTTTTCTTTTCACAGAACTCTTGAATCTCTGCTCTCAGGTCTGTTGGCACCTTGGAAAGGCTGAGCCATCTCTGTGGTAGTTTATGCCACCAAGTTCACTGTTATGCTCCTCCTACAGTGAAAAACTGCTTTGGATTAAGCGCGCAACGCACAAACATCCGTGTCCATTCTGGGTTCATTTCACTCACTTTATTTTGCATCCGCTTCCAAAGTCCAATACTTTCCCCATCAGATTTGGACAGCCATCGGTTGTAACACCGACCAGTTTGTCCCATTTTTAGCCCCAGCGACTCCACGGATGCCGTTGCCCATTGCAGTGCTTTTCATCGACATCAAAAGTCTGTCCAAGTCTTTTAGGTATTCCAGGTAAGACTGGGCTGTATCACAGACATGACAACTCTCATCCAGAGACAAGGAAAACCAGACAGAATCGTCCATGTTTTGCTCTCATAATGGTGGTTCTAATAGTAATCTCTAAATACCGCTTTATGTTTTCCACACCTTTAATGCACAGCTTTACGGACGATTTCAGCAAAGAAACATTTAGAAGTCCATGCTTTGCATTCTGTATCAATTTAAATGTATTAACCTTAGCTGACACAACTAAGTGCAACACAGATGATCACACTTTTCAACTGGCCAACATTTCTGACCGATACAACATTCGCATTTCTAAGAAACCAAATTTAGTTTTTTATGATCCATGCTCCTCTAGCAATCACAATTTACAGAAATACCTGATTGAAATACTGTATAGATTCATAAAATTAATCTACATAATACGAGTTTCACTTTTTGAGCCAAATGCTTGAGATAAATGAAAATTTCCTTGATATTCCAAAATACTGAGATCCACCACTGTTTCCCATTTTCACTGAAGGGGACAACATCTGCACAATTTCAAACGCCCCTCTTGGCTTTTCATTAAATTCAGCACAGCCACTCTACTGTATCAGTGGTTTGACAAGAAACCGAGAGCGAGTGCCCTCCAAAATCCGCTGCCACTATTTATCACCAAGCGCACAGCGCGCACAGAATAAACAGGAATATTTGATCAAGTAGCTCTCCAAGTGGTGCAGATGGTAAGGGGAGGATTGGAAGGGCTCTCGGCACTGTGGGACTTCACCAGGTTTGGCAAATCACTCTGCCACTTAGCAACGAGAGGCTGAAATGCTCTCGTGCAGCCACGTCCAAGGATGAAAACGTATGAATCACACTGCCGAGTGAGACGGTGGCGGCATGTATAGTTTTTGAAGATCGGGCTCAAACGCTCGGAGCTCACTCGGAGCAAGAAAAGCATCGCATAAACCCCGGCAAATTGAGGAGGTTTTAATTGCGATTTGGAGTACCCTCTAAGCACAAAAACAAACAGACCAAAGCAATAACACTCACTTCTTCCTCAGCACAGAGAGTATGCTTCCTGTGCCCTCGTGGCCAACCAGCCATGAGATGTAGTGGAGAGGCTTCACTCTGAAAGGAAGAGCAGAGAACATGAAAACGAGAACGCAGAAAACACACTGATGCAATCCGTCCACAACCAGGGCAACACATGGCATGTTTGAGTTGGTCTAATTCTATGTTTACATGAAGAGGCATCACGCCGCAGGAAGGCGGCACAGCGCGGGGAAAAAAAAAAGAAAAAAAAGATACATGTTTGATGCAACTCCTCTAAAATGAGCTGAAAGCTTTGTCAGACATGAACTGCAGCTCACCTGTAGTATTTCTCCTGAGGGGGGAGAGCCCAGGTGATGTTCAAGGCATGCACCTTCCTGACAGGGACAACTGCAGAGGGAGACAGAGCGACGCAGACACTGAGAGACCGAGCAGGTTAACGGCTCGTCGCCTCGCATATGTTCACACGCCGTCATTAAAGTCAGCCATCAACCTGCTTTAACAATCTCGCAAGTCGTTAAGACTTATTTATAGGCTGAGATGGAGCACGCCAGATGTGTGCAGGCGTCGGCAGCCAAGTGGATCAGTACCTCTGTAGAGCTTGCAGAAGTCTGGGGTGTCGAAGGGATCCAGCAAAGCTGAGAAATCTGGCTTAGGCAGACCACTGTAGGCACAAAATATGTAAACGTACAAGTTACAATTAGTTAAAGCATGTTTTTCTATCTACAGTGTTGGCCAGATTTATTGGCACCTCTGGTAAAGATATGTAAACAATCCTTAAAGTTAATTCATTGTTTATTGCAGTGGCACAATATAAGACAGAAATATAGCCTTTAATCTATGTACATTCATCTCATGCGAGGAAATATTTGCCGGCAAAAAAAAACAAAAAAAAACACAGAGGGTACCATCACTGGCTCCCAAACCGTCCCTTTTAAGTTATACTTTACTTCAGCAGGTGATCCGACTTTTGGGGATATTATAATTAGTAATCTATGACTCTTTCCCTGAGGTACGAATATAACTTGACACAGAAGTCCATTTCTTATATCCGCAGGCCACTAAGCTGGGTGAGGACCAATATTTCTGTCATCACCATGCACAATAAGCAGGATGGTAAGGGAGGTTAAAAAAGAAAGGGGAAAAAAAAATAATCACAGTTTGAGAACTGCAGCAAAGGGTGGCATCACGGAAGACTCCATTACAACCACAAGCTATAGCTTACAAGCCAATCAGCTGCTTGGTTTTGTGGTTGTAGAAAACACCTGTTCTAGCCAAACATAAACACAGGTGTCTGTTAAACCCTAGTAAGGACTTCCTGTCCCACCACCACAAATTTAAACATATGGCGTTTGCTCAGCTCTACTCTGGCTTTAACTGGACCAGTGTTTCAGAAACAAACACCTCAGGTGGATCTGGCATGAAACAAATAACATGTGGAAAAGCCAGTCCACGGTGTATTATAATGGAGGACCTGTGATGCTTTGGGCCTGCTTCTCTTCCAAAGTCTCTAGTAGTATTGTTAGAATACACATCACCACAAACACTATAGACAATCTTAAATATAAATCTTGTGGCCTCTGCTGGTAAGTCAAAAAGGAGTGTTATTTACGTTTTTCAAAAAGGATACTGATCCTAACCTGGCAAACTGAACAAATAAATGGTCATCAGACTGAAAAACAACTGTTCTCCATGGCCATCTCAGGCTCCAAATCTAAATGCTACAATAAACCCTGGGGGTGAGGAGAGGGGAGAATTCATGAGAGGAGACCCAGGATCTTAACCTGACTCCGCCAGATGGATTTGCTCCGCATATCCATCTGGAAACCTTCCGTTGAAGTAATTTTGGTTAGCTGATTGGCCTATGTTGGTGATAGACGGGCCAAATAAACCAATCAGATCAACGAAGCATATGGCGTACTAACAGCGACGACGAAAACACAACCACAAGCTCTTGCCGAAACCAGTCAGGAGCAGAGCAAAAACATTTTTTCCTCTGAGAAAAGTCTCCAGAGCAGTGTTTTGCTCTTCTTTCAGTGAAGAAATACTCTGTAATTCTGATAAAACTTGCTCGATAGCCACGCCAGTGTTTCCCGCAGCGCTATCGCCTCGCTAACATTCAAAAAAAAAAAAAAAACTCGATATGCTTGCATGTTTATTTGACGCGGTTGTTTGTTGTTGCTTTCGCGCATGCATACAGTGATTGGCAGGGAAGAAACAGGCGAAAATACGTGGATACGCCCCCCCGTCAGTCATCTGCCGGCCAACAACTCAGCGCCTCGCCTAAACAAATTCCTGCGGGAAACACTGCACGCTAACGCTAGTTTCATCGGCTGAAGCCGCCATGTTCTTTAGACTTAACTGTCGCGCTTCTGGTTGCGTCACACCTCAAGCCGCCTCAAAGCCAACGCTGATTGGACGTTCGTTTGGTGAACTGCTCCAAATTTTCTTTAACGGAAAGTAGCCAGACTGATATGCGAGTGAAACCTTATAAGCTCGCGAGATCAGGATGGTCTCACGAGGCTACCAGGACCTAGAGCATCAGCCCAAACTCAAATCCTGGCAACTTTCCGTTGCCCTACACACCTGAATCAATTGGCTAAACTGCCTCACTAGCCTCTCCGTGTGGTTTTCGTCCTGGCCGTGGAACACTGGATCAGCTCTACACCCTCAGCAGGATCCTGAAGGGGGCATGGGAGTTTGCCCTACCGGTCTACATGTGCTTTGTGGATCTGGAGAAGGCATTCGACCGTGTCCCCCGAGGGATCCTGTGGGGGGTACTCCGGGAGTATGGAGTACTGGGCCCTTTAATAAGGGCTGTTAGGTCTCTGTATGACCGGTGTCAGAGTCTGGTCCGCATTGCCGGCAATAAGTCGGACTCGTTTCCGGTGAGAGTTGGACTCCGCCAAGGTTGCCCTTTGTCACTGATTCTGTTCATAACTTTTATGGACAGAATTTCTAGGCGCAGCCAAGGTGTTGAGGGGATCCGTTTTGGTGGCCTTAGGATTGCGTCTCTGCTATTTGCGGATGACGTGGTCCTATTGGCTTCATCAGGGCGTGATCTACAGCTCTCACTAGAGCGGTTCGCAGCCGAGTGCGTAGCGGCCGGGATGAGGATCAGTGCCTCCAAATCTGAGACCATGGTCTTGAACCGGAAAAAGGTAGAAAGCCTTCCCGGGGTTGGGGAGGATGTGCTACCCTTAGTGGAGGAGTTTAAGTATTGGGTCTTGTTCATGAATGAGGGGAAGATGGAGCGGGAGATCGTGTCTGCCGATCTCCGCGGGAGAGGCGGATTGGTGCAGCGTCTGCTGTGAAGCGGGCGCTGTACCGATCCGTTGTGGTGAAGAGAGAGCTGAGCCAAAAGGCGAAGCTCTCGATTTATCGGTCGATCTACGTTCCTACCCTCATCTATGGTCACGAGCTTTGGGTCGTGACCGAAAGAACGAGATCCTGGATACAAGCGGCTGAAATGAGTTTTCTCCATAGTGTGTCTGGGCTCTCCCTTAGAGATAGGGTGAGGAGCTCAGTCATCCGGGGAGGACCCAGAGTAGAGCCGCTGCTCCTCCACGTCGAGAGGAGCCAGTAGAGGAGGCTCGGGCATCTGGTCAGGATGCCTCCTGGACGCCTCCCTGATGAGGTGTTCCAGGCACGTCCCACCGGGAGGAGACCCAGGGGAAGACCCAGGACACGCTGGAGGGACTATGTCTCTCTGCTGGCCTGGGAACGCCTTGGGATTCCCCCGGAGGAGCTGGCCCAAGTGGCCGGGGAGAGGGACGTCTGGGCCTCCCTACTGAAGCTGCTACCCCCGCGACCCGACCCCGGATAAGCGGAAGAGGATGGATGGATGGATGGATGGATGGATGGATGGATGGATGCCTCACTAACATGCAGTTAAACTCTGGTCTGTTGAAAGAGAAACGTATTTAAAAGTTGCAGGACACTGGCGCTGGAGGACTGGAGTTTGAGACCACTGATCTAGAGAGATTGTGCAGTAAGGATCTATCAAAGATCCCTCTCTCTCTCTGTGCTTCAATGGCTTTACAATAGAGGATGGCACAAAGAGGAACCAATAACTGCACCCTCAATCACTTTGTTAAAGCAAATATTTACTGTCATGAATTCTGAGTCAAATTAAAGGTTTGATTTCCTAATTTTTTCCACATTTTATTATGTTATGCCCACAGCAGAGGATTCTAGTTTAAGACTTTTTACACATCTTTACCCAGGGGTATACTAAAAAACCCAAAAAACTAAACACTGTAGCACCAAGAAAGTTACGTCTTACTGTTTTCATTAAGTACTTGAAGCTGAATATTTTTATAGCTACTTGACAGAACCAATGTCAGGGATTTTTATTTCAAAAGCATAACTCCAAAACATTTTTATGTATTCAAGCCCGATGAAAATTAGTTTAGTTCATCCAGATGAGTTTAAAAAAAAACATGAAAGGGTTTTTCTTCTCCCCAAGCAGAGCTGGGAAAAAAAAAAAACCCTCATTAGCCAAATACAGCATCCTGTCATCGTTTAGTCGAAATGAAAGCCTTTACAACACAAAGGTTATGTGGCTTTCATGTTACCACGATGCATGCGTTGGTTCCCTAAAAAAGAGGAAGCCAATGACTTCTAAAGCACAGAACTGGAGCTACATAAGAACACACTTATCTCACTTAAATGGTTCCATTTCAGGATTATTAGGAAAATAAAGATTAATAGATTATTCAAAAAGTGCAGAGAGGGAGATAGAGGAGAATTTGACATTCACATTGCAAGGATACTGCGCCTGAACCTATAGAGCGACCGCCCCTCTTCAGCTGCTGAGAGGCTCTTCTCTGGTACTCACTTGTTTGGCACCTTGCTGAAGATCTCTCTCACCCACTCCTCTAGAGTGTCCAGCTTCTCTAAGAGACCCACAGAGTGAAGGGGCAAACATTTCAGAACAAACATCATAGTAATACTGGCTTAATTCTGTTTTTTTTTTTTTTTTAGCCAAATACAGTGCTGATTTCTCAATTCTACATTTTTTTGTAAATCTGTGGAAGCACTAAAACCATAAATTATAAATTACATATTTGTGATAAAGTATAGGCATAAACATGTCACTCATCAGAAATAAAAACACATAAAACTCAAAATATAATGAAAATATTTTTAAAACCCCCCCCCGATAAACTCAGAGTTAGAGATGCTAATTACAATCTCGTCGGCGATTACAAACTTTGACTCAAGGATGAGAAAAGTAGAAGCAAATAAGGTTAGCTCTCATGTTTACATGACCCATTTAGCGATGGAGCCGACCCTTTCTTTTTTTTTTTTTTTTTTTTTTTCCTCGAAAGGGAGCCGACCCTTTCAAGTTACAAGCTGTTTCCATCCAATTTTCATGCGAATTTTGAGCAAATTTTGAAAATAACCCAAAAAGAAAAAAATAAATATGCATCAGACATGTTTCCATTTACTAGTTTATAGCGAATTAACCAGGCGACCCACAGCATAATGCCGTCATACGTTGACGTTGGCTGTAATAAACAAGAAGTAGCAATCGCTAACTAGCACGGACAACAGATCAGCAATGGAGCAAGGTTTAAATGAATGTGCTGATTTTTGATTTTTCACGGATAAGAAATGCTTGCGTCTCTTTGTCGGTCCAAACGTACTAGCTGTTACATCCAGACCTGTTTTCGAGCGTTATTGGAACATCTGGGAAGACGGCGGCAGCAGAAACAGCTGATCAACCGTGTGAGGTAAACGTTTGCTACATCAGAACTCATTCGACAAATGTGCCTCTATCTCCTCTTTAGCGCATTTACTGTTATGAAAAAGTCAAAAACCACCTCATGCGAGCGTAAAAACGTTTTTCTCAAAATTTATTTAGTTAATTCAAATTTTGCCGTTTCCATCAACCTTTCCTAATGCGATGTTTCAAAATACACATTGAAAAAGGTTGATGGAAACGTGACTACATAGGTGAGTTTTTGAGAAGGGCAGCCGGCACGTAGCATCAATATGCGCCAATAGCTGTATATTGACCTGAAAAATCTTTTAATATATCTCAAATTAAGCTAATACTTGGGTCAAAACTCACAGTGCTGCTTTAAGATGTAAAATCACTCTATCGCTTATTTACCTTTATCGCAGTTACTGCTAGGATGAGTAATATATACTAGGGGTAGAGTATTTGATATACCAGCATTATCATGATAAGATGCTATGGGCAGCGGTTTGTTTGGATGACAATATCATGTTTGCTGATATCGCAAAGTCTGTCACGATTTCCAATAAATTCAATTGCCCCTCCCCCACCCATAGCTAGAAACTGCCACTGGCTGTAAGAAGGAAACAGCAATCTTCTCTCTCTCAAAAGAAAGCTATAATAATAAATTTGGCTGTTGTGTTTCCAGTCATAAGAGACTTGTAAAAACAAAGAAGCACCATCAATTACATTAAAGGTTTTAAAACTACAATTGGCAAGTTAAAGCAATTAGATGATGTTAAATCCGTGTTTCAATTTTCTGTCCTAACTAGCTTATTGTCCTCAATCTTATAAAACTATGGGAATCTCATACCACCACAAATAATGTGTATGTGGTTAAAAATAAAAGTATGCTCTTGCAATAAACAGTCATCTTGAGATTACAAGAATAAACTACTTGAGGATGTTAAAAACACACACACACACACACAAGAACCACCAACACTCCAACCTAATCGACGGGATAATTACTTTTGCAGCTTGAGCAATTTTTTCAATATTCCATGAAGACAATAATAAAAAGTGTATTTATGTTTTAGAGCAAGGTGCTCTAGACTGCATGCAATGAGCATTTTATAGCCAAGAACACCGTTGAGTCTAGTCTTGACATAACAGTACTACGGATTTTAGAAAGATTTTCTAATATATTTTCAAGTTTATTGCCCATCACTGCATATTATCAAAAGAAATAAAACAAGGTTTTTCAAAGCACTAAAACACAAAACTTTTATGCACTTAAACTGTGTATAAAAGCATCATGAGATCTGAATTAAGATTTAAGATTAGAAATTAAGCAATCTTGTTGTTTGAAACACTTAGGCTTGATTGGACGATCATGTTTTTTTGTTTTTAGATGTTTTATTGTCTGCTTTTCTAATTAGAAGCGATTGTGACACCTCTGTTTCCCATTCTATTATCTTAGATTGAGAAAAAGATAAAAGAAAATACTCCCAATGAGAAGGGATCATATTTATACTGAAGACCATTAACTCATTGCTTTAATGAGGATGATAGTTCGAAGCACAAAAAAAACTCAACACTTGTCAATATTTTACTGGAATAAAGTAGTTAATTACTCGCGTGACATTTTCTGCGAAACCCTGAAAATCTGTTGGATAATCTTTATCTGACAGCAATTATCTCCAGCTGGCTGCACACAGATGAAGAGGAACCCTATTTGTGCAAATGCCAGTTTAATTTATGAACCGGCAGACTGCCTTTTGGTGGAATCGGTTTGTTTCACTGCATGAAATAAGTTAAAAGAATCAAGTTAATTTCTCTCAACTAAACGGTTCTTTATGAACGATAAATGGGATGGATTTTCCTGACCTTTTGACTGAACAGCCAGAGTCATGTAGTGGGCAGAGTAGTGCTTCTTCCAGAAGGCACGCAGGCGCTTATACACATTGATCTTCTTCTTCTTTGGCTCCTGCTTCAATGTCTCTGCGTTACCTAGATTTATGATGAGTTAACAAGCAATTAAGGATAGTTTCGGAGCCGCGGAGATTGAACGCAGTGATATAAACTACAAACTTGGCATTTTATTCATCACACCTGTTTGTTATTGCTGCACATTCTCCAAGGAGGCCCTGTGTGTATTAAGTGTCCCAGTGGAGGTTTTTTCCAGACTTACCCCAGCAGAACTTGCCCATAGGGTGTCCAGGTTTGGCTAGACTTCCGAACAACATCTCCTTCCTGTGGGAGTCGGATGGCTTAGCCAGCTGGTACTCTGACAGGGGAAAAAAAAACACACACACACACACACATGCACACACAAAAGAGGAATAGACAAGGGATTTAAAAAAAAAAAAGACAACAATAGATGGTGTATAAAAGACCCACATGAGCAGCTGTGATGTATGTAACCACAAATAGATGAGGTATGATTTATCATCTGAAAACACAGCAGGTGATATACAGCGACGGCGAGACACACCGCTGTCGACGGCCTCCACCTCCCTGTCGATGGCGTCTCGGATCATCAGGGGGCAGATAAAGAACTGTGCCCACCTAAGAGCGAGAAAAACAACACATATAAGGAGCTTGCATGCAAGACATACAGGCAAAAATGTGATGGTGAATGTTGGAATGTGCCCCTAAGTGGACATAAGCTCATCCCCAAAGATAAAGCATGTTGCCAGTGGAAACATGCAAAAAGTTGGTCAATGACTATTTAAATAGTTAATTTAATAATAATAATAATAATCTTTATTGTCATTGCAACATACATTCCAATGAACCCATCCTTCAGGGAGCAGTGGGCTGCCACTGTGCGGCGCCCGGGGAGCATTCTGGGGCTAAGAGTCATGCTCAAGGACCAAGAGTAGCTGTTTGGGGGAGTCGAACCGGGAACCTTGCAGCTTCTCCAGTACACAAGCGCCCTGCACCCAAACCACTTGGCCACCACTTCCCCATCATTATCTAGATTATAACAAATTAATTTCTGCGATGCTAATAAAGAATTTTCTATTATTTGGAAGGGTATAATTAATATTCAACAAGCCATTTTTTTTTATAAAATGCACATTACAAACAGAGCAATTTTAGCATTTTTTTCCCCAAACTGTTCCACTTTTTACACAGCATCCTTATATTTTAAGACACGTCCGTCTCATTTCCTTATAGAAACAAACTACTTGGTTGAATGAAAGTCATTTAAAATCTGAACCTGGGATTTAACTAATTTAGGGAAAAGCACACTAAACATTGGTGACTGTGTGTAAATCTATTTGCAAATAATAATATTATTAAAGTATTTCTGATTCTGAATTACTCCTGCTGTATAATTAAAAAGTAACAGACACAGACACAGCAGACGACTCTCCCTGTGGCTCTACGCTTCTCCAGGAGTGAATGCTGCTTGTCAAGACTTTGATGCAATCAACTGGTTCCCTTATATAGGAAATTTTTTGACCAATCTGTATAATCTGATTGATTTTGATTTTGTAAAGTGCCTTGAGACGACACGTTTCATGAATTGGCGCTATATAAATAAAATTGAATCGAATTGAATTAACAGAAAATATGAACTGCAAGATACGTTAAACAAAATATTCTGGAAAAAAGGGAATATTTAGTAGCAGTTATTTTTATAATAAAAAAAAACTCAATTAAAGCTCAGTTCAAAACGCACTACCTCTGTATCAGAGCCAATTTCCTAGGTGGCGGTCTTACCAGCTTTTGTCCAATTTGGCCCTGGTTCCTGCAAAGGAAACTAAAACCATTTCCTGGTTACTGGAAAAGGTTCCTGCAGTGGAAATGTCTCTAAAATGATTTGGGTATTCAGCCATGAACATCATAACGTGATTCTTTTTTTTCTTTTTTTTTTTCTTTTTTTTTAATCACACATCTTTATAAACATTCCTATGACCAAACAAGATTGTGTCTAAAATGTGACCAAGAGAAGAATGCTGCTTTGTAAAATTACAATGCCTTGCATCATTTTTTTAAAAAAAGCTGAATTAAAATAGTATATATTTAAAAACAACAGTGTATTATTTGTGCTTGTGCTTTGTTTTGCGTATATTTCCAGAACATGAGCTGTGAATGAGGTCTAATTGGTCTAAGTGAGTAAACACAGACATATGCTTAAAACTCACTCAAATCTTTTATAGTTAAACGTTTTCAAAATGGTTTTGAGGGATTCTACAGATGTGCAGTCGATAATCCTCAGTTATAGTTTTATTACTGAATATTAAAGCCTTTTGTTTTTGCTTTTGTCTTGTCCTTGTGCCCACTTGGGGTTCATGATCAGCACACTTCCTTTAGCATCTATTACGCTAACCCTCCTCTAACCCAGAGAACTAGGAGTGACTTTCCTTATCTTTTGGACCATGACCGTTTTAAAAACAATCACATTTATGTTGCATTAGCTAGACTTTACTGTTTTGTAATTAGTTTCTGGACTCTGCTGTCGCAGGCACGCATCTCTTCAAATCATTGAAGCTGGAGCAGTAAAAGTTGTGCAGAAGTTGGATCATCCATCAGCAGATGATGAAATTCACTTAAAAAGAACAGTTTCAAATCCCACCGTGTAAACACACACACTCACATCCTTGTTTTAAAGACTTACTGAGGACCGTGCCTTGACTTCCATTTACTTCCATTCATTTTCAATCGTTTCTCTGGCCTAACCCTAACCTTTACCAGTATATAGCTAAGTCTGACTTAAACCTAAATGACACCTTAGTCCTAAGCTTAACCCCTCGATCTCCAAAAAGTGAGGACCAAAAAAAAAAGATCTTCACCTCACATAAAAGTCCTCACTTTACTAGTAAAATGAGCAAACATTTTCACACACAGCTGCCGGTACAAGTACACACACACATGCACACGACTAACTCCCACGTTTAAATTAATGTGGGCAGTAAATTCAAGATAAAATGGCTCCAGATCATACAGAAAGAATGAGGCACTACTCCTAAAACTTTAAGAGCAGCATCGGATTTTATCACAGTTTAAAAGAAGTTTCTACGCAAAAAAAGTGATGTGGATGTCTTTAAAGCCCTGCAGCAGATTGAACAATCTAATCAATGCTTTTCTCATCAGAATAAATTGAAGTTAAAAATTTATCAGGCTCTCATTGTTACATGTAATCTATATGTCTTGTACAAACTTGATATAAACTGACAGAATTTTAAAAAAGCAATTCTATTTTCCCCAGCCTTGATTACAATTTTCCCTTAATAAATTAAAAAAAGGATATTTGGTAGTGCCTAGCATCTTGTTTTACTTTGAATTAAGGTCAACTCCCAGACGAAACGCTTGAAATAAAATCAAGTTTTCCAAATATGGAATGATCGGATTTGGTAAAATAAAATCAGAGATTTTATTAAATTTCAAGCCATTTCGCCCAACCCTAAGACAAACTGAGCAATTTGCTCATTTGCTGCTATTGCAGAACCTAGATTTCCATGAAGTTCAGGTTGCAAACTGAACAAATATGCAAACTCAGGTGTGCACACATTTAGAGAGAAAACAGCTTCCTAAAAATGAGCCAAAGTGTGCAAGACAGCAACAGATTTTATACTCTTCCACATCTGGGCATTGATACAGCCACATCCCTTTTTGCCACCCATTACCGGATTCAAGCTTAGCATAATTAGATGCTTTTTGACAAGCAATTTCTTTGTACAAAGTTTAATCAAATGTAATCAAACGTGCATAAACAAGCTTTTAGTATCTAAATGGCTGCTTTGAATTATGTTCTCCTTCCCTGTTTCTGTCTGTTCTGTTTATCTGTCAGTCAAGCGACCGCTCTCAATAAGTTCCCTTCTGAAGGGCGACAACGGCGGAAAAGAAAAAAAAAAAACGAACACGAAAAGACAAAGGAAATCTCTGGTTTCCAAACCTGTCAAGAGCTTCTTTGAAGCTTTTTCTCTGGACGTCAAACTGGAAGATGGTCCTCTCGCAGTCGGTGGAGGCGTTGTCGCTCCCACCGTGCTTCTTGAGGAAAGCATCAAAGCCGTTTTCTGACGGGTACTTCTCGCTGCCCATGAACACCACTGGAATACAACAAGGACATCGGATGTGATGAGAGACGTGGAAAAAAAAGTGACTGTACGTCAGTGAACGAGCACGTAAATAAACAAATAAAAGAGCACAAGTGAAAAAAATCCATCTCAGCCGCTTTCAAAAGGAAGTGTATTTTATTTATGGGTCCTCTTGTTTGCCTGGACAATGAGCCAGTCTGACAATGTACTTCAGAAAATGATAGCTTTGTCTCTCTTCACGTAGCTCTAAATAAAGCTTTTAACGTTTGTTGACAGCTTGGATGACAAACTTTAAAAATAAGCACGGGCTTCCTTTATGACTAATGACCTAAGAAAAACGCCCAGCAATCTCTGCCGCTCGCGGCCTCATAACAGATTGCAATCCAAAAGATGTGTGGCAGTCTGGGTTGCACTAGCTTTTCCTTCAGGCTGTAACATGTCTTGCTGTTGCACAATAAAAGAAGGATCTTATGGCCCGAATTACCTTTAGTCAACGTATATCATCTGAATAGCAGCAAATTAGTGATTTACTACATAGATTGCCTTTCAGAATATACTATAATTTCACTGTTTTGACTTTTTTTGTTTTGAAACTTACAGTGTATTGTTCAGTCCATCATTCAAAAATGGAAAGAGTGTGACAAATCTACCAACAGACCTGGTTGTAAACTAAAACCTGCAGGGCAAGGAGGGGAACGACCATAGAATCTGCTCGCCCATCCAGCCTTAATAACGTGACTTCTAAAGGCAATTAGCTCTACTGGATATTATTGAGCTTTTAAGAACCATGTATTATTGTCCCTCCACTTCCCAATGATGAGTCACTTTAGCTGGTCTAGCACAGAAACAGTTAGTTAGTATGTGCAATCTAGGCCGCCGTGACCCCTAATGTGTGCTCAACCTAAACCGACAGGCCGAGGAAGGAGAGCATTATGTGGCGTCTAGACAGAGAGCAGCGGCCCAGCGGTGATCCCTGGGGAGCAAGGCTGGGAACGGCATTGATGGCGCTGCGCTCTGTTCATCCGTAGCGCACTATGATGCGAAGAAGGGGGTGTTTTCAACATAACAAATTCCCCGTTTTATGTGCAAAGCTGCAAGGCAATAACTTATGTTGATGCATTCGACTTGCTCTTGACCAACAATCAGTCCAGATCTAAATCCACGTTCAGCTTCTAGATGTGCATCGCTGGTGGGGATGCAAAACGATTCGCAGCTGTAATTATAACAAAAGGGGGATTTATACAGCTTTGACACAGCAGGAATGAAACATAGACCTGCCACACTGTTCAGATTTTAAAACTTTTTTTTTTTTTTTATTCTTGGCCATGGCACATAATATCCCAAAATAATGAAATGAAGTTTGCACTTATAATGTGACAAACCATGAAAAGGTTCATCAGAGTATGAATGCCTTGGCGAGGCCCCATAAGTCCTGGCAGTTAACAGCCATGATTGACTCAAATCCAGCCGAACTGAAGATTTTATTTGACTTTTGCTAACTAGTTTCTTGTTTTGCATCTGCGAGTATTAAATGGGTTTTTGCAGGTAACGAGTTGGACGCAAATAAAAGTGGCAGGAAAAGTGGGTCAAAAAAAGCCCTAAAGCTAATTTTATGCCCTTTGCCCCCACCCAGCCCCCCCATACTGGATGACCATGGCCCAGGGAGAGGGTTATTCTGAGCGTTGTCACATACTGTTAACTGATCTTGAACTTGACGAAGCAGGATTACAAGGCAAAGAAAGAGGACCAAAATCTACCTGGAGTGCATTAAAAACTAGGATAAAGTGGCAGCTTAAAGACGGATCGTAGAATATATAAATAGACGACGTAACCTCCCATCTTCTTAAAGCACAGTTGGCTGCGCTATCTTTCTTCAACCTCATGACACGTTCCATTGAGGCTGGGATAAACATAGGAAGGAAAACCCTTAGGGGCGCTCATTCAACAAAGTAAAGTTGACATTTTACACGAGGATCTGATGCCGCTTTGCAGTGCTGCCCCTGCAGATGTGTTCTAAAGACGGATCATTTGACCTAGATAATTAATTTTTATTTTTTTTTGAAACATAAAGAGCCACAGAAGTGAAACTGTAGGTACAAGGCTGTATCTCTCCAGTCTCCATTTTCATTTGCACGAGTGCCAATAGGTGTGGAGGCATAAAAATGAAAAAGGCTTTGAATGTAGTGGCAGCAAAGGATTACGTGACAGGGTTACCTTTCACTTCAAAGAGAAAGGTTCACATTAAAAAACATGATAAAAGGCAGCGCCGAGGCTCCTTTTCCCCACATTTGGAGGAGTCGACTAAATCTTATAAAAGTCTATATCAGTTAATAGTCTTTCTATTACAACAAATCCAAAGATACTTTGGGTTTTAAATGACCTGATTGATGGTGCTGATGAAATGTACAGAATGCACTGCTCTGATTTAGTTTCCCCCCACTAAATCAGCTCTTAATTTTCCTGTCTCAGCCTTGTGTCGGGGCCCTGAAAAGAAAAAGAGAACTCGACTGGACTCTCCGCCATTAATTACTCACTGTGCTCCAGAAAGTGAGCGAGGCCGGGGAGGTCGCTGGGGTCGCTGAAGCTGCCCACGCCGACACACAGAGCTGCTGCCGACTTAAACAGAGAAATCAAATTATCGTGGAGACCTCTGATTTTCAGGGGAGTGTGATTGCCAAATAACCACAAACAATGCAGTTTCAGAAAGGAACAGAGAAGAGGCACCACACTTAATGTGAACATGTGAATGAATGTAATCACATATTTCAGTGAGTATAACAGCTTATATTTGGTTTCTTTTATCATGCAGTGAAGTTATGTTGGTCATCGGTCATACAGATTCAGTTCAGACATTCATAAAGGACAGATACCACGTTTTTTTTTGTTTCATTATGCATTTAAACTGCTCCTTTTCCAGAGTGGAAAGTTTACGACCGATATACATTTTTATATCACCTCATATGTCATCTCAAAGCACTTTACAAAACAAAGCGATCCATTTCATCCTAACGCCAGTTGGTAACACTGTATTCATATAAAGGAAGCCAAGCTGATTACATTGAGTTATTGACTTTGCAGCAATCCAGCCTGAGCAAGCATGTGGTGACAGTGGGAAGGAAGGACTTTCTTTTACAGCCCACAGCTTGATGGAATTTAAAAAAAAAACAAGAATCGCACAATTTACCGTGAATATTCTGTAATCAAATTAAATGTACAATTATACCAACAGGCTCAAATATAAAAATGCGCCGCCAAAAACATTTGATTAAAGACGGCTAAAACTTGACTACAAGCTTTTGGTATAACTCTACCACAAGAAGAACTATTTCCTTAATGATAGCCATCCAACCCCAATGTGTCTTTGGGATCAGTGTCTTGTTTAACATCAGCAAGTGTGAAGCCCCCTCTCAAAACTCAACACTTAGCTGCCCATATGGAAAACCCAACAGCCTTCTGATGGACAAACATCTGGTTAGATGACAATGATTAAGCGATTTGTGCACAATAACGAGGTAAATATTTGGAGGACTCAAGGCAAAGCTGTAAAACCTAAGCACACGTGCTGCTATTGTCAAGCCTGGCTATGAAAGCATCATGCTGTGGCCACTTTTTCACTGCCGGTGGTACTGGTGCATTGAACAAACTGGTCAGAACCACACATCAGAAGCTAGCCATTAGAAAGCTGTTGGGTGTCCAACAGGAAAATGATCTCAAACACATCAAAACTGGCATCAGAATGGATAAAGCAGGCTAGTATTGGGCTTACTGAAGGACCCTGACCTCTACCCTCCTGAAAATTGGTCGGCTATTATTAAGAGCCTCGTCCGTGCCATTTTAAATGATCTTTCCCATTTTGAAGATTAGGGGTAAAGTATCCAGTTTGTCTGCAACTTCCTAAATGCACAAAGGAACGTCTTTATAACTATCGCTGCTCCAAACGAAAACTTTTTTTAACTCATCTGTCTTTTTTTTTTGCCTTTTTCATAATTGTAAATAGTCTGCTGTTTTTTTATGCATAAATATACCGACATGTTTTGCACATTTCATTAAAATCACCTTACTCAATTGCACACTTCTTTAATTTCTTGAGTCTTCTATTTTTATTAACTGTAGAGTATGGATTCTAAAGTTGTAAATTTACTTTTTGCTGTTGGATCTATTACATTCTATTCTAAAAGACACAAACAATTATTAGAGGCAGCGTTAGGCACCCTGTGTGCATTAAAGAAAGTTCACCATAAAATAAAATGTGTCCACCAAATTCTTCTTTTTTTGTGGGATTTTCAGTAAAGAGAAAAAAGGAAAATGTTTGAACTCAATACCAGTTAAGGTCAAAAAATGAAAAACTAAAAAAATTAAAGAAACAAAACCAGACACATTTCCCTGTTAGGAGCCGAACATTGCATCACCAAGCCAGCACGTTAAAATTCTACAAGTATTCCCCTGCAAACGTATTATTTTTGTCACATTTTACGGATAAACCGAAATTCTGACTTTACCTCAAAGCAAAAGAATAAATAAAACATACAGTAATATAGCAATTTATATTCATGGTTTGGGGCCAGAGACCAAAAGTGCTGTTTTTTTTTTTTTTTTGGTTTGGCAAAATTCATCCAATGTTCTAGATACGCATCTTTAATTATTCTTAAAAGTAGTTTCCTCTAATTAGTAGTTAGGAAACGGGGTTGGACTGAGGGTAAACAGAACTAGTCTCAGGTACGGCAGTCAGATAAAAGAAAAAAAAACTTTTAAGGTTGCTTTTGGAATTTCCTATATTGAAATTTGACCACATTTTCAATGTTCTCCTGTTTCATTGTTTTACTCTTCAGAGTAATTTTGCGCCACAAGAATTGACATGTTTTTCAAACATGTACTCAAATGGACTTGTTAAATTATGCATTAGGAGCCTTTCTCGGACCCACTGCGGGAGTTTGAAAAAAATAAAGTGAACTTTAAGAAATAACAGGAACACAGCTGAAAGGTGGAGACAAGTTGGGCAAGTTTAAAAATTATGAGACCCTCATCAACAATGACACCGAACGTTTTTTTGTTCAACAGTTAAATAAATTCTAGTTTTTCGTCTTAATTTTGTTCAGAATAAATATTTTTTAAAAATAAAAAAAAAACATAACTTGAAGCCATAAATCCCCTGAATACATAAATTATCAACATAATCGGCCTTTTCAGAACTTTTATAAAGGCAGATCCTGTTAAGATTTTTAACAGGAATATGTTGAATAGATGAATTGCCGCTTACTGGCAACACAGATACGAATAAATATAATCTATGCTGGAATCATGGGGCACGAGGATTGGAGGTTTGAGATTGGCATAAACAGCCAGAGCAAAGAGGTAGCTGCAGCTGATGTTCTTGATCACACAGTTGATTTAAAACACTTTTAAAAACACTTTTTTTTCTGTTGTTACTGTCAGTATGAAATATCCGATTTTCACAGATTGCCTTAAATCAATAACCGTTCAGGCTTCACAACGATTAAGCTTCAACAGTTAGTCTTTTTAAGTAGGACATGTTGGACTGCATAAGTATTTTAATTTCCTTTCCCCCAACCACATGTGTCGATCTGGCTTTAAATCAAAACAATACTTTGTTGAGGTTAAATTAACTCCAGCGGGATTTATAGGATTTAAGATTATCGGTCTAAAAATGCTGGTCAGAAAGAATTTTGACATCTATTTGAAGACGCAGAATTTGCATCTATTTGAAAGGTTCCAGTTTTTTTTTTTTTGTTGGATCTAAAAACAGATTTTAATCACAAGCGGGTCATTTGCCACCATGAGAAATGTAAGCCCGACTGGGCTAGCAACAGGGTACTTTTAAATGGCTCCAAAGGATCCCGGTTTGATAGGTATCCAGGCTAATACACCCAGACAACATCTGTCCTGGCTTCATCCTCATCACTGGATACATTATCATAATAATCTTGGGTTTATCAAATTGACTTCAAACATTTTGGTATCCTTACTTGGGCTCTGGGTAAACATTGTATTATGGGTTAACGTTTGAGTTTGCCGTTTGAAGCGTTACTTGGTCACTCTTCTGCAACATTTTGCTGCCTT
The DNA here is from genome assembly GCA_037039145.1 of Fundulus diaphanus. Taxonomy (NCBI): domain Eukaryota; kingdom Metazoa; phylum Chordata; class Actinopteri; order Cyprinodontiformes; family Fundulidae; genus Fundulus; species Fundulus diaphanus. Next base: position 26,995,868 of record CM073138.1, read on the forward strand.
GTGCGCACCTTTTCTCTTTCACGCTTTTTTTGTTTTGAACAAGTTTTTCAATGTTGGTTTGAATCCAACTGAAAAATGAAAAAAATGGTAAAATAATTATATATGCCATTTAAAGGAAAAATTCAAGGGATGTTCAGGATTTGTACAGCCTGCTAAAGCCTCACAGAGGCTCTCCAGCAAAACACCAGCGCAATACCTGCTTCTCTGCATTTCCTTTCTTCTTTTTAACCTCCTCCTCCTTGTCCTCACAGCCCTCATCCTCATCATCCTCATCCCCTGTTTCATCTTCCTCCTCTTCTTCATCTTCCTCCTCTTCTTCTTCTTCTTCTTCTATCTCCAAGTCATCATCACCATCCGATGCCACTGGCCCACTGTAGTCGGAGATGAGCAGAGCTCGCAGGCCGTTGTCCAACACGATGTACCTGAGGAGCATAACACTAAAGGTAAAACCACGCAACAACCTTTTGAGGAACTCCAACATCACCACTTTCATAGATAATTTTTTTTTCCCTCCTCTTGTCTGATTTGGAGCTGGCTGTTAAATCATGCATTACTTTGAAGGCTCTATCTTGAACCCTCTGAGGCTTGTTCTGTGCTTTTTTTCCAAGCACATTTTCAGACTATACACCACAGAGGCCCGGGGCACTGACGTGTGCTTAAAGCATGAAATCAGATCATATGAGGACAATAATAACAATGAACTGATCCAGCTGTAGGAGAAGCTCAATATCATTTGTGGATTGGGTTTAGCAGATTTTGGTCATTTTTTTTCACTACGTTCACATTTATGAACCTAGAGAATTCCAGTGAATATGAAATTCAATTAAATACAAGGGACTTGAAATAAGCTAAAGCCCTAAAAGCTAAACATGGAGGCAGTGTTTGGGAGGAGCTTTATGGCTCGCTGCCCAGGGCAGACTACTGTCGTCGAGCGATACTTTCTGTCAGAGGAGCCCAAATTAAATCCAGTGTGACCAATTACCTTCCGAAGTCACAAATTAAGTAAGCACACAGAAATCCACCTGTTTGTAATTCAATCTGAATAGAGCTACGGCTGTTTAATGACCTCAGAGGTTTGCTAGAGAACAAAGAGCATGATGAAGACCAAGAAAACACAGCAGAAAGGTCAGGAAGAAGGTTGCGGGGAAATTTAAATCAGGATTGGGTTTTGAAGCACTATACCAAGCTAACGACATCCCACAGAGCACTGTTCAAACAATCATTTGAAAATGAGGGATTAAAACAGAAGAGAATAGCACGACTTCAAGAGATAAGTTATACTTCTGAAATGATGGAGTCAGGAGGATCTACAGAGATCCATCGCTCAGACAGGAGATCCTGTTGACAGGACAAATCTGCCCTTTATGGGAGATCGGCAAGAATGAAGCCATTGTTGAAAGGAAGCTATAAGAAATCCTAGTTAAAGTTTTTTTTTTTCAACATGGCTTGGAAAAGGGTGCTCTGGTCAGATGAGACCAAATTTCCTCTCCTTGGCTGACGTGGCACATACTGTGTGTGAAGAAAGACTTAGAATGCAAATCAACCCAAAGACAGCATCCCAATGGAAAAAGATGGGGTGGCAGCATCATGCTGTAGGTTGATGGGAACGACAGGGAAGCTGATAAGTTAATAAGAGGGTCGACTGAGATGAATACAAATCAGTGCTGTAAAAGAAATCTTTTAGACACTGCAAAAGACTTGAGATGGGGATGCCATGTGTTGAAATTAGGGCTGGACGACATGGCTTATAAATAAAATCTTCAATTTTATTATGCCAAATCAATCGATCAATCGATTTTTTTCCTACATTTTGTTTCACAAAAATATTTTTTTTCATAAAAAAAAAACTTGCTTTTATGCCAAACATTTCATCTGGGAGTTGACCTGAATTCAAAGTGCATCTAAATACAAGCTGGGAAACGTGCTTGTAAAACAAGATGGCGGCTCTGCCGTTGTAAACAATGAAAATATAACTAAATGTTTGCTGCTAGCGGTTTTACACAGTGAGCTAAGAACAGGCTTCACTTCACTTGGGTAGCTTCAAACTAACCTAACAAAATAAGTAAATTAAAGTGTCTCGTATTATGGTAAAAAGTTTCTTCTTTACAATATTTTGACAATATATTTTCCTTTTTTTTTTCTTTTTTTTCCCCCAGTGTCCTGTCTAGCAATGTGGCAATAAGAATTGATGTCTTAACGCCAAATAGAGCTCGACAGATTTTGCTTTCACAAGTGGAGCAATCAGCTTTCGCCATAGTGCTCCGCTTGATTTATGCATGTAAATTGTTTTATTGTGATTCCTGTGGGGAGAATTACAAATTATGTGGACACTTCAGTGGGAAAGTAGGAGAGTAAAGGAAGAAAGTAGGAGAGTAAAGGAAGAACAAGAAGAGAAAAAAAAAGAAAGGGGAGGTGAAAGAAAGAAGAGATAAAAGGGAAAGAATGATAAAACATCTTCCATCTGCTTCATCACCTGGAAAGAGAGATGTAAAAACGATATATTTTCCTAAACATATATTGATCATTGCATGCTGTTCTCCTCATGGAAGTCCAATGAGTGCATTGGCAAAACAAAATCTTGATTTTCCAAAAATGAAATCTTAAAAAATTGTAAATTCGAATAAATCGATTAAATTGATTTATCGCCCAGCCCGAGTTAAAATGAAACAGTCAAAGTCCATATCGATTGAGTTAAGTCTTTAGTCAGTACGCTTGTCTCTGGAAGAGACAAGAGAAATCTAAGAGGTGGTTGGTGCTGGGAGCAGCTGACCTAGTCAGGTGGTGGATTTTAATGATGTGGTGTGACAACTCCAACATAAAAGTGTCACCAAAACCAAAGATTTGTGAATAGGTTTTAGGAAGAAGTCCAGTCCACCGCCTTTAGATATTACTAAAGGGGGAAACACTGCAGATTGCACTTCCTCCACAAATTAAACCAATTTGGGGTGTGTAAAAAGTTTATGCCTATTCTCTACAAGTCAATAATAAAATCTGTCCTTACACTTACTTCTATCATTTGGTTCAGCAACCCATCAGTGGGAGACAAGAACTGGATAGCACACATAGTAATAGGGCTGTCAGAATATTTGGGCCTATATTACCTGATCTAATACAAACAGTTGTAAAGAGGCAAAAGACATTCTCCACATCCTTATCACTCACTTCACGGCATTTAAGCTCATATCACCTGGAAAGAGATTCGGACAGCCTAAAGCAAGGTCCAAGAGACGGAGGGACTCTTTCGTTAATCAATTATTCATAAATAAAAATCCAAAACATGACGTGCTTTGTCATTTTAGTCTGCTCGCTTTTTAATTGATATTAGTATAGATATTGTCCCTGGAGTTTTCTTAACAGGTTTTTTATTGTTTGTTTATTTGTTTTTTTTGCCAGTGTTGTGGCGTGATGGTGTCTGCGTTTGTGTTTTTCACCTGGCTGCAAGCAAAATTTCCCTAATGGGACAACATAATGAAGTTAAAGTGACTGACAGTGAAGGCAAATGCATGCCACACTTTTTAGATTTACACTGAAATGTATGGTCGTAGCATGACATAATAGGAGAGAGAGAGAGAGAGAGAGAGAGAGAGAGAGAGAGAGAGAGAGAGAGAGAGAGAGAGAGAGAGAGAGAGAGAGAGAGAGAGGTCTGAATACTTTTGCATGACAATGTATCTGGGCCTACTGTGGAATGTTGCACTTCACTTAGGAGAACACGCCCCGGAGAGGCTTGGTACCTGTACTGCTTCGGGTCGCTGGGTGACTTGATGATCTCCCCGTCCCCGACATTGTCTCCTCCTCCATCCTCCCCTGCAGCCCGGCTCTCCTCGCGGGGAGCCGGGGCCTCCGCCTGGACGGAGCCCGGACGGTCGGCCGCCGGACTGTTTCTGGACTTGTTCGCTTGCGGCATGCCGGGCACAGGCGACGAAGCGTCGGGGCAGCGGACGGACAGCGGGGCTCGGCCGTAAACGACGGGACGGCTCGCTGTCACCGGGAATGCGGTCCTTAGCGCGGCGACACGCCGTGTCAGCCTGAACAGGGCGATGATGGAGACCCTTCAGGTAGAGAAAGAATAAAAATAGGTACACGCAGACGTTTAACGGGACTTTTGATATGGCACAAGGGATAAATGTGTAAACGGGCTTTCACATAATAAAAAAAACAAAGCCTAACCTACCAGCACAATGCAGCTATTCACAGCGGCTGTCTGGCGCTTTCGCCCTATTCCACTTGATGTCAGCTAAAATCCAACCCAGCCTGACCGTCCTGAAACAAACCCCCCACACACAAAATACAATACAGAGCAGGAGGTGCAGCTTAGAGTACAAAAAATCAGCGTCTCTGTTCGGGGAGAAAGCTAAACAGGTGTAACAAGCGACTGGAGGCACTGTTGGTCAGTAGAAACAAAACTTTTACACGATTAACCAAGCCGGCGTGCAGATAATGTTGCCATACCTTCCTCTTTGCTGTTAGCAGCGCGACGTCGGCGGCAACGCGTCGATTCCGGCTTCCTCAACAAGCAGCGTTGCGATTGGCCGAGAGGGTTTCACGACGCACGCCGATTGGCTCGACCGAATCGACGGGGCGTGACTCGGGGGGATGTCCCACGTGCGCGCCTGGCCGCCCGTCAGCGGCTGTTACGTTGTGGTGTGCAGAGACGGGACAGGCAGCGGCGACAAGGAGATGCCATCTGTTACCTGTTATGGACGCCTGATGGAGAATGTCCTGCCGGCCTCTTGTCATAACCCGTTAATGTTATAATTGATCCATTTGGAGTCTAAATCAGCCTGGGAGAGATGAAGATTGTATAAACGTTCTTGAGAGACTGGCCTTGCTCGGAATGAAAGATGATGCTCCTACAACCAGACCTCTTTCCTTCCACTTGCGCAAAGGTTTAGGCCTGGGTGCCTTCTGGCCGGTAGGTGGCAGGCATAAGCCACAGGGGATGGGGAGGTTTTACTTCCCATTAAATGCCTCTCTACACATGTACTATACGTTAATAATGCTGTTTTTCCACTGATTTCAGGATCTTCTAAAGAGCTATTCCGCATCTGCTAAAGATCTGCATCGCATTAAATCAGCAAAACAGAAAGAGCCTTCAGGACAGTGAACAAATTGGGTCTAAATCCTCAAATCTGAGTCAAATGGATGGAAACGCATTCTTATCATGAATGAGCCACATTGACATTTGTCCAGTGCTCTTCTTGAGCCTTCACTCTGCAGAGTGTTGGCATTTCACCCCTCTGCTGTGCCAATATGTCCTCCCCCTCACTCACCGTCCTTCTTCTCTCTCCCTCTCTCAGTCTGAAGCCAATCTGATTTGCCCCTGGGCCGGTGTTGGCAGAAAGAGGTGATAAACACCGCAACCATGACAACCGGCAAGCCAGACAAACGCCGGAGTTCTTGTATCCTAATGGCTTTCGCTTGGCATCCCCTCCTCGTTTAATTCATCACGTCCAGCCTTCACCTGAGCTGATATTAAGGCTCTCGGGATGGATAAAGGTGGCACGGCTCGGCTGCACTTTGAGCTTTTCTCATCCAGTCTTTTTACGATAAGCCTCTGGCTCGTCTTATCAGCATGTGAGATGAAACACTAGTGTTAACACTAAAGCCTCCACATCGCTTTAAACAGAGCTCTGGCATTAGTCACTGAATAAATATTTTCTCAGTCTGATTAATATTAACACGAATGATAGAATTGCTGACAGGCTGAAGAGAAAGTACTGACCTTGCACATTAATACTGTTCTTTGCCAAAAGTGTTCATCCACCTTCGTGGTTTACACATTTTGTCACTTACTACCACATGTTTTAATGTATCTTTTTTTTGGCGTAGCAGATAATAGGCCAATACGAAGTTGTGCATAATTGTGGCAAACAGTATAAAGAGAACCATACAGATCCAAGTCTTTTGGAGTATGTCGGACCGGCTTTGCACATATAAAGGCTTGAATTTCTACCCATTCTTCTTTGCAAAACAGCTCAAGCTACGTTTGATTAATTCAATTCAATTTTATTTATATTGCGCCAATTCATGAAACCTGTCATCTCAAGGCACTTTCCAAAGTCCAATTCAATCATATTATACAGATTGGTCAAAAAAATAAATTCCTATCTAAGGAAACCCGGCAGATTGCATCAAGTCTTGACAAGCAGCATTCTTGACGGTCGTCTGCATTGTCCATGGCTTTGCAGCAATCCCTCATACTGAGCAAGCATGAAGCGACAGTGGAGAGGAAAACTCCCCTTTAACGGGAAGGAAAAACCTCCAGGCTCAGTGTGAACGGTCATCTGCCTCGACCTGCCGTCCTGTGAACAGCAAATATCTTGCCGCAGATTCTCAATTGGGTTTAGGTCCGGACTTTGACTGGGCCATTCTAACACATGATTATGCTTTGATCTAAATCATTTGATTGTAGCTCTGGCTGCACGTCTATTGGTGTTATTCTGCTGCAAGGTGAACCCATACCCAGGTTCCAGTGCTTGGGGGGCTCTAACAGGTTTTCTTCCAAGATTCCCCAGTGTTTAGCAAAACTTGTGTTCCTATAACTCTGCTTCCACAAAGAACCAAAAAATAAAGTCCTCCCCCCCCCAGCAAGATCCTGCCACCATCATGTTTGATCTCAGAGGGCTTCACAGAACCAATGTATTTATCCCAAGAATATTTAACACATAGGGCTAAATACAAAATTAAGTCTTAAACCATGATGTTGAAAACCATGAATAATTTTCCTTCCACTTCACAATGATGCCCTATTTCATGTATATCTATCACATAAAATCCCAGAAGACACTAAAAGAATTGTGTCTGCAACGTTCCAAAATGTATCAAAGTTCAAAATGTGCAAATATTGTCGAAGTGCACCGTATGGGGTTTTGTCAAACATGTTCTTTTGATCCGTAAGCCTCTCACACTTTGCAGAGCCTAGTTATAGGACATGCACACAAGCACAAAGCTTGTTGAAAGCATGGCTGCTGTAATAAGAAGGAAAACCAACCTATATGAGCTGTGCAAAAAGGCTTTTATGTGCCCTGCCATGTGAAAACTTTCCCAGTGTCACCGATTGATTGGACAGGCCCCTGCGAACCAAAAACCTCCTCTTCTTAATGCCAGCGCATGGCCTTTTCATGAGCGGGTACGTTGTATCATCAGGAATAACAGCGTGAGCCATCGTAATTCTCTGTTTTTTTTTTTCATCCCCCTCCCCATTTCTGTGCCCCTCTCTGTGACTGAGCCCAAATTGAAGTTCAGATTTGGCACCTCAGGCCTCCCCAGAAAAATTGTGTCTGTGCAAAATGCATTGTAGAACGCAGCCGGCTGAATCACTGTAGGTATTATGAATTCGTCCCCTCCTCGGACAGCTTCCCGCAGAGTCGCTGGAGGTGGGGGAGAAAGAGCCCTGCCTTTAAGACTCCGAGGGGGCAAGGTTCCCATGGCAACTGATTTGAATCCTAATTAAAACAGGAGATTTGATTAAGTGGCGCAGCGATGTGTGTGTCTGTGAGAGATCGCGTGTGTGTGTGTGTGGGAGTTGACATGTTCTTCTGAGTCACGGTGTAAATGAGGAGGGGGTGTTATGTGGCTATATCTGTGTATTTATGTGTGTAATCATGGGCCTGTGGGTAATCCTGTGAATCACTACAGCGTCTCCAGCATGTGCGCTCACATGTGTGCATGTGTTCAGTCTCTCCCAGGAGGCTTGTCCTTGCCTGCAGAACTACTGTGTGAATCAGAGGTCAGTCCTCTGGAGTTGCCCTCTGCTTTAATCTGGAGCTAATGACAGAACCACCTGCCCTCCTGGCCGTCCTCGTCCTCCTCCACATCTCACAAAACCTCAAATGCCCACCGCTCATTGTCTTCTCTCTCCCACAGCCGGTCTGTTTATTTCCCCTCCCTCCATCTGCCCCTCTTCTCCTTCACTTTCTTTCTCCTTCTTTTTATAGATCCTGTGAAAATAATTCTGCTTTAACCTATTCCAAACTTAAATCGATCATATATTCCCTATATACGTAAAAAATATATGGAAATACAATTTAAGTTGAAACTCTGTATAATTCCCTAAGTGTATTTAAAGAAAATTTCTTTATGTTTAACAAAATATATACTGTCATAACTGTTATTATTCCAGGGGAGATGTGAAAAGTTTTTTTGCCTGCTGATAGATTTCTTCTGGTTTTGCTTTTTTTTTTAAATAACAATTAAGTGTTTCAGTTCATTAACATTAACCTGGCAAAACACAAAAAGCTGTCTTCAAAAGATGGTTACTTACTAACAGTGACGTGACTGTGGAGGAATTTTGGCCCACCCTTCTTTGCTGAATCGTTTTAATTTTTCCCCATGGAGGGTTCTCAAGCAGCAACAGCCTGTTTAAGGTCATGCCACGGTATCTAAATCAGATTTAAGTCAGGACTTTAACTAGGCCATGAGAAAACCTTCAGCCGGTTGTTTTTTTAATGCATGCAGTGGTGAACTTGCTAGGGTGCTTCAGACCCTTTTCCTAGCCCAAGTGCACTTGAGCTTGAGGTCACGAAATGATGACTTTCTTCATTAAGAGAGCAAAAATTCGATGTTCTGTCAGTCACTTGCATCAAGTTTTCCAGGGCCCAAAGCAGTAAAGCATTCCCTGATCATCAAAGTACTGCCCAGTATGACTGGCGGTATGCTGCTCTGAAATGCTCTTAATGCTGTGTTAGCGTGTTTATGTCAGTGGGATATAAACTATCAAAAAAGTTCAACTTCTCTTGAGAGAACATTTCCCAAAAGTCTTGGGTTTAGGCCTTGGAACTGTCCAATTGTTGCCATTTCAGCCTAGTCTCACTCTTTTGGTTGAATCATGGACGGATGCGAGGCCTGCAGTGCTGTGGATTATGTCCCAGGACCTTTTGTGATCTCCTGGATAAGACATCTGCACACTTGTCAAGCTATTTAGTCCGAAAGCATTAGAACTGGTTCTGCAAACCTTTCCAGACTGATAGATGTCAGTGAGTTGTTTTCTCAACTGTGCTTGAATTTCTTTGCATCTTGGCATGATGTGTTGTTTTTGGAACTGCTGCGCGTTGTCAGGCAGGTTTTATTGTAGTGATGTTATTATTTTTATTTCACAGTTCCAGCAGTAATCAGTGCCTGGATGCAGCTAATTAAATAAAGCAAAAGTTTTCAAAGATTTGTGGCCTAACACGGTCAATTTAGGAATTTTATACCCAGCTTGGCTTTGGTAACTTTTTCTCCCTTAATAAATAAAATTGTCATTTGAAAACTGCCTTTTGTATTCACTCTGGTTATCTTTGTCTGAATACACAGTTTTTGAGGAGATTAAACATGTGTGGCTAAACAGCAAAAGCAGGGGAAATCTGTCAGGTGTTACTACTTACAACTACTTTCTCACAGTGCTGTATTTAAAAGAATTATTACGTATTACTCTGAAGTTAGGACACTGCTTAGAGTGTGTAAATAGCCACATATACATCATTTAGGGGGGAAATTGTACAATTTGGCTTTAGTGTACTGGTAATATTTTTTGTTTACCTCTAAATAATGCACAAAGTAATAAAATATCTTAGTAATGAACTAATGCAGTATAAATTCACTTTAATTGGAATGAGATGAAGACATTACAGGCTAGATTATTACCCTAATAAAAGTGCTACCCAGGCATATTTGTTACATATTAAAAGGTGGAGTTACATTTCATTCTAAAAGTGTTCATAGTAAAAAAGTTGAATGTTTTTTTTTAATCCAATAAAGTATTTGAATAAATGGCCGTGCACTAAATTGTACTTTAGTATGCTTGAAGTTGGTCCCTGTTTGTACTCAAAAATGTACAGCAAATAAACAAACCACAATTTAGATTAAATTAAAACATACGTTACAAAATAGTTGTTTCAAAACAGCTGACTTTAAATACACTAATCTTCCAATGTACTTGAAGTGTCTAACTGTGAGTATACTGAAGTATGTCAAAATGTAAAATAATTAGCACTCCTTCGTTTATTAGGAGAATACAGTTTGCTCTTGCCTTCTTCCTTTCTCCATCAAGTCTCCTGAGTAACAGGACACTGGGAGGGGCGGTGAGGACCCCTAAAGAAACAAAAGCATGCATTCAGGGACCCATAGGAGTATGAGAACAACATGTAGCATTAATAAGATTTTTAAAGGACATCTGTGGATTGGCGGAGAAGAGGAACAATCCACGTCTTCCGCTCCTCTCGACGTGTCGCCTTGCCCTCAAGTCTCAAGTGTGTGTGCACTCATGCATCCCAGTGGATATCTTGTGAGCAAGAACATAATTGGAGAGAGCCACAAAACCGAGATGACCACTTTTTGCAACGCGTCCTCAGTGGAAGAGGAAGACGGAGTGAGCCTGCAGAGGGAAACAAAGTGGATTAAATCAAAGAAAGTGTGGCAAGGAAACTAGTCCGAATTAATAGGTATCCACAGGAGAGTCAAAATAGGGAAGGAAAAGAGGAGAGGAGATAAAAGAAAACAAGAAAGGAGTGTGAAATATAAAGAATCTAAAACATTATCAGAAAGAAATAAGTCAGTCAAGAGGAAAAGGCGGAGGAGGAGATGTGGTTGAAATGAAACAGCATGAATCCCCATCCATTTCAGCACTGGACAGCTCCAGAGACAGCACTAGGCCATTATAAATAGATCCCCTACTTTAGAGGCCTGGTCAACACCCCCCCCCCCCCCCCCAAAAAAAAAAGAAGTAGAAAAAAAATTACTTTATGTGCTCAGAGCGGCTCCTGCCTCTGAAGAAAAGACACGCAGGTATCTGATGGGGTCTGATAACCATCGTCTTTCAGTTCCTCTCCATTTGTTTTCTTCATTTAGGCCGCCTCCACGGTTCAACAGCGTCACCACGGTGAGCAAAGTCAATCTTTCTCCAACATATTCTCTATATGGTACACCCTGCATGAGTGCAGGCCTGTGATTCTTCCACCCTTAAATGGAAATAATCACAAACTTGTGCACAGTTGCTGTATTTTTATACCCAGCGACAGAAGCAGACACACTCATGGGCTGAACGTCAAATTACTTTGGACTAGTATTGATATATTAGAACTTTTATTGCAGGAGGAAGTGGTTATACACAAGAGAGCATCTGTGATTTTTCAAAACTTGAACTGGACATGCAGGTTTACTTTTACTCCTTATTACTTCTGTTTCACACTGGATCAAAAAGAAACAGGTGCAACTATTTACATACATGACCACCAATATTTAGATAAATGTCCCAAATTGCAAAAACCCACATCATTTTTGTAACCAATAAGGTCTTGGCACAATTCTAGCTCAATATTTAACCACTCTTCTTGTTAAAAGCGGTAAATTTCATGAATGTTAGTAAGTTGCAGCCCCTGAATCAGCTTTTAAGCATAGTACACAGATTTTCTATATGACTCAGGTCTCTGTTATTACATAAGCTTATGTCTAAGCTAGCTGGTGATTTGAAGTAAGGTTGAGGGTGTTGGAAGTAGGCTTCTGCCTCCATTATTCCTTCTCCGTTGTGCAGTGCAGTGACTCTGAAAGGAAAATAGCCCCACAACATGATGCTAAGACTACAATGCTTGTGTCTCCACCACCGTCTTATTGGGTTTGGAAGCCACAACTTGACTCCTTTAAACATAGTTATTGCTACTTTGACCAAATAGCCACTTAGTCTTTCTTATCTGATCATACAACGGCTCTCCAGAGGACATTTGACTTGTCCATGTGGTACACAGCAAATTTCAGTCAAGATTAAAGGAATCAATTTTGGAGCGGTTTCTGTTTTTGGTCGGCACCCTCTCAGTCCGCACTGATGAAAAGCCCATTTCACTTGTGACAGTGACATGCTGGTGTTCCAGCAACCTTTGGGTGCTGATTCTTGATGTTTCATTCCTGTGTTGTTCTTGAATATCTTTAACTAAAGTCTAACAAGGATAGTTGCGGCCAAACATATAGCTTTCCTAATCTACTGAAAGTCAAGTTCTAACATGTGTTTTGGGATAATTTTCCTGCTGAAACCCTTGGTTGTGTCTAGGTTTCAAACATGTGACCCAAACTGTCAGCTGCAAATGAAAGAAAATTGATGAGATTGTTTCAGAAAAAATGACACAGGAACAAACAAGGCCCAAGTCTTAAAGATATGTGAACGTTGTTATTGTCCTCATCCCCATGGACTGAGAGGGGTGTCAACCAAAAATGAAGCACCAGCCCCAAATGGAAAAGCTGAATGTATTCTAGAGAACATTTTTAATCTTAGAGGAGACAATTATTGAGCTTGCTGACCACCATGACAACCAATATTTGAAGGAGTCATAGTGAAGCTCTTCCAATTAAGAACACCTGTGAAGCAAGAATGGAGCTGCGTGATGCTGAGGGATTGCTTCTCTGCCAGTGGACCTGATGCAACACACTAAGTGAGAGAAGTGATAAAGGAGGACTACCTCCAAATGTATCAACCTCACCTTAAATCAACAGCTAAAACTTCAAAACACAGGTGAGAGCAATTAACCAAACAACAAACAGGTACAGATCGTGACAATTCCAAATATACAGCCAGGATTTCAGCACAAAATTTATCTAAATATTAGATGTGTTGTGTTTTTCCTTTTTCCTTTTTGTATTGTATGTATATACATAACTTAATATGTGTGGATAAAAGGAGTCCGTAGTAACACCTAAAAGTTATTGACGTTTAATTATTCTTTCCAGGAATCATCAGCTCAGATAAACCATTAGGATTCCCAAACTGTTTTGATATTCATGATAAGTGTATGTTAACCTTAGCCCGGCAGCATAGCATTCCAGCACGTTTTAAACAAGTCAGATGCAAACAATCAATGGTTAAGCCCTCTCATCAAGTACATGCATCCATGTGGCTGTGCATACTTACATGCTATGTCTCTAGCTGTTTGTTTCCACTGCAAGCAAGCATTAAGTAGCCTTGTGGGGAGGCTGTAATAAAGACTAATGCACCTGAGAGCCCTGAGATCTATAACCATCATCTACATCTCTCTGATATTACTGGAACCGTCTCTGTTACTGTTTCTGATAGGAATCTCCAGGGAGAGCTTTTCCCTCCACTGCTATAGGGAGAGGGGAGGAACGGGGAAGGGAGGGTGGAAGGAGTGGAGAGAGGGGGAGATGCACCTCTCCATTTCCTCAAGGTGATTCACCTTATAATGCACGCAGAAATCAATGTGAAATTGAACTGAAAATTGAACTTTCAGCTCAGTAACGTGGGAGACATGTTGTTATTAAATCTTTTCCTATAGCCGTGAAACTGGCCAACTGCTATCTGAACGCCTCTGAATGCATGCTTTTAGCAATGCAGTGCCACAATGTGTCTGATTGAGACCTACAGGGGACCCTTGGCTTCACTGGGCCTCCCAAAGCTGCCACTTAGGGGCATTATCGATGGAGAAGAAACAACCCAGTATATTGTGATTGCCTAAGCAGGGAGCTAAACTCACTGCTGGAGGGGTAAGTGTGGAGCCGGCCCAAGGCAAAAGAGAGCTAAGCAGCTGCTTAAAGCCCCACTCCTGCAGAGGGCCTCCAAGAGCACTGGAGCTGTCAAAAGTCTGGTTTACAAGTGTAGTTTTTTATTTGTGTAACACTCATATAAATTAAAACAAAAACAATTGTGAACATTTTTAAGTTGGGTGCTTTTTTACAAGTGCTATTATTATATAAATCTCATAAAGTGGCTGTCTGAGTCAAGCAATACACATCTGGTTGTACTCTTACGCATTTAGTTATGTCACAACCACAAACTTCATTGTATTTTATTGGGATTTTATGTGATGCACATAAGAATATTTATTTAAATATGATGTCAGGTGGAAACACGGACATTGTAGGAAACTAATAAAAAAATATATATATTTTTAAGGCATGTCTGCTCTTGTTTTAAGCAGTGAGAGACTGCTCTTCTAATATATGAACCCTGGAAGATTAATTGAAAACTGGAGGTCAGAAATAAGTCACAAACTTTTGATCGGTTCACCTTTTTTTAAATTGCAAAATAGCCAACTATTTATGAGATGCACCAACACAATGGGTATCTGCTTGGCTATGTTTCTCTCCTAGACGAAGCTACTAAATGAGCTACTGCCATAACCCTTATACTTTTTTCTAGCATAGAAAGTACACCTTGATCAGTGCTTCTGTGTTCTTTTTGTGTCTCTCTTCTGTCTACTCAGTCCACCAGTCAGTCGAGGGTAAGATGACCGTTCACACTGAGCCTGGTTCTGCTGGAGGTTACTCCCTGTTAAAGGGGAGTTTTCCTCTCCACTGTCGCTACATGCATGCTCGGTATGAGGGATTGCTGCAAAGTCAACGGCACAATGCAGGCGACTGAATGCTGGAGAAGTGAATGACTTGATGCAATCTACTGGTTTTCATTAGACAGAAAACCTTTTAACCAATCTGTCTGTATGATATCGATAGAAGTAACTTTGTAAAGTGTCTTAAGATGACGTGTGGTGAATTGGTGCTGCACAAATGAACTAGATTGAATCGAAACTGGATTGATGTGCAGTTTCCCGCCACACATAATGTTTTATTATACAGACTAAAAAGTTTAAAAAAAGTTCAACTTAGGTCGTTTACTCGTGACAAACTGCAACACTTCTTATTACTTTTTTTTCCAACAACTGCTTTCTTTTTGCCACTCACCCACAAAGTATTTGCGTGGTTCAGTTTATTTCTGTTGCTTGCGCACCTTTTTCTGCCACATTTTGTTTTTCTCCTTAACCGTATACTAATATTCTTTGATGCAGAACAATGTTAGCAGTCTGCTTCTTCAGCAACTTCAGTGACTTTTTGTATCAATCGCTGCAGACTAAAAAAAGAAAAGTCAAGCCAAGCCAGCAGCCTTCTCCATGAGTGACATGGCCCTAAAATTACATCTGTGCCAAAGATAATTTTTAATCATTGTATGTAATGTTCTAATTTCCTGTAAAACTGATTCTTTTTTTGAATTTCAAGTCATAATCATTCTAATTAACATAAATCATTGCATAGAATATATTATTATGTGTAATGAATTAACATGAGCTTTACTTTTTGTACTGAATGACTGAAGTTAATTAACTTGCCAAGGATATTCTAATTTATTCAGACGACCAGTATAATACACAAACATTAAACTAGAGGCGTGATGACACTACGGGATTTTCAGTTGAGCTGAGGTAGCTGGAAGGGCCCCCGAATCAAACTCCATTTAGGTCCCCCAACAAACCCGGGTCCCCTCTTGGCAGGTGGAGGGCTTCCTCCGCTGTGATCTGCTGCGCCACTTCACACCGGTCTACAGGAAGTTCGCGCATACTTTTGGGCCTTGCTGTCAACACTTCTTCCTCCTGAAAAGTCATCACAGTTTTCCTCTGCAGCCAAAGACAGCTGGCACCAAGTCGCCATGGTAACGCACACCGTTATTTCTTTCCTTTTTTAAGCGAAATCCGGTGGTGCTTAAGGGCAGGAGAAGAAATGAATAAACTAATGAGATTACAAATTATTGTCGGTATAGCGGAACCGTTTTATTTTTTTTATTATTATTATTTTTAGCACGCCGCTCACTCGGATACCGTGAGGGGAAAGTTTATAGGGGCCCCACCGGCTGTGTGACTCTGATGTCTCCTCTGTAATCTGTTTATGAACTAAAAACAGGGCCCGTTTGCGCGCCGCCTTATATTGCATGATTAATTCCGTTCCGCCTTTCTCTCTTTCTCTCTCTCTCTCTCTCTCTCCTCTCTTCTCTCCTCTCCTCCGTGAATTACCCAGTTGTGTTAGAGATGAAGAGAGGCTTCTCCATCGTTACGCAGCCTCCAACTCCGCGCAGCGCACGACCGCCGGGGTCCACTCACTCACTCGCTCACTGCCGCAGCTCCCACGGGCTGCGCCGAGGAGACGCGGACCCTGCATCCTAAAGCCAAACGTCTTATTTATTTATTTAAAGTCATTCTCTCTCTCTCTCTCTCTCCCCCTCTCTCTCCTTCGCTCGGTTTTCATCCTCTACCTCATTGCAGTCTTATCACGTCCCCCCTCCTCCTCCTCCTCCTCCTCCACCCCCACCATCCCCAACCTTCCCTCATCCTCCTCATCCGCCTCGGCCGCTACAGGAGAGGAGAGGAGAGAGGCAGAAGAGTGCGGCTGGACGTGAACGACATGTCGACAGTCCCCCCACTGAAGTGTTTCTTCTGTCGCTCCTCGTAGCTTTTGCCGGCGGACTGAGTGAGTATATACCTGCATCCGAGCTGTGCCGAGCTGTCGCTGCGCGGATCGGAGAGGGGGGGCTGGTGGGGGGGCAAAGAGAGAGGCAGACAATGAGGAATGCAACTGGATTGCGTTACTCTGCCAAGGATGTCCATACATAGCCTGGTAAATGCTCTAACATGCTTCCTTCGTAGTGACCGAAGTGCTCAGGTTTTAATTTCCAACTTCACTATTGCCATGTCTAAATTGGAGTGGCTGTGAGTTATAGCCCCTCATGGATTTGATCTGTGGTGCTGCTCGTCTGATATAGTGCAGGGTCTGTGCTTTGCTCTGCTTTGCTGGGAGTGGGGGCCCTATGTAAAAAAAAAAAAAAAAAAAGAAAAGAAAGAAAAGAAAAAAACAGTGAGTGTGTTTTCTGACCGCCAAAGAGGACACAGAGGCAGACAGTGGAAATATGTGACATGAATAATATGGGGAAGGAGAAGCAGTGACCGTCATCTCTGGCTGGCTTGCGTCAGTGTGTGTGTGTGTGTGTGTGTGTGTGTGTGTGTGCAGGGGAATAAAGAGGAAAGAAAAGACTCAAGAGAGACAAGGAGGAAAGCCACACCTGTGCCAGGCCTGTCTTATAGATAAAGCAGCAAGAGACATATGCACAATCACATTCGGCCAGAGTCCTTCCTCGCTCCCATAATGATGCAGAGCTATGCTGACTGCTGACTACTTCACTTGGCTGATCTGAGAAGGAGGCTTGAGTGTTGACTGTGTTGCTTCCCATCAAGGCAGAGTCTAACAGGAGGGATCCCAGTGGTCTATCTGGACTGACTATTGATTTTCATACAGGAGGAGGGGTGTTCTTCTTTCTTTCTTTTTTTTTTTTTTTTTGCCCAGAGATAAACAGCGCACCCCTCGGATAAAAAAAGATGACCCACTGGGGACTCTATTCTGTTGCGTTCCAGTTTGTTTGACAGTGCACTGAGCACGTTAGCTCAGATTGGTGAGTTTCCTCCTTCCTGGGGGCCGTCCAGCACGTCTTGCAGCATTACGAAAGCTCACACTCCATCCCCACGTGTGCCCGCCACCTGTTTCTGTTCCCTGGCAGGCTTTAAAAGCATACTTTTTGGATATGGTTTGACCTTTCCTGCATTGTTTTTCTGCACACACAAACACACGGATGTGAGAAACTTGGCTCGGGAGCTGCTTCTCTCTGAGGCGGGTGAACATTGTGTGCAGAGCAGGAGGAGGGCTTTGATGTAATCAATATCAGATTTCAGCTGTTTCACTGTGAGCTCTCATCCTGAGTGGCAGACTTGACTGACTTCTTACTGCTTATGCAATCCCACTCCGTTCCTCCTCCCTTCGCACCCACTCTATAACCCATTACTCTCTCCTTATCTGTCTAGTCTTTCTCTAATTCTCCATTCCTTCACCTTTTCTCCCATCTTGCCTCCTCCTCCTCCTCTGGTTTTCACTCATCCCTTCTCCCCCCCCCCCCACACACACACCCACCCCGTTTTAATCACCTCTGTGATTGCTCTTCCTCTCCCAGGCGGTGATGTTTTCACTGCTGCCTTCTTGTCTAACCCGCCGATGCCAGATTATTGCTGGATGATTACAGCTACCATACCATCATGATCATTATTGCATTCCGTGTGCCAGTGTTCAACACTGTATGAGCAGATCGAGATGCTTTATCCAATTTAGATCTCATTAAGGCTTGAGAGGAAATTTCCCAGTGCAAGGCTCTGCATTCTCAGCTGTTTTCTCTTCTTTTTTGGCTGCTTTCTTTCTAAGTTCAGTAACATTGTTCGTTCTCTCTTCTCAAAGCATTTCTACACGGGCTGGAAGGCTCTGGAATTAGACTGGTGTCTTTTCCAGGTCTGGATAAAGATAGAACAAGAAAATAGAGCATAGAAAAATACTGAAATCTTTGCCAGATTCCTTCCTTCCATCCATCCATCCATCCATCCATCCATCCATCCATCCATCCATCCATCCATCCATCCATCCATCCATCCATCCATCCATCCATCCATCCATCCATCCATCCATCCATCCATCCATCCATCCATCCATCCATCCATATGCTGAACCATTGTATTTATAAAAGTGGGTCAGGAATGAACAGAGAACTCTGCTAATCTGAGTTTTCAAAAGCACTGAATTGGACCACGAAAAAACGTGTAGTAATCCTGCCCTTATTACATCACCACCACTATCAGCATCAGTTCACGCTCCTGCCTGTCACAGCGCTGCCTCCACATCATCCCGCTTTTGAAAAATTTTGAAGAGTTTTGATTTGCAGCGGTGCTTCAGCTCCGCTCTCATTATCACAATAATGACTGTGACAGGTCTTGATGGCTGTTGATAACCCAACATATTTTTGCTGATTGATAATCTTGGGTAGTTTTGCGCCTCACCCCCCGCCTGTGTTCCCTGATTGCCATTCATCCCATTAAATGGAGCAGTTCATTAGACAGAGGCATTATGAATCTGATTTGCATTTACTCATATTCATATTGCATACATTAAAGCAACACTTGCGTGACATTTCAGTTTTGCCGGCCATTTGAGAACACAGCTGAATATATTCATCACAGCTGTTATTTTTTTTTCGTCCCCTACTTGTCCGAAAAGCCACTCTGAACATGGTAAAATGTGATTCACAGGTGAGCAAGTCCACGTGTGTGTGTGTGTGTGTCTTTGTTTTGCATTTACAATGTCAGTAATTTGAATTTGCAATATAAAAGCATTTGGTGCATCACCTAAGAGACTGTTCAGATTGCTCTTATAAAGCATTGTTTTCTGTTGCTGGATTAAACTTAACTTGCAAAAAATATTCACACTGCTCAGTTTTCCCACATTTTGTCACATCTGTACCACCCAAAGATTTTGTTGCGCCTTTGTGTAACAGACCGACTCAAAGCAGCACATCATTGTGAAGTGTAGGGAAAATACCACAAGCTTTTATCACTTTTCGTTACACATTAAAAAAATATGGTGTGCATATGTATTCATCCCCCTTTATTCTGATGCCCCTAAATAAAAGCCAGTGCTTATGAAGTCATTTAAATAGTAAATAGTGTATGCTAATCTCAACATAATGTAGATATGGATTGTTCTGTTAAACAAACAAACAAAAAAAAAACAGATATGGTGGTGGAAGCATCATGGTGGGGGGTTTCCTTTTCTTAGACAAGAACATGAAAGATGGTCAGAGTTTAAAGGCATTTGTTTCATGGTTTGTGTTCAACAACCGCCAATGCAGGTTTATAAAAGACTGAATCAGGAGGTTTCAGACATGTGCTGCTAATTCTAATTTTCTTTATATGTCATTGCTACATTATGTTCCAGTGAAATTTCTCCTCTGGATTTAACCCATCCCCCAGGGAGCAGTGGGCTGCCACTGTGCAGCACATTCTGGGGTTAAGGGTCTTGCTCAGGGACCCAGAGTGGCAGTCTGTGGGATTCAAACCTAGAACCTTGCAGCCTTTCCAGGACACAAGTGCCCTGCTCTCTAACCAGTAGGCCACCACTCCCCCTGGTATATTAAACACTGAAGAATTACTGCTGTTTCATCCACTTCCACCAATACTTTGTTGCTTTATTTAAATCCCTGTGTATGAGTGTTTTGTGTTTCTAACCTATGTTGAACTAATTTCTATGAAAAGTTCTAGTTTTTGAGTAATTTCTCATTTCTATGGGAAGATACATTTTTAAAGCAAGCATTCTGAGTAAAAGTGTCATATAGCTTCAAGCATTAATTTCTGTTTTGTGCATTCTGCTATTTTGCAGTAAGGAAAAATATTCAATTGCATGTATTTATAGTCGGATACATTTTTTGGCTTCTCTGTTGGCTATAATTTCAACATATCATCTGTCGAGGAATAATCTGTGTGCTTT
The DNA here is from genome assembly GCA_037039145.1 of Fundulus diaphanus. NCBI lineage: Eukaryota > Metazoa > Chordata > Actinopteri > Cyprinodontiformes > Fundulidae > Fundulus > Fundulus diaphanus. The sequence continues at coordinate 27,015,962 of CM073138.1, forward strand.
GCTGTGTTGACACCACTAAGGGCAGAGCAGCCGTTTCAGAAGATATTGCTTCTGAATACAAATGCATGCTAAACTTTTTAATATTTTGATGTGTAAAACATTAGTTTTATTCACCATCACAGCTGTGAAGTATTTTGTAAAGGTGTATTACATCAAATTGCAATAAAGTCGATTAAAGTTTGTGGTTGTAACAGGAGAACGTGTGAAAAACTTGACAGAGTGCAAATATTTTTGCATGGGACTTTGTGTTTGTCATGGTTTGACTCATGGCGGCGGACTATGGCCTGCAGCTGGCCCGACATCATTATTTCCGGATAAGGAAATGCTTTCCCCATGGCTCAACAGCCTGTGTGATTTAACATTTATTTCCAGCCTGCTTGAATATGCTTATGATGTATCACCAATCTGATTCATCCTGAAACGACTTCTCCTTCTCCTTCCCTGTCTGTTTGTCCTCTCCTAATCCTGCATGTGTGTGTGTGTGTGTGTGTGTGTGTGTGCGTGCGTGTGCGTTTGAATGTATGCATCTTTGCCTCGCCTGGCAGTGAGATAAAGGCCTGATGCCGCGCCGTAGCCCCAGGCTGCTGAGCTGAAAGGGAGAAGCAGTAGGATGCAGTGGGTCACACTGGCGGTGGCCCTGGGGTGCGTGTGCTTGTCCCAGGCATCGCACGGCCCCACCCCTACCCCCACCTCCACTCACACCCCTCTGGTGGACAACTCTGAGGAGGAAGTGGACGAGCCGTGCTTTGAGCCGTGCACGTGCGAGGTCAAGGAGGGCGTGCTGCACGTGCACTGCGATGGGCGGGGCTTCACCAATGCCAGCCAGGTACCCCACTTGTCCCCATTTATCAAGGGCTTCCTGACAGTGTCGTTAATCTTGTTAAAATGCCGAATCTCCAATGCTAATACATCGTCTTTGTTGTGTCTTATGGCTTATTCTTATTGTTCATTTCCCCTAATTAATAAACTAAGCAATCAGCGCTGTAATTAATCATCCAGGTGTCACAGTCATGGATCCGCCCTTTCAAACTCAACCTCCAGAGGAACTCTTTCCGACGTCTCTATAGCAACGGGTTTCAGCACCTTGGCAACGCGGTGTCCATGAACCTTGGCAACAATGCGCTCCAGGATATCCGAGTGGGGGCCTTCAATGGGTTGGCCAAACTGAGGCGCCTGTACCTCCATGAGAACAAGCTGGAGGTCTTCAGAAACGACACGTTTGCCGGTTTGGAAGCTCTGGAATACCTCCAGGTAGGCCTGAGGACATAATCAGTCCTAATTATCCCTGATTGACTTTATTATTGATGAATTAGCCCAGGAGGACAATTCGTTTTCATGCCAGAAACAGTCATGGATTGGCAGGCTGTGTGGGTGAAATGGGGTTAAAGAATTTTAAGGTTTGTCTTTGAAACAGAGCGTGCCCAAGCCCTGGTTTCAGCAATGACACCGTTGTCCATATTGCTTTTCTCTTTCCTGCAGGCCGACTACAATGTGATCAAACGAATCGACAGCGGCGCTCTGAGGTTTCTCTACAAGCTCCGGGTCCTCATACTGAATGACAATCTGATCCCCGTCCTGCCTGCTCATCTGTTCAGGTTACATCCCGATTATTTTACTCCAAAGCTTTTTAATTATGCCAGGACTGATCTGTAGAAATATCACTGCCAGGCACGGTTAGTCACAGTGTTCTGCTGAGGTAAGGTTATTGTAGAGCACACGCAGCGCCTTGAAAAACTGCACTCCTGTCCCTTGAACTTTTTCACAATTAGTCACGTTCCAGCCCCAAACTTTGACATGTTAAACTGGAACTGTTAGGCGGTTCATAATTTAAGTTTTTAAAAAGGAAAAATCTAAAAAGTGTTTTGAGCGTTTCCATTCAGACCTTTTTACTGACGTCTTCAGAAATCCTCTAATAAGCAGATGGAGTCCACCTGAGTGTGATTTAATCTGTATATAAATGCCGCTGTTCTATGAGGGCCTCAGAGGTTTGTTAGAGAACATTAGTGAACAAGCAGCTTCATGAAGACCAAGGAAATCAGCAGGCAGGTCAGCGAGAAAGCTGTGACAGGTTTGTGTTATAAAACAATATCAGGAGGGAGAATCTATTGACAGCTCTACTATTTGGCTTACACTTCACCCTGACTTTATAACAAGAAGTCCAGTTTGCCAAAATCCATACAGAGTACACAGCAAATGTGAGGAAGAAACTGCTCTGGTAAATAGAGGCCAAAATGTAACCTTTTGATCTAAATGTGTTGTGTGGCAGGAAAACTAACATTGCATGTCAGTCTAAACACCCTACCCCCCATTGTGAAATACGGTGGTAGCAGCATCATGCTGTGGGATTGCTTTTCTTTAGCTCTGACAGGGAAGCTGGTCGGAGAGAAAAGTGGACCTTAAGACAGGGCAATGCAGGAAAAAAAACCTGACTGGGCGGAGGTTCACCAACCCACTTGAGAATCTGTGACAAGATCTGAATTTTGATCATCACAGATGCTCTCCATTTAATTTCATTTAGCAAAAAAGAATGATTTCTTTTTATTTTAGATGTGTAAAGCTGGCAGAGACAATCCTGAACCCATGCTGCTGTAATTACAGATAAAGGTGGTACTACAACAAATCGACTAACAGGGGCTGAGAGCAAATGCATGCCACACTTTCCAGATTTGTATTTGCTAAAAATGTTTAAATATCGCATCACTTCTATCATTTCATGATTACACCCCAATTTGTGCAGGTCTGCCAAAAATAAATACACTGGATCTTGCAGTTGTGATGCGACAAAATGTGAAAAAGCTCAGGGGATCTGTACGTAGCTTTGGCAAGGCAGTGTATGTCATATCATAGAAGATGAATTAATTATCACATAAAAAAACAGATATTTCTCCTTTGCAGTTTGTTCTTTCATCTAACTGAGCTGCCTCTCCTCCCCCTCCTACTGCAGATCTGTGTCTCTGACTCATTTGGACCTGCGGGGAAACCGTCTGAAAAGCCTAGCATATGCTGGGACCCTTGAGTACATCGGCCGATCCCTGATGGAGCTACAGCTGGAGGAGAATCCCTGGAACTGTAGCTGCGAGGCAGTGCAGCTACTGCAGTGGCTGGGTCAGATCCCCTACACGGCCGTAGTTGGGGATGTTACCTGCGAATACCCATTTCATCTTCATGGAAAGGACCTTAGGGAAATACCCCGCAAAGAACTGTGTGCTGATCTGCCAGATAAAGAGCTGCAAGGAGAGAGGGGTGCTTCATCAGAGGGATCCCAGCCCCAGCCTCTGCCCCCAAACTCCAAACACAACTCGAATCCTGGGAGAGTCAGGCCGACAAAGCCGTCGTCTATGGTGCACGGCTCCCGACAGAACACTCACACTTCCTCCACTTCATCCTCCTCCTCTTCATCGGAGCGTAAAGAAAGGGAGAGGCAACCGAGGCCAACTAAAAGACCTCGACCCTCCCGAATGCCCCCCACCGCCCGCAGTTTGATGCCCAACCAGAACCCCCCGGTTGCAGGCTACCAAACACGACCCCCCATACCCATCATCTGCCCCATCCGCTGCACCTGCAACCTGCACATTGCAGATCTGGGCCAAACCCTCAACTGCAAAGAGAACGGCTTCCGCAACATGTCCGAGCTCATCCCTCGGCCACTCAACGGCCGGAAGCTGTTCCTGGGCGGGAACCTGATCCAAAAGCTCTATCGCGCGGACTTCTGGAACTTCTCCAGCCTCGACCTGCTTAACTTGGGGAACAACCGCATCAGTTACCTCCAGGAGGGGGCCTTCTCCAGCCTAACAAACCTGAGGACCCTCTTCCTGAACGGGAACAACCTGGATAAGCTGAGCCCCCATATGTTCCTAGGACTGCAGAACCTAAGGTAAGGAGGGTTTGCGGCGCTCAGCGTTTCAAGCACACCCTCCCCTCTTTTGCACTTCAAACAAAATTCCTAAACTGAAGCCACGTGTCAGCTTAAGATACTTAGAGATTTGTTTGTTAAAAAAAAGGTGGAATTAATTTCACTATAATCCTGGCACAGCATAGCGTTGAATACGTTGATTACTATTATGCTGGAGTTTGATTGAAATGAAGGTTTCCCATTCTCTTCCGTGTTTGTCATTACTTAGTCACGCTGTCTGATGCAATGCTCCAGTTGAGTTGTAAGCCTGGTTCTGAGTGACAATGTGAAAATTAATGTTTTTTGGTATTTGCATACAGGGGTGTTGATAAGACAGCAAGGTGTCAGGATGACGGCAGGATTTTGTGTTTGGGAAAAGGCTTGTCAGAGCGATGCATATGTATATAATTGTCAGATTAAGCTCACAAAGATGATTCATCTGTACATAATGCATAGCTTCCTTCAGTGAGTGCATTAAACATTTAGAGGGACAACAGATCAGAATTCATGCAGTTCTATCTTAAGAATGATAAGTCATCTAGGCTTTAGATTTCAGCAGTGCCATCTTTATATTTCCAGACAGGTTTAAGAAAATCTACAGCCATTAATCTGACTATTAATCAATAATAAAGATCCTCTGCGGACATGGAAAATGTCTTCCTCTTAACCTCTCGTTAGCCTTTGTTAAGTGCTAAATGGTGACAGAGCGTTATGAGCGATTTGAACTGGGTCTACAGTGGATATGAAAAGTATACACACCCCAGATAAAATAGTTGGATTTGGGGACGTTGAATATAAGGCCATTATGAATAATTTCAAAGGTATCAAACCTTTAATGTGATATTTAAACAAATCCCTCTGAGGGGATGAAGATATAATTAAAAAGTTGCAAAAACTTGGTAGCACAAGTACAAATTCTAATAAACTAAAATTGTTTGTTGAAGGATCTCTGTGTTCAATTTCAGAATTCGGTCTTCTTTGGTTGGAGTCTTTAAGCATCCCACATCTTGATTTGGTGATATTTGCCCATTCTGAGTTAAAGAAGTTTTCAAAATCTATAATTTTATGAGCACATCTCCTACTCACTGCCTTCTTCTGGTGTCCCCAGAGACCTTTTGTCCAACTGAGTCCTGAACTCTGATTGAAGGCATACGTTTGTTGATTTTGATGTGTGCTTGGACTCACTGTGATGCAGAAAAAGAAAATCCATCTTCAGCTTTCAAATCCTCACAACGCTACATGATTTTTTACCACCTTCTAACAAAAGGTCTTTGTCCATGTGAAGAAAAGTAATCCCAAAGCATGCTGCTGCCACCACCATGTTTCACTGTGCAGTGTTGTTGCAATGTCCAACTTAGCAATTGGTTTTGTGGCCCAATGTCTAAGTTTGGTTGCATCATAAAAAATTGTTCTACCACAAGATTTATGCAGATTTTAGTCACGTATGGATATGTTATTTGAAAGAAAAGGAGTCTGACCCCAAAGGAGACCAGTACTAACACAAAATACCTGCTGCTCTTTCAGTTTTGGCTTTTGGAAGACTCCTTCAACAGTTTCTGTCTTTTATTTTTATCAGTTTTGGAGCAACATCCAATGTTGCTTTTGTTCCACATCTTCTCTTAGTGCTGATTATGGTCTTTGCTGTGCCATGGCATGTATGCGATAATGTGGATTTTTTTACAATCTTACCCTGACTGATGCGTTTGTACACGGAGATCATTTGGATCCTCTGTAACATCTCTGCAAATTCTGGGTTTTGCTCAAGGATGCAAAAAATGTCAAGAAAGTCCAACTAGAACAACTGAATTCAATAATTGGTAACCGGGTCCCCGATATCTGATCACGGATGTGTACCGGAGAATACTAAATGCTAATATATATATATATATATATATATATATATATACATATATATATGTGTGTGACTTTTTACTAATTAAAAACCAAATATAGGCACTTCTTTTAAAGAAATTTAACGTGGTAACCAGAGATCTGTGTGAAATTTGATACTGATCCGTTTGTGCACAGGCGGAGAGGGGATTAAAAAAAATTCTGCTGTGATTTTGAAACATGAATATTCAGCGGTGTATTGGTGGGATAAAGGAGAGTTACTCTACCCTGAACATGGACTTTTTTATTATGCTGTTGCGTGGCCCATTTGTCTTGTCTTTTTATTTATTTATTTATTTTTGTAAATATTGATCATATCTGATTTTATGTTTCCTGACTTTAGGTTCCTTTACTTGGAGTACAACTACATCCGTGTGGTAGATCCCGGGACCTTTGACACCATGCCATCCCTACAGTTGTTATTTCTCAACTCCAACATTTTACGGAGCCTTCCTGTCGGTGTGTTCTCCGGAGTCAATCTGTCCCGTCTTAACCTGAGGAACAACTTCTTCCAGCATCTTCCGATGGAGGGTGTGCTGGAACACCTCCGAGGACTGGTACAGGTTGGTGTCAATCCATATTTTACTTATTAAAACCACTGATTTCTGCTGGTGGGCTTGTAACTCTTCTGAGCTGGTATAATGCCTTGCAGAAGTATTTGGTGAACTTTTTCACATGTTGTCCTGTCACAACCACAAAATGCAATATATTTTAATAGGATTTAAGATGAAAGAACAACACAAGGTAGGCATAAAGTTTAAATAGAAGGAGAAGGATCCATTATTTTCAATTATTCTTTCACAAAACAATCTAAAATGTTTTACATGGCTTCTTTTCACCTAATTAATAGAGCCCCTCCAATGTAATCTTAGCATTAATACAGCCATTCAGTGAACACCTCAGAGGTTTGTTACATAACAATAGTGGACAAACGGCACATTAGTCTTGCACTCCACAAATTCAATTCAATTCAATTCAATTTTATTTATATAGCGCCAAATCATGAAACATGTCATCTCAAGGCACTTTACAAAATCAAGTTCAATCATATTATACAGATTGGGTCAGATTATACAGATTGGTCAAAATGTCCTATATAAGGAAACCAGTTGATTGCATCAAAGTCCCGACAAGCAGCATTCACTCCCGGGGAACCGTAGAGCCACAGGGAGAGTCGTCTGCATTGTACATGGCTTTGCTGCAATCCCTCATACTGAGCAAGCATGAAGCGACAGTGGGAAGAAAAACCACCCATTAACGGGAAAAAAAAACCTCCGGCAGAACCGGGCTCAGTATGAACGGCCATCTGCCTCGACCGACTGGGGTTACAGAAGACAGAGCAGAGACACAACAAGAGAGACAAAAAAGCACAGAAGCACACATTGATCTAGTAATCTGTTCTACATTAGATGGTAATAGTCGGTGATCTGTCCTCCCTGGATGATTTCACAGTCAACAGAACGTCAGACCAGGTGTACCTACTATGAAGAAAAAAGAGAGAGAACAAAAAGTTAAAAGCTGAAATGACAACAGTCATTTCAATGTAATGCAATGCAAATCTGGAGAACAGTAGAAATCAGTAGAGTGAGAAAAATAGGCCCTGATGTCCTCCAGTAGCCTAAGCCTATAGCAGCAAAACTATAAAGGTAGCTCAGAGTAACATGAGCCACTCTAGTTATAAGCTTTGTCAAAAAGGAAGGTTTTAAGATTAGTCTTAAAAGTAGACAGGGTGTCTGCTTCACGGACCAAAACTGGGAGTTGGTTCCACAGGAGAGGAGCCTGATAGCTAAAGGATCTGCCTCCCATTCTACTTTTAGAGACTCTAGGAACCACCAGCAGACCTGCAGTCTGAGAGCGAAGTGCTCTGTTAGGAACATACGGAGTAATCAGAGCTCTGATATATGATGGAGCTTGATTATTAAGGGCTTTATACGTTAGAAGAAGAATTTTAAATTCTATTCTTGATTTAACAGGAAGCCAATGAAGGGAAGCTAAAATTGGAGAAATATGATCCCTCTTGTTGATTTTCATCAGAACTCTTGCTGCAGCATTTTGGATAAGCTGAAGACTTTGAATTGCATTTTGTGGACTTCCTGATAGTAAAGAATTATAATAGTCCAGCCTTGAAGTAACAAATGCATGGACTAGTTTTTCAGCATCACTCCTGGACAGAATGTTTCTAATTTTGGCGATATTCCGGAGGTGAAAAAAGGAAACTCTGGAAACCTGTTTAATATGGGATTTAAATGACATGTCTTGGTCAAAAATAACACCAAGGTTTTTTACTTTATTACCAGAGGCCAAGTTAATGTCATCCAGATTAAGTGATTGGTTGAGAAGTTTATTTTTTGAGGACTCTGGCCCAAAGATTACAACTTCGGTCTTGTCAGAATTTAGATGCAGGAAATTTAAAGTCATCCAGCTTTTGATGTCATCAAGACATGACTGCAGTCGAAGTAATTGATTGGATTCATCAGGATTTATGGATAAATATAGCTGAGTGTCATCAGCATAACAGTGGAAATTAATCCCATGCTGTCTGATAATTTTGCCGATCGGAAGCATATATATAGTAAAGAGAATTGGTCCAAGGACTGAACCCTGTGGTACTCCACAGGTGACCCTAGAGTTTGAGGAAGATTTATTATTAACATGAACAAACTGGAATCTGTCCGACAGATAAGATTTAAACCAGCCTAATGCTTTCCCCTTAATCCCTACAGTATGTTCAAGTCTTTGTAGGAGAATATTGTGATCAACTGTATCAAATGCAGCACTAAGATCTAACAGGACAAGTACAGACACAAGTCCATTATCTGAGGCCACGAGAATATCATTAGTGACCTTCACCAGAGCCGTTTCAGTGCTATGATGAGCTCTGAAGCCTGACTGAAACTCCTCAAGTAGGTCATTGCTTTGTAAATGTTCACAAAGTTGATTAGCAACTACTTTCTCAAGAATTTTAGATAAGAAAAGAAGATTAGATATAGGTCTGTAGTTGACTAGCTCATCTTGATCAAGAGAAGGTTTCTTAAGTAAAGGTTTAATAACAGCTACTTTAAAAACCTGTGGTACATATCCATTTACTAAGGATAGATTAATCATGTCTAAAATAGGACCACTGATCAAAGGGAATACCTCCTTAAACAACTTGGTTGGGATTGGGTCTAACATACAGGTAGAAGGTTTAGATGAAGCTAAGATTTTAGATAGCTCAGAAAGCTCTACTGCTTCTAAACAGTTCAGACACAGCGCAGGTTCTAAAGATTCCTCCAATGCTGCCTTACTTACTGGGGATGAGGTAATCATGTTTGGGAGGATGCCAATTATTTTATTTTTAATGGCATCAATTTTATTTATGAAGAATCCCATAAAATCATTACTACTAAGAGCTAAGGGAATGGATGGATCAACAGAGCTGCAGCTCTGAGTAAGTTTGGCAACTGTACTAAAGAGAAATCTAGGATTATTTTTATTCTCTTCAATTAATGATGAAAAATATGCTGCTCTAACTCTGCGAAGGGTCTTGTTATACAACAATAGACTGTCCCTCCAGATTAAGTAGGATTCCTCTTGGTGTGTAGAGCGCCATTTTCTCTCCAATTTCCTAACATTGTGCTTCAAGGAACGCAGCTCTGAATTAAACCAGGGAGCCAGCTTCCTGTGAATTATCACCTTCTTTTTCAAGGGAGCTACATTATCCAATGCAGATCGCAATGAGGAAGTCACACTGTTAGCAAATGTATCTATTTGTGAATGGGAAGAAACAGCATTGCTGCCATCTACAGGGCATTTCTGCAATACTGAGGATATTAAGAGGGGGACAGACTCTTTAAGTTTTGATACAGCATTATCCGATAAAGATCTACTATAATGGAACCCTCTTTTGGGGGTGGAGAAATCGGTTAGATTAAACTCAAATGTTATTAAAAAATGATCAGATAGGACAGGGTTGTGAGAGAATACTGTTAATTCTTCACAATCAATGCCATATGTCAGCACAAGGTCCAAAGTATGGAGCCGAGAGTGCGTTGGCTTATGCACATTTTGAGCAAAACAAATTGAATCTAGGATAGTTTTAAAGGCTACACTAAGGTTATCACATTCAGTGTCAACATGGATGTTAAAATCACCCACTATAATAACCTTGTCAGTATTTAACACCAAATCAGATAAGAAGTCTGACAGTTGATCCAAAAACTGAGTGTAAGGGCCTGGTGGACGATACAAAACAATAAACAGAAGAGGTTTTATTGATTTGCAATTTGGATGAGGGAAACTGAGGGTTAAATGTTCAAAAGAACTGTAATTATTAATTGGCCTGGGACTAATTAATAAATCAGACTGAAAGATGGTTGCCACTCCTCCTCCTCTTCCCACAGATCTGGGAATGTGGAAATTTGAATAACTGGAGGGAGTTGACTCATTTATACTAACGTAGTCCTCTTGTAGCCAGGTTTCTGTGAGACAAAACAAATCACTCTGATTATCAGAAATCAATTCATTAACTAACAAAGTCTTTGGAGGGAGAGACCTTATATTTAATAGACCACATTTAATTCTTTTATTTTTTTGGTTCAAAGTGATCCGTATGGATTTTTATTAGATTTTTATGATTTGTTCCCTTTAGATCAGTTTTTGATCTGTTAAGTTTTGGCCGTGGGAAAGACACCGTCTCAATAGGATAATGGGTGGGTAACAGTACAGAAGCTGCAGAGAGGTGTGTTAAACTACGGCTCTGCTTCCTGGTCTGGACCCTGGGTTGTCAGCATTTAGGAGAACTAATAAATCCGGCCAGATTCCTAGAAAGAAGAGCTGCACCATCCAAAGTGGGATGAATGCCGTCTCTCCTGATCAGACCAGGTTTTCCCCAGAAAGTTTGCCAGTTATCAATGTAGCCCACGTCGTTTTCTGGACACCACCTAGACAACCAGCGGTTGAATGATGACATGCGGCTAAACTTGTCATCACTGGTCAGATCAGGCAGGGGACCAGAGAAAATTACAGAGTCTGATATTGTTTTAGCAAACTCACACACCGAAGCAACACCAACTTTGGTGACCTCTGATCGGCGTGACCGGGTGTCATTACCGCCAGCGTGAATAACAATTTTGCGGTATTTACGCTTATCCTTAGCCAGCAGTTTTAGGTAGGATTCTATGTCGCCCGTTCTGGCCCCTGGTAGGCATTTAACTATGGTTCCTGGTTTCTTTAGTGCCACGTTTCTTATTACAGAGCTGCCAATAATTAAGGTCGGCTCCTCGGCGAGACTGTCGCTCAGAGGGGAAAATTTATTAGAAACGCAGATGGGTTGGTGGTGATCTGGGGGCTGAAATCTAGAGCTATGCTTACTACGAACCGTCACCCAGCCGGCCTGCTTAACCGGTTGTTCGAGTGCGGCTGTTGGTTCGCTACGTGAAGTTACTCTTTGTGGCTCCGCGCTAGCAAAGGAGCGGCTATCAGCTGGTTTTTCAACAGCACGGAGCCGGGTTTCCAGTTCTGACACCCTCGCCTCCAAAGCTACAAAAATACTACATTTATTACATGTACCATTATCACTAAAGGAGGCAGAGGAATAACTGAACATCTGACACAGAGAGTGTCAGATGTTCAGTCAAATCTGGCCTTTATAGCAGGGTTATGATTCTGAAAGCTCTTGTTGAAAGAGAGACATAGGAAGTCGTGTTAGCAGTTTGCCACAAGCCGTGTAGGGGAAACAGCAAACATGTAGAAGAAGGTGTTCCTGTCAACTGAGACAACATGTTACCTTTTTGGCCTGCATTCAAAGAGCTATGTCTGGTGAAAAACTGCATCATCCTAAACGCGCCATCCCTTACAGTAACACATGGTCATGGCAGCTTCATGATATGAAACGTGTTAGGGGCTGCAAAAGATTTAATAGCGGGACATAAGTTCATCTTCTTGCAGATTCAAATCAAATCATCTGGAAACGTTAACAAGTCCAGAACTAACAGATTTTAGATTCGGAGCTATTTAGCAAAGACAAATGATCAGTGTGTAGATGTGCAAAGCAGGTAGAAACATACTTATAAAGATTTGGTGCAGTAACTGCACCAAAAGGTGGTTCCACAAAGTATAAACTGAGGGGATTAAATAAAAATAATACATGCTGGCAGTTTCATTTTTTTATTTTTTGTTCATTTAGAAAGGACATATAATCCAATTTCTTCTTATATGCTACTTTGCGTTGTTCTAATACATGCAACTATAACCACATTAGTTTCAGTTTAGGGTTTCACGGGTAACTTTAACTGTATCTTGCACATAACTATATTCATCAGATACCTTGCATGGGCATCAAGCTGATTGTGCTACTTTTTTGTTGTGTCTGTAATAAAACTCAGATGATGTTACTCATTCATGCCCTTTGCCTAAAAATATGTACTATAACCTCTATCAAATACAACAAAAACACAAAGGTCTAACATGCTGTTAAGAAACGACGTGCGTTGGTATTACATTTTAATGAATCAAGTGCTGACAAGCCCCTGCTGCATTTTTACACTTCTGGCAGCTCCTGATCTGCTGGCCTCTGAAACAGCTGGATTTTTCTCCCATCATCTGTTGTTTTGAGAGCTCTGCTGCAGCATGTGGGACTCTGGTTGTGCCTCAGGTATTCCAATTGGAAAATTGCAATTGACTCCATTTGCATAAGTGGTCTTAATAAATCAGGAGCTAAACTGGAGAAAGCAGAAGCCTTTAAGTGTTTAAGCAAGGTTTTAATTAATGCAACTTACAGTAAATAGACTGTATAAAACGCCGCATATGCTAATTTTTTTGTTTTCCTCACATCTAACCACAGCTTTAAGTGAGTGGTTGCAGCCCGCAACACCCAGATAAGGACACATATTAAGCCCTTTCAATCAGCCTTCTAAGACTTCGGCAAATTTAATGTAAGCTTTTCTTAGACAGCTAGAGCAGAATGAGGTAAAGTGGGTGTAGATTAGCCTGAATGTCATTGTGAATTCTGTTCTTATTTAGCTTGATGAAAAAAAAAATCACACAGTCCCCAATTCTGGGTTTGTGTGGGTGAGACTGGCAATTTAGCAATATCTAAATGTTTCCTCATGGAAGAGACGAGCTAGAGGAATCATGCACATACAAATAAATACATTATGCCCATTGTGCATTGCTCTTATGTTCAAGAGAATTTAAGCTTTCGCAAATGGGATACACGCAGTGGGCCATATTCATGGAGCCCAGCTGTATCACTATTATAGTACTGGAAATCTGTGTCACAGTAACTGAATCCGTTCATTTATCGCGGGTTGTTATTTCCCTTACAAAACCATACTAGCACTACCCGTTGGGTGCAGAAAATAACATGACAGCGATCTCACCTGTTGGCTTACTGGTTGGCTGTTTGAAGCTTGGGGTGTGGGCTTTTGTGGGTGCTGCTGTGTGTTTCTGAGACAGAGTTTGCACTGTAGAATCAAAGGCTAACACTGATGGAAGCAGGATTTAGCTCACAGCAGCTGGAAAAAGAAAAAACAACAAAAAAACACAAAACAATTCTGATAAAGCAGCTGCATGTACAGCTTAGAGTCAGCGGCGCTGTCAAGAACAAGATTATGCAGTCAGACCCACTTAACTGATATGAAAAATATTTCCCTTAGCGCACTGTTAGAAAAAATATAAATATTAGTCTGACATTAAAGAGAAAATTAAAATCATTGTGCTGTGTGTAATTTCTCAACTGGAAAATTAATGCCAGCACGAAAGCAACTGAGCCTTAAAGCTATAAAAAAAATATATATATAGTAAAATTGACTTAAGCGAAGCTGGATCTGAATGGAGGCCAGAAATATATACAGCCCAGGAACACATATGTCTTTGTCAGTACGCGCTAAGAACATGTTGGGTTTCAGGCAGACACTTCCTTGTCATTGCCAGCATTAATCAGGAAATTCGCCCGTGGCCAGGTTTGGCATTTAATGAAACAATTCTCTGTCTAAAAAGCTTCATGTACCCGACACAATATGTACAAGGAACCAATTACGCCTTAATGTGGAAAGTTGCGAAAGACACCAATTGTATGAACAGGGAAGCAAAACAGTTTGGGAGGTTTTCTAACATAGAGGAAAAAGTATCCGCTGTAATCGCTGCTGAATTATTCAGATGTGTCCCGCTAACAGTGTCATCAGAACCCCTGTCCCCATTAGAAATCTCACTCTCAGACAAAAGTTGATTTTTGTGAGTTATAAGGGTAATGAATATTCACTGATCGTGAATTTAAAGCCAGTGAGGTGTTTAGCTTTGCATAAAGCCTGTAAATGTTGGGATTTGACGTGACTGTTATTAAACTGAGAGAACATATGGACACATGTTAACTTTTCAGCCTTCTGGGATTTTCTACACTGGTGTTGGATGCTGAGCTGCTTGAAGGATTTTTGTTGGTGCTTTTCATTTTGGGACATTTGTTATGATGCATAACCATAGCAACCACTTGGTTTTGTACAACCGGTAACAGCTGATTAACATCTCAAAAGCTGAAATAATACTTCAACTACATCCTCAATCCCAGATGAGTTGCAAAGGAGACGTTGAGGATGCAGAGCAACGAGAGAGAAGGAGGAAATTTAAGCCATCTCTTCAATCAATTATCATGGGCAATGTGAGATCTATCGGAAACAAGTTGGATGAACTCCAGGCCTTAAGGACCAGCCAGAATATCGGGAATCCAGTATTATGTGTTTCAGGATTTCAGAATCATATCCCTGACTCAAGCATCTCTCTGCCAAGCTTTCTGACCATGCAAGCAGATAGAGATTTGAAGAAGAGCAGAAAGAGCAAAGGTGGTGGATAGGCGGTGCTGGTGGACAACAGATGTCATCCTGGAAATGTTACTGTGACGTATCATCTCTGCAGCTCAGATATTGAAGTGTTGGCACTGAGTTTTTGTCCATATTACTTACCCAGAGAGTGACGTCATCAACTCAGTTGTTGGTAAACTGCAGACACAAGATCCCAATGTGTTTGTGGCAATATGTGTTGATTTTAGTCATGCCTCACTCTCTGCTACATTTCCAAGTTTTTAACAGTCTGGCTCCTGTTTTACTAGAGAAAACAAAACTCTGGGTTTGTTTTATGCAAAAGTAAGGAACTCATACCTAAAGCAACTCCTCTTGGCAAATCAGATCAAAATCAGTTTTCTCCTCTCAGAACATAAGCCTCTTTTTCAGAGGCAGCCTGCAGTAAAGCGAACTGTGAGAAGTTGGTCACAGGAAGCTGAAGAAGCCCTTAAGGGTTGTTTTAAGGCAAGACACTGGGATGTTTTTTTCTCAACCAAATCCGAACATGATGATGCTCCCTTTGCCTCCCCCTTCCACTTTTCTGTCTCTAGACGTCAGGTGAAGAGGAAGCTGAAGAGACTGAACTGGAATAAGGCTGTAGGTCCAGATGGTGTCAGCCCCAGAGTCCTGAAGGTCTGGCCTGAGCAGCTCTCTGGGATTCTACAGCAATCCTTCAACCTTAGCCTGACCCAGAAGAGGGTTCCAGTGTTGTGAAAACCTCCTTCATAATTTTGGTAGTGTAGAAAACTCACCTGTCAGTTCTCAATGACTTTAGACCTGTTGCTCTGACATGCCAAATCATGAAGGTCCTAAAGAGACTCCCATTGGCCCACCTGAGTACACAAACAAGCAGCTTTCAGGACACCCTGCAGTTTTCTTATTGCCATAAATTTGGAGTTGAAGACACCATCACACACCTGCTTCAACAAACCCACTGTCATTTAGACAAGGCAGACAGCACTGCAATCATCATGTTCTTTGATTGCTCCAGTCCATTTAAAACAATTCAGCTTGACTTGCTTTGTCAGAAACTCCAGAAGATTTAGGTGGAGGACTCAACAATTGCCTGGATCAGAGACTATCTGACAAACAGACCACAGTCTGTGAGACTGAAGGATTGTGTGTCTAACTAGGCAGTCAGCAGCACAGGAGCACCACAGGGGACTGTACTCCCACCGTTCGTTTTCACTCTTTACACCTCAGACGTTCAATATAAGACAGAATCCTGTCATCTGTAGAAATATTCAGATGATTCTGCAGTCGTTGGGTGCATCAGAGATGGACAGGAAGCTAAGTACATAGACCTGGGGGACCTCTTCGTGATATGGTGTGAAAACAATCATCTCATTCTGAATGTAGATAAAACAAAGGAGACAGTTGTATATTTCAGGAGAAACAGTAAAAGTACCCACACTATTACCATCCTGGGAGAAGAAGTGGAGGTGGTGGTGGAGTATAAATACCTTGGCGTTCACATGTACAGCAAACTGGACTGGAGACGCAACTGTGAAATTGTCTACAAGAAGGGACAGAGCAGACTATACTTCCTGGGAAAGCATAGGTCCTTCAGGGTTTGCAGCAAGATACTGCAGATCTTCTATAAGTCTGTTGTGGAGGATGTGATCTCCTCTGTCATCATCTGTTGGGGTAGCAGCATCAGAGCAACTTACTTAAAGAAGCTCAACAAGCTCATAAAGAAGGCTGGCTTTGTTCTAAAGACTCTTCTAGAACCTCTGGAGATTACTTTACAAAGAAGGATTCTTAAAAAAATGAAGACCATTATGGACAACTCTGAGCATCTTCTTCATCAGACTGTCATGCAACAACAGACACTACGTTCACACTGCAGCCTGAAGTTACCCAATTCCGATTTTTTTGCCCATATGCGACCTGGATCTGATGTTTTCATGACAGTCTGAACAACACAAATTGGATTTTTTCAAATGCGGCCCAGGCCACTTGGATATGTGGTCCTAATTCCGATACGTATCTGATCTTTTCAAATGCGACCTGTTTCTGTACGGCCAGGTCGCATTTATCCGACTTGTATGTCACTGATACTTGACAAACGTCACTATTCTGCGTCCTGCTATGTAGAAGCGGGAAGAAAAACGACACCCATGGCGGACTACAATGAGGAGAGCAGTCAATGGAGAGAAAGCTCCGGTTAGAAAAGAAATTAAAGATCGCAAAATGCGCGCCAGCATTATAATCCATGTTTACTTCCGCAAACACTGAGCACGCTTGCTACGTGTGACGTCATCGCGTCCTCAACTGCACATGCGGGACACTTAAGTTGAACGCATTCAGTTCACACAGGAGATCACATGTAAGTCGCATATATTTGGAAATGTGAACGACAACGCAAAAAAATCTGATTTCACAAAAAAATCAGAATTGTGTGAACGTAGTCAGTGTCTTCATTCGGAGGCTTCTCCAGATCTGGTGTAAGACAGACCGGTACAGGAGATCCTTTCTGCCTGCAGCCATCAGCATCTACAACAACTTGTTGAAGAAACCCCTATAACATGAGTTCCACCAGCATTTAATTTCCCTTTGGGCTCTTTCAGAGTCAAACAGAAATTGAATAAAAAAAAAAAAAAGTTTGAGTGACAAACATTTATACCCTTTACTGTTGTCAAATCTTGGTATTGTGTATGTGATATCACACACAGAGAGCATGGATAGGTTGCAATGTGGAAAACATTTACTAATGACCCCCTCTTAAGAAAACTTGGCCAGTTGTTCAGGATTTTAAAGTTTGTTGATATGTGGAGAATACTTTGGCAAACCTTTACTCATGGGAAACTCTTATGCTTTAGAAAGTATAAAATTGTTTATCAGAACACTCCTTTGATAACAATCTCTGCTGTTTTTCTCACATGACATAACCCCATCGTGGATAGATATGTATGTATGACAATTGACAAACTACCAATTTACTGAGAATGAATATCAAAAACTTAGTTTAGTTTCTAAATTGATTAAGGATAAAGTCATAACTTATAACTGGGTTGAGTGCATGTAATCTTTAACAGCATACCGATATAAGTGTAGTACATAGTACTCCGTATGTAAATACTATCTATTAAACAGTGAATACATAAATACAAAACTATATGAAATGGGTACAATATTAATCATGATTAAACATGAATAAATTAGCATCAGAATACATTTTCAGTCTTCATATCATGACCGTTGGGTCGGAAAAACTCGTCGGCTGATCTTGACAGAAAAAATTACCCCACAGCCCCCTTCCCAGTGTTGGCTACCACATTTTCTTAACACAGCAAGCATGCCCTAAGAGGCTAAGGTTTTAGCAGTAGCACATTGTTGATGCACTATAAATGACTGCACTACTGTAAAAACAATACTGCACTTGAGAGTAAATGAAATTCATCTCAACGAATGTTTAGAAAAGACTATGAATTCCTAAAACTGTAACCATAAATGACAACAACAAAAATATGCCTATAACATAATGTAAAAGGTTAAGTGAAACCAAGTAAGTAAAATTGTAGACATATAGACTCTGTACATTGTTGTGTAACTGTTTAGTTACACGACAATGCCGGATGTTTCCTCTGACATTTGCACCGTTTGAAAACGGGTTCCAGATTGTAATGATTCGAAAATGTCCCGGTTTTCATTGTGATGTAAGCACGAAAAACTGAACTTTTCTTACAGGGAATCCCTGGCTCACGTGCAGTATGTCAGAGATCAGTGGAAATTAATGCACACAGACACAACATTACGGTTGCCTACAATCTTAAAGACCACAGAAGAAGGAAAAAAAAAATGGAAATAGTGGAGTACTGTTTGACTGTTGACTCTTCTGAATTTAACCACGGCTAGGCATGGCTACAATTCAGTCAACTTAAGCAACAGTTGAACATTGTCATCTGTCCATAGGAAAACTTTATTCTCTGCCATCTTGAATGTTTATTAGTTGTAGTAGCTTTTAGGGAGTACGCATGATGATTTTTAAAGAACATCACCTCTAATGGCACTGCATGGGAATTACACTATTTTCAAGTTTCTACTGTTACTGTGTAAATAGAGATTTTAATTAGCACATTGTCATGTAAA
Source organism: Fundulus diaphanus (assembly GCA_037039145.1). Classification (NCBI taxonomy): domain Eukaryota; kingdom Metazoa; phylum Chordata; class Actinopteri; order Cyprinodontiformes; family Fundulidae; genus Fundulus; species Fundulus diaphanus. The sequence continues at coordinate 27,034,649 of CM073138.1, forward strand.
CATGTTAACAGAAATGTACGCAAAGTCCGGTTTTCCATGGACCGTTGTATAAACAGGGCTATAGTGTAATGATATAAATGTAAGGCAAAACCAGAGTCCAGTTGAGTTTGTCTAGAAACACATGGTCCAAATATTACGAGATTATGTCATGTTCAGCAGGACGACCTCTCAAGTTAGCCCTGAGTGACTAAGCCAGCTGTTAGCATACTTCTTGATAGCGACTGAAAACAACAGTTTTTTATGCCATCATGATGTGAAGGCAACAGGATAAATCCAGATGTAAGCAGTGTTTCAAAATGAAAAGAGCTTGTTGAGACAGTCAGACTGGTGAATGTGTTACAATCAGCCACTGGTTAGCATGGTTAGCATGGTTAGCATCGTTAGCGTGCTTAGTGTTACCTGTTGTTTAGCATCGTTAGCGGTAAGTTAGTCTTGCATCATGTCCTCCCATTTCACATTTAAGCATACTTTGTGTCGATCTGTCACATAAAATCACAATAAAATACTGTGAAATTTGTCTTGAGGTAAAGTCTAGCAAATCTCTGTGAAGTTAACCATCGAGATGGTCAGGCTGTATAGTGAAGCAATTGTTCTCAGTGCGTGTGTCGTCACAGGGACATTGCTTTTCTACCATTGTCTAAAAACATGCACATTAAGTCAGCTGGTACATAAATTATCCTTGGATAAGAGTATCCAAGAGAGAGACTTATATCCGTTACCAATCTGTTAGCATGTACCACACCCCATGACTGTACAGAATTAGGCTGGTACAGAAAATGAATGGAAGGTAGCTGAGAAGGCAGTTGATGTTACATTTAGACACCTAAACTTATTTTTTCATTATGGACTTTTTAAATCCATAAAAAGTCAATACTAATAGCAATTTCTACCATCTTTTATTTGGTTGCACATCCTCTGTATCCAATTTCAACAGCACAATAAAGGCAGCTGAAAACAAGTTAGATCGTCTTGTAACATGAACCAGTCTTCTTCATTTTAAAGTGCGCAGCACAGCATAAAACTCAACCACCATAGGTGTTTTTAAACCTAAATAGTGTAGCTCAGCAAAAAGCCATTGCCATTATAGGTTTTTATGAGCTCGGAAGTTTGACCACACTATTTGTGTGCATTTTCTATTTCCGGAGACAAGATGCGTCTCCGTCTCAGTAGCTGTATGATTCAGCAATTCGGATTTCACATTACATGCCAATAAAGCCTTTTTAACTTCAGTGATGGCGTTTTTTTTCTCTTGTTAAATAAAGACAGAATTTTCTAACCACTGAGATAAGAGTAATTTACTGTTAATAACCATTGGTATTTAATTATGTGTTGGGGTTGGCAGGACATAATTAGTGTAAGACTAATTATCATAGTATTATTTTAGTATTAACATGACTTAATATCTGCATGGTAGTCCCCTGCACACATTTATTTGCCTGTTTTTAAAGGCAGGAACTGTGAGAACGAGCGTATTTCTTTATGTCATTACAATGCTCAACAGTTAGCAGCCTTTTCCAATCCCAAATATCCAAACTGATGTGAAACTCTGCAGCATTAAAAGTCTGTATTTGTTTTCCCACGGAATAAAAGATCAGAGGCTTCTTTCCAGACACTGCTTGTTGCAGGGATGTTTAGCGATCACACAGAGGCAGAGATGCCTGTTTCTCTACCAACAGCGGCCTCAATGGACCAGAAACTTTCACTCTTTGCTATTACATCCAATCGTGCTCTGTCTACAAGAAACGACAAACAGCTGTACAGAACAAGTTCATGACATTCCTCTTGGGGGTGTTGGTGAAGTCGCTCGGGGGAATATGCAAACGTAAATGTCTGTGTTGGAGGCAAAGGAAGCATGAATACATCATGAGAGTTCTTAACAACACCATGGAGAAAATTCCCTGAAAATTTTTAAACATCACAAACTCATAAAATCGAACAGTATGGGTGCAGGTCTTCAAAGAGTACTATTATCTCATCCGGAGATATTTTCACTTCATGGACAGTCATGAGATAAAATGAAAATAAATGAACTATAGGATATCTTGAGCAATGTCCTTTGGACAGATACAGAGCTGTGAAAAAGTATTTGCTCCTACATGTTTTAGATCATCAAACAAATGTTAATATCAGAAAAAATAACATAAGTGAATACAAACCATAGTTTTCCAATTATAATTTTTTTTATTATTAGGGAAAAATATCTGTCCAAACCAATTTGGCCCAATGTGAATTGCCCCCTAAGTCTAATAAGTGGCTGTTCCTCCCTTAGCAGCAGCAACTGTCATTAAGGGTTTGCAATACCTACCAATTAGTCTTTCACATCTCTGTGGACAAAGTCTGGCCCTCTCTTCTTTGCTGAGTGTTTTTAATTCAGCCCCAGAGGAGAGATTACAAGCATGAGCCGCCTGTGTTAGGGCATGCCTCAGCATCTCAACCAGCATTGAGTCCAAACTTTGACTAGGCCATTCCTAAAACCTTAATTTGTTTAGGTGTTCAGAATTACTGGTGTGCCTCAGATTATCGTCCTCCTGCAAACATAAGATTAAAGTCACAAAGTGATAATAAAACATTTCAGTTTGTGATTTTTTTGGTAACCAGACTAATACTGCCATCCATTAAGAGAAATAATCTATGATCTCAATAAACAGCCATAGACTATCGCACTAGCACTGCCATATTTGACTATCAGTATGATACACTGAGTAAATGCGGCCACATACTCAGGCGTACTTTGCGTACTTTCTTGGATATTTTACCCTTCATAGTCGAGCGCACCAATTGCATACATTTCTTGTGACAATTCCTACATCTCTCACACTTACCAGTGAGAGGAAACGGGGGAATAGTAGCATGTTTGATTAGCTAGTTGAGTGCCTAGAGCCATTTCTTCTCCAGCAGGCATCCACCGCACATCTGTCTAAGAGGGGCTATGACGCTGCTCATCTTCACGACTGCCTGCTTGGAGCAGGTCAGTGTATCAAGCTTGGTGTCACTTTTAAAACACTTTGATGTGAAGACTTCTTCCTGCTGAGCAGTTTATAGTGTAACTTTACGTATGTGTACGCGGTTGTAAAAATAGAGCTCTGCGTGATCTGTCCGGTGACTCCCACATTCCCAAGAATGTGGGAGTCACCCCCGTACATCCGCCAATCTCATATTTGAAAAATGTGCTGAGAGAAGGCGGTGCCCAGTGGACCAGGAAACGTGTGGGCAGTGAGGGCTTGGCGGGTCTGTAATACTAAAAAAAATAAAAAAAATACTCAATAAACTAAATGAATGCTAAGATAATAATACACTATCCTGATATTCAATAAAAATATCACAGAGGTTCGCTATTCAAACTATAAGTCGAGGTGTACAAAACGGAGTCGCTTTTATACCCCACAGCGGCAGAGCTACCAACATCAGTTAATCCGGGTGACGTCACAAAAACCTTTGAGCCAATAGCAATATTGATTGGAAATTCAATTCAAGACACTTTTTAAACCTTAGGAAAGCATCACGCAGATGATTTTGGACACAAAAGCAAGATTTCAACAAATGTGCAGTAAATAGTCAAATTAATGACTTGGATTTGCAGACACCGATGTACAGTTTATTAGCAAAAAAAGCTACATTTTAAGTTTACGCCTTCCAAAAAGTTCCTTTTGTTTGTCAGTCCAAGTACCTTTTCCCCTAATTCTTGAATCATCTTATTGGGTTTTTAGCCCATGATGAGTTTGATACCAATTTTTACTGTTGTTTTCTTGCTGTACAATCATCAACACTGACTTAACCCAGGAAACTGAGCCTCTTGGTGTGATTCTTGGCTCTTTTTTGATGTCCTGGAAGAGTTCTCGATGCACTCTTGGGATAATTTTGGTAGGCTGTTTACTCCTGCGAACATTCAACACTGTTCCGTGTTGCATTCATTTGGGGAGAATAGTGTGTGAATAGTCCCACAGCCTTAAAAATGCCATGCTCAGTCATTGGTGGCCTAGTGGTTAGAGCAGTGCGCTTGCGCTCTGAGAAGGTTGCAAGTACCCGGTTCGATCCCCACTGCCTGCACTCTTGGGTCCCTGAGCAAGACCCTTAACCCCTGATTGCTCCCCAGGCGCCGCACAGTGGCAGCCCACTGCTCCCCAAGGGGATGGGTTAAATGCAGAAGTGAATTTCTCCATTGTGAGATCAATAAAGTTCATTATTATTATTTTTATTATTATTTTCAGATGCCCCCCAGTAGGACGGTGTCACAGCCAAACAGAATGGCAGGGAAAATTTGGCTAATATGAAGAGAAAAAACAGACAGGGAACCATAAATGAATCCAGAAATAACAGCAAATTAAGCAAAATTGGAGAGCAGCAGGAGAATGTAGCAGAGTAATGAAGGGGTGGATGTTATGCCTCCAGTCGCCTATTACAGTGGCTGAGAGGTGCAAACGCACTGCAAATAAATGTGCTGCAAACACAAAAAGTACTCCAAACATAAAACTGAGGCTAACACACAAAACAAATGCAATGGGAAAATGCAGCCAAAGAGAAACACTGCAAACACAGAAATTAGAAATGTGCAAAGATGTTGCAAACACAAATGATACTGTCACACAAAACTCATACAAAGGCAAAATGCTGCAAGTAGCATAAACACTGCAAGTTAAGAAAAGCTGCAAATTAGCTCCTCATAATGTGAAGTGCTCCAGACCACTAGGGTGAGTAGACCACCAACCAAGTCATATGGATTTACAAACCTGCAGTGACTGACACATCAGAAATTCAAAGGTCTCAAGCACCCTAATACTAAGGATGTATATATGCCACTGTTCTATAATATTGTAAAACATTAAGTGTTTAAAAAGACACGAAGGAAAACGTACATTTTCTTTCTTCTATCCAAGTTTACTAAGGCTGCCGGGTCTGGTCCATATGACTTGGTTGGTGGTTTGCAGTGCATTTATGTATTTGGAGTGCATTTGCACCTCTTGTCCACTGTAGCCTATGCCTATAGTAGCTTAACTACAGAGATACTGTAGCTCAACATAACCTAAGCCAGAGCTTTATAAGTCTTAAAAAGCTTTATCTAGTCTTAAAAGTGGACTGTATCTGCCTAACGGACTGAAACTGGGAGCTGGTTCCACAGGAGAGGAGCCTGATAACTAAAAGATCTACCTCCCATTCTATCTCGGTATTCTTGAGCCAAATATCAGGCTATCTGTATGACAGTTGAAACGTGGCTGAAATTGGGTCATGAAACACGTAAATGATCCCAAACACCGCAGCATATCTACAAGAGGATGGCAGAAATAGAAAAAAAAACATGTGTATACCATGGCTCAGTCAAAGTCTAACGTGACTTTCCCTGGGCTGTGCATGAATGGACAGGTCAAGAAGAATGGACCAAGATGTCCTCAACAATGATGCAAAGGCCGATAAGGCTGCACAAAATATGGGTATTTTAAAGTATGGCCGCTAAAGATGTTCTACAAGTGACTGATAATGACAGTTATTGAAACCTGATTTTTCCTATGGTTGTATATCAACTACAGAATGAACATGTGTCACAAAGACAGTTCTTCCAACATTTCTGATTGTTTGTCAATTTTGCTCTCTTCAGGTTCAATCTGGGACTTATTATTCATAAAACAATGGAAGACATTCATCAGAACGGGGAAGGCTTGGCAAGCTAAAGCTAAGGGGGCGTCTAATCACCAGAGACTTCAGTAAAATCCTTCTGCCAGAATCTCTGAAACATACTTCATATCAACTTGATTTCTTGGAGCAACTAACAGCAAACCTACCGACTGATGAAATATCGCTGTTTAAGCAAAGAGCTCAATTAGAAGCCATTCAGTGAACTTTCTGAATTTCTCCACTGGTGGGCATCTTTATAGCTCTCTAATAAATCTTGGACAATTATGGTGTGATCTTTGATCTTCATGTTAACGAGGAAGCCTGTAACAGCAAATAAATGGAAGGATTTAATGTAACTGTCGTTAAAAAGAAATTAGAGATCATACAGACGAATAATAACTTTTCAGCCTTCCTGGATTTTCTTCTGACAAAAATAGAAAATCAGAAAAGAGGGTTATCCTTGATAACTGATTGAGACACAGACATTTATACCCTTCAGCGACGTCACATTTTGGTATCGAGTATGAGTATATGCACCGAAAGTATGGATAGAGAACCAGGACTATTATTATATCTCCATGCGGGAAACATTTGGTAATAACCCGCACTCAAGTAACCTTGCCTGCAAGCTAAATTCTTGAGGTATTTGTGCTTTCACAAACACACAAAAATCCATCGTTTACCACGTTGGCTTCAACCGTTTGTGTCCGAACCAAAAACTGTTTGGGCCAGTCACGTTGCAGTATTGAGGTTTAAGGCAGGACAACAAAAGCAAGAGCGGCTGAGGCCACAGCCGATCACATCTGTTTTGTAAGAATCCAGGATTTCATCTTTGAAAGAACAGCAAGGAGTGCCTTGACTAGCTTACCTTCTCGTGGTTTCTCCTAACTCCCGTTGCTTATGTTTTAATTTGATACAGTGATTGGCTAAAACCAACCTTTGGTAGGCGGGTACTAGGTGTCGTTTCGCCCAATCAGCTCGGAGAGTTCTGCTGAATGTCCCTCCTTTCCCCAAGTGGATTTAATGGGAGCAGGATCAGATTGATAATGTGCAGAACAGAAAGTGCTACACATTATCAATCTGGCTGGCCAGGTTAGTTCTCAAGTGAACTTGGCTTTTTGTTCAGGATCCAGATTTTATTTGATATAAGGAGAATATTTGGAAAACCAACAAACCAAAAGTCAGAACCCTGCTTTAAAAACCATCTCTGCAGTATTTTGTACCATGATATCCCCCTTTAGGACAGGTATTTAGCACCCAGAGAAATTCACAAACTAAATACTAATTTACTGAGAGTGTTTATCGAAAGAATAATCCAGAACCTGAGTTTAAAAATTAATGATAAAGTCATAACTGGATTGAGTATATGTAACCCATAACAAAATAATACAATATGTGTAGTGCATTGCATTTCCATGACATTTCTAAGAAGTATCAAATCACAGGCCTCTATTTTAACAAAAGCAAAAGTCTGATATACTAGTAACAACTGCCGGGGGTAAGTGAAGGTCTATAATTTCTTATCACAGTCGTGCCATGATTGACAAGTTGACAGCAAATCCCACGGTTGGTGACCAGGCTTGTAAACTGTAAACACTCTTGGTTACGTTGGACAGATGCCTCAACAGCAGAAGTTTGACAGAGTTCCAGGGATCTGAATGAAAGGATGCAATAAAATGCCTCAAGAATTTCAGACAGATGTAAGATCATCATCATGGAAGTTATGGAGCTGAAAGAAAAACCAAGCCTACAATTTGGTGACATAGTTCCATGTCATTTGGCTCATTCACGCTAAATTTATTCCTAGATGTTTTGCAAGAATGCAGAAATCGGAGGGGGGGGGGGCGAGTTCTTTTTTTCCAGGGGAATTTAGCAGAAGTTTAGAAACTGATTTGGAACTACAGATCTGTGTTGTTTCCAGTCACCCATCAGTTTTAGCTATCATTGTAAAAGCCCAAAGTGGGCTGACGCCAATGAAGGGGAAAAAAAGCATCCGGCCTTTGAGCGTGAGGCAACGGGGAAGGAGCGGCTCCCTCAACAGCAATGCTGAATCATCTCTTTAAAAAAAAAAATCTTCCATCTATCTCCGCAAGCCAGGGAGATGGCCTAACCAAATTAACATGACAACATTTGTGCAAGCTCCTTGGAAGTGTGACAGAGAGAATATCTGCTTTCATTGCCAGTGTCGCTGCTAAAGACACGGAACAGATCAGTCCTGCAGACAATACAACATGATGTGATTCCCTTTGTGCATAATCTGCTTTAGCTTTTTCAAAGTGTTTCAAAGTGAATATACGAGTTTGTTTTAGGATCCACAGTCAATAGCTGGGAGGCAGAAAATGGATTTGTGAGCATACCTATTGGATTATGGCACAGGGGAGACTTGGATCAGATCCTACCTATTGTTAAAGACGCGGCGCTGGGATACTCTTGCATGTCCGTCTGCCTGGGAGTTTTATGACAAAGCACTTAATGTAAACCCTAGGTTTTCTTTATAGCCATCTAAAATTCCTCCATAAGCCACCGGTCCATAGTGTGGATCTGTTTCGAAAGCATTTGTTGTTGGTTTAAATTAAAACTGTGCTCAGCTATTAAAAAAATGGAAATGAGTAATAAAAATTTCCCATATTACTTAATGACAGTATTTTTATTTATTTATGCTACTCATCATGTGTAGTTTTTGCATTAATTTAGAAGTTTGCTCTACATTGGAAGGCTAGAGTTGGAAGAAAAACAAGGGTACACAGTTATTAACATTTTCTTTAATGATAAAAACCTGAAAAGTTCAGTGTGCATTTGTATTCACTCACGTTACTTTGATAACATACATTGACACCAACTGCCTTTAGAAGTCCACCTATATGTAGCTTAATTTCAAGATAGATAACTGGTTTGTAAAGCCCTTGGAGGTTAGCTAAATAACACTGGTGAATGCACAGCATTATGGAAACAAAGGAACACACCAATGTGAAGTCTAAAGGGGACATTTCACACAAAATCCCCTTTTTTAGCCCTTAAATACATATTGTTGTGTAGTTGGAGTCTCTAGGGTTGCAGAAAAGTTGAATGTAGCATGTCCAGGTGCTGCGTAGATATCTTTATATTCTTTTTGGGCCATATTTTAAAGCCATTCAGTCTTCTATGACATTTTTTTGCTTAACAAGGTCATGGACTTCTGGCTATTAATCTTGCGAATCCTCCATTTTTATTTGTCGGAGCGATTTTGTAATCCAAGCAGAAGGATGCTGAAGCTACAAGGGGATAAGTCAAAATGTTCGGATGTTCATCAAACCGTCCCCCAGCATGCAACAAAAATGGTCAAATGGGGTGGAGGGGAATGCTCTGCGACCTAGAGGGGGGCGGGGTGTTAAGTGGCTCCTTTAGATTTAAAGAGACAGCACCAAAACAAGGTGCCCTCAGACACACCACAGAACAGGGATAAAAAGGGGGAATCTGGGGGTAAATTAACGAGGAATTCAGACCAAAGCAAAACAACATCTCAAGATCTGAACATCTCATGGAGCACTGTTCATTTTATCTTTCAAAAGGATGTGTCTTTTGGGCACATCATTTTGAAATGATGTGCCCGAAACTGAAAAAAGTATGCCACAACTGCAACCGTTGCACCCTGACAAGGAGAACGTTTAGAGATGAAGCTAAAAAGAAGCTCAGGGTAATTCTGGTGTAACTGGAGAGTTCTACAAGTGGAAGAATTTGATGGATGGACTGCTAATAGAGATCGATTCTACAAATGTTGTGTTTAGGAAGAGTGGCAAAAAAGAAAACACTTGTTGAAAGAAAGCCATTAGAAGTCCTGTTTGCAGTTTGCCTGAAGCCATGTAGGGGACGCAGCAAACACGTGTCCCCTATATGGTCAGATGAGACCAACGTTTAACTATTTGTGGACGACAACGCCACAAACACACATCCCTTAGGTGAAACATAGTGGTGTCAATATCACAACGTGGGGATGTTTTTAAGATAGAATAGAAAGAAACACTTTTATTGTGCCGCAATGGCAAAATCCAGGCAGGGTCATGAGTACACATCAGACATGTTGGGAGGATGAATGAAGTTAATCAAAGAGCAATCCTGGAAGAAAACGTAAAAAAGCAAAAGTTTAAAACTGGGCAAGAGGTTTTCCTTCATGCAGGACAATAAACCCGGTCCTACCGCCAGCACTGCCAGCACTGCTGCAGTTTTTTCCGATACCGATACCTGGGTTGAGCTTATGGGTTGATGCCATGTGAGTGAAGGCATCAGGCTAGACATAAACATTGTTCAAAAAAGGTTCTGCATTTTCTTTAGCATGGTGCTTTTGGAGGTGCTTATTTAAGGTTGTGGGGTTGAATTTATGAGCTTTATCATCACCCCTCGCAATTTTCACATTGCAGATACTGCATGTTGCAGTCGGACTTGTTGGCGTATCAAGTCTGAAATCTTTCCAAATAGCAGACTTGGCTTGATATGGCGCTTGCTCCATGTTGCTCTGTGTTTGCTCATCACTAGCTGCTCTGCGTGGTGACGTAACCAGCATTGCAAACATAGAATTGAAGGGACTAGATCGTTGGAATGGTATTGCTGTGTATGATTTTAATAAAAAAGAAATGACTGGATCGGAATGCTGGATTGGCATCAATCATCCGATATCTGATCCAGCTAATTAGTCAATATCAGAGCTGATATCTGATCCGGGTATCGGATCGGTGCATCTCTAGAATAATTAGGATCAAAGCATATTCAAGTGTTTGAATTACCCAGTCAAAGTCCAGAATTCAATCCACATAGTATGCATCAAGACATGTTGACAGATATTCCCTATGCAACTTGATTAAGTTTGAGCTATTTCACAAAGAAGAATAGGCAAAAAATAGCTATGTTCATCTATGCAAAGCTGGCACATATCCCAATAAAACTTGCAGCAGTAATCGGAGTGAAATATGGTTCTACAAAGCATTCATTAATGAGGGATGAATACAAAAGCATGGGACACTTATCAGATTTTATTTGTAAAATAATTTTAAAAAGACATGCATCATTTTGCAGCCCATTCACAACTGTCTGTGCTGTTTGTGTTGGTCTATTTTTACCAAATCACAATAAAATACTCTGACCTTTGTGGTTTTAATGTGGAACAAATGTAGAAAAATTCAAGGGGTTTACATACTTTTACAAAGCCCTGTTAAAACTAATTTAGTAAACACCATTCTTCCTTTGTGTCATCTTATAAAGTGAGTGCTTACATAAGGATATATTTTCTAAATTACTAATACAAATTTCAAAGGCTGCTGCAAAATTATATATGTTTGTGTACATTAACCTGAATGATCCGTGAATTCACATTGCATGGCATGTGAGTAACTTTTTCACTATTGCACAATGACAGTGTGCTGTGGTGGGATGTGTTTCTCCAGGTGGACCTGCAACAAAACCCATGGGAGTGCAACTGTGAAGCAGCTCCACTGAAGCGTTGGCTTGAGGGGCTCAGCACGGTGATTTTTATGGGAGAGGCGGTCTGTCACTCGCCCGAAAAGACCAAAGGTGTGGACCTGCGCTCCCTCTCCATGGAGCTGCTCTGTCCTGAGCTGGAGCCCCAGGAGGACCGCGTGCAGGAAGAGCAGACGGCAAACTCCACAGAAGCAGGAGGAGGTGTATCGGTCGGCTACCCCAGTCCTGGGCTGGGACCCCTCAGCCCTCCGTGGATCGATTCAATCCCTCTGTCGGTGTTGGTGCTCAGCCTGCTGGTGCTGTTTGTCTCTGCTTTCTTTGCAGTGGCGGCACTAATCGCCTACGCCCTGAGGATTAGGGAAAAGCTGCCGTTTCGTCGCCAGGGAGAGGTAGACTTGGCTGGCATCCAGATGGAGTGCGGGATCTTCACTGAGCAGACGCATCACCATCACCACCTTCACCACGGCCTCCCAGAAAAGCCCCCTTTGCCACTGCCTGAACACAACCACGTCTATGACACGATCTTGCCCCGAGAGGCTACCGCTAAAGGAGCTGACCCCACTGCGGCCTCGCACATGTGTAGCAACCCGATGTTCAAAGACCAACAGGACACGCAGGTGAACCAGCAACTGCAGCAGCAGCAGACGTTTGCATCTTCAAACGAGTGCAAGGGAGGATACTGCCCTACGCCAGAGAAGGAGAAGGAGTGGGCTCTGGAGGTGTCGTCATCCCCCATCAACACCATCACAGGAGCAATGGGAGCGCTCGCCGGCCTCCACGGAAACGGCATCCTTTGTCCCACGGTCATCGACAGCCAGGGCCCCACTCCTAAGGTGGAGCTTGTGGACTGTCTCTTCCGGCTCCCAACTCCCGAGTTCAGGGATCTGCCTGACAGGTACGGGAGGCCCCCGCCCCGCTACCCCCACACCCATGACTCAAAACAGGATGTGAGACCTGACCAAATGCTTGTGGTCACCACTCCCAGCTCCTCAGCGGGAGGTGGCCACGACAGCCTGAGTGAGCAGGGAGATGGAGAGCAGAGACCCAGACTGAGGACCAAGCCAGACTACATGGAAGTTCTGGACCGGTCTTATCAGTTCTAACACTCCTCCTCTCTCTAATCCCTCTCCCTCTCCTCCCTGCTATCCCTTTTCTCTTGTCTCCCATCATCTCTCTCTTTGCTGATGACTCACCCAGTAACATTGACTCCTGTACAGAGGTATGTTTTCAGAGGAGCCTGAGGAAGAGTGGGACTACACTACACACCACATTTATTCCTGGACCTGAGGTCAGTTTTTGTATTTTTTTCCCCCAACTACTGGCACATAGGTTGGTATTTGGCAAGGATTAGTTGAACCAGGATCTCTGCCTGGGGGCCAAGCTTCAGCTGCAGATACCACAGCATTTTATTTTTTCCTCCACAGTCCTACGTTAGAAAAAAGGCTCAGTTTTACCACCAAAATGCCACAATTAGCAGGATGCAGCACGGCTGTAGGCGTTAACGTTCATATTATCGCTCTCAAAGGACCTGCGTGGAGGTAAAAAAAAAGAAAAAAACAGCTCTTAACAACATCAAACACAAGAGTCATGAACCACGACGGCCCGAAGGCGTGGAGCGAGCTCGGCGTGCACGTTGAGATAGAGAAACGACCAAGACAACCCAGGAAAGGGAAATAACTGAAAATAGCCAAGTGCCTTAGCAATGAACAGCCAGCAGTATGGTCAATGCTTATTTTTCTATAAATACAGATCTATTTATCTAAACAAAGAGGTTTGACTACCAATGGACAGGATGCTGATGGACAACTGAGACTAACCTGAAGAGTAATTGCATTCCCTGGATGAGCCAAAAATAATAACCTATTGAGTCAATATTGGAGTTGTTTGTATGCAGTTCTGTTCATTTTCTTCATCTCATCCAGTTAAACTTAGTTTGCTTATCTGGAAACCTTTTACACGGCTATGATGGAGACTAATTCAGGATTGTCTGTTGCAGTGAGATTCTGGATTTGGAAGTTCTTATTATTGTTATTATCGTCTTAATGGAAAACAAACCCAACAAAGGCAGAACCACTGAAGGACACCGAGCCAATGGATATATCTTGGATTTCTTTACCTGTCAGACTTAACGGGGCCACAAGGACCTCTGCTTCATGTTTTATTTCATCCAACAAAGGCACAGAGGTTAATGTATTGCTTTCTTTTCTTTAAAGTATTTCTCAGAGGAAAAATTGAATGACAACAAAGACAAAGGACAAAAAAAGCGGGTGCAGAGGCATTTTCTCTCTTTTTTTTTTTTTTTTTTTTGCTGTTGTTCAAAAAAAAGACACTTCTATCAACTACTGGTTAATATCTTTTATGGAGATACTTTTTATGCTTTCATCTCCAAACAATAGTAGAGGCAGTTGTGAATATATTTATTCTTAGTTTTTGCGTGTTGAAGCTCTCCTCTGTAAGGGATCATGTTATATTAATGTATAGGATGATTCTGCATCTGGTTCAGCCTTCTTACCGCCGACCCACGAAGTACAATAAAGGGTGCTACATTTAAAAAAGACTTTCCCTGGCAACTATTGTATGACAGATTCACACACACTTACAACCTGACCCACATAATATGCACTCTCACTCTCTCCAGCTTTATTGCCTTAAAGGGATAGTTTTTTGGTAGATAATTCTTACTTTCTTCATTTAGTTGTAAATCGAGGATTGGGGTAGGCTGAGTAGGAGTTTCTGTTGGTTTTGTTGCTAACTACTAATTGCAGTACGAGCCAGTAATATACTTTTCTGAATTGCATGTATTCAAACGCTGATGATATGGGTGCCTCTGGTTTAAGAAGATACAGTCCATAAGAAGTGCTGACAATAGTTTATGTCAGCAACTTTCACCATGCGTCCTATGTGTGGGAGTCATACTGAACACTGATCTCTGGGCTGCTTGGTGAAATCCTGTTTAGCAAAATTCCAACATAAGGGGTCGTTTTTTTTTCTATTTCAGACAAGGAACTTGAAAAATCTGACTTACAGTACCAGTAGATAAATCCATACATCCGGATTAGTTGGTCCTGGGTGCTGAAGCTAACGGCTAGTAGAGCCGAGATCAAAGTGGAGTTGTACCGTCTTTAAAGAACTCCAGCCTCAAAAGCACTTAGGGTGAACGCTAATTTATACAGTCATCACAGCAGCTGATGATTATTTAGAAGAGAAAATGAAAATGTAAATCATTTTGGGTCAAGCTAACGCATTCATAGAAAAATTTGTTGGTGTAAAACTACATAAAATAGTATTCACTCAGACCTCTATAATACATTTTAATTACTAGATTTTTGAGCAATAGTGCATTACGTGTCCCGTTTTCAGCATTTGTTTCTCACAGGAGGATCATTGATGGCGCACCGCCTCCAACCTTCATTTCCTGTGTAACTAACTGATGTAATTCTAAAACAAATATCGTCATCATCTATGTAAATGAAGACCTGATGCACGTGATGACGCTTAAAAGACATAGAAGTTGTTTAAAGTCAGTAAAAGTAGGTATGCTAGCTAAATCTAGCTATTTAGCAGAAAGCATTGCATCACAAAGCAAGTAACACAGGAATTCATTCGTTACCAAGATCCTGTGTGTTAGATAAAGATTAAAACATAAGCCATGATGGTTTTAAAGCCAAAATGCTGGGGTATTTTTTGTCACTCAGTTTACTTAAAAATCTGCAAGAAGCTGTGATCAAAATCTGAGAAAAAGATGTTTCTAAGTATTCCCAAGGACTGTTTAAACGAACAATCTTTGAGAATTGTTCTCCTGTTGTAGTCATTAGATAAAAAATCTCAGGTAATTGTAATGCAATACTCCTTTTATTCAGCCAAAGGGACAGGGAGGGCACAGCAAAAATATATTTTCACAATTACAGACATCAGGAAAACAAAAGAAATTGCAATCTGCTTGTATTCTTTTTCAATGGTTGTAAACATTGTGGTTACATTCAGAAAACCGAGATAAAAACATTTACTATTTTGGATGGAAGTGGGCTAAATAACCATTTGTCCACATATCCGGGATTTGATTTTTGGAGTACCGGCGCTTACACATTAACTAACAGATTGTGTGGCTGATTCAGAAAATATTTTATTTATATCAATAGAAATTCTTCAAACTGTTTTTGAGGAGACAAATCAACCTCAAACCAAGCGACTAAACAACAAGCAGCTGGCGACTTCGCTTTGGTCTTGAACTAGATGCTAGCTTTTGCCTCCAGGACTACCTTCCCTGGATTTATGCTAAATGAAGAAGCCAAGAGAGTGATCGTCTGCTTATAACATCTTAAAGATCTTCACTTCAAAAATCCTGAACTTTCCCTTTAATAGTGCATGAATAAAGCGGCCCGAGGTCTGCTAAGCTTGTCCATGCAGAGTGTTAGAGAGATCAGATGAAAGCTGGGCAAAGCCGATGGCCTGCAGGGTTCCTCACACACTGAAAGCTGGAGAAAGAATCTAATAGAGGCAAATCTTCCACATTAACTGTATGAAATCAATACAATCTATTTGCGAAATGAGGACGTGTAAGGCTGGTGGCCCCGGGGCCAAGGTCGCACATTGCGCCGTCCCCTTCTCTAGCCTGTGTGTCTCTCGCAATGAGCTCTCCTCTTCTTTCATCTCTCCGTCTGATTCGTTCCCCTCCCTTTCTCTCTCTCCATTTCCTCGCCTCTTTATTCCCCTGCTCTCCTGCTCACCTTTTGCTTTTGTTCTTTCCCCTCTCCTCTATTTCCCCTTCTCTCTCAATGCTCCGGCTGTCATCTTAGCCTCACAGGGCGGACACAGAGAGATGCTGCTCTATATGCTGCTCGGCATGCCAGGTAGCTCCCACTGAAAATATGTGTGTGTGTTTTTGTTTCTTGGGCCACGAGCATCGTGCTTTAGAGGCCTCCTCACACTCAGCGCTCAGAAGTCTGTTGCAGATAATTCCCCCTTGGGTGTGTGCGTGGGTGTGTGTATGTGTCCACACTGGGGACTGTGGGTGTGTGCACCGAGAGGAGTGTGTGTTCCTTTGTAGGTGTGAGCGTGTGTGTTTAAGGGAAGTGTGTGAAGTTTGTGCAGTCTTCTGCTTTTGCGAGCACAGCCTCAGTCCAGCCTTAATCCTCTAAACTGTGTAGTTTACTCATACCACATCAGCCCCATTGTGTCCTCAGACAAAAGAAGCGCTGTTTAAACTAAATGCCAGTTAAAGCAACAAACGACTAATTAAAGCATCGTTCTCCATCCTTTTCACACACCCCCCCCCCCTCACGCTTAAAGCTTCCCTACTCACTTCCTCGCCCGTGGCATCTAATTTTTTTACAACACTTTCCCGCTCTGGGCCGACTCCAGCGAGGTGGATGTTTTCTTTGCGCACCCCTCCTTTATTGTATAATACATGTGTGTTTGCCTGCCTAACAGCTTTGCCATGGTTCACGTGTTTGGGTCCTGTCAGAACTGTCCCATCACTGTTTGGGTAAAAAAAATCATTCATTTCCCAGAGTCAAGGATGAAAGAGTCTTTAGACTTCAAACGCCTGTGGGCCTCTGCGGCTTAGATTGCCTCTCGCTTTCTCTCCACCGCCGTGTCGTTTATTCCTTTGGAAATAAATAAATAAAATAAAAGGGGCCGTGGCGTCAGTTAAGCGGAGATGGCGGAGACGTGTCGAGGAGCGGGACAATTAGCCTGATTAAAACAATGCCATTTCATGATAGATTGCCTACATGATGGACTCAGCCGGAGCAGGGACAGGCGGATCCCTCCTGATTGTTTATGCAAAGGCGTGAAAAACCATATTCTTCTCCGCATAAACATGGGTGGGGGTATTAAAAATGCACAGCTGGGCATGGTTTGATGTCAGTGAAAAGAGATCTGTTTAAAAGTCATGGTGCATAGCTTGCAGAGGCTTTGGTGTTCGGCCATGATAAATAGTTGCGGCTGAGCCGGTCATCCTTCACAAATACACACACGGGGGGGACATGCGTAAACGTTATGGCGCCGCAGCGAATGCGCGCACGCTCCTCCACTTACAAACACAAAGTTGAGAGCAAACAAAGTACGGCTAAATGTGTACACAAACTGTCCACACAGGCACGCAGAGCCCGCCGCTGTGTAATGTTGCTCTGCATTGCAGTGATCAGCCGCCCCGCTCTTTTTTCCCCCCCCTGCTTTCACCCAAAGAGAATCACCGTTCTCAATGGACTACATCAGCACGGGGACTACTTAGCAGGAGAGCGAGAGACTTCAAGTGTATTGAGAGAGAGAAAGAGAGAAGGAGAGGGAGATGAGCATGATGAGAAGGTAGAGGGAGGGAGAGAGGGACTAAAGAGGACAGAGGGAGATTTAAGAGAGGATGGGAGGAGATGAAAAGAAGGTGCGAGAGATCAGCAAGCGGGTGATTCCAGGCTTAAGGCTGCTGGGGGACTTTGTTCGTTTGAGGGGGCTCGGAGTGTGTGAATTGAGTCCGGTTCTGTGTATTTGTCTCTGCTCTCAGACACGCGACGTCACCCCGCGTGATCTTTGCCAAGACTCGGAGCTCAGCTCGACGTCTGCCAAACGGTTACAGTTAAAAGATGGAGATTTTGGATGCTCGCAGAGCAGCGCGACAATGCTTATTTACGGCGCGCTGGAGCAAAATGGCAGATTACTTGGCGTGCTGGTTAGGTGTTATTATAGTAAGCTGATATGTGTCTGTTACCATGTCAGTCTGCCGCTGCAGTAAGCTGGAGGAAAGACACTAAGATGGCACATCACATGAGCCTTACATGCACGGTGCTGAAGTGTCTGTTGATGTGTTCTTGCACATGTCTATATGTCTTAAGGGTTGCGTGTAAGACCGACAGAAACATATGAAGATTCTTCCCTGCATTTCTTTTTTTTTGCAATTTTTTTCTTAATCCAAAGTGCGTGGAGACACTTCAGGATTCCTTCCCAGTTCAGAAAATGCTGGCACCAATGAAAGCAGTTGATATGCGAACCAAACAATGCTTTATGAAGCCCTAACAGAGAATAGATGTACAACTCAAAACCACAAATGGATGGCCATGTATTTAATGCTTTACCATATGCGGCATTTTGCCTGTACGCCAAAAAGGTTAAACGTAGTCTCCTCTGGCCAGAGCACCTACGGCCTGTTGCTTGTGTCTCCCGTGGCTTTTGGTGTGCCTTTCTATTCAGTCCCCCAGAACCAATAAAATCCATCCATTCTCTTCCGCTTATCCGGGGTCGGGTCATGGGGGTAGAGCTTCAGTAGGAAGACCCAGACGTCCCTCTCCCCAGCCACTTGGGCCAGCTCCTCCATGGGAATCCCAAGGTGTTCCCAGGCCAGCCGAGAGACATAGTCCCTCCAGCGTGTCCTGGGTCTTCCCTCTGGGTCTCCTCCCAGTGGGACGTGCCCAGAACACCTCTCCAGGGAGGCGTCCAGGAGGCATCCTGACCAGATGTCCGAGCCACCTCAACTGGCTCCTCTCGACGTGGAGGAGCAGCGGCTCTACTCTGAGTCCTCCCCGGATGACTGAGCTCCTCAGCCTATCTCTAAGGGAGAGCCCAGACACACTACGGAGAAAACTCATTTCGGCCGTTTGTATCCGGGATCTCGTTCTTTCGGTCACGACCCAAAGCTCATGACCATAGATGAGGGTAGGAATGTAGATCGACCGGTAAATCGAGAGCTTGTTCACCAATAAAATCATTGCTGATATTAAGACCACAAGTCTTTTGGAGTACATCTCTACTAGCTTTACACATTTGGAGACTGAGTTTTTGCCCGTTCTTCTGTGCAAAACAGTCTTGAAGCTAAGCCAGAATGGTTGACAGCCTCTGTGAACAGCAATTTTTAATCTTGCCAAATACTCTCAATTGAATTTGGGTCAGGCCTTTGAATGAGCCAACGCATTGATGCACTATACACTAAGCCATTGTTCCTCTGGCTGTGTGTTTAGAGTTTTTGTTCTGCTGGAACGCCAACTTTGTCCTTAGTCTTGGGTCTTTTGAAACCTCTAACGATCTGTCTCCCAGCTCCACCCATTTTCCAGCCAGCTCTGAGCTACCCAGTTCCTGTTGAAGAAAAGCATTCCCACAGCACGAGGCTTCCACCGCCGTGTTTCGCTGTCTGGCTGTTCTGCTCTCTCCACGCCCAGCCTTTTAGTTTAGGCGGACAGCTATGTCTTGTTGCAGTTGTGCCTTTTTTATAACGATGAAGATTAATTAGGCCTGGACAATATAGAAAAAAACCTTATCGATAAAATAGAAATCATATTGATCGATATTGATAATTATCAACAAATTCAAAACATATATTTTAAGTGCAGCCCTGGCCGTTTTATGCTGTTTTTAGATACAGAACACACAAACACTGAATTCAAACTCAACCCTTTATTCAACCAACTTTTTACCAAAACTGCAAGTATTTAAAAAAAAGAAAAAGAACGCGTGCTCTCTGAACTCTTTGAAAGGGGTGGGTCTTAGTTCCTGGGTCTGCGTTTGTGATTGGTTGGGAGGGAATAATTACTATAATATTAACTAACATTATAGGCTAGCATGCAAAAGGAAGAAAAACTGTTATTCTATTGAACTTTTTATTGACCCTTTATACGTCTATCGATCGATATATATCGTTATTGAATTATCATCCAGCCCTAGGATTAATAATTAAGCAACTGCAGTTTTGCATGCCTTTTCATGCTGGATTGAGACGTGTCAGAAATCCCACAGACCCTAAGAATGACTGTCTCCCTGAAACAGCTATGAGGCAGTGTGGAGGGCACCATAAATTCTGATTTGCGGCTGTGTCTCCCCGCTGCTTTCTTCTCTGTCGGGAGCGAGCCAGGAGCAGAGGATTACAGCCCACCTCAGCACTGGAATGCCTCGTGGCTTCTATAGCACAGCTCCCGTCACCTCCAAAATACCACAGCTGGTGGCTTTAGAACTGAGAGGCAGTGGGCCACACAACTGTCGACTTTGCAATTCATTTATGATAAACTTAAGTCGGTCTTAATCTTCGCCCGACGCCGTGTGTTGAACCAGTGTTTGGAACAACATGTTTATCTGGCAGGGAAGCCAAGAGTGGAGCGCGAGCCAGGGGAAGGCTCCCGTTTACAAAGATAACTCAGAATATCTCCCTCCAAGTGCTTCTCTGAAACTGGGTGCACGGCTACCTTCACGCGTCTGGGTGCAGGGCCGTAACAGAGATTTATTAACCCCAGTGCGCTGGGCAGGATTAAGGAACAGGGCCTTAAATTCTTCCTTCAATGCAGTTATGGCATCTAGCATCTAAATTCTCAGCCACAATGCAGAGTTTGTACATCTGCATGTCTTTATCAATTAAAAAAAATCCCCTGCTGCAGAGGAATCCTCATGATGCAGAACTAATGAGAACAGAGACAGAATGCAGCATCTGTATGGATGAAGGAAATCCGAAACATTTCCCAACATAATGAGATTTAGAAAGTGAGGTATAATGGGTTTTTTTTTTTGTTTCAATCAAAGCGAGGTCCTGAACTCTTCCTTTTATTCTTTTAGGTTCAAACTTTGTTTCTCTTGAGTCGGTACTTTGCATTCATTTTCATAGTTTGGCAGCAAAGTAAGTGACATAAAAAATGTGGTTAAGCAGCCCTTGCATATTTAAAACATACTGCAATGCCCTAAACTCAGCCATTCATTGGCAATTGCTTTAATCCTCTCAACCTTGAATATATAAACTGAACTCTGCACACCGGGTACTCAGATGCCTCAACAACATTCATGGCAATGGAGAAGTAAAACACTGTGGGGAGGGACCACTGCTGTTTGGTCAAGCTGTTGCCCACCAATCGCTAAGAAGACATCAGAGTCGGGAATACATTTTTAGACTGACTTACCAGTCAAAAATGTCCTGTTAGCGATAGATAACGCACTATTGTTGTGAGAAAAAAACAACAGCATAACCCATTTGTACCGATTCATGGACATGAATTGCTGAGATTGCATCAGACGAGGAGCCATGATTTGATGCGGTTTTTCATAAAAAACCGCGTGCGTGGATTTTTAAATGTTTATGTCTGTAAAAATCAGATCCGTTCAGATAAAAGACAAAGATTACGTCTGTGAATGAATTCTTCTAAGGCAACGCTCCTGCTGCCGTCCCTCCTATCCAGCGGTAGGATTTTTTTCCCTAAGCAACGACTCTCACTGTTTGGGAAGAGATATGCTGTGGATGTAGCCAGTGCAGTCTAGTTCACCTTTGATCATGTGGATAAGCTCACATTCCTGAATAAAACATCTTATTGTACACATGCTATTGGTTTAAGGTCATCTCTTTTTTTAAAATCAAACCACAGCTCATTTTTCCCTGTTCTATTTGTTATCTTTGTTAACAATGGCACTAGTTTTTACATGCTGTGAATGTCAGCAGGTTTACACGTGCCCATTTATGTGCACTCCTTTAAAGGTTAATTTTTGTTTCTTGGTCATAATGAGGGACTGCACCCGTCTTTCTGCATGGAGTTTGCATGTTCTCCCTAAGCATGCATAGGTTCTCTCCTGGTACTCCGGCTTCTTCCCACAGTCCAGAAACGTGACTGTTAGGTTATTTGGTCTCTCCAAATAGCCATTAGGTGTGTGTGTGTGTGTTTGTGTGTGTGTGGATGGATTGTCATAATGATGAAAATATTTGTTCCTCCATACTGCCGAGTCACGGCTAATAATAAAAGGCTAATAGCGGCTATATTGCATTAATGTTTCTCGGAGGCTCATAGTTGTTCTTTTCACAACCAGAGTAACAGTTTCACCGATTAGAAACTGAATTTGTTATTGACAGTGTTGTGCTAGTTCATGCTACAAGAACTCAGTTCTTACAGGTTAAAACGAACATGGGTTCATGGTTCACAATCGCGCATCGTGTTGCCAAACGTACTCAACGTTCTGCCTTCACACACACATGAACTTGTAAGAGGAGTTTAGGCTTTGATTATGGATGTTTGGACTGTTCTTCCAGAAGTTCTTTTGTGAGGTCAGACACTGATGTTGGACGAAGAGGCCTGGCTCGTCGTCTCCATGCTAGTTCATCCATGCTCTAGTGGTATGAGGTTATTTTATCCTGAAGCATTAAGCATTTGTTGCAGCGTCTTTCATTGGAACAAAGAGGCCAAGCCCAACACCTGGCATCTGATTACTCCAGTCTAGGTTTAAATAGTATATACATTGTTTTGTCTAATTCTAAGGGGGTTCTTATGCATAAAATACTTAAAATTATCACATTGATGCTTCAGCGTTCTATATATTTTAGATTCTGAACTAGAGGTGCACAACTGCAGTCCAGATTCCTCTAAAAACACTATAGCCTTCAAACTGAAAAGTAGTCCCTGTTTAGCACTGAGACGAACTTTTGAACTGAATAGGCTCAGCGACTAACAGTTAATCAGTCTCCATATTATTGCAGCACTTACAATCACTTGTCTGTTACTTTGTCTCTGTTTCCTTTTTTCTGAGTAACAAACATGCTGCTCCACAAAGGATTTAAAAGAGGTGGTAAACATCTTCATATGCAGGGCCCATAATAACATCTTGAAATCAAATGGAATCAAATCATGTTGTATCCCGTATCCCGTTTAAAGTATCAGGTTGTTGCCAGTGTTTCAACGTATGGGACACAAAGCAAAGATTCCCAAACCTGGTGCAGAATTATCACCTAAAACCTGCAGGGGATTTTTTTCCATATGTCGTGCGGCCCTTACTCAGCCCCCAGGTGGCTAAACAGAAAAAGGAAATCAAAACAGCTTTAACGAAATACTAACAAAACGATTAAAACCCAGGAAGCCTAAGAATTAAATTAGCCTATAAATATCTATTACATTTTATTTTATCCAAGATTAAGGGGTGTATGATGAGACGAGGCAGGACCACAATCATTAGTATGCATCATCCAAAAATGTCATTGCAATTTTAATATAACCAAAAGCAGTAATTAATTGGAGCCTTCAAAGTTTGCTTGTTAATATGCTACACTTGCACTTCAGTTAACCTGAAGTTAATGTATTTCTTTATTGACTGCTAATGTTATCAAATCAGCAAGTTTTTTTCCCTGACAATTGATCTGTCTTTAATCCATCCGTTCATAGTATTTTAAAAGTTGGCTGGGGAAATCTAAACATGGCAGCCACTATTCAGGCTGCTTGATAACACTGCTGCCTGGTTTTGTGTCGCCTAACACATTTGTCACATCCTGCAGTGATTTTGTTTGGGGTTTGGGGGAATTAAAAAGTTGAAGTGAAAAAAACTTCTCATAAATATGCACTTGGCGATGACAAAATGCATTTTAATTTAAGCACGTTGAGCCATATTTCATCATGGGCTGCCACTGGTTGAATGAATGTGGTCATAGCGAATGAATGTGTGTTCATGTGTGGGTGTACATGCGTTGCACTCAATGCCAGTGCGCCAGTCATAAAATGAATCAGATCTGCTCTCAACAAGACTGGGAACCTCGCTCAACGAGGGACTCATAAAAGAAAGCCCGACATGAAATCCATTATGCTTAATTCCCCAAATCCATAATACCCTCAGAGGTCTTAATCTCCATCCCATTCTTATATAAATTAGCTTCCTCGTCTCTGGCAGACAGAGCTTTCTGTTTCGACACCAGATGCCCAGACCTCTCTACACTCAGTTGGGGGAAATCACTACCATTACAAGAAACAGCCGTGATCTTTTCTTTGGCCTGCTGAAAAACAATAGACCTTTTGGGATATGCACTTATTCTCTTTGCGGGCAAAGAATTGCTGAGGAGATGGAAACCAGTTCTGCCTGCCTGTAATGCTACCTCAGGCCAACTCAAGTACTGGAAACGGATGAAATCACCTTGAATGCTCTTCAAGAACTGAAACAGGATTGAATCTTTCACTTGATGTACTAAACCCTTTTTCAAAAATAACGAGAAACCCATTCGCTTCACCTTGAACTGCTCATCTGTCGAAGGACAAAAAAGTACAGCAATTTTCAAGAAATCTTGGGAAATCTTTAAACATAAGTCACATGAATTTTAATAGAAACCTCACAGTCTTTTAGACAGTTGTAAAAAGATGTTAAACTAAATGTCAAATATCCACAAAGAACATTGAAACAAAAACACCTTTAAGGCTCCTTTTAGATAAAAAAAGATTATCAACCAGAACCTGGAAGGTCTATGCAAGGTATTGAAGAGATTCTCCGGGGTGCATCGTGAACTCGGTGCTCTCCTCATTATGTGCAATTAACCGTGAGAGTTCCCCGAGCTTTGCCAAAGACTTCACTAATGAGATAGTGGTGGTTCATTAACATGATGGCAGGATGTTGGGGGGCTGGGGCTCTGAAGGTGAAGGTGCACAGAAAACCCCCTCGCCTGCACCCTCCTGCTGACAAACTGAAAACAATCCTTATGTTGTTTACTTCTCTGTAGTAAGACTGAAACTGATTGTGGATGTGCAGAAACCTCTCCAGTGTTTAGGAAAATTCTGAAGACTGTAATGATAGCCCTGAGGCTGGAAAAGGAGTGTGAACAAATATACAAGGCAAGTACAAAGAGTACAGTAGCATCATGGCTGCCTTCACACAGGAAGTAGGTTTTCCAGATTTGCCAGGATCAGCCATGTTTGAATAGTGAGGAGGTACTGACCAGAAACTAGAAACTTTAGCTAATTTCACATGGACAAAGGTAATCCAAATAAAGGGCTGATCGGAATAAAAATGCGTCGTGTAAACAAGCCAATCGGAATATTGTGATCGGATTAAGATCAATTGGAATGAAATTGTAATCCAAATGAGAGGGGTGGTTTATGCCGAGTGATAATCCGATCAACGGGCATGTAAACGCTTGTCAGGCTCAAATTATTCTGAATGTGGCAAACTGATCTGAATGTGCATGTGCGCCCGACGTAAAGGTGACGTATTTTCGTGTTGGTGAGTGGCAGAAATACGTCAGGAAGCAAAAAATAAAAGACCTCAAAATTACTGCTTATTCAGTAACGTTGAAACTGTAATTAGAACCTCCTGGATACTCGGAAGGCAAACGAACTCAGATAAAACTGCTTTGGTAACTATTTTTTGCTGTTTAGCAAAGACTGAAGTTCTTCTTCTTCTGTGTCTCTTTTTTGGGGATTTGATAACTGCACGTCATAGTGGTTCTATTCTCAATAAAGCCAGGTGCAATTACACACACATTAGGATCGGATTACTTGATTGTGTGCCCATATAAACAGTATCATCTGATTATTTAATCCGAATGTATTTTAATACGATCGGGAAATTTTGTGCATGTAAACATAGCTACTGACGCCTTCTCCTGGTTCAGGCTGTATAATGACTGAAAGAGGAGTGCAGCTCTGGGTTATATCCTAACAAAAGGAAGAAAAAAAACTATTGTTTTGTGGAAATATTGAGGAACAGAAAAAAAAAACTCCATCTATTTTTCACAAGTTCCAAAACAACCATCTCTCATAGTTTAGAAATGTCTCGGTATTAAAAAAAAAAGAAAAATCTTAAATCTCCTAAAGCCAGTCTTTTCAAGTGATGATTCAAAGAAGCTCTTCATATTTCATGAAAAAGAAACTACATTCTGCACAAACTACAACAGTTTGGCCTTGTGAGAGGACCAAGTGCAAGACTGTGGTTGAAAGTTATGAATCAACAAAATACAACAAAACAAACTTTTAACAAGCAAGAAACAAAAAAAAAAGTTTCTTTCTCTTTTTTTTGCCCCCAAAACTAAAACAAGTGGTCTCCTTGAAATTCTTCCTCAGTTTGGAGAGAATGAGGCGGTATACAACAAAGAAATAAAAATAAAATCCCTTTTTGTGTGTGTGTGTGTGTGTGTAGTTCTTTTTTTAGATTGTCAATATGGATTTTACGAGTAGATCCTCAAGTTTCCTCCTGTACCACAAAGATCTACAGACATTGACAACTTAGTTAATCCCTAAGGGTAACGATTTGCAAAAAGAAAGGGATCGGTGTCTCTTTCATTGAAATGAGACAGCATGTAGCCTTCGCCTGTAGCATTTGACAAGGTTGGAGCACGCAGACAGAGGGACCTTGACGTTCATCTGAGGTCTTACACTCTCTTCTCTTTAACTCACCACATATGCTGTCTGCAGGATTGAGGTACAGGAACTGAGAGGGTTACAGAAGGTTGACTTTATGGGTGATGAACCAGTGGTGTTTGCTTTGGATCATTATCCTTTTTAGAAGACCCGACAGAGACCTAGTTTCAGTTTACTGGTAGAGTCCATCAGATTATTTAGGTGGGGTTTGCCAGCTATCCTTTTCCACAAATTCATCCTCCGAATTTACCTATAGTAAACCATTATTTCTTTCCGTGGAGTTTTTCCACCACTGAATAATGTACAGAAATTAAAGGTTTTATTTTCATGTTTTTTACACATCTTAAATATGTTCACATCTGTGTTTCCAGGTTCCTCTGATTTGACCTAATGCATGAACTTGCATGGTTGTCTGTGACAAGGCTGTACTCAATCTTTGGCCCCGCGGCCGCTGGGGCAGGTGTACGCAAAGATGGATGGAATCCATTGTATTCGGATTTGGCGCTACCTACTTATTGCAGCATTTAGGCCCCACTGAATCTGGGGGAATGTAAATCAAATATGGGACTGATGTACAGCGCAACCCCTATGAACGCAGGAATGCGCAAGTATTCCTGATAAAACCTTGTAAAGCAGGTGCTGCACAAAGGTTCTAAAATAGGCTATACCTCGGTTCCTGCTGTGAGCTGTGTGCCGCAGCCTCTGCTTCCGCTCCAGCTGCTCACCGTGTTGATAAGCAGGCCAAATCAGTGGGCCAAGCCGTAATAATTTAAAACCGTTATCAGCGCGCTGACATGCATCTGTCCATTCCACCTCACACAGTATCTCCACATTTCTCTCTCTTCACCTTTTCTGATGCCTCGCTGAAGCTCCTCTCAGAGTTTAAACAATGCATCACCCGTTAAATATTGAGTTTAAAGGGTTTTGCTGAGCAGAGGTTGGAAATGCTGGATAAAGCAAGTGTGTTGCTTCTTGTTTGCTGCACGGGGAAGAAAACAGAGCCATTTTCTTTTGACTGTGCAGCATGAAAAGTGGGATTGTCAACAGACAAAGCGGGATACCTAGCAGTGAAAAGCTTAAGTTAAACTATTTACGAGGCCTTTGTTCTCATACACTGCTAACAAAAGCAACTTGAAATGTGTTTTTATCCGCCTCTGGTTTTGTTTGGGGCATCCTGATCTGAGGAAACATCCCCACAGCATGATGCTGCCTCCAGCATTTAAAACGGTGCTCATAATGCAAAGCAGGTCTGTGAACAGCAACTTTCAAGTCTTGCCAGAGATTTGGATGTAGGTCTGGACGTTGTTGTGTCACTCCAACAGACGGATACACCGCCGTAGTTCTGGCTGTACCTGTGCAGTAGACCATCTGTCCTGCTGGAAGCTGAACGTCTGCCCTATAATCACATTTTGCTGCCTCAAATATGTTTTCTAGCAGGATTTCTCTGCATTTAGCTCAAACTGTCTTCTCCTCAACTCTACGGGCCATGTCCCTGCGGAAGAAAGGCTTCATGATACTGTTTGTTCACTAATGTTTTACAGCTGCTGGATAAAGCAGACTTGGAGCTTCATATTTGCTGTGCAAGAGAAGCGAGCAGCAGCGGCAGTTTCCCGAGAGTCAAAAGTGTGTTTCAAGTTCCACTCTTCAGGAGGCCTTGGTCCTCCAACACGCAACAAAATTTGGGGACAATCCGTACAAAGCCAACAAAAGCAGCACTTTTCGTCAAATGTTTTTCTTCTTTTTTTTATTTATTTTTTTCTTAGTCTCGGAATTCTGATTTTGTTTCGGGGCATCTGTCACAGACTGTTTTCTCGAAAGTGGTAACGGGACAGCGATGAGTGCTGAAATGTGTGTGTGTGTGTGTGTGTGTGTGTGTGTGTGTGTGTGTGTGTGTGTGTGTGTGTGTATTGCATAGTGCTGGATAACCGGCGGGGGTGGTTGGTGGGTGGTGGGGAGCAGGGCGCCGCAGTTTGAAACTAGGAAATAAAAACAACATTCCAAAGAGAATAATGCAGCAGCAGGAGGAACCAGCTTCTGCCGACGTCCCCCTGGCATTGCTCTCCACAGCTTGTGCGTGTCGGAGAGCGCCTGTGCCAGCTTTTGTGCCTCTCTCTCTCTCTCTCTCTCTCTCTCTCTCTCTCTCTCTCTCTCTCTCTCTCTCTCTCTCTCTCTCTCTCTCTCTCTCTCTCTCTCTCTGTGATGGTTATGTACACATGCTTGTCCTGCAGCACCAGAGTGAATCATACACATAATTAACCGCATTTTCCAGTGATTCTTGTCCACGTTCTCAAAGAGCACGCATTAAAACTTTCTGCTTTCCGGCACATTATGTAGACCCCCCCCTTCCATTTCCCCCCTGTCTTTACTCTCTCACCCTGATGCTATTACATCTCCTTCTCCTCTTAATCGCTCATACTTTCAAACACCTCCCTCTGTAATTATTTCTTTCCCCAGCTTCCCCCTCATTTTATTATATCCTCCACCTTCTCTGTCCTTCCCTCTTTGTTATTTCTTATTTAATCTTACTTCATTCTCACCACCACCACCTCCCCCCTACCTCCACACATATCCTCTCTCCATCCCTTCCCCTTTTTCTCCCCCCCCCCCCCCATTCTGTCTGTCTCTGTTAAATGGGTGCGCTGACCCCATTACAGGGTGCTGGTGTTGCAGAGCGGCGAAGAAAGAAGAGGCGAGAGAAGGAGGAGCTGGAGGAGGAGAAGATGGGAGGATGGATTGTGTTTTGTGTGTTTGAATGGGATGATTAATGAGCGTTGCCTCTGGAGGGTGTTATCCCCGCTCTGGACCAGTAGGGACACCGCCGGGTCACCTCTGGGTCACCTGTACACCAAGGCCGCTCCGATGCAGCGCTGTGAGCTGATATGCACACAAAGGTTTCAGCACTCTGCAAACAGCACACCTCGCGCTGCCATCACTGCTGACATTATCATTAACAACGCCGGGACAGTGGGATCAGGGGGGGCACGATAGCAAACACAACCCAGCGGCTGGGAGTGTTCACAGTTCACCAGGCAGTTGTTATGTGACTCAATGTTGCTGCTGCTGCCGCCGCTGCTGCTGTGGGACACATTTCCTCCTCGGGCTACTAAGGCTTCCCCGACGATTAACTTGCAAACATCATCGATTTAATTTGATAACTTCATTACACCCTGAATTGAATTTTTTTTAAACCTTGACATTAAACGTTGTGTTTGTCAGACAGCTCTTTTTTATTTATTTTTAATAATCAAGCATTGTTTGTCATGATAATTATTTTTCCAATTATAGTGTTCAGTGAAATCTATTTAATGCTTTCTCTGAGGGCTAAGAAAAAGCAATTTTCCTTAACTCCCTGTGAATCTTTCTGCAGAAATGATTTTACTGAAATCTAAGACATTTTAATGTGTTATCCATACAGTACTGTGTAAAAGCCTTGAGTCAAAGCCGACGTCTTTATCCGATACCTTGCAAAACGCGTTCAGACGTTTCAGTTTTTTCCCATTATGACCCCAAACGTCAATGTATTTTTGGGAGGATATTACAGGACGGGTCAGCACAAAGCCATGCATGATTGTGAAGAAGATGGGAAAATATTAAAAAAATCTTTTCAGAATTACCCCCTTTACTTTGATTCCCCTAAATCACCATCCAGTGCTTGTGGCCTTCTGCCACAATTACAGCTGAACGTTGTCTGGCAAATGTCTGTACTGACATCATTTTCCCTAATTTTCCGAGGAATAGCTCAAGCTCAGTGTGATTGTATGGATTGACGTTCTGGCTGCATCCATCCATTTTCCGATCCACTCCGACCAGATGGGCTGTTTTTTCACAACAGAGACAACAGCATGATGCTGCTACCCTCATGTTTCACAGTGGAGATGATACTGAATGTTCAGGTTAATATGTTAGATTCTCAACACACCTGGTGTTTTGTATGTAGGACAGGAGGTTGTCTCACCTAACCAGAGTTGCAAACTGCAAACAGCATTTCTTATGGCTTTCTTTCAGTGATGTCTTTCTTCTTGTCAATGTTCCATGAAGGTCAGATTTGATCCCTAATGTTCTCTGAAAGCCTTCACAGAACAGCTGTGTTTGTCGCGAGATGAAATCACATAAAGGCTGACAAGTTATTCATTAGGCGACTTCTGAAGGTAGATGGTTGCGCTAGAGTTAATTTAGCGTATCAAAGAGGATAAATGCAAATGCATGTTGCACTTTTCAGACTTTTATTTTTCAACATTTTTTTTCAATTCTTAAAACTCGTTTTCTGTCATTGCTTTTACCTGGCCATGTTTGAGCTGAGAAATAAGAACCATGGACAAGTGGAGGACAAAAGAACAAATATCAGGCTTGAAAAACTTCAGCTGAATCGTTTTTGAGAGTAATTTCTTTTAGAAATATATAATTTAAAAAAAAAAACAGCAGTGACCTGGTGTGGCATCTGAGTGTGCTATGTTTCCAGCTCACAGAGTTTTAGAAATTTGGTGTTTTTCACTACTCATAAAAGAAATGGGCATTGTATCTAAGATCATGTGTTCGCTAAGCTGCCTGTTACTTGTGGAGCCCTGTTCTTCTTGTAGATTTACAAGCGTTTTTGTGCCAAATTGACTCAAATGTTACAGTAAAGCGGCCCAACATTCAAAACAAATCCCCTGATAACAGAGACATTCACAGTTGGAGATGTTTCTGAAAATTAGGCAAAATAATGCAGAATTTGCACAAGGAAAGAAAACAAACCAGAATGTTCTAAGTAAAGAGGAGGAGACGCATGCTACTCTGTGATAGACTATAGATAAATGGTGCAGTCATGGATGAATAAAGCTATTTCAATGATTTTGCCGTCCACAGTATGAAGTGTCCAAATATGCACAGAGAGCCAAAAGAAATAACTGCATGGTGCAGAACAAAGCCACAAACCAACTCTGAATGGCTGTAATTTTCCAAAACAGAGATGATTCGACAGTGAAAATCCCTGCATGGGTTCTGGATCAATTCTAAAAACCATTGTTAGTGAACACAGTCCACAAATACAACTTAAAACTCGGCCGTGCACGAGAGAGAGAGAGAGAGAAAGCGAGGGGAAAAAAGGAAAATCAGATTGAGAAACGCTGCTACCTTCAAAGAGTCCAAGCTCATTTTCGATGGTCTGAGGTGAAATGGAAAGCTGCCCTGTGGTCTGATGTATCAAATTTGAAATTTGTTTTCAAAGTCATGGACTCTGCTGTGTCCTTCAGGTTAAGAAGGAGAGGTACCATATGGCTTGTTACTGTATGCTCACTAAATTTAAGAACCAGCATCTGTGGTGCTATGGCTGCAGTGGTGCATATGGCATCTGTGACTTAGACATCTGTGAAGGCTCCATTACTGTTCAACAACATGTATACAGATTTGGTGGCAACATATGCTCTTATGCAGATGTCCTTATTATAGAAGCCCTGGTATTATTTCGGCAACATACTGTAAAGTCCCAGTGTGTTTATTTTATTAATTGAATTGCTTACACTTTGACCTCATAAACATGGGGAACTCATAAAATATGATGACCATCCACCCCACATCCGTATTCATTTTACGTCTCAGGGCTGCAAGATGGTGCAGTTGCAAGCGGTGTTGCATCACACTAAGAAGGTGACTCAAGGTTTGAATCCCAGTTTAGGCCTTTCTGTGTGAAGTTTGCGTGTTCTACCTGTGCATGCATGTGCTCTGCTTGGGTATTCCGGCTTCCTCATAATGTCCAAAAATATACATCACTGGCTGCCTTGCCCTTCGGAGTGAGTATGTGGATACCTGTTACTGTTGTGCTCTATGTACATTTGGACATAGATGCCAGACCCCCCATTGCAACACTTCTGTCATTACGAGGGTATGGAAAATGGATCAGTTCTTGACCCTTCTGGGATTGTTTTAAATTGTAATTTGGCACAATTTTAGCAGTGCTTATGTAAATTATATAAAATTTGTGCCAGGTTGAGTCTTTAGGGATGAAAAGAAAATGTTCATGTTTTGCACGCGAGCATTCCACAGCCCTTTGATATTTTGTTGCCCTTCACTCCCATTTAAAGAGAGGGTTTCACTACCACTGCAACTTTATTCCTTTTCTAATTTCAATTTAATATACATATTTACAAACTTTGTGCTAAAAAACAGAGGTTTATCCAGTAAAATACACTTATCTGCTTATGAGATGGACATTTTTTTTAAGTTTTTCTGAAAACACCCCAATAAAAAGGTTAAACTAGAAGTTAATGAGTTTACACATTTTAAACGATCCATGATCAATCAAATGTATCAGGTATGGCAAGCAGTTAAAATAGAAATAGCATTCAATAAAAGGGATTGGAAACAATATATTGTTATATAATATTTCTATATGCAAATCTTTAACAGAACAATTTTGTGTCTAAATAAAGCAGCGGGAGCAATCACTTCAGACATGAAATAAAATATTATAATCAGTTTTCCTGCTCATTTCAGATACACGCAGGCTCAGAAATCACGAAGCCCCAACTTGCACACATGAGATGGAAAACCAACGACAAAAGCCTAAGAGATTTTAGCAGCTGAAAAACCTCAGAAAACAAATGAAAATTTGTCAGGTATGGTGGGAACAAAATTGCATTTAGTCATTATTTAAAAAAAACAGGGAAATATATGAACACACACTGGTTTAATATCAATCTTTAGAACAACAGGTGGCAGGTGGAGCAAAATGTCATTTGATCCTCCAAGGGTTAATATATTCTTTCTTTGCTTTCTGTATATTACTGCCAACACACATCAAACATTTATTTACACTTCTTGAAATTAAAAACCAATCCAGCCACAAAACAGGGATTGCTCGAAAATACAGGGATTCTTGAAATTAAAAACCAATCCAGCCACAAAACAGGGATTGCTCGAAAATACACTGCATTATTTCACGTAGTTGTCGCTCTTTCCAAACACCTTACGTCCTCCTCCTTGTGTGTTTTACAATTAGCAAGCATGGTCTGTACTGTAAATGTACAACATGTCACAAGGCTGGCCAGCTTTAAAAGCCGTTACAGCTGTTCTTTTTGTTTTTGAATATCTGTGGTGTCTTCTAGCTGAAAACCTAGCAGAACAGTTTAAAGGTGTTGTTGATATTTCCATGTGCACACCCAATAGCACCTGAACAGGTTCCTTTTAACTTCTCCAAGCAGCTTATCTCTGTAAACAACTTCTAAGGATGACGACTTCAGAGTTTACCTTAACCATTTATTCTAATACGGCAGAGAAATAATCACAAGGTTACAGCACTGGACTCTTAAATGATGTCTGAAGAAGGAATGTGTCGTCATGGAGACGTTATCTGTTTTCCAGCGTGTGTTAATTTGTGGGTGTCTTTGAGCTGACTAAGTGAATGCACGTCTCTAAATCACAGGGAGAGCTGTTCCATTAAGGACTCCACATAGCCAACATCTAATTAGACTAGCTTTAACTTTTAGCAGTAGATTACACAAATTAAACAAACCATAACAGTGTGTATTTCGAAACTTTATGAAATGTTATGTGCTAGACTGACACAAAGAAATGAACAACTTCGAAGCATAAGGCAAATGATACATAGTTTCCAAAATGTTTAACAGGTGGGATCTCGTTACTAAGTAGGCAAGTTCTATGTGGTCCTTTCTGCTTTCACAAAGTGTCTGTCCAGAAACTAATGTGTCAGTTGGTGCTGAGGACAAAACACAATGGCAATAATGAAATCGTGAGAATCTGTATTATCGTATTTTGCATTAACCTGACTTCCGCCAGCTGTATGTCGCTCCGCCTAGCTTCACTCACATACATCTGGGACCTCTCCCATAGAGAGTGATTTCTCCAACCAAATTTATGGTCTGGCCAATCAGGACGCAGGGCTGGAGTTTCATAGATGTGACGTAGTGGAGACGCGACCATGACGTGAGACTGTTTTGATAGCAAGGGCGGCTCGCATCGAGGAAGCAAGCGTTAACATTGATGCTGCTATTTCTTCCGTGTTGTCCAATCTACCTAATATTGTTTCATTAAAAGAACATCAGAGAACGGCTCTGAAGGCTTTTGTTGGTGGAAAACATGTTTTCGCCCTTCTCCCGACTGGATTTGGAAAGTTTAGTTTTCCGGGGCGCGTCCGCTGCCTCCGCCCCTCTTCCTGTCAGCTCACTGTCAATAAAACGCGTGCCACTAGAGCCGCAAACACATTAAAAATTTTTTTTTTTTCTGCGTCGCTCTCATCAGCGTCACGGGTTAGCTTCGGTGTGAGTGGTTGAAATAGCACATCGATAAAGTGGCTTATCCAATCATATACAAGGATTTTTGATAAGGCCCAGCCTTCAATAAAGGCTATTCCTATGGAGATGTCCCAGATGTATGTGAGTGAAGCTAGGCGGAGCGACATACAGCTGGCGAGAGTCAGGTTAATTTTGCATAGCAGTGGTTGCTAATTTATCACAGTTCCTATAGGAGCCTTCCCATTTGGTTTGAATAAAGGTGTTGCCCCATACATTAATGAGGTCTAAACTCTCGCTGTCCCTCCACTGTGCCATTGCAGCTGTTGTCCATCTTTCTAACTGCTATCACTGTTATCATGTGCAAAGTTGTGACAAATGCCAATGGAAAGTGATGTGGAAGTGGCATCAAATCCATCTTGGTTGTTCACCCTCGGGTTGCACTGGATACGGGTCGGATTCAGTGGCTCAAACCTGTCCTGGGGGAAAAAAATCAGACATGGGCCAGAATTTAGAGTTCCTACTTGTTCTAAAAAATCCGACCTGGTCTCTTGATCCCAAAAGAATGCGATTTGGGCCACATGTGCCTGCAGTGGGAACGGGGCCTTAGATCGACCAGATTTTATTTAAGGGTATCAGATTCCATATTTTTCTGTTATTAAAATAAATAATATCTATCTATCTTTCTGCTGATTATGCATTAAATTATGTTTAACTACCGCTGAATTTGCAACACTCGTAATGAATTATGCAAATCTTAATGTCAGAGTTGTTTTGATGAGAAAAGAGGATTTCTGGTGTCACTACAGGCACTTTTCTGAGGTGTGAATCCTTTGTTTGAAAAATGCTTTTTGGAGTCTGCTGTTTGCCTTCGTTTTTATTTCTCTCTTTCATTCTGTCACTCCACAGGACATTCTTCCTCTGCCTCCCCCTTGCTGTTTGTGCCTTTGTAGAGGCAGCTCTTGTGTGCTTCAGCCACATGTGGACAGTTGATGGCAAAAGAAATTTCACTCATTCCCAGCAATGATGAGAGCCGATGGGAGACTGGGGCGTTGCTGTCGTCGGCTGCAGCTGCTGAGGATGCTGCTGCAAATCATTTCAAACCATATTAGGCCACCAACAGGCCAACCAAATTATTTACCTGTCTATATTCAGCTTCTTCTTTTTTTCTTAGCGTAAAAAAACTTCCTCTAACATTACAACTGCAAATTTTGGTAAGATTATCCCACAATTTAAAAATAGACTGGACTGCTACAGATAGCCAAATGCTGAATTAAATAAATAGCCAGCAAACTGCTCAAAAACTGAACAGACGTGCAAATTATGCTTCTTTCCAAACCATAAGAGATTTTTAAATATTGCAATATAAATGCAGCGTTATCACATCTACAGCCCCAAGTCTTCGCCTCCTGCTACACAAATAATGGTTTTGTTAAAGACCCACACACCCACACCCACACACACACACACACACACACACACACACACACACACACACACACACACACAGATTTACCAGTTGTCGTGCAAGACTTGGTCTCAATGGAAGCTCCGTTTTTTTTCTACTCCCAGTTCTATCCTTTCAACAAGTATTCTTTTCAGTCCTTATTACTTTAATACACCTCACTGCCTTCGAGCTCGCCTTCTTTTTTCTCTCATTTCAGCCACGTAGAAACACTGAAGCGTGCACACTCACCTTTTCCTTTTTTCCATCTGCCTCAGTCTATTTCACAATGTTTTTTTTTCAGACTCTTTCTCTTACTTTCTTTCACTCACAGTCAAACAGAAAATCAGTGCAGTTGAATTGGATGCTCGGCCCCTGTTTACAGTTTATCTGAGGGTGAAGGCTTTATGAACACTGGATTGGACTGGACTCATCTCTCTTCCCCTCACAACAATAGTGGTCAAAGCACTTAGATATATTTTTAGACTACTTCTCTTTTTCGGTTGTTGTTTTTTTTAATTTTTAATTTTGAGTTCCATTTTTGGTTTAATATTGAACTGCTACAAACAATCAGTGCCATTTATTGGGATTAAATGTTATAGACTAACACAAATCAGTGCATAATTGTGAGGTGGATGCGAAAGGACACATGCATTAAAGGCGCTTTACTGCAATACCAGCTGCAATATTTCTGAGATGTCTCCACCAACTTTGTACATCTAGAGATTTCGAGTCTTGCCTCTGTTTTTCAATTGTATTCAGATCTGGACTTGTGCTGGACCAGTCTAACACCTGATTATGTTTTAATTTAAACAACAAATTCTCTACTTATATTTTTAGGGTCATTGTCCTACTGGAAGGAAACCTCTGCCCCAGTCTCAAATCTTTTACAGCCTTTTTGTGTGTCCTGTCTGGCAATGTGGCAACAAGAATTGTTGTCTTCATGCCAAAGTGAGCCCAACAGATTTTACTTTCACAAGTGGAGCCTTGCTGCTTTCGCCATAGGTCTCTGCTTGATTTATATATGCAAGAAGCTTTATTAGATTTTATGCTGGGACTATTTCATGTTCAATGGACACTGAAACAGGAAGGTGGAAGAGGAAAAAAGAGAAACAGATGAGACAAAATGCTAACAGGGAGAAAAGGTGAAAGAGAAAGAGGAGAGGAAAGGTAGACAGCAATATAACATCCTCTGAGTCTGCTTCTACACCTGTAAAGAGAGATATAAAAAGAACAGCAAAACCAACCGATAAAGTATTACAGGTACAAACAACCACCACCTTGATACCATCACTGAAGAATATACAGTATTATTTAATACGGAATGTATAAAGTAACAGCTGAAGATAATAATAGGGGTTTTCTGTATAAAAGTGAATGTTTAAGTACCTGAATCCAAGCACCTGTAGGTGTTTGTGAGAGTACGCTTGTGTATGTAAGGTTTATCCATAAGAAAAATGCTCAGTAGTGGTTGTGAGGAGGCAAAGACCCGCAGCCAACAGCGCCAAGGCTGACGGCAGGGGAACCAAAACCCCAAATGGCCAAAGGGACCCTAAGAGCAAAGGTGCCCAAGAGGGGCCAACACAGGGAAAGCTGACTCCCCCACCTGAGGAAAGAGGAGAGAAGGGCCCCAGGAACCCCCCCCCAACAGCCACAATGCTGAAGCCCCCGGAGTGGATCCAGCCATGGGCCCCAGGCCTAGAGGAATACAGAATGACGGGAGCCCAAGCCCCGTGAAGCAACCGCCAGGAGCAAGCCGGCGCCCACCCAAGCTGCCAGCTCACACTGAGGACCACCAACACGCCAGCGGGCCAAGGCGCTTGTCATGGAGGAAAGCAGGAGGGGGGTGGGGGGGAATGGGCTCCACAGTTAGTGGAGACCTGAGTCTCACTATAGAGCAATAGAACCAGCCCCAGTCCCAGCCGATCACCTGGACACATGTCCACTGCCAGCCAAGACCCCAGACCAGGTGGCCCGCTCCTCCTCCAGGCCCCGGACTTTGCCCCCCCTGACTCTGACCAGCATCCCTGCTGAATAAATGCTTATGCGATGCATGATACTGCCACCACCATGTTTTACTGTAGAAACGGTGTGTTCTCAGTTAGTTTTCTGTACTACATAGCTTTTGAATATAGGTCATGAAGTTGCTTTTGGGTCTCTTCTACCATAACACCTTGCAGAATGTGTTTTGCAAAGGGCCTATAAGGTTATTTTTTCAGTAATGGCTATTGTCAGCCTGCGATTAAAGCCAGATTTTTACGATCTTCTATTAACAGTTGTTCCTTTTACAGATTTCCCTGAACTGTGGATCTCTGCAGCTCCTCCAGACTTACCTTGGGCCTCTTGGCTGTTTCTCTAAATTAATGTTCCACACTGGTAGAAAACTTGGAGGTTTGCAGTTGTGGCACACTCTTTATTTTCAGATGAGTGACTGCACAGAGCTCTGTGAGACGTCCATAGCTCCAGATATAGTTTTATAATCTAACTTTGCTTTAAACTTCTCCTCAATGTTGTCCCTATCCTGTCTGCTGGGTGTTTTGGTCTTTATGATGCTAATGTTCTGTAACAAACCTCTGAGGCCTTCACACAGCAGCAGGATTTATAAATAATAATGATTTGTAGAAGAAAAAAAACAACTGAAAAGCACAGATAATTTTTTATACGGTTCTCAAATTATGTGCTTCTTTGCATCGATCTATCACAAAATTCCAATAAAACACATTAGGCATTTTCTAACTTTTCCTTTTTTTTGTGGGTGAATATGATAATGTTCAAATATGAAATGTAATTTTTCACTATGGTCTTGCATTAATTAGAGTAGAAAATCCCTAGCGGAAAGCAAAGGAGCTACTAACTATCAATTGTGTTGGAGCCTTAACTGGAACAAATTCAGCTTAAATGAAATTTAATAAACTTAATATTTTTCAAATAGTGGCAAGATTTGCTTTTGGAAAAACACAGCAAAGCTCTGCAGCTACTCACGTCATAACCTTCTTTCTTTTCTGTCTGCTGGAATATTTCTGGAAAAAAGGCACTGTGATTGTGGCGATGATTGTGGGAGACGCATCCAGGGAAGCCTTTATTTCACAAATGAGGTCCCACACTCGGAATGAAGCGAAATCAAAGGACTATGTGACATACTTGATTTCATAAACTTTATTTCCCCAGCTACAAAATCAATGGTATGGATTTTCTTTTTTCTTTTTATTCTTTGAGAAGCTCTTTCCGTCACAGCCAATCACAGCCGAAATTGTTAGACAGCAAAAATTAAGCGAGATCACAACTTTGCAACACTTTGATCAGTTAAAACTAAACTTGGCAAACTTAATAAGTGGCAAGGAATGAAAAAGAAAAAAAGATCTTAGCCACGCAGGAGTTTGTGCCAGGCAGACTCTTGAGATCCCCAAAAAAGTATTGATACTGTAGAACTCTATACAGTAGCAACTCTAGGGATAAATCTATCAAGTTCACAAGAAAGGAAGGAAGAAAGGCCAGGTTGGCATTCCTTGACTGTGACGTTTCAATCTCAGATGGAGGACAGCAAACCCACCCAAACAGACCAGTAGTTGTGGTTTGACTTCGGTCACCCACTGGAGCACAAGCTAGGAGTCATCAGGGTTCTGTATCACAGAGCAGACAACGTCCCAACAAACTCAGGAGCCAGGGAGAAGAAGAAATCACACACCAGGCAGGCGCTAGAGCAATGTGGTTATCCCAACTGGGCTCTCTTCAAAGCAGAGAACAAACCCAAACAGGACTCCAGCCAGCCATCAGGTGAAAAGGAGGACCCCCCAAACCCAGACCCTGACCAGAAGTCATCTCTTATGTTGTGGGAGTTTCACAGAAACTGAGATCTTTATTTTCAAGACATGACGTCTCAGTGGCTTTCAAAGCCCAAAACACATTAGGGCAAGACTGCTTCACCCCAAAGGTCCGGCCCCCCGACACAATCGGAGCAATGTTGTGTGTGCTGCTAAGTGCCAGGAGTACTGCAACCAGTTATACTTCGGGGAAACAAAGCAGCCGCTAGCCAAAATGATGGCCCAGCACAGAAGAGCAGCATCATCTGGCCAAGATTCTGCAGTTTACAGTCATCTGCACGCAAGTGGCAAATCTTTCAGGGACGAAAATGTTCTCATCCTGGATAGAGAGGCACGTTGGTTTGAGAGCGGAGTAAAGTGAGCCATTTTTGTGACGAGAAACCGCCTTTCATTAAACAGGGGTGGAGGCCTCCTGGTCCAATTGTCCCTCTCTTACAATGCTGGTTTTGCGAGCATGACTAAGCCCCCTGGGAACCACACCACCAGAGCCCTAACGAACAGTTTGTAGCCTGATGGTCCTCTTTTGCACGTGAACAACCAGTTTTGACTGTCAGCTAAACTTGTTGAGAAACTATGCAAAGTTACTGCTGAGTTTACCTGAAACTCCTGTTTAATGAAGAAGACCCCGTCCAGAGGACCCACTCAAGTTCTTTTTGAGGCTGTACAGCAGATCTTCCGACAGATCCTGTTTACACAGGTGGAAATGTCACGTTTTTCACTTTCAGACAATAGCTTTGGTCCCCAAAAACTTATTTTACTTGCACTATTTTTTAAGCTGTGACTTCAGGCTTTAATTATCTAGAAGACAAAGAAACTTTGTTTTTGTTTATACTTTTGCTAAGAAAGAAACTTAACGACTTGTGACCTTTCACACCAGCCATGCTGCACTGAATTGCCGAGCAGGCATATTCTTAGCTACCAATTTCCCCTCTCCTCCATTCATTTCATTATGTGTTTTTTTTTTAAACGAGAGAACTCAGCACTGGGATGTCGCACAGATATTCATATCACCCACCAAATGAAGACTAATGACTTTGGCAAATGTGTAATTTTTAATTCACTACAACTATCACATTTCCAAATTTGCCCTTTAGGTGTTATTGGCCAAACACCTGCAGAATACAGATTCCCCCCCCCACCCTAAGATTTAGATGATTAGCATTTTTACTGCATTCAGTACATTTTTGTGCAAAGTGAGCAAAGGAGGATTTAATCTGTATGAATGAGGGTAAACCACACCACACAACCCAAGGCAAAACATCTTCAGAGGATGTTTGCACAGTGAGATAAATTCAATGTATCTCAGTACACCAGTGACTTAAATCTCATGCACAACTGCAGTCTCCTTGATATTTTGACATTTTTTGAACCCAATGTTTACTTTATCTCTGCGCAGGATTTACAAAGTACATTACATTAACTACCTACAGACCTACGTGCACGATTATGTTAAAAATGGGGGAACAAAGTAGAAAGGTAATAATTTTATAAAAACAGCCCTTTTCGTCAAGCAGCAGCAGGAATAAAAGCAGTCTATTTATTTCTTAAAATATCACGCAGACCTCACTAGCAGAAAGGACAAACTCCTTTTGGTGCGTCGCTGTTTGTAAAAGCCATTAGTGCTGCAGGTTGAGTTTCACTCTTTTTCATTCCCTAAAATGACCAGCTGCTTTCAGTAGATTGTATTTTTTTTCTCTGTAATCTGCATAGTAAAACCAGATCTGGTGTTTGAAAACAGCAAATTTACTCGGGTAGTATTTTGTATGTCGTGCATATCTCCTCATTTATTTGTGGACGAACTGAGTCAGTGGGGAGAGATGCTTGACTCATACTTTATGTCTATTTTAAGAATTAGAGAGACACACAAACTCATGGTTACACGTGTTTACCGGCCATAATTAGCTAAATGACTTTGCCCAATAATGCGTTATTTTAGAATATTTTTAAAAACACATCCTGGGTCCCTTTTATCTAGCTAGGGATGGAGCAGTATGAGGTTCTCACAGCATGATAACCATGAATATAAATACCACAGTTTTATGGTATCATAATATCAACACAAAACTTAAAAACAAAAGCTCTGTTACTTGATGGAACTGCTTTCATTTAAAAGAGCTTTCCATAACTTATTTCCAACGTTGTATTTCCTATAAGCAAGAGACTGTGTGCAGCAACAAGTGGGAGAGGGGCAGAGCTCAGTTATTCATGCTACATAGTGTGAGTTACTCCAGCTTTATTTTTTAACACCTAATTTTTAACACCTTTAAAACCTTGATAAATGGTAACCAAAAGCGGCCAAAATATAAATTTTCTAATTTTTTTATATCCTGAAAGCATAGGTTACCATAAAATATTTACCTCAGATGATTTTGATTGCGTGTCAAATTCCTGGTAATTACAGGCAGAGTTGATCAGTACTAGCTTTGGGAAATAGATAAATTATTATTTGGAAGCAACACTTTTGTTTGACAGGCTTTTGTTGAAAAAATTAGATTATTTTGTGGAGAGAAATGGGAAGTGGATAATTTTCTGTCATTTTTACTAATATGCATAACTATCCACTTTTCAGATCTGGTACCCAGAGATGACCCAAATTTGAATTTTATTTCCTACAGTTTCACCAAACATGGCAGTGTTTGAAAAATATGACTGAATTTGTGGAACTTTGGTAGCATTTTAGTGTTTGATTCTGTATAGCATAATTTTTTTCATTTTCTCAGTTTCTCTGGTAGCCTTTGAACTGCTAGGGCGCCGCCTCAATCAAAAGTTCAAGAAATAAAGTATAGCTACAGTAAATATAATTACTAAATAAAAGGTCAGTACTGTCATAAAATGTGTCCGACTACACAGCAGTCCCATTCCATTTAATTTTTATTTTTTTTGCTGTTGTTTTGTTCAGGCATTCATTTACAAAATAGATTCACAGATACAGGAACTTGGACTGGACTGACCAGACTTAAAAATTGATCAGCAGGCAAGTGATCATTAGCGGATTCATGTTCGATTGGTAATCTCCGACCTCCAGTCTGCCTCCCCACAAATTCTTTTTGTCACCAGCTGCCACTGGCAGACTGTCACTGTGGCTGTTTGAGCTTCCTGGTCTTCTTCAGTCATTTTCCCACA
Source organism: Fundulus diaphanus (assembly GCA_037039145.1). Lineage (NCBI taxonomy): Eukaryota > Metazoa > Chordata > Actinopteri > Cyprinodontiformes > Fundulidae > Fundulus > Fundulus diaphanus. The sequence goes on from CM073138.1 coordinate 27,077,373, forward strand.
ACTCTGAGGCGAGCTAGAGCTCATTATCCCGCTGCAAGGCAACCCAGAGGGTGGATCATGTCATGAGAAAAAGGAGTGTTGGCCCTCTTGGTCAAGGTAGAGGAGTAATTTAGGCCTGATGTCCAGTTTGAGAGAAGCGATCCTCTGCTGTTTCACTGTACACTGTGCAACATGGAACTTCGTTTTCCACAAACTCTTTCCACATTCCTGCAATTCTTTAGGCTGAAGTTATTGTTACGTTGGAAGTCTTTTTTACCCAGGCGTTTGGCTCTTTCTCCCCTCCTGGGAGACAGATTAAAGATGCTGCCCATCCCCTGAGAACAATGTGAGACAGCTTTCTTTTGACAGGAGTTTTGCTGATTGGATCCTTGTGTTCTTTATTTAGCAGATGATGCCTCTGTGATAAAGTTTTCTTTTTAAATCCCTGTGAACAAAGCTGTGTGTATTGATCCTTTGATGGTGTCATCATTGTTTGCGGGCTTTTAACAAGACCGATCTCATTGCCAGTGTTTCACAAGGCCTTGCTATGCTGTCATTTGACTCTCTAAAAGTCCCTTTTTTCCTGCTTGCTATAATGGTTGACTTCTCTTACCTCTGATGCCACATTTCTGATTATTGCCATGCAATTGTCTTTCTCCCCGAAAGTGGCGTTAAAGCTGTATTTATCAGAGAGAACAAAAGCCTGCCGTTAGACCTACTTGAAGAAGCCTGAATGAGACAAATCTTTTGAGTAAAACAATAAAGCATACAATGTTTCCTCAATTTGATGCTAAAACCTAGAATTTATTTAATATAACATTTAATGTAAAAAGGTTCGTAAGGTGTCAGATTTTTATTTTCAGTCACCAAACTTAAGTGATTGCAGACTGTTTTCTCAAAGCCCCAAGGAGACATGATTCCTTTTGACATCTAAGGAGCTGGATCATCCTAAACTATATGGTAACCCAGTGATGGTTCCTAGAGCCACCTGACGGCAGGGGGCAGATAGCCTTAGGCATGAATGTTAGGTACTGCTTCGCATGTTGTGTCCTTGATCTGATGGTAATGCAAAAGAAAAATATGTTTTTAATAGCCTCTGCTGAACTCTGCACCTCATGCCAGACTACTCAATGCTAACTTTTTACTGCAGGGCGATTCAAAAATATGACCAAAGGACAAAGGCTAATAGTAGCAACCAGTACCTTTGGAGGATGTGCCCTAAAGTCACTTTGCTTCATTAGCTTTTGGAGCTCTGATAGCTTTTCTTGGGACTGAATGCTTGTTCTTTCATCTTTGAACTGTGACTCATACCGAACTGTTGCTAAAAGGGGGAAAAAAGACAAGTTGACCCAACTTCAGTAGTCCTATTTACACACAGTGTGTGGGCAGTGTTAAACTTTTTTACCCATTTTGTCATTATAAAACTTTACATTTTAATATGATTTAGTTGGATCTTTAGCAAAACTACTCAACATGCAGAAATGCAGTAAAAGGGGAGGAAACGCATAAGGTATTGTAAAGAATCATGAAGAATAGTTGGTGTGTTTATGACAGCTAAACAGGAATAAACGAAAGGTTAGAGACATATAAGAAGAGGGTATGTTCACCTATTGCATACAGAAAGACATGAAGATAGGGAATACAGCCAGTCTGTAAAGCCTGGGATCTGTTTTAATGAAAAGTAAAAAAAACAAAAAACCTTTGCTTTACTAAATACAGTCACAGAAATTAGTGCAAACATGCTGCAAACACAAATGATGCTGACACACAAACACTCAAAAAACATGCTATGGCAAAATGCTGCAAGTAGCAAAAACAGCTGCATGTTAAGAAAAGCTGCAAACTAGCTCCACATGACGAAAGTCCACTTGAGGGAGTCTACCACCAACCAAGTCAGGGAAACTTGGATAGAAGAAAGAAAAGATATGATTTCCTTTGTGTCTTTTTAACACTTAATCTTTTACAACATTATAGAAAAGTGGCATATATACATCCATAATATTAGCGTGCTTGGAACTTTAATCTATTGTAGTAGTTTGCATTTCTGATGTGTCAATCACTGAAGTGTGAGGTCTATAGTCGGCAGACTGTTATCTACTCCCCCTAGTGGTCTGGAGCACTTCCTTTATGCAGAACTAGTTTTTTTTATTTGCAGTTGATTTTTTCTACTTGCAGCATTTTGCCTTTGCATGTGTTTTGTGTGTCAGCATAATTTTTGTTTGCAGCATGTTTGCACTTTGTGTGCATAATTTCTGTGATTGCAGCGTTTCTCTTTTGCTGCATTTTTCCATTGCAAGTGTTTTGTGTGTTAGCCTCTTCTATTGTGTTTGGAGCACTTTTTTGTATTTGCAGTGCGTTTACAACTCTTGGCCAACAAACTCTCCCCTGAAAGTATACCAATAATACATTTATGGTGGTTTCCATGACAGAATAGGCAGTAACAACGTAGCATAGCAATGTGGTGCTGCTTGAACCGTCTGTGCCATTTGATGTCGGTACAGGAGAACTTGTTCGGCGCGGGCCGAATGAAACTTTTGAATGAAACTTGCACAGGTGGTTCAAGCCAAGTTACAAAACTTTGGAGGTGCATCATCACCGTGCACCGCGACAGCTCGCAGGGTCGGCGTGCAGGGATGGAGTGATTTCATCGCTTTTGGCCCACGCCCTGTTCAATGAGTCGAGTATAATCCTGGCTTTAGAATGCAACCCTGGTCGGAGTCGATGGCAGAATAGACGGAGTACATAACCATAGACCCACACTGAAAATCATGGTGACGGTGGTATGTTGTGGGGATTGTAGGGATGTCGGTCAGAGTAAACAACTAGAGGCTGCAAAAGATCTGGGCTACATTTCCACAGGACAATAAACCTAAACATACAGCCAGAGCTAAAATGGGTTGGTTTAAATCAAACCACATACTTGTGTGAGAAGGGCTTAGTTAAAGTGAAGACCTATATCTGAGCTAAAGTCAAATTTCAAAACCTGATGTTTAAATGTTCTCTATCCAACTTGAGTTTCAGGCATTTTGCAACGAATAATTGGCACACATTTAAAATGTACAAAGACTGCAGAGACAACAAAGCTGCAGTACAGGGTGTTCCGCAAACTATTAACGCAAATGCACGCCATGCTTTTCAGATTTGTACTTATTTTAAAGAAATTCAAACAATGTACCAGTCATTTCCCTTCCACTGGAGCATCGTCTACCACTGTGGTGGTCTGTCACATAAAATCCCAATGAAACACATCAATGTTGGTGGTTGCAGCATGACTCAATGTGAAAACGAATACTGTTGCAAGCCACTGTAAACGGTGAAGGCCAACATTAGCTCATGCTTGTGTTGCAGCCAAAGTGTCTGTGTGTATTATAGTCGTTGGGCAAAGCTCCCACAAGGCAAAGGCAAGCCTGTCCTTTGACTACACTCTGCAATGCTAAAGAGACCAAGAAAAACTGTAATAACTGGAAATTTATTATAATACCTTTCAGAACACTGTGAGCTTATGTTTTATTGAAAACACAAGATGCTTGCAGCTCACATGAAGCTGATCCTCATAACAGTGTCTAGTGAAAATTCATGTAATCGTAAACAGTGAAATGAGGTAGGAATAATTTACAAACCCTAGCCTCATTTTCCTGTAACTTATCCTGCTATAAATTCATAACATAAACATGTACTTAAAAAAAATCTGGCTTGTCTTTTTACTGCATGGGGATTTTTTTTTACCCCTCAACATCCAGCTTCAGTTTTTCTTTGCACTAATATACAGTCAGAAGTTCACAGGGATGAATCTCATTGTCATTTTTAGCTTCAAATGATTCATCGGAACCATTATTTCTTTAAAGCGTGTACTGAAACAGAAACCTACAACTTTATGATTTAAAAAAATGTTATTCTCCTATTCAAAAAATGTCAAACATTATATACAAGTACAGCTCAATAAATATGAATGTTGTGGAAAATGTCTATATTTTTCCTACTCATTTCTCAACGTGAAACTCTTGATATGGAGTCAATACACTTGAAGTGAAATATTCCAAGACTTTGTTTCTTTAATTTTGATAATTATGGCTTACAGATAATGAAAACAAGAAATTCAGTGTCTCAGAAAATTTGAATTTACTGAAAAGCAACTGAGTATTCATGGAAAGTCGAGTGAAAGGAAAAAGTGTGGTAGAAAAAGATCCACAAGCAACAGGAATAACTGCAGCCTTGAGAGAATTGTCAAGGAAAATCCAGCCAAGTATTTGGGGGAGCTTAACAAGCAGTAGACTGAGGCTGAAGTCAGCACATCAAGAAGATCCACAGAAGAATCCTACTTATGGATTACAAATATTGCCTTCCTTGTGTCAAGCCACTCTTAAACCAGAGACTGGACCTTTGCACAGTGGGTTAAAATCCTCTTAGATGAAAGTAAAGTTTGCGTTTCAAAGTTTCAGAGTCTGAAGGAAGTGGAGAGGCTTGGAGTTCAGCGTGAAGTTTCTGCAGTGAGTGATGATTTGGGGATGATTTCATCTGCTGCTGCTGGTCCACTGTCTTTTCTGAAGTCCACAGTCAACTCAGCCGTCAAGCTGGAAATTTCACTTCCCAGCAGGACTCAGCCCACACTTCCAAATGTACCAAATACTGCTTCAGTGACAACGTCTGTGGTTGATTTTCAGACAAACAGGCCTGACCTGAACCTCATAGAGAATATATGGCATGCGGTGTTTTCGGACACCTCGTTTGGCTTCTTGTTTCTTGTATTTAACCTGGACTGTTCTCACAACCTCGGACCTGGACTAGCCCTAGACTTCTATCTGCCACCACGGCACGGATCCTACCCGGTGTCACTCCAGCACACCTGCCCAGATCAGTCAGTGTTTTGTCTGCACCAAGGCTTGTTAATTTTATAAATAAACCTTTTAAACGCATACACCGTGTCTGACTAAATTATCGGTTCTTTGACTTAATGAGCATTACACATACTGTTGTACAGGTATATGTTCAACCCGTGCAACATTTAGATAGTTCTACTCAAACCAGGCACTTTCTTTAACCATCAAAACCCTTCTCGCAACATTCTGGCAGGATAGCTTTTATCAGAAAGGGTAGAGGTTATTTTAATTGGTTGGTTTCCTGGCACGAACTGGACCTTTAAATAATACCCATAAATCTTCAATGGGATTCAGGTCAATTAAGAAACTTTATGGCAGCCTGCTTAACGTAGGATAGAGAAAGTTCAAGAGTTTTTGTAGACGTCTGCCCACTCTGGCGACAAGTTGACATGTTGTGCACATGCATGGAAGAAGAGGAAAGGCATCTGCCGCTGCGACTGCACAGGTCCTTTGTTTAGAGGTGTAATGTCTTCTGAGGAAAGAACGTTATAAATATTGAAGGTAGTAGCCCATGTTCTCTCGCTAATGCATCAATGTCGGCGGAAACTCAACAAAGTAGCCGGGTGAACGAGGACGTGCAGTGCATCACACGCACGCACGCCCAGAGAATGTGACCTGAATCACTCTCTCGTGAACTGACTAATGGAGCCTGTAGAAGCAACTGCGGTAAATAGAGGAACTCTAGTTTTACACGTCGGACAATTGTAAGGGCAAGTATGGGAAAGGAAAACAAAAAATAAACTTTAAACTTGTGCAACGGCTTGTGTTTGGGATCCTTGTCCTGTTGAAAAACCTGAGTTTCAACTACAGGAGGCAGCCCTCCTCCTGCAATATTCCATCAATCTAGTTTGTACATGTCACCAGTACCACTGGTAGTAAACATGAGGCTCCCACCATTATGCTTGACAGCAGGTAGAGCGTTCTTTGCTTTTAAAGCCTTACTTTTCATGAGTAGAAGTCATGGAGGACCTAAGCATCGAGAGGAAGCAGGCGTAATCATGGTCAGAGGGAGTTCATTAACAAACTAAGACAAGCAAAGTTCCAATGTAGCAGCAGCTGGGAAAAAAAGCATAGTACAACAAAGAGCATAACAGGTTGTCAACAGGAAAATCTTGCAGGGAGTTGAAGAAAACAGAGTTGAAATACTGCAGGGAGGATTTACCTTCATAAAAGAATGAGGTGGGACTGATTCCACCATCCAATTTCACAAATCGTACAGGTCTTGAACATGTCACAATGCATGACACAACTTGTTGCAGGCAGCCAAACCGCCTCAGACAGATGCAACTGACACATCAGTCTATTAATAAATGCAAGTTGTGTTTTTTTATGAGCTCATTAAGACTATTCTGGAGAAAGCAGCAGAAACACTCGTGACTGCAGAAAAAAGGATAGGAATCAGTGATTTACTGAGGCAACAGTTGCATTATCTGCGTAGAAAACATGACACTGTTTTATATTACTTGTGGGTTGTCTTTGGTTGGCAGAGAGCTGAAGCAGCCTTTGTCACGCTGAATAAGCACAGACCACCAATTTAAGCCGTGAACCCGGCTTAAGGGGGAATAATAGAGGTAAGAGCAAGTCAGACTCATGGAAATATTGACCTAAAGTAAACAAATGGATCAGGGGAAAAACTGCCACCAAGCATAAAAAGAAAAACAAAGTACCGTAAAGTGTCAAAAATGTATAACAGAAGTTCAGCAAAAAAAAATTTCACTGCTGTTAAGAAACAAACACAAAACGACAAAATACAGACTAAAGTCCTTCCTATGACAACACCTAACATGCTTGTTGTCAGGTGTCCTGAAGGTGTCCATCTTGGAGCAGGAGCTTCCTTCTTGACTGGCACCCTCCCAGTCCAAGTTGATATTAAACTGTGGAAAGAGATACGTGCTAACACTAAGCCGGTGGAAAGGTCCTGAGCTCAGCTGTATTGAAAACTCCTGCGCTTAAAATCTGGGTCCCTGGTAGGACACCTGCCAATTTAAATACGCTCTACAAATTGTTCCAGGAAGAGAGATGAAATATTCAAGAAAGACAGAATTGTGTCAGATGCCTGTTGGTGGCAACTAAAAGTGTGTCTGTGCAATCTGCTGAGAGCCGTTTGCCAAAATGCTAGCGGAGGTGTATGTAAATATGTGAGCCTGAATGTTAAATGCTGACCTCCAAAAATATTTTTATTCTTGTTTTTAAAAATCACTGAAACTGTGTTGTTATTCCTGTCCAAATAAATGATTAAAAGCCCAACATTAGCACACCATACATGCCTAGATGAGTTTATGTCTATTCTGCACCAGATTGTTTATAGGTTTTGAAATCTTTTTCTTTTTTATGTGCTATTCCATGTATTTTAGCTCATACTGCCAAGTGAAATAGGAGGTATTTGTTATGCGTCTCCACCAGTTTTCCTACTAATGCTTTTTGAAAGTATTGTTGGCATACTGGAATTGTAACAACGGCAGCCATGCTGGACAAGCAGCAGCCCTGGGAAACAAAAAAGAAATCTGGATCATTCATGACGTCCACTTGTATTATCCCACGTAAGGTGTCAGGTTGTCACAAAAGGCAACCCACACAGAGAGTCGAATAACTAAAGTCAAGCTGAGACTCTCTGTTTGCCCTCGTTAGCATTGTTTGACATCCTTTAAGGTGCTTTTCACCGCACCTAACGCCACCAGCATGCAGACTGCTACTGCAGAATCTTTTGTTTCTTCAATCAACCAGCAGCCATTTTGGTGTAAATACAGGAGGTTGTTTGAACCAGAAAAGCTGATTTATCACACAAAAAAAACACATAAATGCCCTGTTTCCAACAACTAGGTCATTTTATCCACCAGGTATGTTACAATTTAGCCTGCATCTAGATAAATTCCAATATGATCAAAAGATTCATTTATTTTGGTTTTAAATTCAAAAGGTGAAACTCAGCTAATCTAAAACCAATTCACTGGAAATTCATGAAGCAGAGCAGTCTCCTGCATTTTTTAAAATGGTTTACTTTCTGTTTTTCGATTTCTTGCACTGGATTTACAAAGCAGTTTGCACTAAATACATCAGGGAGCGATCCTGCTCACGTCCAGCAGATAGGCGCAATTATTGCCTACTCGTAAATCGGATCGCCGTTGCTCTTTCTTGAGCTACAAACACAACTGATGCTGATGATAGAAAAAAGGGGTTTACTTTTTATTATTATTTTAATTAGCACTCATGGGTCGCTTGATTTGTTTTGTATTTTTCATTCTCTTTTAATTTTGCACATCTTTTGCTATGTTGTGGTGATATTTCATTTGTAATAATTTCTTTTAAATATTTCAGCTCCTCCTTATGCCTGTTAAACTAAATAGAGCTATCTGTGTCCCTTTGGTATTTATTTGGGCTATTGGCTCTGATTCAAAATGCAATTTTTGAGAACACTGCTACTTAATCTTTTTTCTATTTAAGTTATTTTTTCATTCCCTTGCATTGAAATCCTTTCAAAATATCAGCTACCTTTATCTATCAAGCTTTATACACAGAATGGAGAAACATTAATGGGTGTCATCAAAAAAAGACAGACTATAATCACTAAAACTGAAATTTCAGTGGTTAAAATTTTGAAAACACATGAATGGTGGTTTTGCATAGGGAGAACAGAAGTTAATAATGGCATTTATAACTGGAAGAAATATGTTGACACATAATACTTTTATATCAACCTATAAAACAGTATATATTTGTGAATGCATATAGGATGGGTTTTACTTATTAATTGAGCTTTTAAAATAGGTGAACGCTTCACTGATATTCTGATTTATTAGGATGTTCCTCTGTATCAGGATGTCTATAACAAGCTCAGTTACAGTGCACTACTGAGTGCAGGATGGTCGGGATGAGCTTTCTACACATTACCAGCTGAGAGGAGTTCCCATCCCTGCTTTACCAGCTCTGATTTCACAGCACTGGGATCTCCTTCTTCCAGCTGCTTCATGAAATATTAGGTAACTTGATGATGGGCAGACCCAACGAATGTATGTGGGTCTACGCACACACACAAACACACACACACAAACACACACACACACACAAACACACACACACACACACACACACACAGTGGCGTATGTACACTTTTAATGACAACTAATCATTAGCATTCCTTTTAATATTAATGCCTTTTACGTAACCTTTACGTAACCGGGGGACCTGTGCACAGATTTCTACGCGCTCCACCGCACGTGTTTGTGTGCGCAACGATGTGTGCGTGTGAACGTGTGCAGTCAAGTCTTTTCTCTGTAGTTTCCCTCATTATGAGAAAGCCCTTTAATGTTTGTCTCCCAGTGGAGAGGGGAAGGGAGTGTGAAACTGTTATTGCAGGCAGAGAGAGTGAGAGAAAAATCTAATAGAAGCAGCCTGACAGACACTCCTGCTCATGCAGTATGATCTCTCAGAAGATGACATTTGCCTCGCTAGCATCTGTGTGGGCACCTATACGTCGCCGCCTGTGTGCTGGTGTGTGTGTGTGTGTGTGTGACCTCAGCAATATACGTGCAGATGACGGAAGAATGACTTGGTGTTTAAAAAGACGGTGTGGGTTGGTGGGATGAAGGCTGGCAGGTGGAGGAGGCACGAGATAAGAAGGTAGATGTGTGGCAAAGCGGGAGGCAAAGAGGTTTGCGATGGAGAATAAAAGATGGTGTGGAGAGTAGACGGCAGGCAAGAAAAAGACAGTCTGCGCCCGTCAGGCTCTTACTGTACATAACACTGAATGGAGACCTTAGGAATGTGCATGTGTGTGTTTTGTGTTTGAGTGGATCTGGGCATGCTCTGTTGGTCACTGATAACCCCACAGCACAACTGAAAGAGTCACGCTTTCCCTCACAGTCACAGCAGTGGGCACTGTCAGTTTGCGTCCGCATTTATGTGAATATCCGAGTGTGTGTGTGTGTGTGTGTGTGTGTGTGTGTGTGTGTGTGTGTGTGTGTGTGTGTGTCCATCTGCCTCCCTCTGTCGTTGTCTGCCTGCCTCAGCGTCAATCTGTTACTATATTCCCTGATACCTCTCCAGTATCAGAGGCCATGATTTAAAGCGGCTCAGTAGGCGCGTTGGGAGCCCACGGTTTGGGAAGAGACCGAGAGCTTGTTGCTCGGCCAACAGGATCCTCGTGGTCATTCCTGCAGCACAAACAACCGAGCAGCCAGCTGGAGAGCCAGGAGGCGTCTCGGTGAGCTGGCACTGGACCAAATCACAGACGTTGTGTTGTGGCTATTGCTTTTCGAGAACCCGAGTTGTGTTTTCACCCACTACGCGATGATACGCATCTCTGTGCTCTGAAAGTCTTCATATTGGAAGGACGGGGGTAAAGGGGTTCTGTTTCATGTGTGCAATGAGTTTGACACCTCCAGGCACAAAAGAACCGAGTAAATGACATCATTAGAAAAATAAATAAATAAAGTTCTGGCTGCCAGAGGTCCTCATTAAAATCCATTTTCTGCCCTGAGCCTGAGGGCAGAATTGACAATGTTTGCAATTCTTCTACTCATGAGATAATAGCAGCAACAATAACAGCAGTGTGCGGGCAGTTTTTTTTCCTCCTATTGCGACCATACTCTTACCAGTCAGTTTATTAGGTACACCATTTCAACTGCTGGTTAACACCATGAAGAATTTAGCCAAAGGTGTTCACCTGTGGTTTTGCCTTAGTCTAAGTCAAGTCTCAAGTCTTTCACACCAAACAGTTCACAGAATTCAGTGGAAGACACATCCATGTGGACAACAATATGAAGTATTAGCAAATACAAACATCACTTGTCAGCGCTGTGGCGTGGCTACAGCCTGGCTTACTTATACAACTGATTATATAAAAGAAAGACTATTCATAAGACTCTACAGCCTTAGAAGACGAGACTAAGGCTATGTTCACACAGTAGGCAAACCTGACCCAAATCCGATCTTTTTGCCCATGTGCGACCCATATCCATCTTTTTTCAAGGCAGTGTAAACAATCCAATTCTGATCTTTTCACCCAAAAAAATAAATAAAATCTGATTTGTGACCTTTTTGTAACCTAAGCGATTAAGCTTCTCTGGTTTAAGCCAATCACATACCAGCAGCTTAATGATTTTAGGCATAGATGACTTCCTGAAATTTAAAGACAGAAAAAAAAAAAGCAGAAGCACACAAAATGTCGAAAAATATTCCGTCATGGACAAATTACTTTATCAGAAATGTGCCAGTTTTGATTCAGATAACTATTAACCTCATATGATGTGCAGTTTTCTGATTGTCCATTTGAAGTTATTAATATTAATGTTAATATGATTGTTAAACACATTTTGGCCATGTCATTTTGGCCAGGTTAATTACCAATTATTTAGTATACTGTATACAGCACTGATAAAGATCCAACTGTACATTTTACAACAGTACATTAGTGCAGCGCATACGCATACACTGTATCCTTGCTGACTCCAAAATTGCCCTTGAGAAATCTCTCTGTCTATTGTCCCCAGAAAAAAAATGAAAGGACATTTCCGCCCTTGGTCTGGAACACTAGAAATATCCATTGGGCAGCAGATGTGTGGATACAACTGCCTTGTTAATAATATAGATCATAGGAGAATGGGCACACTGTCCTAAGATGACAGGCAGCAGTAGCTCAGAGAGCCAATTGTTACTACCAAGATGTGCTGAAGGCCATGTTTCAGCACATGAAGACAATGGATGGATTCTAATGGTAGGATCAGATTGGCGGAATCACAAATGGTAGATCCATCTGGTCTTGTATCCATAGTTCAGGTTGGTGGTGTAATGTTTTGGGGATATTTTATTGGAACTTTTAGGGTTTCTTAACTGAGCATCCACTGCTTACCTGAATGCTGACTACAACCATCCCTTCCTGATATCAATACATCCATCCTATCATGGCTACTTCCAGCAGTATAATGGTCCGTGTCATGTTTAAAACTGGTTTCTTGAATTGAACGAGTTCACTGTATTCCAGTGGCGTCCACAGTTAACAGATCTCCATCCGACAGAGCCCCGTCGGGATGTGGTGAAACAGGAGATCCGTGTCATGGATGTTTTTCATTGATTGATTGATTTCAACTTTTTTGATCCCCCAAAAGGGAAAATTCATTTGTTTCATCACAACACACAGCAACGATAATACAAAAAAACTCTATAAAATCTTTAAAAAAAACACACACAGAGCAAAATAAAATAAATTAAACTATAGTTATCTTATTCACACAGTTCTGCAGGCTACATAAAGATTATAAAGCCTGACTGCCTCAGGCAGAAAAGAAGAGTTGCGGTGCTCCTCAGCACATCGAAGCTGCAGTGGTCTTTGGCTCTGACTGCTCACAAGGCTGTCTACAGCACTTTACAGGGCGTAAGAGACATTGTCCATAATGGCTATGATCTTGTCCAAAGCTACCAAATCTCCAGCAGTGCTAGGATGCCATTATATCAATGTGGACTAACATCTCTGAGGAATGTTTCTGACACAATGTTGAATCTATGCCATGAGGAATTAGGACAGTAAAGATGGTCCAACCAATGTGTACAAAATAAAGGGGCTGGTGAGTGTATGTTTACCAAGTTCTACCTTTTTATTGGCTGATTTGTTGTTTGAGTAATTGATTTATAAAGCGCTCTAAACATCCAAATAAGAAGCCTAAAGTGCAAAACAATAAAAGGATCACAAAAAACAAACAAGCTTAAAAAACGTGCTAAAAGACATTAAAGCCTTCCTGAAGAAATGTATCTTTCATTTGCCGATTCCAGGGTGTAGGTGCCACCACTGAAAAAGCCCGTTCACCCCAGCGCATAAGGCTAGTCCTTGGAATATCTGGTAGACGCTGACTGGACGACCTCAAGGATCTGCCACGCACACAAACACTTAAAGGCTCAGTTAAATAAGGAGGCGCACGTCTGCTAAGAGATTTAAAAACAAATAGGAAAAAGAAAAATGAAAAATCAATTCTAAAATTAATATGCTAAACAATAAGGGAAGAAATTCAAGTTGTCTATACATAGAAGCCTGTAATCAAAAACAAATGTTTTCTACTCATTCCTAATCTAGTTTGTAACGCAATTGTAGAGGCTTTTACCTCGGTGTGGCTAATATTGTAAGAAAGAGGGCACAAAAAAGAAAGAAAGAAACTGCAGCACTGTCAAGGATAAAAGCTAGCCACTTAATTCCCATTTGAGTTTTATTGATTTATTTTCCATTCAGCCTTATCCAAGAAGTCTCTTGAAATATATTATCTCCGCTTCGAGGCAGAGCTGCAAGAACTGAGTCACATAAAACAAGGCAGTTGCTTTGAGAGGTATACAGAACCTTTTGGATCTGTCTATACAGCAGAGGGTGATGAAGTGGAAAAATAACTATGTAAACGCAAAGATAAAATGTCTGTTTGGTTTAACATTGATGATTAACATATTGATAATTAAATGTTTGCCAAAATATATATATATATATGTTGAGGCAAATGTGACGTTAGATTTGAAGATGGCTTGGCACAAGAAAATGGAGCTAAATATTTTACCTGTTGTCAGCAGCTGTTTTCACTAGGCAGTTCTCTCACACAGCCTGAAAGACAAGCCCCTCTTTATGCTGCTTCTACTGATGCATAAACCATCAGTCAAGCTGGGGATGTCACTTTCAGATGTAAGGTTTAATAAATAAAGCTGGCAACGTGAAAACCAAGGCGGGTGCATGTTACCGGTATCAAGGTTTTCATGTAGTACCAGAAAAAAAGGGCCAGGGCGATCAGAGTTTTCTCCAGCTCTCTTGAGCACAGAGTAACACTTTTCTCCAATTTCCCAACACATTACGGTGCACTGCCCGCCAGCTGGCGGAAAGAAGGCTACCACAGTTGCGATTCGCTTATAAAAGAGACAACTTTGGCTGTTTGAAACTTTTTCACGTCACAAAAATAGCAAAACACAGGCAGTGAAGGTGTGGAAACTAAAGAAAGGGCAACATGTTATTTATACTAACCCTAAGAGCAGCGTTTCCGTCAAGATGCTAGGTGCAGGTTCTACCCGACCAAATACTCTGGCTCATTAATCAGCTAATGTTCAATCTGTGTTTCTTTATTTAAAGCAGAATGGCAAAAACTCTGCAAGATATAAAAAATGTATATTCTACACAGTAAAAATATTTAGTTAGCCCTTGTTTATTGCATGCATGCAAATAACATATAGAGTTTATATGGTATAGAAAATATTATAACTTTTAGATTCATATTTTGCATTATTTCCTTTGACTTAGGCTTTTCCGTTTTTAATTTTATATATATATATATATAGCCTAGCTACACATAAAATGTGTAGCTAGGCATGGATCTAAATTGTCTCTGTGCACTTCAGCTTGACCTGTCCAATGTGTGTTAATTGCAAACATTGACCAGCATCAAATCCCTCATTGCACCATATTCTGGTTTTCTGCCTAAGTTCCCCCACCAGCTGGTCCCGTGGATCAGGGGTCCCTGATGTACCCCTGATACCGTACACCAGATTTAAATGAAGGGTCGATAATAGAGAGACTGATCAGAGTTTAGTGATTCCCAAACTTCTACTAATTAGAAAAAAACAGAAGAAATGATGTAAGGTTCAAATTATTTTTATATCTTTAGTAGTTTATATTACAGGTATCAATAAGCAAAGCAAGCATTACTAAACAGTACCAGAAGAGAAAATTATTAAATGATACATTCGAGCCTTAACGCTAAGACTTCCAAAAGACTGGCAAACCAATTCCTCGCATGTCTACACATACCTGGCAAATAAAGCTGATTCTGACTCTGAAAAAACTTTAAATCCAGCATGATCCAGCACAGATAGAGGTAGCAAACTCAAAAAGATAAAACAGCCGTTTGGCTGTAGTCCATTCACCTTTCCTATCAGCATGAGTCTTGCTCTCTCTGGCCTCATTGAACCAAAGACTTGCCTCAGCTTGTCATAGAAATCAGTTTCTTTCTTATGTGCCTTCTTACCTCACTAGCGTGAATTTTTAACCTGTCAGGTCTGATCGAGCTTAAAACCTTACAATCTTGGTTGATAGCAACAATTGTCGAGCATCTCCATTAAACAGGCTTCTGCACATCTTGATGGTATGCTGAGGAGGAATTGAAATCATTTGAACAAGGTGTGCCATAACAGGGCCATATCCAAAGGGAAACGCACATCGGTGCATCTCGTCAATGAAGGTGTGTCAGTTGGGTCCTTTAATACACATTAGACACATTTTTAGCTGAAATGTGCTGAGACAAAACACCATGCCAGACTCCAGCCCTAGTTTCATCACAAGCGTTGATGGTTCTGAACAGAACAGACTGGAAAGGAATCGCTGGGCGTCGTGGCTTGGAGCACAGATGCTGTGGGTTGTTTGATAGACAATAACTGGGTCGTTTTTTTCTTTTCTTTTTCTTCTTTTTTTGCTCTTAAAAAGGCAGGAAAGTGGACCCAGTGGGACATTCCTGAATAGCATTGTTGTATACCGTCTGGCACCACCATTCTATAGCCATAAAGCCCACTAACCCTTACATAAATTCCCCGTTACAGCACCATCACTACCTTGCTTGACGGTTCAGAAGTGAAACAGCACATAAATCACACATATTGCCAGCAAGTGTCCAAGTACCGACTCCTGACGAGAATAATTTTCTGAAAGGGACTAGCAATTCAGGTAAATGGTGTGCATTAATGTTTCTTCTCTAGTTTTAATGCAAGTTACCTAAAACAACATTCAGAACCATCGTTTGTCACCAAACCTAATATTATCCATGCAAACCGCCCCTAAGTGTTGCGGCAGCGGTGAATCAGATTCCTAGTCTGGATTTACGCCGGGCTCACCCTGACCACAGTGCAGATATCCGCAAGGAACCCGAATCAATAAAATCTGTGTGTGCATTCACATCAGCCATGGTGCATTGCATGTCTGATTTCCGAGGCCGTGCGGCGCAGCGAAATATTCCACAAGAAGGGAGTTTGGCCGGACGCCGCAGCAGCCTCCAGCTCAAGCTCTTGGATTTCCTCAGGAGAAAATTCAGATGAATCAACCCACCAACTTGTGCTAACTTGACTAGTGTAAACAAACCGGCAACACAGAAACATAAGAAAACAGAGGGCCTTTTGAAGGATGAAATAGGTTATTTATGCACACAGATAACGAGTTTTGCCTTAGAAAACAAAAACCGTAGCTGTTTTTAATCATATATAAGGGATAAACACAGAAAGGACCACTTGAACTTCTGTTCTCGCGTGCGCTGTTTCTGCAGCCGGAACTGCAGCCGGCCACTGTCTCCCTAGGAGCGGTATGAGTAAAAGGGTTTGTGGAGAAGCCGCACCGGATCAGTACCGTAACCTGCACCACAGTCAGTGTGAGCCCAGGTTTAAGGTCTAAACCAGTGAATTGCTGTTATATTTTTACCATGCTACCATTGCAAAAAATTGGCAAAGAATGACTAAATGGACTTTCAGGGCATAACCGGAGCCAAATTGACCAGAGGGCCACGGCAAGAGTCTGTCTGAAGTGTTTGTTACCACTTGAGTTTCAGTCAAGCACAAAACCAGCATTAATTTTCATAATTTTATTAGCTAAAGAGCCCTTTTCACCTGGATGCCAAAGCAGGGTCACACCTGGAGGACTGTGAGAAGAGAAGATAGTGATGATCTCTGAAAAAAAGGCAAAGCTCTGTCATATAAAAAACATAAAATAGTATGAAACTGAAACCAAACCAGGACTGGGAATCACTCTCAAGCACTTGAGGGCAGTCAAAGTTTTGTATGTTTTATTTTCATTTCAGAAATAAATTTGGTCTTTGACAAATAAACCAAACAACTTCCTGCTGCCTATCTGCACATTTTCGCTTGTACCAGTTATTGCACCTCTTTTAATTTATTTTGGTTTTTAGCCTTTGTCCGGATATAGATTAAAACTGTAGGGTGAAAACATTCTAATTAAGATGCTGATAAATGGCTATAAACCATAACAGAGTCCCTCCTTCAAAAGTGTACTTCAGAAGTGCTTCTGTCATTAGGTCTTTAAATGATTCAGATCAAAGGGGAAGATCTAAGCCGAGCTGTAATTTACTGGATAAACAGTGGCACTTCACGTGACGAGAACAATGAATGTTGCAAGGCCCTCCACGGTATCAGCAGTGAGTTGCTTCTGCTGAACAGAGAGAAGCAACAGTGAAGCTGTCAGTTATCTCTCGACGTATTGAATGAGCCTGTAATAACAATCCTCTACCACAAATGCAGCAAATTGATTAAGCATTTTAGCTGCACTCGTTTTTCATTCAGCAAATTAGCAGCACTTCAAACAAAGGCAAATTACACAGTACGGCTTTGTAGAATATTATGAGGTCGACACAGGTCTGGAGTCTCATTCTGAATACATTCTGCGCTGCAGTAAAAAAAAAAAAAAATGCCCGCGCGTGCTGGCTCTCATTTCTTTAATCCATGAATAAGGATGCCTCCTGCGGTCAGATTTTAAAACAGTGATTTCAAGTTTGTTATGAATAAGGTACAAAAATCAAATTGAATGGTCATTTGGATAACATGTCGTGTTTCACAAGGTGGGATTTGTATTTATTTTTATTTGTGTGACGAGTTTGCCCCCATTGGCAGTTCGGACCTCCATTTCGTACCCACACCTTCCCATTTTGTCCCTTCAACTCCTCTGGTTTGTGCCCATGAACAAGCTTTTTCTTCTCCACGTGCTCAAACCATTGCATATCAGCTACTTAGCTTTGTGGTCAAGTTTCTTTCTCTATGCTTAGTATTTTTCTTTTCTTTTTTTCAAATGACTTCACAAGAATTTAACTAAAGAAACCCCAAAATGCAATATTTTTCTTCTTGTCAGTGAATTTCATGTTACTACTTTTCCTTGGATTATTTATTTCTAATTTTAATACTTTTCTTATCTGTTCTAAATTTTATTTATTATAATCATTAATTCCTTTTGTTCAGCACTTTGCTCAGTGCCTGCTGTCGTTAGGGTGGTTTATAAATAAAGTTGGCTTGGCTAGATGTCAGATACTTTTAAATCCAAGATGAAAAGTGAAACATAAAAAAATGAAAATAACAGTTTTAATCAGGCCTTAAACTCAAGCTAAATCATAGGTAAAACAGTACAAAATGTTTTTATTCACTGTTAAAATTCACACTAATGCACAAGAGGGGCAAACAAAACTCACCAATTTCTAGACAAATAGCAGTTTGTTATAAACAGGCTGCTATTTTCCTTCAGTTTCTTTAAAAAACAGAAAAACAGTTTAATTTTAAGTTGATCAGACATCTAGTCTGTTGGCAGTTCTGTGAAAATGAGGGGTAAGGCAGGGAACTGAGAAAGCACCAAATGGAGAATCTAAATAAGTACAAAAACACAAACAACTGAAAATCGTGACACAGGGGTACTTGATACTTTACTGTATATTGAAAAGATCCTAAATAACATATCATGCTATTCAATTATTCTTTTTCACATTGAAATCCTTCAGTTGTAGTCTATATAAAGACGGACTGCAATGCTTTGGTCTGAATTATTTGTTATAGTTGCCCCACAGCCCCTCTTTTAGCCCTGGTCTGAGGTGCGTCTGAGAGCAACTCGTTTTGGTGCTGTCTCTTTAAATCTAGATGAGGCACTTTACACCCCGCCCCCCTCCAGGTCGCAGAGCGTTCCACTGCACCACCTTCTGCCCCCTTCGGCCATAGAAGGCTGGGGGACATCGACCAATGACTTACCCATGTGTAGCTTCGGCATCCTTGATCTTGGAGTACAAAATCGTGCCAGAAAATAATTAAAAATAGCGAATTCTTGAAATTGGTAAACTAGAGTTTCATGACTTTGTTTTACAGCTCCGCAATAAATACTGTAACGTAATTGTTCAAAAAACGTCATAGAGAAGACTGGACTCCTTGAAAAACATGACCCCAAACAGGATATAAAGATATTTATGCAGTACGTGGAGAGACTACATTCAAACTTATATCCTGCACTCCTAGAGACTCCAAGCAAACAAGAAAACATATCTAAGGGCTGAAAAAAATAGATTTTGCATGATATGTCCCATTTCTGGTGCTGATTAATGGCTTTAAATGCTGTTTTATACCAGTTAACATTTTCTAGATATGTCCCTGTTTCAAAAGCCGAGTGGTTAACAGGACTCTGCAGTAAAATAAGACAAGCATTTAATTTAACTATCTGATTCAGGTTTGTTGGAGAGGAAACACATCTGAAAGATGCAGGACCCCCAAGTATTGGAACTGTCCACCTCTGAACTAAATGCCCTTATATGCCGGATTAAAGATGCACAGAGAAGTCGATGAGCTCAATTTCATGCTTCACCAAGAAAAAGTTAGCGTCTTGTAAAGGAATAGATATGTTGTAATTCTTTAAGTTATGGTTCACTGCGTTTGTATAGATACATCTGTGTGGTACCCTGGAGGATTTTAAGTGATGTTCGGTAACTTTGGGCTCTTGTTTGGAGAATTAATTGTTTTGCTGTAAATATGTTTTTCTTAAGACAAATTTCAATTTGTCCAGAACGCAAAAAAAATTACTTTATCATTTATAGGCCTGAAACTTGGCCACAAAAATCCAGAATAAATATTAAACTCCATATTAGGTCAGTTTGTCCACATCGGATTGTCCTTTGACAATCCTTTTTTTGTCATCATCCTCCAGGAAACTTGTTCTCAAACTGAAAACAGGTCAATTATTCTCAGCTGGGATTGGTATGTCCTCAATGATGAGATGGAAAAAGTACTCCTGAGGTTGCTTTAATCTGATGTCCTTTTTCTCTTTCATTTTTTTACATCTGTAAAGCATGAATTACTTTGTCTTGAAATCATTTAGCAAATCTTTCTGTAAAGACCAACACCGAGTCCCCAGACATCTATCTTGTCTTTTCATGTATGAGATTTTTCTATCTCTCAATCCCTGTTTGCACATCATGTTTGATTCAGGACGCAGCATCTGCCCACCGGACTCATTGTAAAAAGGGATTCTATTCATAGACACTAGACTATGAATGTCAGTTCCATAAACCCGCTTGCTCTTTGTGTAAGAGCTGTGTTTAATGCAAATAAAGCCTCGGCTAGGCTTTTGATGCCACTTTACAAAAAGTAATAAAACGAATGGGCACTTCATCTTCTGGATGAGGACTGCGATTGTCTGAGTAACATATTCTTCATGTGATTGCTTTAACAGAAAAACTGTTCCTAGATGGCATAAATACTGTGCCTTTGAAAATATGTTTGCCCCTTTACAAATTTATTCTGCTTTTACTATTTTCATACTTAAATATTACAGATCCAAAAGATATTATTAATCATATTCACACATTATTTTTGGGAAAAAGTATGCATCGCCCAGAAACCAAACTCCGTATTTTGCTGACCTTGGTACCAAGGACACAGAGACTCCAAGTACACAGCAACATGTATTTAAGGGCTAAAAAAATAAGATTTTGCATAATGTGTCCTATTTAAGCAATTCCCCACTTCTGCAGGTATGACAGTAATTAAACTGGGTGATTGCTTTTTCACATGCAGCCAGGCTGATTTGAATATTTTTCGTTTTGCTTGATAAATAGATTGTTTTATTTGAAAACTGCTTTTTTTATTTTTTTGGTAATTTATGTCTGATATTCAAATTTTTTTTATCAATCTAAAACATGGAAGTGTAATTAAAAAAAAGTGTTAAAAAAAGAAGAAATCCTCTGTATGGGCAAATCATTTTTTACAACACTGAGCAATACCATCAAAAGTTTACTTCAGAGACCTTTAGACTTGGAAACACTTAATGAGGTTTAGTTCACAGGAAACTTTTACCACATTTCTTACACATATTATTTTGGCAGGCAGGAATCATGCTTTTCATTGCTAGGGGTGAGTATGGATTTCAATCTGCCTCAAGTCTTGTCAGTGTCAGACGTGGGATTTGTAATGACCCTGAAGAAGGCCAAGCCCAAACGCGTTGGTCTGCTGACTGAGTTTGACAAACCTGAGTTTGCTCCTGATGCTGCAAGTGTTGCTGAAGTTTTCATCTTACCAGCTCATTGACCCTCTTCATGCACCTCGGAAGTTGGTGAAGTTGTGCCACAATCATTTGGATCTCTCTCTCGTCAGTGCCATGAGTTTCTAGAGGATTCTCCCATCAGCCACCTGTCACCAGCAATCAGAGCAGAAATGTGTTCACTGACGGAAAAATAAGTATTCAGTTTTAATCTGTTAAAGAACTATACAATAATTGTAGGTGATGGCCAAATTACAGTAAAGTCTGTAACTCTCATGCACTTTTATTTATTCTTAGTACATTTATGCTTTTTCATTAAGCCAAATACAATGACACAATTTAGTATGCAATAAGGGTTCATTGAGTGGTTTAAATACATTTGTTCTATTTGTAAGTTTGTGCATTTAATTCAGTTATGTGTTTTCCTCAACTCATTTCTCACCTTTGGTTTGTGATTATTATTAATTCTCGTTTGTTTTACTGGTTTCTTATCTTCCATAGGCCCTGGACGTTTGGTCAGACAAAAGATGCCCAGAGTTCAGAGCACCTAAATGCATGGAGGGGATTATTGGACTGCACCACTAGCTCCTGCTGGAGAGGGGGGATTTATATATTCCTTAGCTAAAGCAGCTTTTTGTATTTTGCAAAAGATTTGTATTAAAGTTTGATTTCCTTGATTGCTACTTAGTTTAATAATTAAAACCCTATTGGCATGGGATAAGCATTATCTGGGGACCCCATGTAATACATAGATAAATAACCCCATACGTCTGATGTTTATGTGGGGTGCTGAAATTTACTCACATCCTCTGGATACGATGTTAACCAGCTGCATATTGCGCAACACCCGCTCACATTGTGTTATGTGAGCAGCTGCATAACAGAAGGCTACAAACAAAAGAGAATGATCCTTACCGCACAGTGCAAAGCATAATGTGACCATTTCAATCTGATATTGTTCCTTCTCTTCTACCTTTTTGTTTTTGATTTGTCAAAAGCCAATAAAAAGTACCCAGGTAACAAAAAAGCACATAATCAGGTATGGGAACCCGCCCATTTCTGTCCAAATTACTTTACAAAAAATATGGACGTGACCGAATCGCATGGGATTAAGAACACAATCTCTCTGCAATTATTACAAATCACAAATCTAGGTTAAATTAAGCCCGTCAGAACATTATTAAATTTATTGCACTATTTATTTTCTATGTAATTAGCTCTCTTCTTATGTTTAGTTACCCCTACTGTGTTACACTGCTCTTTTCAGGCCAATTTATATATCCCTGTGTGTAATTTCTGTAAATCAGTTTTTGTTTGTTTGTTTGGGCAGTCAGTTTGTTGGCAGTGTTCACAATTTTTGCCTGAGTTCAGTTTTTGTTTAATCTCTTTTATGAGCACATTGTTCATTTTTGTAAATCTCACTTTTGGGTTAAATTAAAAATAAAAATACATATACATATTTGTATATGTAATCAAATACCCTGCTGGGGTAATAAGTTGTCCAAAAGGAGGAAATCCAGACCACTGATGTTAAAACTTCTCACCATGCATGGTGGATCCCTAATCCAGTATCCACAGGCTATGTACTGAGTGCAAAGAAGGAGGCAGAGGCCTAGTGAGCTTCAGAGCCACCATTGAAGATGAAACATCCAGGCTCCAAGAATATATCAGGAAGATGGCCCCGAGAGATGAGGCGCTCAGTGAATGTCTCTGACAATGGAAGCTGGAAGAGAAGGAACTGAAGGAACCATCATGGGAGGAAAAAACACTGCATGGGATGTCCCACAGACGGACAGCTGAAGTGGCTGATATGACCAAATCCTACCATGGTTTAGATGGGTCCCTGCTCGGATTCAGGAGTGTTCAAGCAGGGAAACCTATAAACCATGGCGGACTTGAAGACTGAACTCTCCATCTCTGGCCCTAAAACATGTTCAGAGTTCACAATAGAGCCCCTCGAGAGTGTCAGTTCACAGGTTTATCCATGACTTTCACACTTCTTCAATAAGACATTTGAACAAACTTAAAAAAAAAAAACTAAAAGCAAGACAAAGAACCTTACAAAGGTTAAGCAAAATTGACAGGCATTACTGAATCAACTCCCAGATACAGACAGGCTTTAAAGGCTGTGAAACTTCAGAGATGGGCTATTGCTTTTATATGTTTAACTCCCTTTTTTTAAACTGTCTATTTATAGTGATTGCATTTATTTTGTGTAAGCGCACAAATGTGTTTCGTGTAAAACATGCACAACATCAGAGGTGAGGTCACTTCTGTATCTGTACCAGAAAAGTTGTCTTATTGCGCTGCGTGAGCGTCTTTTACTTCGGGTTACGACTCATCAACACCGTTTGTTGTTTACAGAAGCAATCCGTCAGGTTGAAAATAACAAATCTGAATGCACTGTCAGGTTTACGGGGAAAATGTAATTATAGTTTTTGCAAACACAAAAGTAAGTGGGATGAAGAATTAAATGGATTTTTAAGACTGTTTTAATTTCCTGTTTTCTTTTCCTCTTTCTTTTGTGTGCATGTGTTAAAATTTTCTAAATGAGTTTTGGTTCAATTAAGATTTTTTTTAATTATTTTACCTGTCTAGAGCTGCACGTTCGATAACACATCTATTTAGAGACAATATGTATTGTGGGGTGGGGGTGGGGAGGGGGGTGTTAAATCCTTATTATTGAAATCTGAAATAAGAAAATAAAAAGTACATATATTGTCTGAAACCACATACTGTATACTATATTGCCAACAATATTTAGTCACTTGCCTTTGCTCACATGAAGTTTACATGACTTCTTATAGTTCTTTTTCATAATATTCACTCGGTGTCTCGCTATGGGATGCAGCCTCCTGCAGCCCTGATAGAAGCATTTATCTCAATCTGCCAATCCTGATTGGCCGGTGAAAGTGCTCGTCTTACGCCACGCCCAGTAGCCCCGACTACTAAAGCGTGCGCAGATCACGTCACTTCAATTCAAAACCTCTTCTCACCTCAGAGCTTATCTCACGTCGGAGCCTTTTGCTAGCTTAACTGCCCATAGACGGACCTTGCTAGCTTCCGTCGCCGGACGCTAGCACTGTGCTTCGATTTCTGCCTTGTCCGCTCACTCCAGACCGGACCGGTATCTTTTTTCTTTTTTTCCGTTCACTCCACGGCGGAATCCCTCTCGGCTCCCCTCCGCGGACGCTCGAGTCGGTCGAGCATTTGGCACACCAGCGAATTTCTCGACCCCACCACGCTAGCACACCAGCTAGCCACGATCCCTTTCCCTACCAGCACTCCAGCTCGTCGGAAAATGGCAACCGCCAAAAACCCTCACACCAGAGGAGACTACCGTCTTTGTGGTTGCGGGAACAAAATTTCGGGGAAGGACACCCACCCGGTGTGCAGTACCTGTCTGGGGGTCGACCACGCCAGGTCAGCCCTCGAAGTTCCCGGGTCCTGTGGGCACTGCAAAGTGTTCACGGTCAAGAGCCTCAGACGAAGACTAGCCCGCCAGGTTAGCATCTCGGACCGTGACCCATTCCTCCCCACCGCCGCCCACGAGGCAGCCGCGGAGGAGGACGAGGTCATGGCTGGGGAAGCCCCGGAGACTGGCTACGACTGGAGTGCCCAGTGCGAGCAGCTCCGTGCCCCCCCGTTTCCCGAGGAAGACGTGCTGGATGTTAGCCCCATGGAGGAGGATGACGACGCCTCGTTCCTCATATCAGAGGACGAGGAAGAGGATGACATCTTCATGGCGCCAGTCCAGACTGAAAAGCCGAAGCTGCCGAGCCCTTCCACCAGGGAAGACAGGGGAGCGAGCTCACCAGCTCCCTCCCTCCATGTGGACCTGCTCGACGTGTGCAAACGCGCGGCAGAGAAACTGGAGATCCCCTGGCCGATTGCAATAGCGGAGCCCACCCGGTCCCGCTATGAAGGCAAACGGCTTCCCTTGGCGCGAAATGCGATGAAGCAGCTTCTTCCTGTCTTCCCCGAGTTGCTGACTGAGCTCTCCAAAACATGGACTAGCTGCCCGTACAGCAACAGGAGCCCCATTGCGGGCGCGGCATCCCTCGATTGCGAGGCGATGGACGCCCATGGCTTCTTCTCCATGCCTCCGGTGGAAGTCCCGGTAGCTGCGCATCTCTGCCCAGGCAGCGCGAGCCAGCTGTCCGCAGCTTCCACCAGGCGCCCGACGCTGCCAGCTAAGCCCGAGCGTTTTCAGTCTGCGCTGACCGAAAGGGCGTACAAAGCAGCTGCCCTCTCGGCCAGAGCCCTCAACGCCCTCTCCATCCTCACCGCCTACCAAGCGGAGTTGTTTGGCGCGTCCGCTGAGGAGCAAGACCCGGATGCGTGGGAGGAAATGGCGGTCATCGCCGATTTGTCTCTCCGCATCCAACGTGTCTCGGTCCAGGCCACGGGAAAAGTGATGGCAACCCTCGTCGTCCAGGAGCGAGCGAGATGGCTCAGTCTCGCTAACCTGACCGACAGGGAGCGGGATGACATCCTGGATATGCCAATCGTCCCTGAAGGCATCTTCGGCTCCGCATTGGCCACAATGCAGCAGAGATGCGAGGCAAAAAAGAAGGACAACGAGGCCCTCAAGCTTTGTCTCCCTCGGAAAGCCCCAGCGCCTTCACCTCCGGTGCAGCGCAAAACCTTTGTGCAAGCTGCCTCCCAGCCGCCGCGTTTTAAAATACCGAGACGGCCACCACCACCTGGCCAGCCCCTCCCAATGAGGAAGGAGCGCGGAGCCGGCTGGCATGGGAAACCCGCCTCCCCGACCGCTGCGCCGCCGCTGCCCACAGCCGCCGCGACCTCGGTCCCCCGGGCGATGAAGAAAAAGAGAGCGGCCTGACAGCCGCCCGTTCCTCAGTTGGTGCAGCCTGCAGTTCCCTGTTGCGCAGGCCCACCGTTTTGGCTTGTTCGTGCGCGCCCCGTGCCACCGCTGCCCGTTCCAGAGCCGGTCCGCGAGGAGAGGGACATCGCCTCGGAGAGTTGCGCTGTTGCGCCCCGAGCAGAATGTCCACAAGCACACACATACACACACGTTCGAAGGTTGAACGGTGTGAAAATAAAAACAATAAATCTGTCACAACCAGGCCACGAGCCGAGGGTGCAGATAATAAAAAAAGCCAAAACAAACAATGCTCTCTCCATAAGCAGGGTGGCCATTCAGCCCCCTGCAGCCCTGCTACCGGGATGGGCGTCGCCGTCCCCGCGGAGCAGAGCAGAGCGCCCCGTCACACCTGCGGTGGTACCCGAGGATCATTTCCCGGCTCTACCACAGGGGGGCGGTGAGCAAAAGCCGCAGTATGCTCCTGCTCTTTCTCTCAAATGGGAAAGCTGGAAAGCAGCAGCGGCCCCACCGTGGGTATTACGCACAATTTCCCGGGGATACAGGCTTCAATTCGCCACTGTCCCTCCCCGTTTCTCCGGCGTAGTACACTCACATGCACAGGGAGAATCAGCTCGAGTCTTACAGGAGGAGATCCTCTCTCTGATAGACAAACGAGCGGTTTCTGTCGTATCTCCCGAACAGAGTCTGTCAGGGTTTTACTCCAGATACTTCCTCGTCCCCAAACGGGGGGGGAGGGGAATCCGCCCTATTCTGGACCTGAGAGCCCTGAACAAATTCCTGCGGAAATACAAGTTCAGGATGCTGACACATGCAGCACTGCTGCATCTAGTAAGACCGAACGACTGGTTTTCGTCCGTGGATCTGAAAGATGCGTATTTCCACATTCCCATTTACCCCCCTCACAGACAATATCTCCGATTTGCCTTTCAAGGGGTGTGTTACGAATACCGTGTTCTACCATTCGGCCTGTCTCTCAGCCCGAGGGTTTTCATACGGTGCACAGAGGCCGCGGTAGCCCCGCTCAGACGCCGTGGGATACGTCTGGCCACGTATTTGGACGACTGGCTCCTGTTAGCGCAGTCAGAACAGGAAGCCAGGGTTCACACACATATTGTCACAGCACACCTGATGGATTTGGGTTTTGTGATAAATATGGAAAAGAGCCACCTATCTCCGACGCAGGAGATATGCTTTCTGGGGCTATCCCTGCGCTCTGTGCCGTTCACAGCTCGCCTATCAGAGGAGAGGGTGACGACTTTCAGAGCTTGCCTTGCACACTTCCGTCGGCACAGATCCGTCCAGTTCAGACTGTGCCTTCGGTTGCTGGGTCTGATGGCCTCAGCCATCCTCGTGATTCGCCTCGGCCGTCTTCACATGCGGGACTTTCAGCGCTGGGTCGCTTCGCTCCGAATGGACCCCGTGCGTCATGGCGCACGGCGGATAACGGTCACAGCGGACTGTGTAACAGCTCTGCGCTGTTGGCGAGCCCCGTCCTTCCTGACCCAAGGGGTGCCCATGGGCACCGTCTCGTCCAGGAAGGTTGTGACCACAGATGCCAGCCTATACGGCTGGGGCGGCATTCACGAGGGCAGGTCTGTGAGGGGTCGCTGGAGCCAAGCTCTCCAGCGCCTGCACATAAACTTCCTCGAACTTTCAGCTGTGTTTCTTTCCCTGAGACACTTCCTCCCATTCCTCTCAGGTCACCATGTCCTGGTGAGGACAGACAACACGACAACAGTGGCGTATATCAACCGCCAGGGAGGCTTGCGCTCTCGTATGTTGCACGATCGGGCACGCGAACTGATCCTCTGGAGCAGTGCCCACTTTCTCTCCCTGAGGGCGACGCACGTCCCGGGAGATTTAAACACAGGTGCGGACCTGCTGTCCAGGGGCGCGCCAATGTACGGGGAATGGACGCTGCACCCGCAAGTCGTGGAGCAGATATGGGCGCGCTATGGCCGCGCCCAGATAGATCTGTTCGCGTCCAGGGAAAACGCTCGATGCGAGCTGTTCTTCTCTCTGAGGACCCTGAATGCTCCCCTGGGCGTAGACGCACTAGCGCACGCTTGGCCGCACGAGCTGCTCTACGCGTTCCCCCCGCTGGCCCTGATACCCCCTACTCTCGCCAGAGTGAGGGCATCCAATCACAAGCTGATCCTGATAGCTCCACACTGGCCAGCACAACACTGGCTGGCGGAGATATTCCAGATGCTGTGCGCCCAGCCTTGGCAGCTGCCGCTGCGCAGGGACTTGCTCTCGCAGGGGGCGGGGACAGTGTTCCACCCGCACCCGGAGCGACTGCAGCTGTGGGCCTGGCCCGTGAGTGGCTCAATTTGACCACTGCTGGGCTCCCACAGAGTGTAGTTAATACTATCCAAAATGCCAGGGCTCCCTCCACTAGGACTCTATATGGCTCCAAGTGGGGACTGTTTGAGCGGTGGTGTCTTGAACGGGACTACGTTCCTTTTCAGTGTTCTGTACCAGCGATTCTGTCGTTTTTACAGGAACTGATTGATAAAGGAAAAGCCTTTTCCACGGTTAAGGTCTATCTGGCTGCTATAGCGGCGTGCCATATAGGATTTGGGGACAAAACGGCGAGCCAACACCCTTTGGTGTGCCGGTTTATGAAGGGCGCGCGCAGGCTTCTCCCTGTCTCCAAACCTTTGCTGCCCCCGTGGGATTTGATGGTGGTTCTGGAAGGGCTCAAAGGGCCCCCTTTTGAGCCATTGTTGGGGACCAGTCTTAAACATCTGTCTCTTAAGACAGTGCTGTTACTGGCTCTGGCCTCTGCGAAACGAGTCAGCGACATTCATGCGCTCTCTGTGAACCCCGCATGTACTCGGTTCGACCCGGGGTACACGCGTATGGTTCTGAAACCCAACCCAGCTTTTGTTCCTAAAGTAGTTGGTTCTTGTTCACCGATCGAGCTGGCGGCGTTCTCCGCTTCCCCCGGTGAACAGCGAGCGCACATGTCGTGCCCTGTTCGAGCTGTACGCTCTTATATGGACAGGACACAGAACATCAGGAGGAGTGATCAGCTCTTTGTCTCCTGGGCGGAGCCCCGTAAGGGACAGCCGATCACAAAGCAGCGCCTCGCCCACTGGGTGGTAGAGGCTATAGCTTTGGCGTATGAAAGCAGGGGTCTGCAGCCCCCGGCGGGTTTACGTGCACACTCTACCCGCGGGATGGCCGCGTCCTGGGCTTTATTCAGGGGAGTGTCCGTTCAGGACATTTGTTCGGCAGCGAGTTGGTCCTCGCCTCTGACTTTTGTGCGGTTCTACATGCTTGACGTGTCCAGACCGTGCGTGGCCAGTGCGGTCCTGAAGTCATAACGGAACTTATGGACCTTCCCCATACGGCCGGTTCTTGTTCGATAAGCTGTCTGGCAATACGGGAGCTACCATATCCCATAGCGAGACACCGAGTGAATATTATGAAAAAGAACGTTTGGTTATCTAACATAACCCCAGTTCTTAGAATAATATGAGCGAGGTGTCTCGCCAGACAACCCTTCTTGCTGGGCGGTGAGAAGAGGTTTGCTTGTTGAATTGAAGTGACGTGATCTGCGCACGCTTTAGTAGTCGGGGCTACTGGGCGTGGCGTAAGACGAGCACTTTCACCGGCCAATCAGGATTGGCAGATTGAGATAAATGCTTCTATCAGGGCTGCAGGAGGCTGCATCCCATAGCGAGACACCTCGCTCATATTATTCTAAGAACTGGGGTTATGTTAGATAACCAAACGTTACTTTTTGAGGTTTCTGATCCACCTTTGCTGTGAGAATAGCTTAAACTCTTCTGCAAAGGCTTTCCACAAGGTTTTGGAGTGTTTATGGGAATATTTGACCATTCTTCCTGAAGAACATTATTGAGGTTAAACACCAATGTTGGATGAGAAGGCCTGGTTTGCAGTCCTTTTTTCTAATTCATCTCAAAGAAAACTATGTGGGCCAGTCAAAGTTCTTCCACATCAAACTCCCTCATTCATGTCCTCATGCACAGCCATCTTGGAACTGAAGGAGCCATCTCCACTCTGTTCCAACAGTCAAGATCATGAAATTGTTCAAAATGTCTTGGTCTGCGGTAGCATTAAGAGTTCATTATCATAGTGGTGCTGTCACACCGAACGCGAATGAGGTGGTCTGAGTGAGGGATTTACAGCCCTGTTTACACTACACCTAAAAACCGAGCCATGCCGAGACCAGTCCGAGCTTGGATCAGTTATCCAAGATAAGCCGACCCGTTTAAACACAAAGCTTATCTCGGTTCCTTGGTTGCTCCTCGCCCCCTAGTGGCGATCTGCGGTACTAACGCTCTCTGGGATTGAAGGCGGAAGCAGCAAAACAAAACAGCGCGGCGCCCGTAACATTCAGGAAGTTATGCTTGATATTGTGATATTTCGGTGTTTGCGGAGAGTCAGGGGAAGAAGGCAACCATTGGTGAATTTACTTGAGAAAGTTGGCTTTTTTGGGAAGTGGATGAGACAAACGAACGTCTAATAAGGATTTACAGACGCAGGAAACAACGACAGACGCTGAGGTTCATTGCGCTGCTAAGCAGATTCATCTCTGGAAACCGTGTGGCACGGTAAGGAAGCTAGTATTAATATGAATGTCTGAAATTTGTCTGAATGGAGTGTGAATCGGGACGTGCAGCCAGACTGCCGGAAAACCCGCGGACAGTCAGCTGACTGTAAGGAGATGACGCGGTCTGCTCATGCGCTCTTTATCAGAAAACTGGGCCAGAAATAAAACCAGGCCGAGACCTACTCAAGAGCTGGTCTGCAGTTAGCGCGGTCCGGTTATATTTAGCGTGGTCCGGTTCAGTCTGCTGACCGTTTACACACAAGAGTTATCTCGGTTACCGAGCTCGGACTGGTCTCGGCTCGGTTAAAAAAGTGTAGTGTAAACGGGCCTTACATGTCAACCCTATGCAAAAGGCGCGATCAGGATCGGTGAAGCGAAGTTCAAAAATCTGAACTTTTCTGTCAAATCGTGTATTGGCAACCAGTCAGGGACTGGTTGTTGTTGTGAAGGAGTGCAGCAGAGACAAAGCTTTTTTCAGTCAAAATAGGAGATACAGAAATGAATGTTGACATGGGATGAAGTAAGAGATGTTCTTTAGAAGTTTTTAGGGCCATTTTTATTCAGCCCTTAAAAGGCTCCAGAACTGACCCGGCCCGCCGTTGCTTCTGGCCAGATACTTTATCTGTCGGTCTCTTGGTTTACTTTACAAATTTTAACACCAGTAACTCACTCTGGTTGCATACAAAGGTTTTCTGATTAAATCATCGCGCCACTGTTGGCTTACTATATTTTATTTCTGTATTTTACACTTTTTTGCTATATTTGTTAGTAAACAATGCGCTTTTGTGTATATTTACTATAACGAGACCACGTGACTGGACGTACAATATTGAACACGTGCCCGATGAATAAACAAGGAGAAGCAATGTCGCTGAGCAAGTCAGCAATGGCCAGCGGAGGTGAAAAATGAAAGAGGTCAAGTAACCCTAACCCTGTAAATCAGGTTAGTCTTTGGCCATGCAGAGCTGTCCCTTTACTTCAAGGCATTGCAGGACAGTCTGCCGGCTCCTGTAGTAGCTGCATCAATTGTTGCCATCTTGTATTTTGATTGCTCCACAGTACTGCCAGCAGATGGCGCAACAATAGCTATGTTGCTATCAATAGCTACAATAGCTATTGTACTGTAGCTATGCACAGAATTTCACGACTGGATTGAAATGCATTTGAATTAAAAATCAACAAATAATCGGATTGTACCGTTTATATGGGCATACATTAA
This sequence comes from Fundulus diaphanus, assembly GCA_037039145.1. NCBI lineage: Eukaryota > Metazoa > Chordata > Actinopteri > Cyprinodontiformes > Fundulidae > Fundulus > Fundulus diaphanus. The sequence goes on from CM073138.1 coordinate 27,108,891, forward strand.
TTTAATACGATCATAATGTGCGTTTATATGCACCTGGCTTTATTCAGAATAGAACCACTGACATGCACAGTTATCAAATTTACCTTAAATAAAAACCACAGAAGAAGAAAAACTTCCTTCTTGGCTGAACAACAAAAAATAGTAAACAAAGCAGTAGTTTACGAGTTTGTTTGTCTTTCAAACGCCCAGGCTGGACTTGCACCATGTTCTAATCACAGTTGAAACGTAAATAAATAAAAACTTTAATCTCTTTTAAGGCTTTGATTAGAAAGGTTATATCAGGAGCACAGACAGTTTTGCTTCAACAACGCGGATATATGTCACATTTACGTCGTGCGCACATGCGCACTCGGCTCAGTTTGCCACATTCGGAATAACTTGATCCTGACAGGAGTTTATATGCATGTTGATTGGATCATCAGTCGGCTTAAACTGCCCCTCTCATTTGAAATACGATTTCATTCAGATTGAGCTAAATCCATTCACAATATTCCAATTGGCTCGTTTACATGACGCATTTTTATTCGGATCGGCCCTTTATTCCAGTTACTTTTGTCCATGTAAACGTACACTTAACAAAAATATAAACGCAACACTTTTGGTTTTGCTCCCATTTTTTTATGAGATGAACTCAAAGATCTAAAACTTTTTCCACATACACAATATCACCATTTCCCTCAAATATTGTTCACAAACCAGTCTAAATCTGTGATAGTGAGCACTTCTCCTTTGCTGAGATAATCCATCCCACCTTACAGGTGTGCCATATCAAGATGCTGATTAGACACCGTGAATAGTCCACAGGTGTGCCTTAGACTGCCCACAATAAAAGGCCACTCTGAAAGGTGCAGTTTTATCACACAGCAAAATGCCACATATGTCGCAAGATTTGAGGGAGCGTGCAATTGGCATGCTGACAGCAGGAACGTCAACCAGAGCTGTTGCTCGTTCATTTCTCTACCATAAGCCGTCTCCAAAGGCGTTTTAGAGAATTTGGCAGTACATCTAACCAGTCTCACAACCGCAGACCACGTGTAACCACACCAGCCCAGGACCTCCACATCCAGCATGTTCACCTCCAAGATCGTCTGAGACCAGTTTATCTCATAAAAAATGGGAGCAAAACCAAAAGTGTTGCGTTTATATTTTTGTTGAGTGTAGCTACTGTTTATGTCTGCTAATCGTGCCGGGCGCAAAGTTCTTTTCAGGCTTAAAAAGGACTAAGTATACATTGTTTTATTTGAAGATGAATATATGGTTTTTGTGGCTTTTTTTAAATCGTCACAGTAAGTGACTAGGCCCCTTTAAGAAACATTTCTCCGGTTTTCTTTGTCTTTCAGGTTCAGTATTTCTCACCCTTAGCCGTTTTGCCAACATTCCCCAAAGTTTTTCTCGCTCTGGTAGGATCCGTGTCAACTCTTTTCTCATGCATCGTAAGTCAGCTTTGTTGCACTCTTGTGTTCAAAGACCGGTTGACAAAGCGTCCTAATGTTTGCAACAGTTCACTGATTGCCGAGCAGCCTGACAGCTGAGTGGCAGCGGCACAGTCAGACGAGTCCATCTTGTTGCTCTGCTAGTGGTCAGAGCTCCACAGGGCTGATTGTCTAAGAACTGCGGGACATTTTTCAGCCTCAATAGCTGCCAAATTACAAATAGCTCTTTGTAGTTCAAATCGAATGCAAGGTCAATTTTGCGGATCAAAAGGGCTGAACAGGAGCAGGCATTGTGCCCTGTAATTTTGCGGCTTTGGATCTGTTTCCAGTTCTTTGAAGAATATCATCCTCCCTCGGCACACTCCTCCACTGATTCTCCTCACATCTGTGCTGTTCCTACCTGCTGCCCTCCATCTGGAATGATGCATACAATTAGGCATAATCATTTTCAAAACGAAAACTTCAATTTTAGCTCCAAGTGTCAATTGGAAGGATTGTGTATGGTTTTTAAAGTCAAGGTTCTCTATTAAAGTTTTTTTTCCCCAATCTCTGCAGCTGCTAGGAGCATATTTTGGTGTTTTTGTCGGTTCTAAATGATTTGAAGCAAAGTATGTTTTGGAGAACGTGGGAAGCTTGGAGTAAAGAGTGAAAACTAACAGAGGATGAAATGTTTTTAGAACTGCCATTTTTATCTCACCGGCACACTCTATAGTACTTCTTCTTGCACGGCGTTGCTATATGAAAGCAGGAAGATGTACTGTACTAGTATTGAATTAAGAGGAGATCTGTGTGTGCTGTGGGTTATAATGATGCATAGGGGTATGCCAGGGTGACTGTAAGTTCCTTTTTATTGTTTGCATTCTAACAACATATTAAATTAGAATGGTATTTTTTCTTTTCCCTTGCGGAGTACATTCTTCACCATCAGGTTCTCTAAGAAAAGCAAGTGGTGGCAAAGAGAGTGGGTGTTATCGCCAAGAAAGGCAGAAAGAAAAGATTTTTTTGCACTCCTGTCTCTATTGTATTCTTAGCTTTAATCAGTATCAGTGCCTTTCAAACGTACCCATACACTTTTCACATTTTGTCAACTTGCAACCATGAACACTGTTTTTCCATTGGGATTTTATGTGATGGAGCAACAAAGAGCAGTGATAACTGGGAAGTGGAAGGAAAAGGATACATGATTTTTAAAATGCTTGCAAATAACCATCTGAAAGGTCTACTTTGCATCTGAATCCAGCCCCATTTACCTAGATACTCCTGATTAAACTTTTCAGGTCATATCAACCACCCAGAAGGTTTTACTCTAGTCACATTCACCCAGTGGCGCACACAAACATGCACACGTTCAAACACCGATGCATCAGGTTGGTAGACAACTTGGGGTTAAGTGCCTTGCTCAAGGCATATCATAACCAGAATCAAAACCACAATTTCATAACTGTAAGGTGACTACTTTATGCATCGAGCCACAGTCGCTGCACAATCAGAGAACAACCAAAGAGGTCAACAGAGGCGGTGGAGGAGCTGCACAATTGCTCAAAATATTACTATTGGTTATGTCTCTCAAGCCATGCAGAGGACACATCAAACACGTGGAAGAAGAGGATCTGCTGAGCCCAATTTTACTTTTTAGCTTACACACAGAACATTATATGTAGAAAAAACTATTTGAAAACACGGTGGTGGCAGCATCCTGCCGTTGGGGAGGCTTTGTAAAACACTTGAGACTAGGTCAGAGGTTCCCCTTCAGGAAGAACAGCGACCTTAACAGATGTGCAGGTTTAACAGCAGTGAAAGGTGGTTCTACGGACTATTTGCTGAGAGGAGCTAAAACCAAATGTACAACGCACTTTTCATTCCTCATCGCAAATATGCTCTATTTTGTTGGTCTGTCACATAGAAACCTATAAAACATATTAAAGCTTGTGGCTGAATCAGGACAAAATGTAAAATGATGTTATTTTCTGTTTTGTTTCCTGAAGACAGAACCTCATTGATGAACATTTTCTCATTTTTTCTTTTCCCAGCAGCTTCTAATCTTTTATAAAATAATCCAAAATCAGGGTGTTGTTAAATTATCATTTAGATGAGCAATTCTTAGCTTAGCGTAATCACAGCTGTGTGCTTCCTTCTCATGGTCTAACATGAAAAAACTCTGATGCTTTTGTTGTGAGAAACTGCAAATTTTGAAGAGCTTTGACTATATTTATAAGGCAGTTATAAATAGTAAAAAAGTCAAAGTAGAAAAAACTGCATAGCCACAATTTTCTGTGATGCAACGAAACCACATCAGCCTCTACCCTGTTAATCTATCTTGCAATCTGTATGAGTGATAATTTAGCAGGCAGGTATTTTTTTACTCTACACACTTAAGAAGAACATTGTTAACCTTGAATGCAAACAAACTGTAGTAAATTTGTGATACTCTCCCAAACTTCTGGCGAACTGTGTCGGCTCCATTGATTGCTTCATTTCCACTGACTTGAAAGTCCTCACACTTCAGACAATGCTGTGTTATCTAGATCCGTAGCAGATTTACAAAGGACCTCTCCTTTTTCACAATGACAAGGCCCCCATGGGCAAAGTCAAGCTCCATTAAAAAGAAAATGGTTCTCCCCGGTTTGCTGCGGAAGAAATGAAAATCCCTGCGGAGCGTCGACCTCAACCCCATCAAACACCTTCGAGACAAATTGGAAGCCAAACCGGCTGCAAGGACGGATTGTGAAACACCGCTGACCAACCTCATTAATGATCTTGTACTGAGAAAGAGAGCAATCCCTGCAGCTCATTGCCAGAATTTTGGGCAATCCTTTTTAAAAAGCAAAAAAAAAAAAACATGTACGATTTCAACATCAAATCTTTAACAGCCACACATTTCGGTCTCTTCAAAACTTTTTTATGTGTTATTTTTATTTTATTTTTTTTTTCAGGCCACACTACCAATCAGGCTCTCCTTGTGTTTGACATGAGCGGATGCAAGGAGTCCTGCTACGCTCCTGTGGTTTAAGCTTTTGTTTTTACACTATAATTACAAATTTCAGGCGAGAATTAAAACAACACAGCAGTAATGAAACTATTTTTGAAACTGTACAGGTCTGCAATCTGTCGCATGCATGTTTTCCGCCTTTTGTTCCTCAGACTTACTTTTAAAAACAATTAGAGTTGGAAAGAAAAAAAAAATCCACCAACTGAGGATAATTACATCTTTAGGAATACCAGGGTTGCCTTTTGGTTCATACAAAGAAATATCACCTTAGAAGAATGAAAGTAAAATTGGTTGCTTCGCTTTTGAGAGACAAAATTTGTTGACAAGAAATCGGTATCACAACACCATGCGGTGCTCCTCAAAATTATTCATGCTTGTTGAACTTTCGAGTTTTTTTCAGGTGATGAACCCAGACTTCTTTGGGCTGTTTGGGGTTTTTATGTGATAGACCAACACAAAGTGGTGCATTATTGTGCATTATTGGGAAAAGAATGCAAGTTTTTTTCTTCAAAGAAATTGATACTTGTGATATGTGTGATTTGTATTCAGCCCTCCTGCATTATAATTTAGTCACCTTTGACTGCAGTTACAGCTGAAAGTCTGATGGGATGAGTTTCTACCAGCTTTGCACATTGTGGGAATTATTTTTATTTATTTGCTTATTCGTTTTTTCTCAGCATCTCCGTCAGAGTAGATGGAAAGCAGGTTTAATCTTAGTTGGATTCACGTCTGGAATTTGATTGGGTCATTCTAGCACATGAAGCTGCTTTGATCTAAAGCACTGCAGCTCTGATGGCATATTAGCTTTGTTCTGGTGGAAGCTGAACCTCCACACCATTATGAAATCTATTGCACATTTCAAAAGGTTTTTGTTCCAGGATTTCTGTGTATTTAGCCCCAACTATCTTATTTCCCTGCACTCTGACAAACTGCCTTTTTCCAGCCGAAGAAAAGCATCCAGAAATCATGATGTTGCCCCCACTGTGTTTCATAGTAGGGCTGCCCTTTTTAAATGTGCATCGTTGGCGTTCTGCCACACGTTGTTTTACATGTAGAGCTAAAGGCAAAATCTGGATCTCATCTTGTAATGTACTGGAGTCGGACCCAAAGACAACCCGAAACAGGTCAGTGTCGTGTAGGGCTTAGTTTATTTAAAGGGAAGAAGTGTGGCTCTCAGGACGCGCTGCTTGCGCCTAACCGGCTGGCAATCTCCTGGAGGCAAGGGAACAGGTTAGTGACCAGTGGAGGTAGATGTGACAAATCAGCAAAGCTGGATCACTAACCTGATAGAGAGCTGGCTTGTTCGGGGAAAATGGCTCTGGAGCAAAGAGAGCCGTCCGCAGGCAGCTGAGGCTGACCGGCAGAGCCCGTATGGGATAATCCAGGAGCGTAAATCCAAGGGCAGTCCGGGTCCATTAACCGGGAGGCCAAAGATCCAACGGCAGTACAGCAGGGATATCCAAGGTCGGGTTCAGGTTCGGTCCAGGGTCGGCGCACAGGGAAACAGTCCAGGGGGAGGGTTTCCAAACAGACAGGTATCGGACAGACAGGATCAGAGAGGGCTTCGGCAGGCTCGGGAAAACAGGAGGCAGATCAGGTCGGGCAACAGACAGGCTTGATGCAACAACAGGCTGGAAGGTGCTCAGCGAACGGCTAGAGACGTTCTGGCACTGGAGACTGAAATTGACGGGGCTTTTATGCAGCTGGAGACAGGTGGAGCCAGTAACGGTTAATTGCAGAGAGGTGGAGACTGAGCAGGTGAGTAAAAAGAGAAATGGATCAGCTCCAGTGCCAGGATCATTACACATCTGACTGAAGCACTTTCTGCATTCAGTATATAGCTTGCTACACCCTGCAAACAACACCTATGGATTTCTTACATTGGCTTTCTTTTTAACACTCTTCCTTAAAGGTCAGATTTTTGGTGTGCACAACCAACAGCTGTCCTGTCAACATATTATCCCATGTGAGCTGTGGATCTCTGCACTGTTCCTTGGTTTTGATGCTGTGTTTTTACCTAATGTTCTTTTACAAATGTTGTAGATAGTGGACAGACGTGTTTATCTTGAGATTAGATTACTAAATAGGGGACTTCTGCAACAAATTGGTTTCACTTTGTTGTATTTACTTCATTGTGTTTATTTAATGTGTAATGATCGGAGGCAGGAAACCCAGAATTCAGCCAGACCAGCAGAGGTTCAGTTCAGGTTCTTCTTTTATTAACAAAAAGTCAAACAGGGAAAAAACCAAAAAGACCGTCAATTAGTGATGTTACGTGATGTGCCGAGGCTTCGAGGCGTGTGTCGAGTAATGGAGGGGGCGTTTCCGTAAAGCGCGTATCGAAGCTTGCTTCATTTAGGGGAGGAGCCGAAAACGATGACGTCTGAAGCCTCTCTGCCCGGCTGTACCACGTGACTGCTTCGGGAAGTGGTTCAGATTTTGCCAGATGACCGGTTCATTCAGAACCAGTCATGGCTGCACGCTGGATCATAAAACAGATCTGCTAACCAGATGCAGTTTAAAACGCCACTCGGTCTGTTTATAAGTTTCGTTTTTATTTATTCTGCATTTTTTAACTACATGCACCGTATTTCTGTGCCTCAGCGCTTGCTCCTCTCCCCACTCCTTTCCCTCGGAGCAGGTGCTTTTATCACTGTTCACCATTCAAAACGTGAATCACTACGTTTAATGTCCTCACATCGGTAGCAACGTGTGCCAGTTAAAGTCAATAGGGGAGTTACTAGCTGTGTTGCATGCTCTTTTGTTTTTAACAACATAGAATCAGTGGCGCTTCGGTGGGCTGCTGCCTTGCGCTTTAATTCAGGTGCGCACTTTTAAGGGTCATAAAGCAACATCAGGGGCTTCATCTCAGATCTGTCAGTACCCCTGTTCCCTTTATAGAAGCCCTTTACAGTATTTAGTTATGCATTTTCCCCACTGTTTATCCGTCGCACGCAGTGCACCAACGGGAGTAAAATCCGCCCACCTCACCGACGAGAGCAATAGAGATTTGTGAAGAGAATACATTCAAACAATATTTTATTATACACATATGTGTATACAAAATTTATGTAGACAAATGATTTCGTCCTACACCTTTTGTGAAGTCATTCCCAAGAGCCATAATAGACAAAAATTCAATGCATCACGTGTTAAGATACAGCTGGCTGTGATTATACACCTCACCAGTAGGTGGTGTCGTGTGCACATGAAGCGTCAAGAAATGAACCCTTTCTCGAACCAGTTGGCTCAAATGGTTCAATGCCTCATGAGGCTTCATCTCACCATCACTACCAAAAGCAAAACATAACAGAACTTGCAGGAGGAGACTCACCCACACTCAACAAGACGACCTGGCACTGATGTCTGGTCTCGACAGTTTATATGGAGGAGGAAGCAGGTGAAACCGGTCAGAGATGATTGCAGCAGGGGTGGAGTAAGGCAGGTGTGCAGAGTAAGTAATTAGACCAGACATCAGTGCAGAGGATCAAAACAAGAAATAAATCAGAAACCAAAGCTAAAAAGCTGACAGGACAAGTGGACAGAAACTACAACAATCTTGCTAAGAAACAAAATCACCCTAAAGTACAAACCTAAAACAGAAGATAAAGCTAAGACTAAAACTGATGACAAAACAGGATAAACTAACAGTAAATAAAAACCCAGACAAGACAAAACTCAAAGCAACCAGAGAACCTAAAGCAGGAGAGCAAAATAACTCAAACATAAAACCAGAACAAAAACCAGAATATTACATAATGACAGTAAATTGACTATATAAAAAGATATTTCACACTTTGCAAATGTAAAGGTTAGATCTACCATCCTTTCCATTCAAAATTGCAGTTATACTCCTCTTAGAGTTGATCTATCACCTCAAATCCCTATAAAACACAGATATTCCTGGATGTAATCCTGCAAAATGTGAAGAGAATTAAGGTTAAGAACAATTTTGCAAGACCAAGGAAATGCCAAAGCTATTTTTGTGGAGGACTGAATGATGATGATGATTTTTGTAAGCATCCCTACAAGAATTTTGACGGATGTGTAGTCTACTTTTAAATATACTTTATTTTTTAAGATTCATCTGTAAATTTTAAATCAAACAGTTTACATCATCCTGTAAACTGAGGCAGCAGCCTGTCTTTTTTTACTTGAACATCAATTACACATTTCAATTTTTGAACATTTCAATTTTTGCGAATGACTGCGTACTTTTTAACTTCTCCAGGAAGGTTTGTCTGATACATTCATGCAGTTGCACATTAATTTACATCATCTATAAAATGACCGCTGTCTTTTTTTGACTGGGACATTTAAATGTGACCAGACGCTAAGGACTATCTGTATGATTTTAGCTTCTCAGGAAGTGTTGTCGGTGCATTCAACTTCAGTATGATGTTGTTTTGTGTGTGTTTGCTATGCGTGGATTTCAAAATTCACCAAAAATTCTTTCTGGTTGCATAACAACATAAAGATTGTTCATAATGTATGATCATTTTGTGATGTATTACTGTCACGTATTTGTTCACTTGCCTATATAGTTGTACGTTTGATGCTTCCATTCTGGTTTTCTTCCATAGAGGAGTCTCCAATTGGAAGAAAGCACGGAGAAAGTTTGGATTCACAGGATTTTGTTTTAGGATATTAGAGTAAAGGAGAACTGAATGCAAATCTGGACCAAATCCTCACCACAAGTGAAACATACATTTTTATTTTTAGCCAAAATTGACAAACAAAAATTGCAATGCAATCAGATGCAATTCAATAAACCAGTTGATTTTGAAAAAAAAAATATTGCTTATCCTTTTCATCAATTATGACTATGAATTATATGTTAAATTTAAAGAACAGGGGCATATGTTGGATTTATAGCAACTCTTAGAGTTCTCCTTTAAACAACAAACTATTTTTTATCAGCTTCATAACAACAACAAAGGTTTTTTTTCGGGGTTACTTGGGGTCAGTAGAAACAAGTTGCAAACGCAGCAGTGACATATCATCCCCCCTTTTAAGTTGTTATATGACTCTCCATAAATTGTTTTCTGCCTCCTTCGAGTCCAGAGGGAAATATTTGCTTCGATAGGCTTCACTACATTTAGCTGCCAGCTGCTAACTGAGCCTGCCTCCGCTGTGGTCCAGAGCAGGTAACAAACTGTGTTGTGGGGTGGGTATTTAAGCTCATTAAAACGAAGGGAACATGCAGAAAGGACGCAGTAACGTGGGCTCAGGCAGACGAAGAACACGTTTATATTCTCCTCACATGCGTTATTAGAGAATAATCACTTACGGCAAAAATAAAGAATGAAATGTTCTGAAAGATTAGTATTCCTTCTCACATCCCCATTGTCTCTTTTTTGTTGATCCATTTTGCATTAGCTGTAAGACTTTATTCGAGCACCTTTTTCTTTTCTGCATTTCGCTTCATTCTAATTTTAGTGTACTCCCCCCAGTGCAATAGGTTTTTCTTTGTTTTTCGCTTCAAGGGACAAACTGCTGTGTCGCAATAAACACACTGGAAAGTGCCAACGTGTCAGGAGGACTGCAAGGTGGAGTTATTACTGGAAAACACTTCCACCCACCATATGTTATTTCCTGCGTTAGGTTCTCTCCACTCGCTAACCAGGGAAATGGCGAGCGCTGCACCAGCACATGAAAGTCAACAGACGGCAGAGAAAGCATTCGGGGATAAAGATCTCCGTCTCTCTGCGCCCGCCTTTAATGGTCAAACTCATACAAGGAATTTGAAGATCCCGTCACTTTCTGCTGACTGCGTGGGCAGAGCTGTTATCTAAAGCAGCGGTCTCGGCCTGAGGGGTTCAGAGTGGATGCCTAAGATGTTGTCATCTCATGCAGTTATCTGATAACACCTTATAATCCCCCACAATCATCCCCTTTCAGTGTCTAGTTTATTGCTTAACATTGAGGCTTTCCAGTGGATTACACTAAGAAATAGGGTCAGTGACCTTTTGGTTTTTGTTATCTTCAAAGTGTGAGCTTTTAAGTGGTAGTTTTTGCTTTCAGAGGACGTGCTTTCTAAAACACTAAATGTCTATTGAGAAGTGCTCTTCATAACTTTGTATGACATCGCCCTCCAAAACCCCTTTATTATTCTTTTTAGTGAGAAAATGATCATTTCTTTAATTTCCCTGCAATTAAAACCACAAACTTCAGTGTATTTCATTGAAATTTTATGTGATGAACCAACAGAAAATAGCAAAGAGGCTTAAATCGCAGGCAACCGGACCTCCGCTCAATGCTTTCAGAAAATGTTTCAACACCTATCCAGAAGTCTTTGTCAATTCTGGTGGCTCGCACTTGAGCCTGTTTGCTGTTGCAATGACCCAGATAACTGAGAATTTGCACAGGCACAAAACTATCAAGTGTGACATGCATTTGTATTCAGAGCTGTTTAATCTGATACCCCTAAATTAAATCCAGTGCAAACCAATTGCCTTCATACATTACTTAATCTGTACATTGAGCCACATTGTGTCTCATTCAACTCAATTCAATTCAAAAGTGTTTTATTAATCCCAAAGGGAAATTAAATCTATTCTCTTCATCTATTCTCAGCAGAAGTAAAACTGTTCTGTGAAAGTCCTTGAGGTCAAACATGATGGCGGAAGCATCATGCTGTACGGATGGGATGTCTTTCTTCAGCAGGGAAAGAGAGTGAGATGTGATTATAATATAACTTTATCCCCTACATACCAAAGTTATTGTGTGGTGGAAAAATTACTTTTGCCTTTGAGATTGTGACTGTGAATAGTGACAGAAAGTGGAAAGTTCAGGTGATTTCAATATCTGTATGCAGTGGTTTGTACAGCTTGGAAGGTAATTAGATATAGATATAATTACTAGTTAAATAAATAGGATATTATAATATATATATATTAGATTGATAGTGAGTATGACACAGAGATATATAGTGAGTATAGTGAGTGATAGGTGAGAGTGAGTGTAGTATGTAATAGTAGTGATAGTGTAGTAGTGTGAGAGTAGAGTATGATATAGTATGTACAAGCATACATGCTAGATACGTAGTATGATATATATATATATATATATAACTCTATAACTACACTACACTCCACCACACACTCACTCTCTCACGTCACTCACACACACACCTCCACACACACAAACACACCTCACCTGCAAACTCACACTACACCACCCACCCACCCACTCCCACTCACACACACACACTACACACACCATACACACACACACACACACACACACACACACACACTCTCACACACACTCTCACACACTCACTCACACACACACACGAGCCCCCTCAAAACAAGCTCCCCCACTGCTTTCACACTCTGCATCTGTTACGCCACGCTCTATATTAAAGCGAGGAAGGAAATAAAAGATACAAGCTTGAGCCCTGGTGGTTACAGCTGATTTCCTTAGCTGGCATCGTTGTCGCTTGGCTGATCCGGCTCCTCCGGAGTGTGTGTGTGTGTGTGTGTATATATACATATATATATATATATATATATATATATATATATATATATATATATATATAAAAAACTGTGACCCGAAAACATCCTGCCATTTTGAAATAAAAGAGATTCACTTTAAAAGGGGCGTTTTTGCTGTGTAGTCTACAGTGAGGTGCTTCCTAAAGAAAACAGTTTCTTCCTATGACGGCTCTTAGTTGAGGTGCATCCAGGAAAGACAGAGGAGGCAATATGTATGAAAATGAGAACAGCAATGTTGCAAGACCTTCAGTGCCAACAGAGAGGCACCCCATACCCCCCATCCCCGAATGTTATTGCTTTGGAATGCATAACTTGTCAGGGATCCCAGCAAGCCCACCATTATTATGGACTACAGCAGGAGGAACAACATGTACAGAGAGAGAATTACAGACAGGTACATGTATTTTATGTAACTACAGATCCATAATCACTACATGGATCCTGCTCTGTATATCTCACTCTGCTACAAGGAAAGAAACTGTTTGCCAAAATCACGACGACTGCAAATCATACAGTGATGCTTTTTCAGTTTGCTTGTTTCTTTGTAATCCTGTTAAAGATGTTTTCTGCTTCCTCTGTTTCAGCTTTCCATCTGTTTCTCCACATTATGAATATACTGCCTTGCAAACATCTTTACCACTTTCCACATTTTGTCATATCTGACTGTCACAAACGTCGATGTATTTTGTTGGGATTTGGTGATCAACACAGCGGCAGCCTCATGCTGTGGGAACTGTTTTGGATGGAGCTAAATACAGAGCAACCTCCCCCCCAAAAGAATATATTAGATGCTGCAGAAGACTTGAAAGCTGTGTTTCAGATTGCATTCAGCGTCAAATCCAGCTTTTTTGCCATGTGTTGTGCTATTTTAGTTAGTTCCCACACAAATCGTCGGAGACACAGCCAAAATCTACATTAGGTGCCCAACTTGTTTAGCTTTTTAGCTTATGTGGATCCCATTCAAAAGGCCCAATAGGCAGCCCAGCCAGCTTAGACTCTATACAGCCTGTGCCGAACCCCTACAGGGCTAACATCCACTCTTTGGTTGGGTAGACGCTGTCCCCAAAAGACTTGCAGCTCTAACAGCATCAAAAGGAGGTTCTACAAAGTACTGACTCAGCCTGGTTGAATACGATGCACACTTAATATAACAGCGCTCTGTTTGGACTTTTATGTGTGAAAAATGTTGTAAATTACGTATCATTTTTATTTCACTCTACAGTTGTGCACTAATTTATGTCGGTCTCTCATAAAATCCGAATGAAATACATCAAAGGTTTTGGTTGTAAATCTGATCAAATGTGGAACCGTTTGAGACATTTAGTCCTTTTTTGCTGTTTAATCTGTTTAAAGCTTGATCATTGCAATCATTCATTGTCTATGTCTGCGGTTGTTGGTGTCTACCTATTGTCATTTGCATATTTTCTGGTAATTTTGTCTCTTTTTGAAGTTGTGAAGTGTAGGTGGTCACTGTGCATCTCACTGTAGCTACTTAGTGTCTTATTATAATAATTTTCTATTTCATTTGTTTTGTTTATGAGACGTTTTCTCCTTGTAGCCACTTAGGTACTATCCTTGTAGTGATTTTCAATCTTTTTGACAATGCGTTGCTGCTTTATGGAGATGTATTTTATGGATCATCTCTTCAAAGATATATGATTGCTCTTGTCACTTTGTAGTACATCTCTTTGTGCTCCTTTTGTGCATTTTAATCACCAATTTTACACACTTTGTGGTGTTTTTCTGACTTAATCTACCCAATTTTAATATCCTCATATTTGCTGTCTATATACAGTGTATATACAGGGGTTGGACAAAAAAACTGAAACACCTGGTTTTAGACCACAATAATTTATTAGTATGGTGTAGGGCCTCCTTTTGCGGCCAATACAGCGTCAATTCGTCTTGGGAATGACAAGTCCTGCACAGTGGTCAGAGGGATTTTAATCCATTTTTCTTGCAGGATAGTGGCCAGGTCACAACGTGATGCTGGTGGAGGAAAATGTTTCCTGACTTGCTCCTCCAAAACACTCGAAAGTGGCTCAATAATATTTAGATCTGGTGACTGTGCAGGCCATGGGAGATGTTCAACTTCACTTTCATGTTCATCAAACCAATCTTTCACCAGTCTTGCTGTGTGTATGGGTGCATTGTCATCCTGATACACGGCACCTCCTTCAGGATACAATGTTTGAACCATTGGATGCACATGGTCCTCCAGAATAGTTCGGTAGTCCTTGGCAGTGACGCGCCCATCTAGCACCAGTATGGGGCCAAGGGAATGCCATGATATGGCAGCCCAAACCATCACTGATCCACCCCCATGCGTCACTCTGGGCATGCAACAGTCTGGGTGGTACGCTTCTTTGGGGCTTCTCCACACCGTAACTCTCCCGGATGTGGGGAAAACAGTAAAGGTGAACTCATCAGAGAACAATACATGTTTCAAATTGTCCACAGCCCAAGATTTGCGCTCCTTGCACCATTGAAACCGACGTTTGGCATTGGAACGAGTGACCAAAGGTTTGGCTATAGCAGCCCGACCATGTATATTGACCCTGTGGAGCTCCCGACGGACAGTTTTGGTGGAAACAGGAGAGTTGAGATGCACATTTAATTCTGCCGTGATTTGGGGAGCCGTGGTTTTATGTTTTTTGGATACAATCCGGGCTAGCACCCGAACATCCCTTTCAGACAGCTTCCTCTTGCGTCCACAGTTAATCCTGTTGGATGTGGTTGGTCCTTCTTGGTGGTATGCTGACATTACCCTGGATACTGTGGCTCTTGATACATCACAAAGACTTGCTGTCTTGGTCACAGATGCGCCAGCAAGACGTGCACCAGCAATTTGTCCTCTTTTGAACTCTGGTATGTCACCCATAATGTTGTGTGCATTGCAATATTTTGAGCAAAACTGTGCTCTTACCTTGCTAATTGGACCTTCACACTCGGCTCTTATTGGTTCAATGTGCAATTAATGAAGATTGGCCACCAGGCTGGTTCAATTTAGCCATGAAACCTCCCACACTAAAATGAGAGGTGTTTCAGTTTCATTGTCCAACCCCTGTATATATACTGTATATATATATATATATATATATATCTCCACAAAAGGCAGGCCTGCGTGCACACACACACACTCACACAAACACACACACACAAGTAAGAGTAGCACTATTTCATCATATTTTTACTCAAGTAAAAGGTAAAAAGTGGTCGCCAAAATTGCTCAGGTAAGAGTAAAAAAAGTATTCAGTAAGAAGGCTACTCAAATACTGAATAACTGATCATAACAGCTGATGATTTAATATTTCAAAATCATGTAATCGGACAGACAAAAATACAATGTTATGTGCAAATTATGGTATTTTAAGACAAAATAAACACTTTTTTTAATTATGTTTTTCAACATTGAACTTGAAGGCAATACTTACAGCAATTAATATATATATACAGTATGTTAGAACAGTGAAAAGTACTTCCAGTAACAGTATCTACTGTTTACTGTATGATCATTTGACCTCTAAATGATCTCAGCAGACATAAAATATTAAAATAACAAAGGTTGTGTAGAAATAAGAAGTCTCAATTTAACCTAAATCTAGGTTTTTGTCTCTGGTGCATTTTTGGTTAACATCAACATGGACTGAGAAGGTCCTGGCTAAAACCGAGACTCTAATGCTTGGCAGAAATTTGTAGCTTCCCACATGGACGATCTAAATGCCCACTGGAGATAGGCTTTAAAGCCCCACTAAGTAACATTTTTACCTTAATATATCCTCTTCAACCTACCTGTGATGGTAATCTAAGTGTTTATGAGACGATCAAGGGGTCTGTCATCTTCTCCTAGAGCCTCTGACCCCAAGGTGGTCTTGTGGCTCTGTTCTGGTTCTCGCGGTAAGACGAACAGCTTTACGGCAGCCCAATGTAAATTGTAATCAATAACAGTGTTACCAAGTCTGCTTGTTATAAGGGAAAACTGGCTTGTTTTTTATGTCACTTATACATTTCGTGAGTCACAGGTTAAGGTTTATTTGGCTTGTTTTTGACTGTGAAGTCTCGTATTTGGGAAACAAACTAAGCAACCAGTTCAAGAGCTGTAAATAGACACGCTCCCACTGCGCTACAGACAGCGAGCCAGCCGGTGACTCCGGCCACTATTCGTCCGCATAAAACACATCTCTCTCTCCGTCTCTCTAGATGCCGATGAGAGGGACAATTTGACAGTGTGCTGTAGCTGTGGAGTGTTGGGGGGGGGCATGCAGAGGGGAGCAAGTAGTTACGACAGTGGAGCACCACTTGAAAATTACTTAGTATGGCTTTAAGGTCAGAGGAGAAAAAGGATTGAATTATTTGGCCATACAGAATCGAAGAGGAGTTAAGGTGAAACTTTCAAAGTTAAAAACACTGCCTAGTATGGAGGAGATGGCAGCTTCATGCGGTGGTAGTCTTCCCTCCCAGTGGTAATGCAGCAATAACGCAGTACCACTGGGGGGGGGGGGGGGGGGGGGGGACATTGAAGAAAGGAGGACTACCTGTCAATATTTTTTATTTTACCTCACATGTTGAAACATAATTGAGTGTTCCATGTGAAATATGCACCAAAGCAAATGGCCTTGGCTGCAGTTTAAAAATAAAATAAAAAATGGTGTCTGGTGTGACCACCATTTGCCTCACGCAGTGCAACACATCTCCTTCGCATAGAGTTGATCAGGATGTCAATTGTGGCCTGTGGAATGTTGGTCCACTCCTCTTCAATGGCTGTGCGAAGTTGCTGGATATTGGCATGAACTGGTACACGCTTTCTGATACGCCGATCCAGAGCATCCCAAACATGCTCAATGGGTGACATGTCCGGTGAGTATGCCGGCCATGCAAGAACTGGGACGTTTTCAGCTTCCAAGAATTGTGTACAGATCCTTGCAACATGGGGCCGTGCATTATCCTGCTGCAACATGAGGAGATGTTCTTGGATGTAAGGCACAACAATGGGCCTGGTATCTCTGTGCATTCAAAATTCCATCAGTAAAATGCACATGTGTTCTTCGTCCATAACAGACACCTGCCCATACCATAACCCCACCGCCACCATGGGCCACTCGATCCACAACATTGACATCAGAAAACCGCTCACCCACACGACGCAACACACGCTGTCTACCATCTGCCCTGGACAGTGTAAACTGGGATTCATCCATGAAGAGAACAGCTCTCCAACGTGCCAGACACCAGCGAATGTGAGCATTTGCCCACTCAAGTCTGTTACGACGACGGACTGGAGTCAGGTGGAGACCTCGATGAGGACGACGAGCATGCAGATGAGCTTCCCTGAGACGGTTTCTGACAGTTTGTGCAGAAATTCTTTGGTTATGTAAAGCGATTGTTTCAGCAGTGTCATGGTTTTGTCACGATGAACCCGAACTCAGACCACACACACGGAGCACAGTTCAGTAATGTTTATTGCGGGGAGGACAGGAGGAACAGAATGACTGGAGGGCGCTGAAACGCTGCGGTCGCTCTGCCGCAGAAACGGGAAACCTCCAGAGCAGGCTGAGAATCCTGGCACAGGGGAGACAGGATTAGTCCAACAAAGGAAGATGGGCTTACTTGATGCTGGAGGGAGCGGGCAGATACGGAGGACTCGGGAGCTCAGCCAAACGTAGGAAGAATCTTTGGCAGACGAGGAACAGAAGGTTGACATCCAGGAAGACGTGGGAAGAATCTCTTTCTGAACATCAGGTGAGTGAAGGACGAGTGAAGACGAACCAGCGAGCAACTGAAGGTAGAGTGAGGCTTAAATAGAGAAACTAACAGGTGGAGTGGATTCTGTCTGATTGCAGACCTAACGGGTGTAACTGATTACTGAAGGGTAAGCAACGTGAGAGGAACTGAACTCAGACAACAAGAAACAAAACCAAAACTCAACCCTGACCAGCAGCTGTCTGAGTGGCTGGTCTCAGACGATCTTGGAGGTGAACATGCTGGATGTGGAGGTCCTGGGCTGGTGGGGTTACACGTGGTCTGCGGTTGTAAGGCTGGTTGGATGTACTGCCAAATTCTCTGAAACTCCTTTGGAGACGGCTTATGGTAGAGAAATTAACATTCAATACACGAGCAACAGCTCTGGTTGACATTCCTGCTGTCAGCATGTCAATTGCATGCTTCCTCAAATCTTGCGACATCTGTGAAAGGTGCAGTTTTATCACACAGCACAATGCCAGAGTGGCCTTTTATTGTGGGCAGTCTAAGGCACACCTGTGCACTAATCATGGTATCTAATCAGCACACCTGTGAGGTGGGATGGATTATCTCAGCAAAGGAGAAGTGCTCACTATCACAGATTTAGACTGGTTTGTGAACAATATTTGAGGGAAATGGTGATATTGTGTATGTGGAAAAAGTTTTAGATCTTTGAGTTCATCTCATAAAAAATGGGAGCAAAACCAAAAGTGTTGCATTTCTGGCTACTCTACCTACTGCGAGTAACTTCATGAATAAAGACCTCAAGACTTGTTTTAAACTAGCTTCAATGTGAAGAGCCTCAGCTGTTTCCATTTTTATGATCGGTTTGAGCTTCTGTGATTACTTGTTTCTGAAGATCTTCAAATAATTGTGTTTTTTCTGAGGGAGACAGTTTGGTTGACTCTGCTGAAACCTGGGCACTCAGGCATCCCAACAGGTCAGTGATCCCAAACACACATCAAAGAGTGACTGGAAAAGGCAAAGTTAATATTAACTTTCTGGAATAAACTGGTAATCCAAGTCCATGCTTGGAAACACTAATTTAACTGAGCTCTACGAAGAGTGGTCAAACAAATTTATATCAGAAGATTCTTAAAGATTGTGCTCCTATCTCCTGTTTTTAAAACTCCTTGCAATTGCTTGTTGTATTTTAGTTCCCCTGTAAAACACAGAATGGTTTGTTCAAAGCATTCATTAAAAGTCCAAACATAACACGATGTTCATACCAACGTCTGAGCACGCAAACATCTCTCACTGCATTTGAGGTTTTTATTGTGCATTTTAGCTTCTTTGGGTGTCCTTTTTTACAGTTCAACACTCATATGACTCTTTGTGCTAACAATTCAGTGCAACACCTTCCATCTAAATGCCATTTCCATAGCAGTCATCCAGCTATTATGAGCATATTATGGGCATTTTTAAATGTACAGGGAGACATAACTCTTAACCAGCTCAAATAGGATCAGGAGAAAAAAGCATATATGTGCAATTTGTCTTTGATTGCGTCAAAGTTTATGACCCAGGATCTAAGAAAATATTGACCTCAATAAAAGAAACCCTCACAGCACACTTGATCACAATTGTCAAGACTGTTTAACTCTTTTTAGGAAGGTGCAGAGAGCTCTGAATCAATAAATCATGATTCTGTCTGTCTGCACTATTCTCAGATTACAATCTTCATTGGTATGAGCATGCATTCAGTGTACAACAGACGAGTCAGATGAGTCAGGCACATTTTTGTCAAGCCAAGAAAATCCTGAAAAGGGGAGATTGGTGAGCTTTAAAAACATTTTTTTTAAAAAACTAATATCCATTTGTTGTTGTTTTTTTGTTTTGTTTTTACCAAGAAAAATAAAATAACCAAACAGAAAAAGTGTTTTTACCAACTGTTTTAAAGAATCTCTATAGCCCATTGGCATTTGAATTCTTATGAATTCAGATGCCAACCTAAATAACACATTTTCTCACAGACCTTACACCGGGAACAGCGTGGGAGCTCCCACGACCATTTCTATTTCTACAACAATTATAAAGGAGAAAATAAGCCATTAGAGGGGTTAAAGATTCAGATAAAATATTATACTTTTTATTTTTATTTTCAGTGCTTAAACCACCACCTTTAAGAATGGCACCCTGAGCTATGAGATGCTTTGCCCCTTATCAAAAAGTCAAAACTGGGAGAAAGATGATTGTGCAAAAATCCCCCAAAAAACATCTCTGTAAGAAAAACATAAACTCTAACTCTAAGTTAACTTTCTAAACTGCTGCTGTGTGAAAAAAAATATTCAGGTGTGGGAACAAATAGGGGAAGCAAGCAAGAAAGCTGAAGAACAAGAACCCCAACAATCATGACACTACTTCCCTCTGTCCCTCTCACATGCCTCGGCATCATGTCCCATCTCTGTCCATCTCAGTGTTTCTCTCTCCTCTTTTACTGCACGCCAGGGCGCGGACAATAGCTTCAATAAAGATGAATTGAAATTGGCTGCGGCTTGATTTGGCTTCCAGAGATGCACAATGGAAGAAGCCGAGCTGTAATTATTGCTCTGGATTCCAGCATGCTGTATTGCAAACTCATTTACCCTGTGTTCTCTCCCCTTTTTCCTCCCTCTCTTCGTCCTCGTCTTCATTCTGTCCCTGTCTCCTTGTAAATCCCTCCTTCTTTTCTCTCGCCCTTTCACTCTTTCAAATCTCACCCTGTTCAGCTAAGTACAGTTCATTATTGTTGTTTGCTAAAGTAGAACTATAATTTCACAGCTGAGGAGCCAGATCAGGTCTAGAGTAGTGATTAATAATCTGACGGGGAATAATGATTTCATCCTTCGTTTTCAGCTGTGGGTAATTATTCGCTGTGTAATTGCGGAATAGATTTGCTCATGAAAAACAGACTTATTCAAATGTGAGATGGAAACTGCAGCGCCTTGGGTGTGTCAAAGCTTCAGTGGAGCTAAATTTATATGGTTGTGTTCCAAATATAGGACCAAGAGTGTGACAAGAACAGATGGGTGGGCAAGTCTTTACCTGTTCTGTGTCAGTTAAAGTGATGAGCGCAGCCTCCTTGTCCTTCTCATCACAACTCGGATGACCGTCTCTGAAGTCGCGATCCAAGACTTTCTAGCCTCTGTTTTTGCTCCTTTTTGTCTAAGATTGTATTTACTTAATCAACAGATGTGATCAGATCAAAATGTGCAAAGCACTATTCGATAGCGCCTTGCAAAAGAAAAAAAAAAAAGCATGCCCACAGTACAGAGTGAGGAAGCAGATGAACAGAAAACATCTGAAAATTGTGGCGCGTATCTGTGTGAATTTGTACTCTGACACCTCTGGGAAAAAAAAACAGTGGAATCAGTTGCTGCAAAAAAAAAAAAAAAACTTGACTAGGTGGAGGTTTAGCTTTCTACAGGACAACGGCACTAAACCTTAAGCCAAAGTTATGGTCCATTCAAATCTGTGGCAAGACTTGAAAAAATGCTGTTCACACAATGCTCTCCAACCAATCAGACTCAGCTTGTGCTAATTTGCAAAGAACAATGGACAAAAAAAAATCAATGGAAAGCTGATAATACCCTAAAAGACTTCCAGCTTTAAAGATCTGCTCTACAAAGCAATGATCCCCAATGAAATACATTCCAGTTTGTGGTAAAAAAGTGAAAACGTGAAGAAAGTTAAGGGGTTTGAATACTTTTTTTTGGAAAGACACTGATTTGGTGGCATTGTGGGTCTAAAAGTAGTTATGCAGCATACTGGAGGGATTAATCCAATTACAATGATTCATGCACACAGGCTGCTATGTGTGACCACACAGATTTAACTCCACAAAAAAGCTTGTAATTATCCATTCTTCGCATCATGAATGCTTAATGAAACTTTCTCAATTTTCTCTTTGTTTTTTTTGGGGGTTTTTTTCAATTTTGTGAAATTGCGGGCTTGCATTTGCACAGCTTTGATTGTTTTGGATTTTGTTGAGGATGCACAAGCACAAGTATACAGATGACCAAACTGGAAATTGCGGGGCTGCTAATCCTACGGCAGAGCTTTGATCAGTGGCGGCTGACGTGGGGATGGGCGTGTTTGCTCAGGTTTCGGATCTCATCAGAGAGAAAAAGAAATAATTTTACGGTATGGTTCAAGTTTCTCAGTGCGGTTGCCAGGCAACCAAAAGCCTTGAGTTTGGTCCATAAAAGGCAGGCCTGCGTGCAGACGTATGCGCACACACACACACACACACACACACACACACACACACACACACACACACACACACACACACATACCTGTGTGATAAACAACCAGCACTATCAGTTAAACAAGAGCTATCACCCCATTTCCTGTGTGCACTCTGGGATTTGCCCTCATGGATCTCATGCCAGATTAAAATTGTTGTGTGGCTCAGCGTATGTGTGTGTGCGTAACTGTCAGCATGTGTGTGTGAGTGTGTGTGTATGCTCTGGTATTGGCATCCTTGTGGGGTCTTTAAGTTGATATTGGAGCTTAGGATCCCTTAGAAGGCTGCAGCCGATAAGGACACCCCCAGTTAGGGGTTTTCAACAGTCAATAAAAGTAAGCGTGTGTGTGTGTGTGTGTGTGGCGGTGTGGTGCATGCACAGCACAGCGGGGGATTTTTTTAAGTGGCATTCTTCTGCCTGCCTCTGTGAGCTCTCACAAAAACACACTAAGACACGCTCCACATGTGCATGCATAAACACCTAAACAATAGTGACGTAACAATCCTTTCTATTCGAGCGTTGGAGACTAGCATCAAGTTGTTTTTCTTTTCTTTTCGTGCTCCGTGCTTTCTCATGATGACAGGTGGGGTAATGGGCCATTAGAT
The DNA here is from genome assembly GCA_037039145.1 of Fundulus diaphanus. Classification (NCBI taxonomy): domain Eukaryota; kingdom Metazoa; phylum Chordata; class Actinopteri; order Cyprinodontiformes; family Fundulidae; genus Fundulus; species Fundulus diaphanus. The sequence goes on from CM073138.1 coordinate 27,131,388, forward strand.
TAACACCAAACCGAGGAGGTGGTTTCAAATGAAATGTGATGCTCTGAGATGGCAACAAGATGCTGCTCTCCTTCTGACTTAGGATTTTCTGCAGTATATGCCCGTGAGCGCTTTGCTCAAAATAGGGTCAATGATGATAGAATGAGGCAATCTCTACTCTTTAGGGGTATGTGTGTGTGTCTGTGTCAGCGGAGAAAGAAAGGCACAAACATGGGGAAAGGAATCAAGACAGGGGAGTGTGTGAAAGTGAGGGTGTGCTCATTAAAACTGAAAAAAGGTTGGGGGGAGGGGGGGTGGGCGTTGGAGAGAGAATCCTCTGTGCCCGTCAGCAAGGATTTACTGATGAAGAAGTAAAGAGTCTCCTATCTCTCTGTAAGACATCACTTCTCAGCCTTTTTCCTCTTGCCTTTTCTAATTGCCATTGTTGAGTTTGCTAAATTCCCTTTGTCAGCACAAATTCTGTGAAGATGGATCCAGTCGAAATTTGGACCGATTTCAAAGATCCCATTTTGTTTGGTTTTTTCCAACAGCAGTTGGAAACTACAAAAACGGGGAGCCTTTAGCCCGGAGTCTTCTCAAGCTGAGACAGATGGTGAGACAGCGGTGGTCTCTGCAACAGGTCAGGCAGTACAACTACAAAGCTAAGCTAAGTGATAATGACTTAAAAACAGCTTGACGTGAAAGATAAATAACACTTTAGCTGGGGATAGTTTTATTAAAAATACAAGCTGTCAGGTGAAGGAAACAGAGAAAATGTTAATAAATGAGGTCCCCCTAAAACACAAACCAGAAAAAAATAATAGTAATGTGGAAAAAAATAAAGGATAAAACATTCATAATCCTTTGAATTTTTTGCATTTTGTCATGCTACAGTCACAAGCTTCAGTTTATTGTCCATAATTGTGGAGTGGAACACAAATAATCTTGAGCTTTGGGTCAGGAACTGAAGTCTGGAAGCCTGCTGGAGGATTCTTTATGTATTTATTTATTGGTAGAGACCTGAATTCACGGTTCCTGCCATTACAACAATTTGCCCAAGTACTGAAGACACAGACCATCACGTCTGACTGCCCGTATTATGTTCTTTTTCTAAAACGCTGTGTTGGTTTTAGCTTGAACTTACAGCATGCCTCAGGCAGGTTGCTGGCATCCCACTTGATAGCTGGCAAACGTACTCCCGCAACATCCATTTCCACGTCTTTCAGTTTTTACTCCTGACACCCTGTAATATTCATGTTGTTGAATGAAGCAAATGATTATGTCAGAAAGATCTACTTCCAGTGTGCATGTTTATTAATTATCCATTCTAACGTGCACTGCAGCTTAAAACTCTAACAGAAGTACATTTACATCCCCAATGTATGATTTACAGCAACCAATAGGAGTGGTTGTTGCTAGGATGTGATGAGCAAATGTTGTTTATCAACAGCCAGATGTAATGGGATGCCCATGTTTCAGAAAGTTCTATTTTCTTCACAGTACAAAGGATATTTTCTCAAATGTCTTAAGGAATGCGTTGCCAGATTGGACAGGTTTCCACCCAGTTGGGTTTCTTTTGAACACGTTGAGCTGAAGGAACAAAAAAAAAATAAAAGCTTTTGCAGGTTGATAAAATTTGGGGCTGCTTTTCACAACATTTGGCAGGTTTTCAGGAAGTATTCATGGGACATTCTATCAAAATAGATCTCCAGAACCCAAAACTAAATTAATCAAACCCCTGGGGATCATGACACGTCTCCTTGCAACCATTTTATTACTTCATTTGTTTTTTAAATGTCTAGAATTTGTCAAACCTGACATCTTCAAAGATTAACAGTCGGTGGTTAAGCAAGTGGCAGTATGAAATGGTATTGGTCTATTGTGAACAAGAGAGAGAGAGAGAGAGATTTATAATGACTTAAACTAAAACTGATTTAAACTTGTGTTGGTTGGCAATTGTAGGTTCAATTGTTCCCTGATTGCACATTTTGTGGGGATCTTGTATTTTCTTTGCTTTAGTGCAGTGGTGTACTAATGGTGTGTAATAGTTGTATGCTTTTGACATGAGTTCAAGAGAAGTTGAGATCTGAGCTGGGTTTGTTTGAGTTGGACGGGTTTTACGTAGTGTTTGGAAACTGTCAGTCAGATCTGGCAACCCTCTTACTTATTGTTGAATCGTTAACACTGACCTTAACTAAGACAAGCGAGACCGGCAGTGCATCAGATGTTGTTCTGACTTCATTCGTGACCTCCTGGATGAGTCGTTAATGTTCTTTTGGATTCATTTTGGTAGGCCAGCCGCTCCTCGGGAGGTTTAACACTATTTCATGCTTTTTCATTTGTGGATGGTGAATCCCAGCGGATTGCTGGAGCCTTAAATAAATTACTAGCGGATGCCAGTGACTTTAGGGAAGACGTGTCTGTTTTAGATCTTTTGTCCTACTTTGTGTTGTCAGAAAAGTTCTATTTATGTGATTTCCTAATTATGCAGGTGTAGTTGTAATCGTGCAAGTTGTGGCTTAATGTTTTCTCATGGGTTATCTTTGTCTCATTAAAACGAGGCTGATGATTTGAAACATTTAGCTGTAACAACAAAAATTAACCATGCAGTGACCACAAAAACTCAGATCTCTCCTTTCCAACTAATTTCTATCCTTTCTTCGCCTACCTTAAGAAAATGTTCTTAAATAAACTTTTTTGATTGTCCAAATAATCTGTTATTCCATGGTAATAGTGTTGCTGATTCTAAAAAAAATGCAGAATTGTGTTTATGACCCTGAAGTGTTATGCTCAAACAAGTTATCTGAGTGCATGTGAATAAATGTCTAAGTATTTAATATACAAATTAGCTTATTACGTGGAATCAACTCGGCTTTCAAAATTAACAATAATAACCCAACAACAGTGATTAATGTGTTCAACTATGAATCTGAGCCTATTTTTTACTTAGTATAGCTGCTTTTCTCATTCAGTGAGTATTTAATCTACAATGAAAGTTGTCTACATTCTGACTCTTTGTCCCGAGTTTAAAAAATGTGGTTAAAAATTAATAAACGACCACCGATTTTGAGACCCTTCAGAAGTCAATGCAAACAAACAATCAAACAAAAAAAAAAATAGTAAAAGCCTACTTATGGTACACTTGTTATGAATTATAGACCAATGTTTAAAATTGTTCAAAACAGTTCAAAATAGTTTTTTTTAGCTGTCGATGTTGTTTGTATGCAATTATAAAACTGTTTAATAGATTTCATAGTAATTATTTTATACTTAACCACGGGTCAGGCTCATGAGGCTCTGCCACTGTAACGTTGTGGGTCAGAGGCTCAAAGGTTTGGGAAACAATGGCTTAGATTAAAGCGCATTAACATACTATAACAAAGTTTAAACCTTAAAGGTGCAGAGTGCATGTTTTGAAGTTAAATATTGTATATTATCTTTCTCATATGTGCCCTAACAATTGCTCGATGTGTAAAATGAGCTATCCTCTATTTACCGGCATTCCCTCTGTAGCCTGGATATTCAGTTCATGAGGGAGTGATTCGGGCTGAATCCTCTGGGCGCCGGTGCGTGTGACGTGCTGCATGCTCTCGTTCACCTGGCTATTTTGTTGAGTCTCTGCTGTAATTGATGCATTAGCAAGAGAACACGAACTAACTTCAATTTATAACTTTCTTACCTCACAAGACATTACGCCTCTGAAGAAAAGACATGTCCAGTTGCAGCGGCAGATGCTTTTCCATGCACATGCACAACACTTGTGTGGTTTCAACTCGTCACCACAGGGGGCAAACTTGTGCAAAAATCCTGGAATTTACGCCATGCTCTTTTAATATGACTAAGAATTTGTGGCAAGACTTGAAAAACTGACATTCACAGACAGTTTCCATGCAGTCTGTCTAAGCTGGAAAATAAAAAATAAAAGATTAGCATCCATATGTCTACAGCTGGTAGAGACCCCCCACCCCCTCCAAAAGATTTCCTGCCGCAGTGAAAGGAGGTTCTACAAACGCCTGTCACTCTTTCCACATTTTCACGTTCTAAAACCATCGGAAGCCAGGTAACCTTTTCCTCTTCACAATTCTGCTCTAATTTATTTATTTCGCTGTCACAATAATCCTTTTTCAAAGTCCCTGAAGGCTGCAGATGGGTGCAGCACGTCAAAATGTAAAAACGTTCAACGGTCATGAACGCTGCTGTAAGGTACTCTGCTGTATGTACTTTCAAAGCTTGCAACCCATTTTTTTTGAAGCGCGCCAACGTTGGCTAACACGACCACGCACACAATGTAAACACCTAACAGGACTGTTTGTGATCCTATTACTTGCTTACATTATATGTGCGAACTTGCTTTTATTCCAGTTAAAAGTGACTCTCTGGTCTTGTTTTGCAGCGTCCATTCCCCTCTTTGTGTTTCATGTATTTCCCCCCTCCAAATAGCTGACTGCACTGGCGGACTGGTGAGCGTGTTTTTCTCCCTTTGTCTCATGAGGAATTGCACTCCATGTGTTGGCACACTGCTGGATGCGTCAGCAGCACACCATCAGTTCGGTGTGCTTTTCACCATGACCACAGCTATTACAGGCCCAGGCCCTGTGATGCCGGGTGTGTCACATGAAAAAAAACACAGCTGAAATAGTTAAGCAGAGCAGAAACACAGCAGGTAAAGTCGCCCACACAGTCAGTAGGGAGACGCATATAGTGAGACTAAAAAGACATACCGAAAAAGATGTGTGTGTGTGTGTGTACTGTGCAAGGAGTGGAGAGAAGAAAGAGGGAAAAACAGAGCAACTTGCAAAAGCTTCAGACACAGATGAAATTGTAAAGCGTTTACAAACATGGGAGCAACTCAAAGTGACAAGGTTGAGCTGGGATGGCGGCGAGAAAGCACGGGAGAAAGGGGAAAGGGAGGACTTATTTGTCTATTCACAAATAATAAATGAAGCAGAGGATTTAAATCAGTGTCGGGACATGAAGGGATTACTTTCATGGTAACAAATTAAAAAAGCTTAACTTAAAAAGTCAAGCTTTGATGATTTCACTTTAATGACTATTGATTTCAGGTTTTATTCAAAGCCCTTTGATGGACCTTTAAATATTAAACAACCCCAGCTATCAAAAATGTATTTGAACTTGTTAGTTCGCCAAGAAATGTTTTCTCGCACAATATTTTTTATTAATACTTTCATCGAATAATTTCTCCACCGCAAGATGATCGGTGCACGCCCCTGAAAGCCCTTACCAGAGTATACATCCTTTGCAGGCTGCACAAGAAGCTGGGGTTGCTCTCAACAGCATAGTCAGCAGATGAGAGCTAATGAGCGTTCACATTAGCTGATTATAATTTAGAATAACCTCATCAGTCTGGTGTCTTTAGAGACGGACCCTAAACTCTGCAATGAATAAGAATGCTGGCTGGATGCTTGGCAGCAGTTTTGCTCCTGGTTGGTGAGCCTGCAGAGCGGCTGCAGCTGGACACTGAGACGGGTGGGTCGTTGCAAGGAACACAACAGAGCGAGGCAGACGCTAGTTTTTAGGGACCACTGGGTAATAAATAAGGCTGTTTTGTACAGTTACAAGATGAAGCAAGGTTTGAATTAGGCACCAAGCCTATCTCCAGCAGCCATTGGGCAAGAGGCGCTCATACGTAAGGGCAACTTAGAGATATCAGTTAACCAAACAGGACTGTGGGAGGAGACCAGAGAGAACCCACATATGCACAGGGAGAAGGTGCAAACTCCACGCAGAAAGACCCCAGGTTGGGATTTGAACCTAGAATCATCTTGCTGCAAGGCGAAAATGCAACCAACTATGACCCCTCAGTCGTCCTGACTGGCCAAGAATGTTTGAGTAAAAATCTATTAAAAGGAAACTTCTACGTTTGATATTCTCTATTCAGTAGTGTTCTCTCATCCTCTTAAAGCCTGGGAGGCTATCTGTAAACCTCATAATCTCCTTGGTACGCATAGTACGAAGTTCTTCCTAAAGTTCATAGGTTCAAGGGTTAAATCTCTAGTGTCCACCTTGTGGAAGAGTTTGGAAAATCTATTCATGAGAGCCAAACTAAAGATTTCCAGGTCTCTTGCTTTCCTTGTTTTATTGTTTTATTGCTGTTATGTGACTAAAGAACACCAATATAAACAAGAGAGCTTATGTTGTATTTAGAGCAGAACAAACACAGAGGAAGAGCAGAGGGCTTTCGACACTGTGTTCTTCTTTTCTCATTCTTGCACAAATCATTAAAGCGCTGGTTGAGCAGAAATCACCAATCTCCTTTCTTTAATTGAGAGCTGAGTTTTTTATTCAATTAACAAAGGTTATGAGCGATTAATATATTTTGTGTTGTACTCTCTTTATGTATTTATTTAGTATAAACCCATATTAACTAAACTGAAGGATAAGACTAATGGCTTGTCTGAGAAGACCAAGACCAAAGTGGAGTACTGTCTTAAAACAACTGTAATTTACATGAAACATCTCAGTCATGTGTGCAAATTATTTTTTATTAACCTTCTAACCATCATAGCATTTGTGTTCAAGAAACCTATGATTATTCACATGGAAAATGGAGGTGCGATGAGGTGCGCCACAATCTTCCAGTGTGAAATATAATATAATAGAAAAGGAGATAGAATGGCAAAGCTGCATGAAATGTGTGTGTGTGTATATGTTTATATATATATATATATATATATATATATATATATATATATATATATATATATATATATATATATATATATATTTGCAGTTTAAGTGATCTTTTCCATTGATTTTTAGACTAACTTGCAAGTCAGTGAAGTACTTTGATCAGAAACACTTGAGATCCTCTGAGTGTTTGACTCCCACGGGAAGCACATTGGTGAGAGGTTACCAACTTTTTAGTGAAACTTAGAGTGAGATAGGGTGATTCCCAGCAAACACATGTTTTTCAGCTCCATATGGATTTAGCTTTGGCTGGCTGGGTATGAAGTGGAATTGGTCTCACAAATCTAAGACCGTAAGAGAATCTGTTCAATTTACTCAACACATCTGCGATCGTTAAGTATCCTACATTTGACTCAGAGTGGTCCTCCATTACATCTATATAGGCCTTTCAAATGGGGCCATTATGTAACCTTCAGATAATACCATCTTTAACATACTATTCAGCCTAGTTTCTACTAATATAGCCCCATACATGGTAAACTTTAAGAGACAAATCCCAGGGTTTTTGTAATTCACAGTTTTATATAATCCTGACAAACATTTGTTAACAAATTTGCTCCTGAACACATTTTGTTTCCACATAGTGTTTTCAGTTTGCTGTTAGAGTCAACTTTCAGCTACCAGCTTTGGGATTCCGGACCTTTTTGTCTAAAGCAATGAAACCGTGATCATTTTACTCAGTGTTATACTATGAAAATGCCCCATTTCCAGTGAAAAAATATATTTCTTTGAAAATGTAGTAAGTTTCTAAAAGGTTTCTGGGAGCTGTGATAAAAGACAAACCATCTAAATTCCACTTAAATATCAATCCGTTGCAGCATTTTACCACAGCCATGCAGTAACAAGACATTAAAATAAATCTGAAAGTCTTTGCAAACCCTACTGATAGAGAAGCGAGCTGAGGGCCAGCTACTTGTGTTTGCTGCTCAAAATGACTGAGTGTAAGCGAGAGGCAGTCAAGGCCGAGTAAAAGAATCCATATCAGGGGAGAATCGGAGTGGTGAAAGGCAGATCAATGTGCAAACAGCAAAGCCTTGCAAAATAAAAAGAAAATCAGCTCTGTCTAAAAGAATTCTTTCTACACTCTCAGGTCAGGGCCAAAACCAAATGTGCCAAATGCCTTTAAGACGTGTCGTCTTTGTTCCTTTGGGCCTTGGAAGATTAAAGTGGCAGTATGTAAAAACCCATATTTGTGTCTAGCATTGTTCCTCAACCTCTCTGAGCTCAGAGGTAAGTGTCTTTGGATTTTATGTTAAAGTTTCTGGGATGGATCTGACCTGCTGTTGCTATTGTTTCAAACAACACAATTGTTTATTTCATGTTCCGCCGCTAATGAAGCATTTTCACTTAATAAAAGCTGGTATTTAAAGCCAAAAGGTTAAAAAATATTTATAGCTTGATTGATGGATGATGTGGGGATTGTTGTTTAGAAACCTTTAGAATAAAGCCACCTTTAAAAAAAAAAAATTGATCCAGCTAAAAACACAAACCCCCATCAATTTCACATTATAACAAGGTTATGTAAGCAAAGTGGTGAAGCCCAGTTAAGGAAATTGCAACTCATGTAGACAACTGCGAAGTTCAAAAGGGAAAGGAACTCAATATTCATGTAATTGCATTGTTGCTTTCAGTTATCTTCCTTCCAGTCATTTTTATTTCTTTTTTTTTTTCAAGCCTCGGAGGCAATTTTTTTCATCTATCTCTCGTGGCAACAATAGGGAATGATGCACTGTACAGCAGGCAGACAGAAAGAGAGATACTTAGACAGCTTATCAGACAGACAGATCAGGATGTGCTTGAATTATCTATGCAGTGAATCACAGAAGTTACAACTTGTGATCACAGGGGGAATGAGAGGCAGGGAGACCGACGGGGAATGACAGACGTAGGGAGCAAGGAAGAGGTAGAAGCAGGGGGAGAAAAACAGGTGAGAGAACGGGAAAAAGAGGGAGGTGTAGCTGAAAGTAAGAGGGGAAATAGAGCGATGGAGGGAATTGATGTTCCCCACGCGATCTATACAACTCTCAATTATCCTACTGCAGTCTGACGACAGCAGCTCTTCAAGAGATGAAGAGAGGAGGAAAAGGAAGAGGCAGTGCAGGAAACGTAAGGGAGGAGGTGGGGGGTAATGGTCGAGAAGGCGCCTCCTGTTTCAGCAGTATCTACTTGCGTTGCAGACTGTGATGGCAAGAGCTACGTTGCAATGCAAATTCACTGTCCTATTTGGCTCCAGAGGACAAAAAACAAGACTCCGGGAGAAGGAGAAGGCAGAGGTAGGCAAAGAGAGGCAAGAAGATTTGAAATGAGACACGGTAAAAAAAAAAAAAAAAAAAAGACAGAATGGAAAAACAAAATAGCAGACAAGAAAGCAGTGGAGGAGAATATAAAGGAAGACAACAGAGTGAAAAAGAAAATACCAGCTTTAATAACAGAAAAAACCCAAGAGATGTGGAACAAGGAAAAGAAAAGCAAAATATTAAAAAAAAATCCAATAGAAACCTTTCTATTTACAGAAGCTGACTTCCTCTCAGAAAATCAATGTAGACTGTAGCCAAAATCCCCACTGGCCTTTAAATAAAGATCCTCTCTACATGAGCATTTTCACACTTACAGTACCCCACATGTTGATTAATCTACCTGCGAGGATACTACAATGACTCACAGCTCATTTACTGGAAGATTACCAAACCTTTAAACCTCAGTGCCTTGTTGTTTAAACCAAATTCATTTTTATTCCAACTTTGTTTCACATCCTGCAGCCACACCAAAAGAGAGCCCCAGATGCTGAGGGGAAGGTAAAGGCAAAGAAATTAATCTTTTTCTACTCCCAACAAAAAAAATCTAATAAAAAAAATGCAGAACGAGCCTTGCAAAGTACTATGCATTTCACCAATTTCCCTTTCACGTTCTCACATTTTGTCAGTTTGGAGCCACAACCTTCAATGCATCCTACTGGTATTTTATGTGATAGACCCACGCAAAGTGGCATAAAGTGAAAAGAAAAGGTGCATGTTTGTTATGAAGGCCTCCGAGGTTTGTTAAAGATCATTAGTGAACAAACAGCATCATGAAGAACAAGGAACACGGCAGGCAGGTCAGGGAGAAAGTTAATGAGAAATTTAACATACAAAGGCATGGCAGTGCACCTAAACCAATAGACCGAGCAAGGAAAGCATTAATCAAAGAAGCAGCCGGAGGTTCATGGTTACACTGGAGCAGCTGCGGAGGGCGGAGGAAACTGTTGACTACAAGTCTGGCCTTTACGGGAAAGTTTCAAGAAGAAAGCCATTGCTAAAAGAACAACATGAAACGTTTCATTTTCAGTTGTTGAAGGCCGCATAGGAGATACAGCAAACATGCAGAGAAATGGGAACTTATCAGATGAGAGTCACCATTGAACTTTTGCGCTGTTTATAAAACGCCACGTGTGGTGGAAAAGTATCACCTGATATTAGCCCGAAGACACCAGGCCCGCCACAAAATATGGGGATGGCAGCATCTTGATGTGGGAAGGCTTCTCTTCTGCAGGGACAGGGACGCTGGAGGAGATGTACACAGCAAAGCCCTGAAGAAAAACATTAGCAGGAAGCTCGAGGCCTAGCTTCAAATTTCAGCAGGTCAGCAGACCCCAAACACGCAGGCAGAGTTACGACGGAAGGGTTGAGATCAAGGTTCTCAAACTCCAGTCCTCTGGTTTCCTGCAACTTTATCCCTGACCCAACACACCTAAATCAAATCGCTGAATTCCCTCTTTATCACACAGTCACACGCAACAGATTCCTGCCAATGACCTGCGTGTTTGATTCAGTTGTGTTAAAGCAGAGAGACATAAAAGCTGCAGCGTACCAGCTCACAACTACTGGAGTTTGGGACCCCTGGTTTAGATCAAAACAAGTCCATGTGTTAGCATGGCCCAGTCAAAGTTCAGACCTGAATCCAATTTAAAAAGCTGTTGCAACACTTAAACAGTGATGTTCACAGAGGCCCTCCATTTATTCTGCCTGTGCTTGAGCTATCCATCCATTTCTAACACGTCTATCCCTATTGGGGTCGTGAGGGGTGCTGGTGTCTATCTCCAGCTGCCAATGGGCGAGAGGCGGGGTACACCCTGGACAGGTCGCCAGTCAATCGCAGGGCAACACACATTCTCGCACACACTCACACCTAAGGAGGATTTAGAGAGTCATGTTTTTGGACTGTGGGAGGAAGCCGGAGTGTGCTTGAGCTATTTTATATAAAAAAGAATGGATTGGAATTTCATGTCAATGATAATAATTTTTAGTCTACTTCACAAATATGCCCCACTTTGTGTAGGATTCATAAAAAAACGAAATAAAATACATTGAAGTTTGCAATTGTAAAAAGACATCATGGGAAATGGTTCCAGCGGTGTGAAGACTTTTGCAAGACACTGTATTAGCCTGACATGATACCATTAACTACGTTGGGGAAAGGTGACCATTTGCTATTTTTCCCTTTAATACAAAGTACTAAATCTGTAACAAAAAAAAGTGTTACATTTAAGGTCACTTCCACTGAATCTGAGTGCACATCACACTTTTCTGGGAAAGCAGCACTAACCACTGCATATGTGGAAACGTGTCGATTTTGGCTTTCTTTTGAGCTAGATGCATGGGTCATATTTTAATTGCGAATGACTTTAATTTATTTAAGAGAGTACTGATGCATCATTCATTAGAAATGAAAAGTGTTAGGCCTGCTGTCAGGAAAAGCAGGAAAATGACTGTTCGTCTAGACACTGAAAGGAGAGCTACTTTGCTTAGCTGATACATAATTAAAATGAAAGTTACATTTTATCTTTTAGAAAGTGTTATTTTGATCCACAAACCCCAAATCCTGAAAAAGTTGTAAAATTATGAAAACATGCCTTTAAATAAATAACCAATGCCCATTATTTGCTATATTTGCCGTATTCTAACTTTTTATTGAAGTCACAGTAAACCCAACATTTTCAATTTGTATCTGTTTTTTATTTTATTTGTAAAATACATAAGATATACAAGCACCCCTGCCTTCCACACTTCTAACATGTTGCAAAAACATGTTGCCAATGTAGAGCACTAACACAAACACACCTTGGATTTTACCCGTCATCCACAAGAACAAAGATAATTTTCAATGGCTTCTCCAAACTTCAGATGATGTGAAAATAAACTTCTTATCCATGCAAGTGAGACCCAAAGCCATGGTACAGTTGTAAATAAATAACCCTTTTTTACTTTAAAATTAGTCATTCTTACCTTACTGGTTTGTTTAGGTTAAGTCCTTTAGTTCTCATCCATCCCCTGTCACAACTGGCGTGCCTCAGGGCTCTCTCCTGGGACCCCTGCTTTTCATTATTTACATTCTTCCTATCTGCAATATCTTCCAGAAAATGTAACATCCATTTTCACTGCTATGTGGCTGACACCCAGTTCTATCATTCATGTAAACTAAATTCTATACTCCCACGCTCTTCCCTCCTGACAATCCAAAATAAAGTCCTGGTTCACTTCAAATTTTCTTAAACTGAACAGTGATAAAACTGAGATCCTCCTCATAGGAACTAAATATATATTATCCAAAGCTGACAGTTTCTCCCTTTCACTGAATGGTTCAAGTCTTCCCCTCACTCAGGTTAAGAATCTGGGTGTCATCCTCGATAGCACTCTATCCTTTACCTCTCACATCAACAACATCACCGGTTCTGCTTATTTTCACCTATGCAACATTGATCTCCTTTGTCCCTCCATTTGCCCTCACTGTATAAATTCTTGTTCATAGCCTTGTTCCACTCCACATTGATTACCGTAAATCTCTTTGGCCTTCCTCAAAAAATCCTCCATAAGCTACAAGTGGTTAAGAATTCAGCTGCTCACATTATTACCAAAAACCCCCTGATTTCATCCCATCACCCCAGTCCTACAGCAGATAGGAACTGTTTTGTTGTTTGCAACATCCACTGTTTTACAGCCATGCTTGGGAGCTTTACCATTTAAAGTCGGTAATTCACTTCAATGGGGGATGCGAAGTAGCAAACCTACAGATATCAAGAAGCTTGTGCTAAGTATAAGCTTTCCTATTAATCTTAGAGTCACTCAACCCACTGTGGGAACAGAAACCAATCTAAGTCATTGAATTCTGGTGTTCCAATCACTTCCATGGCTATAGGTGTATTAAATCAAGCACCTAGACTGCCTATTGGAATCAATCGGGTACAACATCCACTAATTCAAATGCAATGCAAAGCATCTTATGCGGTGGTGTAAAGCACTCTATCACTGGACTCTAAAACATTGGATATATGTTCTGTGGTGTGACAAATTATGCCTCTGTGACCGGATATCCAGTAGATGAGTCTGGGTCTGACAGTTGCAAGGAGAATGGCACTTGCCTAACTGAATGTCAAAGTTATGGCATATGCTGTTTATCAGTAATTGGGCTAAATTCATTAGTTTCATTGAAAAAAAATTCCAAATGCTTCAGTGTATCAAGATCTTTTGAACAATTTCATGCTTATAAATATGTGAGAATAGTTTGGAGATGGTCCTTTACTGTTTCAACACAACTGAGGAACAGTGGCTCACAGCAAGGTCCCTGAAAACATGAATAAGTGAGCTTGGGGTAGAAGTACTCGACTGCCTTGAATAGAGTCCTGACCTTAACCCAACAGACCACTTTTGAAATGACATAGCCTACATTCAAACAGCAGGTAAATTTGACACAAATCCAATCTTTTTTCCCATGTGTGATCCATGTGTGTTTTTCTCATGGCAGCGTGAATGGCCCAGTTCCGTTCCCCGAAAAAAATCCAAGCAATGCCACTCCCATATGTGGTATTAATTTGGATACTTTTTGGATATTTTTTGTCACATTTCATCCTCCATTTACGTCACTGTCTTAGCTCTCACTACACATCCACACAGATTTCTCTACAACAGTAGCAGTCACAACTCCACAATAGACCATTGTCAACAGTTGTGCTGTTTTTTTTTTTTACCTTTCTTCTTCTTGTTATGATGTGGTCTTATTATTGTCAGCACCAATTGCTCAATAACTTTTTAATAATACAGAGAACCCGCAGTGTTGTTCTTAGTTTATGCTTTTTTTTAAACAAAACTTTATTGAACACTTCTAATAACAATTACAGCCGTTATTACTTTGGTAAACTACGCTGCTGTGACGTCTTCTTCTGTTATCAGCACATGCAGGTCGCTTTGGGGTCTTGAACCTTTCAGACAGAAGTCTGATGGCGGTCACATTTAATTAGCAATATTAATGATCGCGGGGGGGAAAAAGTCAGATTCCAGCAAAAAAATAAAATAAAAAAAAATCTGAATTGAGCATCAAGATCTGAAGTGTGAACGTAGCCGTAGATCAAAGATCATGAGCAAAGCATTTTCTTTCAACATCAGTGTCTGATTTTACAAATTCTCTTCTGGAAGAATGGTATAATATTCCCATAATCTGACTCATATACCATGTTAAGAATATGCCAGAAGAATTGAAGCTGGTTTAATCGCAAACGGTGGACCGACATCATATTAAACCCTGTGGATTAAAAGTGGTTACAAAAGAGTCTTTTCTCGTAGTCGGGGTGGGAAGAACACAAAAAAAAAACTTGTTTTGGCTCTGTATATTCATACTGCATGAGACGGTCAGCTGCAGAAGTCAGTCCCGCGTTAATGAAGATCGATCTTGCGGGCGGTAGAGGGGGGCACAGAGACCCGAGCACGGAGCTGGAGTAGAGCTGAAAGTTGAGAAGCAGACACACAGCAGCTCATGGGGTGCTCTGGTGCAATTAGTAAAACCTGCGAACATTGGGGACGTGTGGTGCTACTTGGGCAGGACTACCCCATTAAGATAATTTACAGGATAAACGCTGCAAGTGTGCAGAATTAGCATGTTTGACCGCTTAAACCACCAGAATTGAACAGCGGGACTGCGCAACCGCAGTTTCGCAGATGTGTGAGACATTTCCGCATCTCCAACCTAAACACGCCCATCTAGATCCTGTCCAATCACAGTACAGTAGTCGGACACCCCTTGAGAAAAAAAGTTCTGACCAGACGTGTCGAATACGAGCAGAGAGACTCTCAAAGACAGGGCTGAGAGATCACAATGATGTCAATCGCTGCGGGTGCAAGAACAAATCTCTCGTTTCTCGTGGAGTATGTAGCAGCTTTAAGGATAGGATGTTATTTAGGTTGATAAGTGTCTACAGGAAGACAAGCAAACACCTTTGGCAATACATTGCAATGTATTACCAAAGTAACCTTTGCAATGTAACCTGAGAGAGCTGGAAGTGGGAACTGTATGCTATTTCAATTAGGGTTAAACAGCCCCCGTCTAACCAGTTAGGGGGCTCTTTTCAGCTGTGTTGTGGTGTTTCTGGAGTGAAAGCTTACAGATCAAGGCTTGATCTAGCTCTTGGTTTTACATGCTTATTTTTACCTTGCCCTTTTCGGTTAAAATAGGTGCCAGAACTAAAGACTAGACCATGAACTGCCTCTCTTTAGGCTTCTGAGAGGCTTTTGTGGTTTCGTCTACACATTCTCTGTTGAATACGGGTCAGGATACTCTACTTTCGCAGCTCTGCGTTTATAAGGCAGCACAGAATGTGATTTTGTATTCTGTTATTGAAAAATGCATGAACATCTTTCAAAGTGATGTGATCTTTAAGGCAGTCTATATAGTTTTAAAATTTTAATATGCCTTGATTTAAAGCTGTCGTCACAGGAGAGTAAATTATCTTCATGAAATGCACCAATAATACCACATACCATCACAGAACCTGGCTTTTGGGCTTGTAGATAGCAGAATGTTAAATGGCTAGCACTTAAAATGCCAGCTACATTTATTGGCACCCCTGGTAAAGATGTGTAAAATCTTAAAATAAATTCATTTTGTACTGCAGCAGCATAATCTCAGACTGAAACTGTTAAATCAAAATTTGAGTTCATTTATCCAGTGGAGGGAAAAGTCTTATGTTGATTTTAGCTAAAACAGTGGTTGCTAGATGCTTGTACCCCTGCTGTTGATACTTTTTACAACCCACTTCTCCTAATCCGACAGCACTTGGTCTTCTTTTATGAGATGTCATATGGTTGGAGCATACTGAGAGAGAGATCTTTGACCAGTCCTCTTTGATCTAGATTACGCAGAGTCCTAGGTCTTCAGTTATGCTCTCTTTTCTTTAACCCACTCCACAGAGGACCGTGATGGCCATGGAAAAAGCCTGGTTTTGTGCCTGGTAAATCATTTCTGTTTTGATTTGGTCATACATTTTTTGTTTGTTATTCTGTCTCTGTCCTGTAATGGAGTGGCGACCTGCCCAGGATACACAATGAATGGATGAATTGTCTCTCTACTAAACAGATATTTAAAGGAGAAACATGCCCACAGCATCAGAAATCTTCTACCATACTTATGAATGTCCTCATGGTGCTTTTAAACATATGTATGTTTTATTTTATGCCCAATCCACCTAAACTGTGTGTTGCCAAAAAGTTTTATTATTGTCTCATACTGTTCCAATTAAGGTCTCAGTACTATATAAAAAACAAGAAAGGGTATGAAATACATTATTCTGGGTTAATTCCAAAACAACCACTTGGCATGCAGTATCTAATGGCTCTTATGGACACTTGGTTACCCCAAGAAGCGATTCTTTGCCGGAGTTTGTGGTGTCTAGTTGAGTATGGGCCCAAAAGCCAGTTGATCAAATAATTTGGCCTCCGCGTGAGGTTAAAATTATAAACTATGTTTATGTTCTACTTGAACAGAAATCATCCACGACCCCTTGTGTGCTGCTGGATTAACCCCTTAACTGGCAACGGGTCACCATTGCCCCACTGGAACGCAATTTTGTCTTCAAAGCCATTTAGTTCCTACTGTAGACTTCTATTTTAAAAACTCTTGTTTCATGATGTCATCTACGCTCTCTTCCTTTGATTGACACCTCTTTTGACTAACTGCGTTGATCCACAGTTTCTCCAGAACTGATGTTGTTTACCACAGCCCATTTCTCAAAACCCTCCCTCCTCTGTTTTGAGGTACGTCGCTCGGACCAGTCAGTTTAGACGCTCGTTGCGACATGTGGCGATTGTAGCCAGTGAAATTACCGTCACATGGATGTATCGCTTGTGGGGCAGGACATTAAAACTCCATGGCAACAGCACACATAAAGCTCATCCGGTTGCTGCACTCTCGGTGCATCCTTGTGTGTAAAAGTCAGCTTTTGGTGTTAGACATGCATTTTCACCAGAAAATATATGTAAAGCTTCTGGGAAGACCCGAATAGCAACAGAAGAAGCGGTGGAGTTTGTCAAAGGAGTGACAATGTTTTTTCTGATTACTTATCAGAAAAGTTTTGGAGAGCACCTAGACGTACCCACAGAAAAACAGGTCTAGAATAGTAAGTTATTGTATTGCATTCAAATTTGAACCTGTTACACAAAAGACTTCTTTTGGCTCCCTTATGTTTCAGCTAGAATCTCCTTGCATCAGCCTGCAGCTGCATGTTGAAGAAAGAAACAAGAGCGAAAAATTTACAATTTGTGTGTGTTCCTACTTCAATAACTAAAAACTGGTTAAAAGAACACCATACTGGACTTCTTAGTTTAATATTTTAAAGTATTACCTTTACAGAGACACCAAGCTTTTGCCTCTACTCCAAAGGGTTCAAGAGCAGCATCTAATTTAATTTGGGTATTTTTAAAGGTGTTTTTTTGGAATTTTGGGTCTGACCGTCAGACCTGTCAAAAAATCCTTTTCCCGCTTATTTTCCCGCAGCAAAATACCCAGAAAATTAATATTTTGTAAACAAAGGACCAAAATTTCTTTCATTTTCTCCTGTCATGTCATTGTTTTAGTCTGACTCTTCCATTTGCATTGTATTTCTAAAGAAGCAATAAGTAATAAGACATTTAGTGTTTTAAATTGGAACAACACACAAAACAGCCTTTTATGCAAGTTTTGTTTACATTTTAGTCCTGAAAAGCCTAGGCAGGGGTTGCAAAGTAGCTTTGGCCAAAAACCTTTATCCAATAATGTACTTTATATAGTACATATAAATCAATGTTCGCTGGATTTGTTCCTGTTGAATAAACAAATAAAATGCTAATAAAATAGCATGGAAAATGACTCTCTTCACAGATTCATCCAGCTTCTTCACAAGGTTGTATGCTTTTGTTCTGGGGTTCATAGATGCATTTCACACCAAAGGATGCTGACCTTTAGGATGCAGAGCCTGTCTCTTCCTGAACAGAATGATAGCTGCATATTCCCATGCTGCTTATTTCAGCAGATGAACATAACACCTTCAGACCTCTGGAAATAGTACTTTCCTTGGAGTTTTAGTCGATATTTTCTATGAGGTGTTGCCTCAGCATACATATCTACAGGTGTTCTCCTAACTAACTCAGATTTAGTGAATTAACCTATGAGAAAGTTATAAAACCATGATATAATCATCATCATCATCTTGGCTTTCCCAAATTGTTTAAGGCATAGTAATCTTAGCTCAAGCAAAAATCCTTTTTTGCCATTGTGCTGGTAATTAACAAATAAAAATAATTTTGATAACCCTAACTGATCTTCTGATCTTAAACAATGAAAGTTTGAGCTGATTTATTGTGCTGAAATAAAAAAAAAAAACTGTCATAGATATCCCTATTTAAAATCAAAGTTCTAATGTAAATTTATATCTG
Source organism: Fundulus diaphanus (assembly GCA_037039145.1). NCBI lineage: Eukaryota > Metazoa > Chordata > Actinopteri > Cyprinodontiformes > Fundulidae > Fundulus > Fundulus diaphanus. The sequence goes on from CM073138.1 coordinate 27,149,786, forward strand.
CAAAGAGAATAAAATCACTGCTCTAAAAAGAAACTCAGTCGTGGTCTATTACTATGGTTTACATGTGTGTATCGACACGTATGTGTTTGAAGATGCTCTGTAACAGAATGTGCGTGTTTATACGCGATAATCAAATGGGGACAGCAGCGAGGCGGTAATTAGAATTATGCCATTTCCCATCTCTTCAAAGAGGTATTGTCTTTAAAGGTGCCTGTGATTATGATTGATGTGCCTTTTGTAGTGCGTGTGCTCGGATGTGCGCGTGTCAGATTGAGATAAAGGGTTATTGTGTTCGGACTCTAGCTGTGCTGCTTTCAAAGGGGGCTGTACTGAGTCATTATGGTCAGTAAGACGTCCATTGATCAAGCTGTCAAGTATCTCTGCCTCTGCATGTTTGTGTGGGTGCGCCGTCTCCAAAGTGCGCGTGTGCTCGCCCGATAAGCTAATTGCCCCTTGGCCAATGGATACACACAGACTAATGGCTTAGAAACATTAAGTCAATTAGTGCATATAACAAGAGGAAACGATATTGTCATTCACTCTCTCATTTCCCCTCATAAAGTGCTTTATTCAGCTCCCTTTGTTTGTTGTTGTTTGTGTGTGCTGTTGGGATGAGCATATGCTTTGCCTCTTAACACTTTCACATGTACACAACAACTCACGAGGTGTCAATATGCAGATACACGCTTGTCAATGCACATCAGCTAAAAATGAAGCTTAACCACCCATGAAATTACAACGGACAAAAAGATATCTCTCAATGAACACTCAGATGAAAAAAAAACAGACAGATGTTTGCAGCCCCATTTTCACAAACTCCGTAAAAAGTCTTGGGGACGTAAGCACATTTACTCATTTATTCATAAGCACACGCAAAGGTATTTGCGGTAGAAACGGATCAACTGTACCTGCTGTTAAACCTGTTTGTCAGCCTGGTTTTTACCTCCCAGCATTCTCATTAGGGCTCTGCTGTTGAAACCTAAATCTGTCAGAGCACCACTGTACCTCAGCATTATCGTACGGAGAGCCTCGCGAGGTGCTGTGTCAGTGTCACTGTCTGATCGCAGCCTCTCCCCACAGAGGAGTTTACGCTCTTCTGTCCCCCACCCAAAACTGTAACAAATTCCCAAAACATTTTCTCCGCTCGAGTAGCCTCAAGGTAAGAAACAGGAAGCTAAACTGTTCTGGTTCAGCTCCCAAGGTCAGCCTGTGAAAGGTGTGCTCTGAAAAATAAAAAATGAGGGCCACGGTTAGAAGTCGCAGGAGTGCAGTCGAGCTGTTTAGCAGCTTACAGTAGCGAACCGGGGGGGGTTGCTTATGAAAGCAATGAGCTGTTATGGAGCTGAACTGAAATGAAAACAGCAGTTCATTACTGCTTGGCCAGTGCCAACTTTGAATACTGGACCTCCAGTAAATGCCATATTAATTGGCACCCCCTATAGTAACTCTTTGGGAAACACAATATGAGCAGCACTAAAGCCAACCGATTATTTCATTCCCCTATGTGGGTGAGCTTTGCAGTCATAATGTATGTGACAGTTTCCACTAGCTGGAAGGACTACTAGTCAGAGCTTGAATGATTTTCATCAAAGTTCAAGAGCCGAGAGCCTGCTAGCCACCGTGTTTCAAGACATTATTAGCGACTAAGAAGGATGTTTTAGCTGAGCAGTTTATTGCATCCTATTGTGTGGATTTATGAAGAATGGATCATTTGTATTTTGGCTTTAAAGGCGTCTGGACACGTATGTTGACCATAAAATGAAAACACAAAAAAAGCTATTTTTATATTCAATGGAAACATTATACGCTAAGCATTCATCCTGATAGTGTTTACCTAGTCCTTTTTGAGCCTGAAAAGAATTTTGCACCAGGCGCGATCAGAAGACATAAACATTGTCGTCCCAGCAGTGCTGCGGCATTATCAGAAAGCAAGATGTGACAATTGACGCAGCTACTGTAAGAGCCAGCAGAAATAAAATGTAATAAGCCAATAGGGCCCAATAAATTAATCGTAAAAACTTTGTTTGCACCCAGACTAAACTACTGCCTTAGAAATTTGGAAAGTCATAGTATGTGACTACTAGGCCCATTTAAAAAATGCCATTATTTTTACTTCGTAAAGAGTGTGCATGAAGTTTTAAAATTCTTACAACTTGCTTTTGTTTTATAAAATAGTTTGCCATTTTAATAGCAGCGTATGCATTCATATTCTGCAGAGCCGGGCTGCACAGTGGTGCTTTGGGTAGCACTGTTGCCTTGCAGCAAGAAGGTTCAGGGTTCAAATCCAACCCTGGGTCTTTCTGCATGGAGTTTGCATTTTCTCCCTGTGCATGCGTGGGTTCTCTCCGGGCACTCCGGCTTCCTCCCACAATCCAAAAACATGACTGTTAGGTTAATTTGTCTCTCTAAATTGTCCTTAGGTGTGCGTGAAAGATTGTTATTATTATTACATTATTCACACCCCAGGGAACGAAAAAGTAATGGATTGCTAATCAGAATTTCATGGAAACTCTGGTCAGACTAAAAAAGTAACATGTGATTTTAAAAAAATGCTTCAATTACATTTAATTTAAAGGGATTGTTAGAGGTAGCAGTAATTGCACCACTGGCAGTTTTGTTAATTGCAATTATTTCTTAACGTGGTCATTCATCACAAAGAAAATAAATAACTGAAATTAAAAGCTGTTTTTCAACGTTTTTCAATTTGAGATTATGTGACTTCAATCAAAGATTACTTAATTTTAAACGTATTGCCAAGATTTTGCTTTTACGTCATATAATATAGTTCATCCTGTATAAAAAAAAAAATGGCACAAGTGCAAGTTTTCAATTTGTTCTATTTGATCGCAGATTGTCATTTATCCGGACATAAATAGGCATTACAACAAACAAACTTCTACATCCAGTATTCAACTTTCATGTTTTGTTACCTGACAACCTAGAATTAAAACGTATTATTTCAGAGTTTGCACCTACGACGTTGAAGATGCATTATTTTCCTATTGTGAGGCAAATTATAACTAGGAGAAATGAACCATAAATGTCAGTGTGTATAACTGTTCACCCCCCCAACCCCCCAAATCAGTACTTTGTAGAACTCCCTTTTCCAGCACTGACAGCTGCAAGTGGTTTTGGATCAGTCTCTGTGGGCTCATCACATCTCGCCTCTGGGATTTTTGACCATTCCTTAAAGCAAAACTGCTTCAGCTCCTTCATGTTAGGTGTTTTTCACTTGTAAACAGTGATCTTCAAGTCTAACATGAGATTCTCAATTGGATTGAGGTTTGGACTTTGACTAGGCCATTCCAACACATTTAAATGTTTCCCCCTAAACACCTTGAGCGTTGCACAGGTCTGGTTCAAGAACATTTATTTAGCAACATCCAACTTTCCCTCAACTTGAACCATGATGTTGCCACCACCATGTTTCAATGTGGGGATGGTCTTCTTGGGGTGATCGGAAGAGTTGGGTTTGCACCAGATATTGGGTTTTCCTTGGTGGCTGAAAAGTGCAATTTTAGTCTCATCTGGCCAGAGCACCTTCTTCCATAGAATTTGGGAGTCGCCCACGTGCAACTCAAAACCTGCATTATTGTTATTAACACCAAGTAATGGCTTTTTTTTTCTGGCCACTTTTGGTCTCTGTGCTGCCTCTCTGATTAATGCCCTTCTTACCCAGTCTGAGTTCTGTCGGGCGGCCCTCGCTTAGCAGGTTTGTTGTCGTACTGTGTGCTTTCTCTTTGAAGATAATGGATCTGATGGTGCTCTGTGGGAACATCAAAGATTTGGATTTTTCTTTACAACCTCACACAGGGCATTTGTTTGGGGAGTGGTGGCCAAGTGGTTAGAGCACAGAGCTTCGGTCCCAGAGGTTCTGAGTTCAACTCCCGCAAGCTGCCATTATGGGTCCCTGAGCAAGACCCTTAACCCCCAATTGCTCCCCAGGCGCTGCACAGTGGCAGCCCACTGCTCCCCAAGGGGATGGGTTAAGATGCAGAAGTGAATTTCTCCATTGTGAGATCAATAAAGTTCAATTATTATTATTAACCCTGACTTGTACTTCTCAACGACTTTGTCCCTGACTTTTTTGGCGAGCTCCTTGGTCTTCATAGTGTGATGGTGAAATGCACTTCTTTAATCTTTCAGCATGATTAGCTTTCTGGATGACACATTAGACAAGGTCAAGAGACCTGATGGAACCCAGATCAAGAAGCCCCAGCTGGTTCTGAGAAGATAAACAGTGTCTGGTCCAAACTGGACCTACCCCATGTCCTGTCCTATCATAACGCTGTTTTCTAGCGCCTGGTCTTTGTCTGTTGGACCCCTCTTATAAGTTCTTCCAACCCTTCTCTCAGACTCCAGAAAGGTATTTAGAACATTTGGTGACTAGATGTGGTACAATCATTTGATCTACAATTGAAGTGCAAATGCTGTGATTCCATGAATAAACATATAATGTGTCATAATGCATTAGGGGCGACAGTCGCACAAGAGTTAGGGAGTTCGTCCTGCAATTGGCGAGATGCTGGTTTCATCTCCCACACTGACCATCTCAGTCGTAGTGTCCTTGGGCAAGAGACTTCACCCGAATCGCCTGTTGGCGGTGGTCAGAAGGCCCGGTGGTGCCGATGTATGGCAGTCCGCCCCAGGGCAGCTGTGGCTACTAACGTAGCTCACCAACGTCAGGGTGTGAATGAGTGAATGACTGACTGTAGACTAAACGCTTTGGGATTGTCGGAGTAGTTAAAGCGCAATAACAAGTACAAGCCATTTACTATTTTCATTCCTTTCATGCAGAGACTGATACACAAATAGATATTTGACAGATTTTATGACAGATGAGAGATGGAAATTATTTTGAATACATACTGATTCTTTCAGTGCATCATGTGTAAGTTTCAGTAAGGAGAAATACATTTATCCAACTCATCTTGCTACAGTGATTTAGCCTCACTTCTCTGATAGTGGATCACCTTGACACAGATAAATACAACAACTACTGAACTACTGTGCTTGCTCTACAGACAGACATTTGGGATCCTGGATAAAAACAAAAAAACAACATCCATATCATCATTTTGAAATTCTTAACATATACAAGTTATTAAACTTTAAAAATACCAGCAAATCTAAAATTTGTACTAGAAAAACGTCAAGTTAAATTGACTTTTGAAGATATGAGCAAAAGAAGAAATTCAACATGGCAAGTGAGTTTTCTCTTTTGAAGTTATAACTCCATGAAAAAATATATTAAAAAATTTTAAGTCAAAATTACAAATATTTCCGCATTGAAAAGCATTTATAACAAACGAAACAAAGCTTTTTTTAAGCAAACATAAAATAATTAAAGTGATTATTTTGAATAATTCTGTCTATGACAAAAAAAATATTCAAAGTAGTATGTCCAGGGAGGGTAGAGGTATAGTTTAGTCGTGCTAGCTTTTATTGTTTCTAACATAGGTAATGCTTCTCTTAGAGGCAGCTTTTTCTAACAAGTTGGTACATACATTTACAATCATCCATAGAAGGCATGTCACTCATCTCGTATTTAACAGTTTCTTTGTTAAACAAACTAATTTGGCAAACTAAGCTTTTGTCTAGTTTTGATTGCAGATAAACTTCTCTGTGCAGTTCTTTGTGTAATGTCTGATTTTTAGAGCGTCAGGAACTGCAGAGGGAAATATAATCTGGATTTAAAGCATATTTAACTTTCGGATCATTGCTACTATACCTGCTTCACCTTCAACAGACTAAACAAACTATTTTCACCTATTCTGTGGTGTCAGTACGTTGTCTGACATCAGTGACCCGTACCGTCACTATACAGTATTAATGGGGCTTTTTTTTATTATTTTTATAGCAAACATGAATTAAATAATGTCAAATATTCCAGTGTCTACCAATGACATTGGTAGACATACATTTTGGCCATTTAGAAAACAATAAATAATAAAACAGTAGTGTAACACCAGCAGGTCACATGACTGGCGATACTTTCCAACATTTGAGATTATTCCCCTAAGGGGTGTTTAAACTTTTCAGTACAGGAGCCGAAATTGTAAAGTCAAAAGTAATCGAGAGCCAAAAAAGAAATAACCAAAAAATTTGGTTGTGATTTTTTTTTGCCTGCTCTACAAAATATGATAATTTTAATTAAACAAATTAGTCAGATTTTCTGAGGGATGTCAAGTGACTGTAGAATCAAAGCTAAAAACAAGTTTAGCTAATTTGCTTTATAAAAAATGGTGACCCAGTTTGCAAATTATGTTAAAAAATTAATTCTTTTTGGTCTAGCAATATGAGAACAGAGTTTTTGTCAGGGTTTCTTTGAAAACACTTTTGCTGTATTTCACTTCGTTTAATAAATTCATTCAAAACAGCTTTTAATGCACAAAGGTTTGCATTTGAGTTAAAGTCCTCAGATAGATGATATTTACTATGAAATTAAAGCAAATGTAAAAAGTGAGTTTATTAAAAGATGAATACATTGTGACTCAACATTTTCAGTTGTAAAGATCCTCACCTGTCTGTAAAAGTTTTACCCTAATAAAAACAGAAAGTTTCCATCTGCATAAGCCATCTGGGCTGGCGGACCAAATCTTTCTTGAAATGCAATTGGGGGGGGGGGGGCACACAAAATCAGACCAGACGCCGCAAATAGCCCCGGGCCGCACTTTGGACATACCTGCTCTAATTGGTCTTTGAATCAATGCATGAAATGCTCTTCTGTTTCAGCGAATTCTTAATTCACATTTCTCAGCAAACAAACAATTATCTAAATGAAGATTATCTATTATAGAATGGTCTTACAGCCATAACTATGAAGACAGGGCTATCTGGTAAGCATCCGGGATGTGTAAATATGAGGAATGTAACTTCCACTGTGCCTATTTTTGGGGAAAGAAATGCACAAAAACAAAAACAAAAATTTTTGTTTAAGAAATGCAGCCCTATTCATGTATTATACCGTCAGTAGTTATGTAATAGCTAGCCAAGAAAAACGTATTTTATTGGCAAAATGTTATTCCTGATTTTAAGCTGATATTCAATAATTGGCATGTTGATTCCATTTGAAATTGTAAAATTTTTCCGGTAAGGGTGTTATATTTTGAAAAGCAGCTTTTTTTAAGCTTTGAAGCTTTGTACGCATCTTTACCACACCTGGTGGTAAATGCGGCTGTTGTCGTGGCTGGAATCCAGTTAGACATGTGACTAATGGTTTTAAATTGAATTTCTCTGTAAATAAAAGCACCTCTTGCAGCTTCAGTCCCCTGTTCTGTTTGACATGATTTATCTATCCAACTTTTGGCTGCCTAAGCCTTGCAGCCTCCTCTATGATCTTGTCTAAATTTACATCTCTCTACATGCCCCTCTAATTGTGCCTGAGAAGTTCTCATTGCTGCTGATGAAAGCGTAAGAGGTCGATCAAATGCAAAGCAGCCTCTCTAAAACCTCCTTTGCATCATGCATTGCTACATCCTTGTGGCTGGCCTCCAGCCTCAAACACAAGTAGGATGCCTCCGACTGCAGCGTTGCCATGAAAATCAATGACCGCCATTTGGCATTCTGCCATAAACACGGGTTCTAATATTTATAAGGGTGATCAGTGATTGTTTGTTTTCAGCTGGAATAAAGATAGCAAGAAAAATGCACACGGGTTTTGATTGAGGGAGATGTCGAAGAAAACAATTTCTCTGGGTAGTGTCTAATGGATTGGAGAGACCAGAGAGACGTTTGTCTTTTAACGCCCCAGATACATTAAGGAGGTATAAAATATGCTTGTCAGCCTGAATCAGTGTTATGCCACAACACAATTCAGATGCAACCGAGCGAGTTTCGGCTGCAGAAAGAGATTATAGCAGTTATCAGAGGCGACAGCACAAAGGAAACAAAACCACAGGCTTCAGTTGGGCTTGCTGAGCACAAACCTCCAACAAGCTTACATCAAAGCATTCTATAATCAATTGAAACTAACAGTTTTAAGGATACTCTGCTCCACTTTCAAACACCAGTGGCGTAATTTTCCAGTGTCTTTATGAAGACTTTGCTTGTTTGTTTTTTTACATACAGACACGTGATTGGAAAAGCAATATGATAGTCAATTCAGTTCTTTTCAATACCATACACGTTTTTCAAATGGGAGATTGACAGTGATCAGGTAGGTAGTAGAAAAGGTGTATTGAAACATTTTTATAAAAACCAGAACGTTTTTACTCCAATATATCTGAACATCTTGTAGCAGTTGTACTAAGTTGGAGTTCTTGTTTAAATGCCGCATGAAGTGAGAGGCTGCAACAAAGTTGCATAAACCACCAGAGAGAAACTGCATAAACTGCATGTATTTTCTGCCTTATTAAAGCAAAGAGCATTAAAGCAATTGATCAAATTCTTCTACTGTGAACTGAGTCGCCTGTGGTGACGACTCCACAGCAGCACTTTCGGCATCCCTCAGATTATTGTTTTCATTTTAAAGTGTGCCGTTTTTTGACTTCAGATCATTTTTATTGCTGTCCTTCAAAGGCAGCGGGCAATCTTTTTAACAAAAGCACCACTTCATCTGGCTCCTGGAGGACATCAAGGCTGCAACTGGCCAAAGTCTCTTCAATTAACTTTTGATGCTATTTTCCCCCCTTTTTGTCTTAAATCCCTGGCAGCATTGATCTCACCAAATTGAGATTATTAAGGTGATCTAACATATGAGTAGAAATGGGATCCAAACTAATTCAACAAATTTACAAATTAGAATAATTATTTCCTCTCCCACAGTGTATCAGCAGCAAGTAAGTGAAAAAGTCCAAAACACAAGAATAGTGTAGTTATTAAAAATGGCAGACTCGGCTCAAATTAAATGTGCAAATGTGCAGAATGACCCGAAAGAGTGCAAAATGTGCACGTATAATTGTGCATAAAAAAACACAACAGATCAGCTACAGAAAATAAAAATATATTACGGGGCCTTTTGGATCACACTATAGCAGGTTGCAGAGGGCTGAAGGTTATATACAGTAAGAAGGATCCAGAAAAAGTTCCCTTCCCAGACGTTTGCAGGAACATACGCTGATGCAGTGCTGACAAGAAGAAAACAAAGAACCGTCTCACTAGGACCAGGTAAGAAACACTAGTTCTATCTTGCAGATAGATTCAGACCAACGTTAGGAGGAAGCTCATTTTACCTGCCTGTTCCAGCATATCGAGGAATAAGCAAATTGTCTGCTTAGGTTCCCTGCTCACGCTGGGATGCCCAGAGGAAATCAAATTCACACAGGACATGTTGACAAAAGCTCCGGCTGTACGCATGCTAAGAAAAACTGGCATGCTTTGATGTTAATAGCCATAATTCAAACCTCATTTCATGATCACTGCTCGCTGTGTCTGAGCCGTAAAAACATATTTATTCAACATGTACAAGACATCAATACACTTGAACTCCCCCACTCTGAGGCAGAGACTGACCTCGGACCGAGAGGACGCAATCCACCTTCCTGAGAACCATAGCCTCAGACACAGCAGGGCTGACTCCTGCCCCAGCCGCCTCTCACTTGGCTGCAAACCGCTCCAAAGCTCGCTGCGGGTCATGTTGTGAGGACCACAACAAAACCACATCAACCGCAATAAGCAAAGCCAACTACTTCTTGAGATCCCGTCCATGTAGGCCACATGCAGGATGAGGGACAGGGGCAGCCCAAGCAGAGCACAACCTGCTCCGTGAAACACGCTGGGCTCAGTGCCGAGAATGCAGAGGCAGCTTTTGCTTTGGGTATTACAAGGACCAGGCAGCCCCTACCTGCCACCTAGGTACCTCCTGCTCTCAAAATACACCAAGGGACAGTCACAAGCGTTCTCAAGATCCACAAAACACATACAGACAAGAAAGCCAGCCGCCCATGACCCCCAGCAGTTGACACAAATACGGACAGTTTTCATGTTTCGGTTTTATATCATTTGAGCACAACTACAGACAAAATAACTATCCATAATTAGCATGTTGACTGGAACAGGTTCATGACAGAGTTGGGTGGGAGGTTTAATTAAATATATTCTTCAAAATCTAATTTTAGTCTTTTTTTTTTTTCTTTTTTTTTACAAACGCAGTGGTAACCGTTGGCACATTTATGACAGAATCTCTGACCTGATTAGCAAAATCAAAAGGAGGTGTTCCAGCATGCGAGCTGGTTGCTGTTGTTTTTTGGTCGCGTGTAGAAACCTGGAGGAGATTGTGAACATGCACGATAGGACAGATGCAGATGAGCGCTTAATCTATTTATTTATTTTTTCATTCTGGAAGGGGGGGGGTGGATTTCCACCTGGATCTTCGTGCTAATTACTGTTTCTTTCAATTCTCAGTCCACAATATATGTCTTGCAAGCTGATTTGACTTTAAATGAGAGGCATTATTTATCATTCATATCAAAGATGGCTGTTTTTAAGTGCCATCTGTTAGGAGGAAAGCACAACAACTACATCTCACCCAGTCCCTCAGCGAGAGACTCGATGCAAATGTTTGCTCTGCGCTGACATCTGCTGCTTGAAAGGGGCATTTTTACAATTTAGGAGAGACGTTTATAGCCCCAGTAAAGACAATTTGTGCCACTTCTCTTTTTTTTTTCTTTTTTTTAAGAGAAATTAAAAGCATAGGATTCTGTAAGAAAACACATGACTTTCTTCTATTGTTTCACACTGTCAAACACTGACGGTAATATCAGTACAATTCCCTGCATGTTTCAGGACTTTTGTGTATGTATATATATATATATATATATATATATACATACATACATACATACACACACACACACACACACACACACATACATATATATAGTGCATACATTTTGTGTTTTCAGGTACTTGTGACTTTCACTGTTTACACTATGCTGCAAAAGCTTTATTAATTACGGCAATAACTATGCGTGAATACATTTGGCTTTGGAAACAAGACACTTACATAAACAACAGGGCCAGGCACTAAAAATCACCATTCTCACACCTCTGAGGCAGAGGTTTGGTGCCTTGTCTGGATGATAAATGTGACAGACACAAAAAAGGACTCTTCAGCAGGTTCAAAGCCTCGGTAAACCTGCCCCTAAGACTGCAAATAATTAAAAAACTTAGGAAAATCGTTGAAAGGGAGATTAAATTGAATTGCTTGATCTGTTCCCCTCAGAGGACAGATGTCACACTTCACACCCTTTCAAATAATATCCAACATAAAAGATCACTTGAAAAAATGCTTTTTTCACAATAAAGTTGTAAAAAAAAAAAAAAAAGTCAGAAAAAGTTCTTCTCTTCGAGTGGGATATGTTTAGCGGCACATGAGGGCTAACTTCACTGTTAACCTCCAGCACTTGAGCCGCCCTGACATCCCAGGGTGCAGTTGTGTAATGATCACAGCAGCTCTCCAGCTGTGGGAGAAACATTCAAGTATCAGGAACACAGTAAAGCAGACAGCTATAGTTTACACTTCCCCACAATCCAAACAATGCGGCAACTAAAAGACACAAAGTTTTGAGTCATCAAATGCCTTTTTTTCCCCATCAAGGTCCAAATATAAGCATCTTATTGTTAAAATGTGGGTTGTATGAGGTTCTCACAGTAACCTTAAGGGGATAGCTTGCATTTTGTCTTTTTTTTTTTTTTTTTTTTAAGTGAAGTTCTGTGAATTTAAACATGAGTAATAGTTGTGTATTTTATGTGGCAGAAAGATGATATATAGATGTGAGTTTATAGAAAAGTGAAGCCAGTCTCTGAATGGTGGAAAGGCAACAGCGAGTCAGACTGGCCATCCATTTCAGCTAACTTTTACCATAAAACCACTCCAACATAAAACATTTATATCACTGAGACACATTTTTCGTATTTTTCAGTAGTTTAACTTTTAATAGTCTTGATTATAATTATATCTTATTGTGCGTTTGTTATTTTATATATACACTTTTATATTGTTTGCTGTGTCCACCACTTTGGACAGTATTAAATGTGCTATATAAATAAAGTTGGCATTGTTATATTAGTGGATAATAAATTATTTCATTGTCTTTTTTTCCCCATTTTGTTTGTTGCCGTTCTCTTATTTGTTACGCTAAAGTTATGCCGGTTGTGTTATCAGCTGCGACTTGTCAGTCCAGTCTAAGTCCAGAAAGAGTGGAGTAAACTTCTGGATTTGGTAACAGGCTTTAGTTGTGCAAGAACGCCAAATATGGTAAGCGTCTGTGCTTGTGCAGGTGTCATAGTTGTTGGGAATTCATCCCAGCAACCTCATCACCTAATTGGATGTCCAGATACGACAATGTAATGTGATAACAAAAAAACTGTGACAATCTTCACAATGGTCTCTTGGGAAACAATGAATTACCTTTAATAAAGTATTCGTTCACATGGAAGTTAACATTTGAGCTGTTTTAAATTGCTAAAATCAGCTAAAACAGGGATTCATCTAACAAGCTGTTAGACTTCCCACATTCTGAGCATTTCTTCACTGCTCAGAAGTCTCTCCAATACATGTCTGACAATCATTACTATTCTTTTTAAATGTCCTCACCTTAAAACATTTATAAACTTCATTTGAAACAATTTTTTTTAAATGCACATTGTCTTAAGGTGGTTATTGAAAACCAAAAAGCAGCAATTACTCATGCAGCTAAAATGTACAAAATTATTATTACTCAAGTTAATATTTGCCAAAAATCTTAATTCATTATTCACACATAAACTTAAGAAAAATGTACTTAATTACTCATACCCCTGACAGATGGGCTAATCTTAGTTTATAGAAGAAAAGAAAACTCAGGGACTTTTTCCTGGAAAAATTACATAACATTTTAATCATTTTGAAACCATGACATTTCTTTATTTTGGGCCCCCATTGATTCTGTTAACCTTCTCAAGCCTCCCGTCGATCCGTGCCAAAGACAAACAACAGAGAAAAAAAAAGATGTACCGATCTCTTTAAACTACAGCAGACATGGTGTGAAATGATCCCTTTGATTGAACACTTTCCAGTTCGATTAGTGGCTTCGGAGACATTTTCACCCCCCGAATCTGGCTAAAACAACCCCAGTCTGGCAGTCAGAGGAGCAGCTTGTTACTGTGCAGACCAATGGGCTCAGATGAATGCTAATGAAGAGGAATGAGAGGCCCTCTTGAAATAAACACTTGCTATCAAATAAAAGTAATTGATGATTTGGCTCGGAGTCTGCAGTTTCATAGTCTCCACTGAACCTTTTTTAATCATAATTTAAACACTTTAATCATATTCTCTAAATGCTGAAAACACACCCCAGTCTGACTTCATCAGTGCTTGGAATAACTTGCCAGGGGTCAGCTAATTTAACAGTAAAAAGCAAATCCACCAATTAAGCAGCACAGTAATCTTTCTATATATTATATTTGACAGTTAATGTACGATTTGTTTTAGATTTATTTTGCAGGCTTACTTTTTAGCTATAGTTAAGCTTAATTTCACAGTACACTTCACTTCATCTTACCTACAGATGAAGCACTTTTGTTGTTCTGGAGTAAGCAGTAAGCTGCATTTTACGCTCTGTGAAACTTAGTAATAATAATAGTGACAGAACTGTACTTAATGAGTGCGTTTGCAGCTTTACAAACAATTCGTACTTTCAACACGGCCTTGCCTCGCCTTGAATGCAACTTTAAGTGCTTTACGTTCTGCCGGCTTTCAGGTAAAGCACATAATACGGTGCTTTCATGCAAGGCTTTAATTTTCTGTTGCACATCTATAAGTGGTTCCCCCCGCAGACCAGGAGAGTGTCACCTCAACAGGACTTAAAGTACAGTAAAGTCTGCATCAGCGGGAGAATCGTACGCAGCCGTCTGTGAATTATAGTATTTGTTAATGTCTGCGGTGCCTCTCAGGATGATGTATCAGGCCTCACTACATGAAGCGCTTGAGAAATCTGGAGAGCTGCTGAAGAGCCAGTTCAGGTTGTGTCATAATTAACTCGGCAGCAAGCAGCCTCTCTGTTCAGCCACTGGAGAAAATCCATGTGGACACCCAACTGTGGCACTTCAGCGACTGCCTGATCCCAAATGCGAGCATATTGCTGTGGAGAGCCCGGTGTTGCGTTTAAGAGCGGCAGAGCTGATCGATGGGATTGACAAACACGGAAAGAGGGGGGGGGGGACACAATTTTAAATTGCACAAATCGTTACGACAAGGCTATTTTTTCTTTAGCCTTTGCAAAACATGTGCAGCACATCGCTTTGTTTTCCTTCTCAACAGCGTTGTTTAAATCTTTACTCATAAGTAAAAACATATTTGCTCCTCTTACATTTTTTTATTATTATTATTGTTTCTTTGTAACAATTGTTTCAGGTCATTGCAAAAACATTTATCAGACAAAGACATGTCAACAAGTCACTTAAATTGATTCTGTCTGAGTAGGCTGAAAGATCTCAAAAAAAGCAACATGGCACAGCCTGATCTGAAGGCGTTTAGGAACAGATGAGAAACAAAGGCAATGCCATCTATCAGTCTGGAAAGGGGTTAGAAAGCTGTTTCCAAGGCTTTGGGACTCCACTGAACCAAAGGGAGAGCCATTATTCACAGAAGGGAGAAAACCACAGCGGTGGTGAACTGTGGTGAACCTTCCCAGAAGTGGCTGGCCAACCAAAATTACTCGAAGTGAGCATTCACTACTCCTCCGGGGAGTCACAAAGGAACCTAGAACAAAGTCTAAAGTACTGTAGGCCTCCCCTGCCTCGGTTCTGGTCAATTAATTATGATTCAGCAATTAAAAAGACACAGAGCAAATATTGGCACCCATGCAACAGTTCCGAGATGAAAAAAGACGTTTGCCAGAAAACATCTAGACACTTCCCCAAGACTTTGAGGGAAATATTGTGTGGGCTGACAGAACCAAAGAGGAATTTTTTGGAAGCTGTACATCCTGTTACAATATAGGTGTAAAACTAGCACACAATTTCAGAAAAATAACATCAGACCAACAATAAAGCATGGTGGTGGTAGTGTGATGGTGAGGGCTGCTGTGCCGCTTCAGGGTCAAATATTCAAATATACAATTAAGGCATTGGAGAGTATTGGTGAAAAGTCTGGACTTTCATCCGCCTGAGATCCTTTGGTGCGATCTCGCAATCCATTCGTGCTCCAGAACTCTCCAGTGAGGCTAAAATAAAATCTGCAAAGAAAAGCCGACCAGAATCCATCTACAGCAATCAAACAAGTGTTTGCAAACGCTACAGGACCCATGGATCTGAGCTTGTCAGACTTAGTAATTGGCACAACCAGTTAAAAGGTCCTTTTTCATCAGACCAAGTCATTTTGCAGAGTCTTTCCTCAATAACTAAATGAAATTGTCGTTGGAAAACTGCTTTTTGGATTTACTCTGGTCATCTGTGTCTGACATCAAAATTCGTTTGAGGGTCTGAAGCATTCATGTGGGACAAAGTTAGAAGAAATCTGTAAGGGTGCACATACTTTTTCACAAACATTGTATGGGCAAGTGTAGATGTATTTAATGGCCTCACAGACTGACGGTAGTAGAAAAACGATTCTTAAGAACATCAGTCAAAATTGCTGTCAGTGAACAAGATTGCAGCATCCACCATGAAAAGAGCGTAGGAAAAATGGTAAACACAATCTAGAAATGCTTTTGCTTTATATTTTTACTTCCTTTGGCCTCGGGCCTTCACTTTGCTGGAAAACAGACAAGCTGACAAACTAACAAGAGACGGGATGGACTGGATATTCACACAGAGGCAGCGATACACAGACTATAAAAGAAAACTGGGAGAAACAAGGATTTAACACAAAGAGGGAATAATCCTCGCCGAAAATGATATGGTAAAGTACAAATAAAACGATGGACTTACACAGAAAGAAAATGGAGCACAGGTGACACAAAGGTGGTGATACAGAGGCGTAAAAAAGTATTCATGCCCTTTTCCCCCCTATTTCTTTACGTTACAGCCACAGACTTCAAGATGTTTTTACTGGGACTTTTATAAATCCTGCTTCCAACAAGACATGGAAACAGCTAACATGTGGAGGAAGGTGCTCTGGTCAGATGAGACCACAGCTGAACCTTTTAGTCTACATCAAAACATCGTGTATGGTGGAAAACTAACAGCACAAGGCTGGCAGTATTATCCTGTGTGGAGACACAGGCCTACGTGTTATAATCCTGTTAATGGACGCAAAAGACCTTAGACTAGGGTTAAGATGCCTGTGCAAATTCTCAGTTATCCGGGTCTTAAATCGGATGTCAACAGATTAAGGGTCATTGATTTGCATCTGACGCCATGTGCTTCAAAGCAGCAGCGCTCCAATAACAGGTTGCCAGCCACTAGAATTGACAAAGACTCCTGGATAGGTGTTGAAACGTTTTTGGAAAACTGAGCCAAAGTCCGGTTGTCTCCGATTTAAGCCTGTTTGCTGTTGCAATGACCCAGATAACGTAGAATTTGTTGATGACTAGGGTTAAGGTTCATCACCCAGCAGGACAATGATCCCAAACATACAGTCAGAGCTACAATGGTTAAGACAAAAGTGTATTCAGGAGTTACAATGGCCCAGTCAAGCCCAGACCTATAAGTCTTACCCGTTGTGGTAAGACTTATTGAGTCCTATTGAGTTTGAAGATGTGTAGAGCAAAGAGAAAGAAATCAATCTACATGTGGAAACCTGTGGGGTGCATACCCCCAGCAAAAGTTGGGGGGCTCTGAATGCAAATACACATCAAACATTTTCCTTCCACTTCACAAACATCTGCTACTTTATGTCAGTCTAGCTCATGAAATCCTTTTAAATCCTTATGAAAAGTGTGACAAAATGTGCAAACATCTCTGGGGGCATGAATACTTTTGTAAGCCAGTGTGATACCCTGTTCCATCACAATAATGCCATTGTACCAGTAAAAAGAAAACAACCCGCCTACCAACTTCCTCACGAACATTCACGCACCACAGAACCATAAACAACTTGAAGTCTTCTCAACGTCGTGTCAAAATAACCCTCGAGGAAGACCCCCTGCTGCTTGATGGCGTGTCGTTTTGTCGAGCTTCCATAAAAGCCTGGAGTCGGCGCGTTCTCTCCACGCAGGCACGCTTGCTTCTGCTGTGATGTATTAACCCGACTGCTCCGAGTGGTCTGTGACAGCACCAGAGCTCCAGCGCCATGACGGCACGTGCCAGACATCTGGTGCGGCATTAGGGCCAGGTCACCCGATTCGTCTCAGAAGCAGGCTGAATATCTGACGCATCAAAAAAAGCTTAGAGGAGATTATGTCAACCTGAGACATTTACCCTTAGGACATGTATTGACTTAAGTAACTGAATTGATTCATTGATGGGAGCTTTTTTTTCCTTGATTTATTGTTCCGTATTATTAAAAAAAATGCATATTTGTGTGAATTAAACAGGACTTTGAGCGAGAAGGGAAGAGAAATATTGCAATTTACTTTATAATAACCCTGTTTATGTAAAAGAAAATAAATTTAACAATAAAGAGAACACGTATGACAAAGAAAATTTACATAAAAAGAGTGCCTTTCACTGTCTTGTTTATTTGATGAATAGAGGCAATTTTGGTCAGAGGTTCACTTCTGGGCCACATTAAGCGTCAGCTCCAGGAGAAGCAGCAGTTAAAAGCTTCTTATTTAGAGATTTATATTATGATGTATGTTGCAGAGGTTGTAGTTATTTTTGGAGTGTAGGCTGAGCAATAAAGCAAGATGATGAATTGTCATTGCATTTCTATTTATCAAGCTGTTGGGGCACCTCTCGAGCTTTCTGTGTGCTTTGCATGTGTGCAGAGAATATAAATTTGGGCAAAAGGGGGAAATATAATTCTGTTTGTTTTGTACATATTGGAAATGCCTTTTTTTAATATATAATCCACATTATACATTGCAGTCTGCAAATGCTTCTTGGGCCCCGAAGCGGAGAATAATGGATGACTCACCCTTACAGTTTGATGTTTCTGACTGAGACGAAACCTAAAAATAATCTTTCTGTCCACTGGCTACTTGCTTTGAGGAAGGGCTGTCATGACCCTGGAGGGTGCTAGTTGGTATGCAAACGCGTGTGGGAGAGCTTCGGGGAATCTCTGCTGGAGGGGCGTGGCCTTCACCTGCAGGTCTCACACCTGTGTGATGTTTCAACCACACTTCGCCTGATGCTCAGCCACCTTGGCAGAGTCAAGCTGATGTATTACCTCTTGACAGGTTCCTGGAAATGAACTTGCGTGTTACTGCTTACCTTTCTTCGAGCTGATTCCTTGTCCTGTGTGCTTCAGGTTGAGCGCTCCTGTTGGCTTCTGCGCCAAGCTTGTACCACTCCTGCAAACCTCCCCATGACAGACCTGTTCGGGAACCCTCCACGGTTGTCTGTCCTCTTCGGTCACCTGCCTGCCGCTCTCCAACACTCTCACACCAGCATTATTCAGATTTCCCAGACTCTCCTGCTCCCTTTACTCTGGAACCCACTCAACAACTCAGACTCACACAAAACTAAACCTCGTTCCCAGCCCTCCACCAGCATCCCGACTAGCTTCCAAAACAGTCTTCGTCAACACAATAAGATTTTCACCCCCTGCACTTAGGAATCCAACCTCGTCCTGCTACTACTGTGATCTAGCTGCCTCTTTATTTTTCTTGACACCACAGAAGCCTGGGGTCTTCAGGGGTAAGCCGTGGGTCTTCAAGCCTGGCCCTTAGGATCCACCATGCTGCATGTTTTAGATGTATATCTCACACATTAACCAAATGATTGCATCACCTGCTCAGCAGCCATCAAGGGCTGCAGAGCCCTGTTAATCACTCATTAATTATGGCCCCTGCTTTAAAGTCAAGGCTCCCAGTTGCACCAGTGTTATTTCCCTTCCTCTAAATAAACTTTTCCTTGAAGATCTAAGTTCTGTGTCAAGAAATGTCCTGAAATTGTGACAAGGACGCTATTCTACAATGGTTTAGGTCAGGTTATTCAAAATTGTTATATTGTTTATAGTAACTGCAGTGATTGTCTAATAGTGGCTTTAGTTTGATCTGAACAGCTGTGGTGGATGAAAACTCTGATTAATAAACATACACATATATATATATATATATATATATATATATATATATATATATATATATATATATATATATATATATATATATATATATATAACTCCCAAACTGATGTTTTAAAGCCCTTATTTCTGTTAAAATGATTTGTTTTGCTTACATACAATAAAAATACAGCATTTAAGAATATTATATCAAACTGATAAAAAAAATACCTTTTAATACAGAAATGTGGGCTTATTGAAAGGTTTGTTTAATACTTGCATTGTTTTCAAAAGCTACTTTTAATCTGACATGTGAGCTTCATTGGAACCTACATTCTGTTTTATGTAATATTGACTGTACACAAACTCAGTCAATATTTTTTGACTGGGTCACAAAAAAAACTTAAGTCTGAACTCCTTTATTTACACAACTCTGTCATTTCTTTGGTGAACAACACTGAGGGAAACGCAGAGAAGTTCTCCTCCCACACCTGGGCTGGCTGCCGCTCCAATAACAGCTGCAACTCAGTGCAGCTGAAGCAGGGTTGACCTGTGTCATCACACCACTTCCAATCAGTGCCAATTAGTGTGAAGGTGAGTCTGTGTCAAGGTGATGATGCCTCGTCCAACCTGTAACACAGTCTCTTGTTAGAATTTCTGTCATTCACCTCGATGCAGCGAGCGCCCGGAGTTTACTTTCTACGCTCGGGGACCAGGGAGATGTTTTCTAATTGGCAGCAAGTGCAGGAAACTAGAATTAGAGAGACAAGCACACTGCCTCAACTTGTGTTTTTGGTACAGGTTACAAAGATAGCAAAATGATGGAAGATCTGTTTGTGAGCAGTCTTGAATCTCAGCGGTGTGACGAAAAGAGGTTGAAAATGAAAACGAGAAAACGACCGCACCCAGGATGTGAACAAGAACACAAAGAAAAAAAAACAATCCTAAAAGAGCAGACTGCCCCATGTAAGGCAACCCAAGGCAAGTTTCTTTGTATAGCACGTTAAGGACTTGTGATATTTTCCAAAATTTGTTAACATTTGAGTGTCTTTCTTTTTTCACCGTCTTCTTTTAAATGTTAATTTTAATAATGCATAAACACCATACACACCTCCATTCACAAATTTCAGAGGACACTATTTATTGTGGGGCCTAGTCACATACTATCCATCCATCCATCCATTTTCCAGCACGATTACCGCTATTGGGGTCGCGAGGGGTGCTAGTGCCTATCTCCAGCTGTATAGTCACATACTAGGACTTTACACATTTTTACACCAGTAGATCACTCTGGTTACATACAAAGGTTTTCCATTCAAATTATTGCACCCTGTTGGCTGATCATATTTTGTTTCTGTGTTTTACACTTTGTTTTTACATTATTTGTTAGTAAACAAGCTGCTTTTGTGTATATTTACCAGGACAAGATCACGTGACCAGAGGCACGATATTGCGCATGCGTGCAACGTGTAAACAAAGAGAGGCAAAGCGAGTCAGCAATGTCGAGTGGAGGTGCAAAAAAAGAGGAAAAGTCCAAGATCCAGTGTGAACAAATACATTTTAAAAAAGCGGGAGGTCCGGGTCATCGCAACAGTAGACGGGCTTAAATCGGAGGCAACCTGACTTTCGCTCAGTTATTTCTGAAAACGTTTCAAAACTATTAAAAACAGCAGTGCACCAACTCCTGGTTGCTCAAGTGCGAGCCCCCAGAATTGACAAAGCCTCCTGAATAGGTGTCGAAACGTTTTCAGGAAGAACTGAGCAAAAGTCAGGTTGCTTCTGATTTAAGCCTGTTTGCTGTAATCTGGTATTCACTTTTGACATTCACACGGCCTCATCAGTGCACAACAGATCATATTATACCCCCAAAACCTCGGAAAAATAAAATTTGTTTTCATGGCCCCTTTAAAATAACTCTATGGAGACTGACTGAGCATAAGGTATTTTGGAAGAAAAAAAGGGCAAAAATTTCAGTGTTTAGTTGTATAAAGGTGTTATGACAAAGTTTGTTCTGACAGCATTAATATAAGGTGGTTTTTGAATAAATGTATTTAAACAAAAATGACCTAATTTGAATAGGTTTTATTTGACACATAATGGAAATGTTGACGCAAAACACTGCAAATTTAAAGTTGACGAACACCGCCTTGTCTTGCACTTGCAACCTCTGCTTGATAAAAGGAAACGTTGAAAGACACTCGGTGTGCGTAAATCCACAGCAATGCTCTGGTAATTCCCTGATTTCTACGAGAAGTCTACTTTTTTTTTGTAGAGAGACAAAAAGCGCTGCGGAAGATGCTGATCCTATCTGAATTTTGTATACATCTGTACGCTCTATTTATTTTTGCTTCACTGCATCTGTCAGGATACACACCGCTGCCCCACAGGCTCCAGCATAGCCTGAGCAGGACAGGAAGGCTGCCAGTAAATCTGTCAGGAGCCAAACTCACGCACGGCGTGTTGAAGCTTAGGCAAAGCATGAGTGTATGATTTTGGACAGGTGCAAAAATGTTACGTGATGTTTTACTTGTTTCTATATAAATAAAAATATGAGGGAAGCGCGATTAAGCTTATATAACGATAATAATTGGTTTTTCAGAAAGGCTTCCATATTATGAATATTGCTGCTCTGTGATGATACTCCAGGAGTAGTTGGGGAGATTATTTCTCCTGCTGGGGCTCAGCATGTTGCTGCTTAGAGTGACTGATTCTTTATAACAAAACCTTTCCAGTTGAAACTCTCTCTCTCTTTCTTATATTCATTTGCAGACCAACAAGCTGGGTCATATGAAGTTCATCGCACCACAAGCAGGAAGTTTTTCAACGTTTACCTTTTTCATAAATTTTCATCAACTGCTTTTTTTACCAATATATTATTTATTGATTTGATTCGGAAAATGTAATAACAGCAACATACATTAGAATCTAAATATTGAAAGCACACTTACTGATCTCAGGGACGCCTATGAACCAGGGGGCAGCCGTCGTTGCCTGCTGTGAGAGACAGAAAAATGTACAGCCTTGCATTGGACATGTTACAGAATCCATGATGTCATCTGCCTTTTGACGTTTCTTATATGAAGAACATAAATATTAACAGCTGTGGTTCCAGACAGAAGTTGTGCCTGAAATGCTAAGTACCAGGGTGGGGTGGCTATAAATGTTAAACGGTGTTTGTTGGTCTGAAAACATCTCAGTTCACCTCACTTGTTGGTGCCCAGAAAACAGACGGCTAAAAAGTTTTTTGTTTTTTTTTACATTCTTATAGAAAGTACTTCTGGTGTTTACTGTGTCTGCTTCCTGTCCTTTCAACCCCCAGCTGGTCACAGCATCCGCTGCGTGGTCCTGCTGGACGTGTTGTAAAAGGGAACGGTTCCTGTCTTCTGTCACCAAAAAGCTTGTTCGGGAACGGCTCGACCCGTTTCCCTAAAGTTTTGGGTTGGATTATAAGTGTTTTTAATGGGAATGTAGTGGATCTCAAACTGACTTTATTGTCTTTTATTGAAGTGATTTGGATCCATTCCACTGAATTCTATAAATGGACGTCAATTGGACCAGTTTGTGTTGGAAATTGTCTTGAGACAACAGTTTTGATGAATTAGCTCTTTACTTTAGGAATACATTAAACTAAAGAAAACTGAGATAAACTGAAGTAAACCAGACTGATTAAACCTGATTTGATTTGAGGTTACCTGATTTGAACTGAGATGAACTAAATTAAACAGGAATCAATTGAATTGTGAATATTTACAATGAGCAACTCAACACCTTCCAAATAAGGTGAGTTCTTGTCATAATATATACAGGCTATTTGAAAATATGCATCATACAATATTCAGAGTTTATGAAAGCTATATATAGTAGTTCATATGAAGTTATAACAGCACTTAAAGTTGATACACGAAGCAAAACAAACTTATGGTCAATTGCTACAATGTGCTAGTATCAAAGAAATCAGGCAGGCCTTACAGCAAAAGTGAAGGTCAGACTGGAGGGTGTGCTGCCAATGAAAGTAGTTTTTTTTTTTTTTTGCTCCATTACTGAACAGAAACAGGAGGAAAACATTTGTGATGCCTTGTGCAGCAGATGAAGCCTTAGAAACGTTTACAATGTGACACAAGCGTGTTAAAGTGTCCTTCTTTGGGTCAAAATACAAAGTGATCCAGCTGCACAACGAACAAACACAGTTGCACACATCTCTATGGGCCAGACCTGAAGTCAGAGTTGTTTTACATTGAAGACCCAAAATGGATCAGATTTGGTTAGAAGAATCCGTACAAAAACGCAGGGAACTATTAAAGAAACTATTAAAGATCTTCTGTCCACCAACATAAAACGCACCCTTCTCACACGGCAGTTTTAGTTAAAACATTTCTGTTTTGACTGAATTAAGGATCCCAGGCAGACATACAGCAGAGCCACGCAAGCTTGACACCCCCAGTCTGCTATTATGTACACGCCAAACCAGGTTTCAATGTTTCTCGCTCAGTGGGTGGAGGTTGCCAGATGACGGATCTTTACGTGAATTAAAACAGTGGTTTAATACATCAAAGCGCCCAATGGCCTCATGTCATTTTTTTCTTTTTACATTTGACAACTTATATTTCTGCTTTTCAAGCCCCTTGACAAGAACAATGCCGGCTTACTTTAAAGCTTCAAATTTTGAAACAGTGTGACCGAGAATAACAAGCTGGGAATACGGCACCAAGCTGACTAATATTATACTGCAGCTATAAGTCCACTTATATATATATATATATATATATATATATATATATATATATATATATATATATATATATATATATATATATATATATATATATATATATATATTCACTTTATGACTTTCCGGAAAAAGTATTAAAAATGTCTGTCATTTAAACGTGTCACTTTAGATATTGTTCCTCTTGGTTTCTTCTAGTCTCACCTGTGAGCATGATAAAAGAAATATGGTGAAGACGTAATTTTCCTATCTTTTTATTTGTTTCTGTTTTTATTTAGACTTAGAGTTTCTGTTGATGGGGGTAACGGCTGAGATGAAGTCTTCATAGCTGAGGTAGAGAGTGCAAAATAAATCTGTGGGGACATCTCCTGGTAGAGTGCAAAACCTGTCCCATCTGTATTATCTATGAAAGAGGTAGAAATCCAGGCTTTCAGCAGAAGAAGTGGAGCAACTAACTGATTAAGTTAGTTGCTCCACAACTAACTTATCAACGTGAAAGAACCTTTCTGTAAAATCAACCAAAATCACTGTCATTTGTCCCGGGGATGGAAGTAACATTCCCTATCAACAACTGGTCCTCTCCATCAACAGTCTTAGACAAGTCTTTTTCCTTTCAACCCTAGAGGTACGGTCTGCAACGACTTAGGTGCAGTGTGTGGCCCATGTTTACTTCCTGGTTCCTGAGCCAATCATATGAGAGTTCCTAGGGTTCCCAAAACAGAGCGCAGCATTTGGTATTTTATCCTGGCAAAAGAGCAGCAGCCTGCAAACATGGAAGCCAGTAAGAGAAGTGGACCAGAAATAGAACAGAATACAACATCATAGATCATCTGTGGAAGTAAAAATTCAGTGGAGTTTCACAGCAACAACGGACTGTCAAGAAAATGGCATAGGCTGTGTTGTGTGTCGTTCCAATTTGTGTTGCTCCTAGATGTCATTATTACTTAATGCTCCTTTAAGTGGGCTGATGTTGCATTCGATTTGCTGTTGGAATTCGGAAATCCTGGCTTCCGATTGGGAAATTCGACTGTAACGGCCACTAAACTCAGACTTTCCCCTCGGAAAGTCTGAGAAATCTTTTAAGGTCCCTTACCAGCTCCAATACGGCCACCCCTTCACATCCCATCTGTAAGCTGTGATAAAATACGTTTATTATACAAGACACAGTAGTAAGAGTGCGTCTAAAATCAAAGTTACATGCAGGGACTGCAACTCTCAACCAAACAAATTAAAAGTGGTGTTTACATGTGGAAAGTACAGCTTTAAAGGATGTTTGTAAATGGTACTACGAGCAAAACAACAGCTTTCTTGGCCATATTGGAAACCAAACTGTTTGTTTTTTGGTTTTTATTTTGGAAACCAGACTTCTCGGACTGTATTAAATGGAATACTTTTTATTCGGGTTTACCCCATTCCCAGCTCCTATTTTAGTTTTTTGAGGCAAATGGAATGCAGCATTAGATCTGCGGTCATGTGACTACTTAAAAAAAGCATGGTGCCTTTTAAATGCGTGCTCGTTTAACCTTGGGTTTTTCTTTATTTCCATTAATAACTTGCTGCAGCAAACCATGTGGTGGAAGCATAAAAAATAAAAAATAAATATTAAATCACAGTCAATAAGTGTATGTATAAGATATTTTTACTTTACACATTTTGGCAAGTATTATCGTTATTCTTTTGAATCACGTATTCAATTTGGAATCTATTAATACAGTTTAGTTTCACTGACATCTGTATGGGTGTGTTTTTTGTGTATAACTGGACAGCTTTGTGCAGCAACACACACAATGATACATTTCAACCTCTACCAGAATAGCATTAAGGCATTCAAAAGCATATTATTGTAGCAGGTATGGGGATGTTATGAGAAATTATGTTTCTGCCTTGTGTAACCCTTTTTCCATTTATATTGTTTTTTTGTTTTTCAGGGGGGATTCAGAATGATTGGATATGCTCCCTTGGAGACTTCAGGTAGATAAAAAATTTCATGCAGAAAGAAGCAAGAAAGAGAGGATCCCCAGCATTCTTCCTTTCTGTGGTGATAAGTGGAACTTATCTGGATATGTTGACTTCCATCCACCATCCAAAATACTCATGTTAGGTTAATTATCCCCTTAAAATTACCTTTAGATGTAAAATCATGCAAGTGTGGTTGCTTGAGTGTTTGTGTTCCCCTTTACTGGTCAGATCGCATTTCCCTCTGTTTGTTTGTTTTGTTCGTGAAATTGAGCAATTTGTACTGTCCTGTGTTAAAGCAACAACAGAGCCGTCAGCCATGTGGAATATTGAAAGTAGAAAGTGGTTCCAATCACTACAGAAATAAGTTAACAGCTATATTTTGCACCCCTTCACTCGTTATGACCTAAACAGAATGGGCTACTTGCTTTTTACCCCATCTGCTTTATTTTAATTTTTTATTAGTTTTACTGTTTATTGTTTAATTATACATCTAAAAATACCATATATATATAAACTTAGACTTAAATCTGAAGATGAAAAGTGGCGTCTTCCTATTCATGTAAACATAACTTCCTCATTTCAAGTCATTTCAAGGCAAATATCCTCTCCATTTCAAACTAGATGACATAATCACCTTTTAGCACATGCAAAAATCCAATTTATGCCTATTTTATGGTGTTTGACATAGTGTGGATGATTCAGTGTCCTTCAGTCTTTAAAATATAATCTCTCAGAAGGAAAAAAACATTTCTAGGAAGATGTGTCAGTGTCAAGCTGGCAAGTGAAAAATCCAATTTATGGCTATTTTAAGGTTTTTGACATGGTGTAAAGTAGTAAGTGTGAGGGAATATTTAAATTATATATTTTACATCAGAACCCCTTCCGGGCAATTTCTTATGTTAAAACGAACATTCAAAACAGCCAGTTTGTTTTAAAGCATTAAAATAAACAGCTTTGGATAAACTGAAGCCATTTAAAGTCTCAGTGTTAACGAAGGAGCACTAATAGCTTTTTGGAAAGTAGTAAAATACATTTCTGCCTATTTTAAGGTGCTCCACAAAAAAACGACTAACAATATGGTCTATCATGTTTAAAATATGATACTCTTGTTAAAAGTCTGAGTGTCTATTTCAATGTGAAGGAAAGTTTTTATACATGTTCGGATAAGTAAAAAAATTGTCTATATTAGCAAATGTGTACGTCTGAATAAATTAGATCTCGAACTAAATGTTTTTTTTGGATGGTGTCATGTTTGGGGATAATTTCCTGACCCACATGCAGAATAAATAAATATATAAATATATATATATATATATATATATATATATATATATATATATATATATATATATATATATATATATTTATTTATTTATTTATTTATTTATTTATTTATTTATTTTTTACTTAAACCTGTACACTGGGATGGGTTTCTGAGTTTGAAGTTCTGCGTTGCCTGGAAAAAGACAGGATCAGTCAGACGACGAGAGAGATAATCAGGATGATAATTCACAAGTAGGGGTGGGGGAATGAGACTGAGAACGGTTCTGAAAGCTGAAGGCGATAGTTGGGGAGGTAATGTGATCCCGGTGGTGGATTGTGGAGGGAGGGAGCACGATGAGTTGCTGGATCGAACAAGATGGAGGTTTGAGATCTAGATGGAGGATGGAGAGAGTGATGGAGAACAAAATAATGGCAGGGGAAGTTGGAGCTGCAGTGGATGACCGTGCAGTGAATGATGTCATGGAGAGGATTGTAGGATGAATTAGGAAAAGCGGCCTGTATGCTTGCTCTCACAGCTCCTTTAGCATAGGAACCTGGCTATGTCCCTACGGACTTATGAGGAATCTCACAATCCTTTGCTTGACATGATGTATGACCTCTTTATTATGCCCTGAATAAGCTGGATATATATGGAGCTAAAACTAGTGACAGCTTGCAATGACATCGAAAAAGAGATTTGGCATTGTAAAATCAAACATTAAAAAATGAATCATTGGAAAATAAAAAATAAAAAATAAAAAATTGAAAAATCAAACATTGAATGGGCTCCTTCACAGGCTTTCCGTTTTTCTGGTACTCCTCTTCATCCACCTGCAGTGAACTTATGGAAGGCCCTGGTTCATATTACACTCCTGATAAAAATCTAAAGACCAGTTAAAAAATTGCAAGAATTTGAATTTTGCACTGTTGGATCTTGAGAAGGTTCTAAGTAGAGCTTCAAAATGAAAAAAGAAGAAATGGGAACAAGAGACCAAAAGTTGTGAGCAGGCAATTTATTGAAAACAACAATTTAACTCAAATAGGCTATGCATCAGCTGATGAAAAGTTTAAGCCCACAGCCCATAAAAGCCAGAATCTGTGCAAAAAGATTCCTGTCATTTCCTGTCAAGTAATTACACTGTAAAGATCTCTTGATGGCAAAGGCAAAAAAGCTCACCTTCTTTGAACGTGGCAGGATTGTTGATTTGCATAAACAAGGCCCTTCACAATGTGCCATCGCCGCTGAGGTTGGATGCAGTAAGACTGTCAATTTGCATTTCTTAAAAGATGCTCAGGGTTATAGAACAAAAAAATTAAGTGGTAAACCCCAAAAAAATCTCACCAGCGCGGATCTGAATTGCTGTCCATCAAGACACGGCCCATCCTCGTCCCAAATTAAGGCCATTACTACTGCTGACTGCAGCCCAATAACCATCAGACGGCATCCGCCAAGGAAGGGCTTCACAAACAAGAAACGTCTTCAAAGGCCACGTCTCCTTCAACGCCACAAAATTGCCCATTTGGACTCTGCAAGGGAGCAGCAAACATTGGCAATTCAAAGGTGGAAGAAAATTGTATTCTCTGACGAGAAAATAATTAACCTTGATGGCTTCCAGCATTACTGGCATGACAAGGAGATCCCACCTGAGATGTTTTCAACGCGGCACAGTGAAGGGGGTGCCATCATGATCCAGGTTGCTTTTTCCTTCAATGTAACAACGGAGCTCCAGGTTGTGCAGGGGCGCCAAGCAGCAGCTGGCTGTGTGGAGATGTTGTAGCGGACATCCCTCATGACTGAGGGTCCCCGTCTGTGTGGTAATGACTGGGTTTTTCAGCAGGAAGACTGTAGCGATGAGCCAACGTTACATGTTAAGTTGAATATTGTTGTTTTAGAGATGCATTAATGGTCTAGTGCAGGGGTGTCAAACATACGGCCCGCGGGCCGGTTCCGGCCCGCCGAACAGTTTAGTCCAGCCCGGTGGCTAAATGCATTGTCATTATTAAAAAAAAAAAAAAGAATTGTTTTTTTTTTTTTTTTTTCTCCAGTGTCCTGTCTGGCAATGTGGCAATAAGAATTGTTGTCTCAATGCCAAAAAGAGCTGACCAGAGCTCATCAGATTTGACTTTCACAAGTGGAGCAGTACTGCTTTTGCCATAGTGCTCCGCTTGATTTATGAATGTGAATAGTTTTATTATGATTCATGTGGGGAATATCTCAAATGATATGGACACTACAGTGGGAAAGTAGGAGATGAAAGGAAGAAAAAAAGAAAAAAGTGAAAGAAAGAGGAGATAAAAGGAAGAGAATGATAAAACAATTATTGAAAAAAACATGTACTTCGTTTAATTGAAAATCTGCAGTTTCTATATTGTCCACGAGGGGCGCTGTGTTTTAATCAGCAGATGGTAGCACTGAGCTTCAGATGTGAAAAATTGATTTTAAATCATTTCTTAATTTTTATCTGTTTGATGTATTTTGTCATGCAGGACCGTGTTTTTAAGTTCCAAAAAATGTGAATAAATGTTTTTCAACATTGTACAATAACTGTGACCAGTTCTTATGCATAATGCACTTAAGTAAATGTTTAACTGAGTAAAAGTATTGTTGAAATTGCACATACTTTTCTTAAAAACGCTGAGGTTATTCATAATATATTGTGTAAAAGTGAAATTCATTTAATATAAAAATCAACAATAAGTCCACTTTTATTAGTTCTATTTAATCTTGCAATGAGTTTACTCCAGTGGCCCTCTTGAGATCAGATTAAGATGAATGCGGCCCCTAAACCAAAATGAGTTTGACACCCCTGGTCTAGTGTAAATAGTATTGAATTTTCTATTTTCATTTAATGTAACCCAAATAATAGTTTCTCCCAATTTAGGTTAATTTGTATCTAAGCTGTTTGTCATTTGTTGTTCATTATTGGGTGTTTGTGGTTCTGTTGGTTACACTGCTGGCTACAAAAATAATAAAAAGAAGAAGAAGAAGAAGAAGAAGAAGCTTCCACCGATGTCACATTGTTTTGTTTTTTTGGACTGCCGTTTGGGTCCCACTTCCATGGCCGCTCAACCAGTTTGACAAGCATGTGACAAAGACGCTGCAATTCACAATGCCCGTCTGATCAGGCCTTTTTTCCAGGAGAATAACATCTCTCTTTTGGACCATCCTGCGTGTTCCCCTGATCTTAATCCAATTGAGAACATTTGGGTTCACAAAAATGAACATCAGTTGCAGACAGTGGATGCCCTCTGTGAAGCCATCTTCACCACTTGGAGCAACACTCCCACTAGCTGTTTGGAAACACTTGCATCAAGCATGCCAAAACAAATTTTTGAGTGACCAACAATATTGGTGGAGCTACTCATTCTCTTTAATTTCTGTTTTAGGAAGTTTTTTTGGTGGGGGTGGTAGAAGGGGGGGGGGGTTAGCTGTGGTCTTAAATTGCTCATAAACAGCTGATGAACAACATGCTTGAGTTAAATTGTTGTTTTCAATAAATTGCCTGCTCACAACTTTTGGCCTCTTGTTCCATTTCTTCTTTTTGCATTTTCAAGCTCTACTTAGAACCTTTATAACAGTGCAAATTGTAAATAATTAAAAAAATTTGAACTAGTCTTAAGATTTTAAAAACTCAACATCTGGCTGCTCTAAGAGCTAAAACAGAGTGTGTTGCTTGGAGTTTGAGTCACATCATGGTTATCTGATTTGTTCAAACCTGTTTTCACTGACCCTGTTAGTCCCACCTATGAAATCAAGCTCTGCCTGCAGCTTTCCAGATTGGCTGTCCAGGCTACACTCCACCACCCCTAAAATATGCCCGCCCTTCCATTTTTATAAGTTTGTTTTCGGTAAGTCCTACAAGGGTAAGAAAGATAAGGGCCAGGTCGCATTCACAGACACCCCACCATAATGCCATCGCCACCCCACGCCGCCAACCAACACACCCAGGATGTAAAAGTACCGTAAGTAAGTAAAATTTTTATTTTTATAGCACCTTTCACAGACATTGAAATCACAAAGTGCTTCACAGGAGCAAAACTATTAAAAAACACAAAAACACAAAAGAATGACCTCCACTTTCTCATGTAGTGCAACCTTTTGTATAACTTCTGTATAGCTTCATACTAGTTACCGACCCAGACCTGTAGTTTCCCTTCCAGTTCTTGAGGACATTTCATCTCAAAACTCAAAGGCCTCTATGCTGCTTACTCCCCAAAACGAGATAAGTAAGAATAATTGTTGTCATATGTGTTGCTGAAAACAATTAGGTCTGGTTTTCTAAAAGTCCCAGTGTCCCTACTGCTATCCTTGAGACTAAAAGACTTCTATTAGGTTTATCAAACTAGCCAAACAAGCCTTTGGTAGAGTTTAATTGTGCGGTACCTTTAAAGCCCATTAAATATTGCACCTGAGCAGTCCCTAAAATTGCTGATGACGATTGATGTTCATAAATTATCTTTCTCTTGTTGGGTAAACTTCATATAATATTCTGAAAATTGTATATCTGAAGTTCAGTTTTGACATATTTTCTTTGATTTGTTCCTGCTTCTTTAATTCCAGATCTGTATAATTGCTATGTGTAAGCGGGGCATTTGTTAACAAGAGATTACCCATTAACTGGATGTCTGTGGCTCCAAGGCTTTGTCCGTCATCAGATTAGAATCAGCATTTGACCTTGTATTTGCATATTTGTTAGTCAGGGAACATTAAGAAACTCATGCATGGGGATGACATGCAAAGTTTACACAGAAAAGCCTTTAATTCTCGGCTGATATCAGCCTCAGGCACTAATTCCGTTCTCTTAAATTAATCTTAATAATTTGCCATAAAAACATGGGGAAACAGTGCATTGAATGTGTCTATGTGGTCTACAGAGGTGTATTTTCAATTGAATAGCAGAACCTGAGGGCATATTTTTCTGCAAACCTGAGTCTGAATATCCTAATTCTGAGACCAGACTGCAACGACACAGTGTCCCTACATTTGAATGAGGGATTATATATGCATTTAGGAGGAAGGTTTACCCCAGTTCATTTAGCTTTATGCATGTTTTAACCAGAGCAAATAGAGTTGCATTTTTAATGACCAGAGCTGACACCACGTTTTTCTTTTTCTCCCCTTTTTAACCCTCTGACATCAACCCTTTTAAATCATTAGGGACAAAAATGTCCACATCCTTAAAATGCTATAAAATCATGACAGAGTAATGTTTTTCAGCTTTTTTCTCCATAAATCTCTTAAAAAACGTCCTCCCTTGTCAAAACTACCAGATATTTAACATGTTGGATGGTTCACATTATGTCAATGCTGTTATTTGGAAATTATTTATGCAAACATTTGTTATTTTCCATAGAGGAAATGTTGTGTGGCTGGGAAATGTTTTAAAAACCACATTTGATCATATGGGAGATTACCCAAAAATATTAAATATTGAATAAATATTTGTATTTAGCTCTTCAAATGTCAGTTTGATCAATACCTCTACCTATGAGAAAATTATAGGTAGAGAATTATAGGTAGATGGTCACCATTAGAATTTGTATTACAAATTCTAATGGTGACCAACATAAATGGCAAATATTATGAAACCCGAAGATCTCATTTTACATGGTTACATTTTGTAATAGCGCTGGGATTAAATATTGTGTTTGTTTGTTTTTTGTTTTTCATAAATACCAGTCCTGACAAGTAATTAAATTGACATTTAAAGTTTTAGAATCCTCAGAATCTGTGAAGGTTTGGAAGATGTGAGTAGGTCATAAGATGTTTTTGTTGAAAGGAAAGAAGAAATAAATATTAATTTGTTAGTTTGCATAGCACAGTTGTGGCAGTGCACATTAATAACCTTTAAATGGTCTTTTACCAAGATTCAACTTTGAAATCAAGGTCTTGGTAAAAGAGAGACATTTTTTCCACTATGTGCACTAATATACTGGCAACATTTCCTTGCCCTTATCCATAATGATGGCTGACAGTTAAGCAAAAATGTTCATGCACAACTTTTCTTTTTCTTATAATGACAATATAACGTAAATGTACATTACAGTACCGTTCACTGGATATTCGTATTGACTTCATGTAATAATTTTAAAATCTTAAATCAGGGCTTTATTACTCAGACTCTGAATCGGTTAACAGGCTGCATTATTCCACTACTGTTCTTGTGTTGTTTGTTTGTTTTTTTTTTGTTTTTTTACAGCTGCTCCTTTAAAATCATTAACTTTAGATGTGGAAAAAAAACCTTCCCCAACTTCAGTCCTTCCTGATACATTTACATGTTGCTATTCTAGAAGAAGAAAAAAATGAAATAATAATAATAATAATCATCATCATCATCATTGTCACCATCATCATCGTCGTCTTCCTCATGATAATTAACTTTAGTTAGAGCATCTTTCAAGATAAAAGCTAAAAAGTTTACAAAGACTGAGAGGAAACATATGGAAAAATTGAATCTAAGACAAAAGAATTTCAGAAACAGTCGAAACAAAGTTATGAACAAGTTATGTTCTTGTTGCTTTTGTTTCGTGCCAGAAAGCTGCCTCGAGATCAAATCCAAATTTGACCTAATAAATACTTTGTAGGTGTTTTAATGAAGAGGAAACAACCAAACCCACTCTAGATCAAGCTTCGCAACTATGGTCCATGCGATCCACACAAACTCTGGCGAATAAGAAAAACCCCTCGGGAAATAAACACTTTAAAACACGTTGAAATGACTCGCAAATAATTTACCAGGGAGGGGATTTGGCTCAACCTTGTAGGAAGCTGCAAATATCAGCTAAGCTCCAGCATGTTAATGGAAAAGTTTCTTATTTTGTTATGTTTCTCTGTGGCTGAAAAGGACTCGAGTGCACACAAGATTGTTTGGTATGTGTTTTATTTAAATGACGCTGGAGAAAAATGAACCGTTAAAAGTCAAAATAAACGCACCAGGGAAATGGGAAATGAAGAGGCATGCAACATGGGAAATAAAAGGCATGAATCCGGGAGTCAATGGGAGAATCCGACAACAAGTGGGTGAAAGCCAGGAGCGTACTGACTGTGAAGTCGATTACTAGATAGAGACATGGAGTGATAAGAGACAAGCTGCAGTTATGAAGGAGAACCGGGGATCTAAGGTCAATCAGGAAAGCTTACTGGGGTGATGCCAGAACACAATAACCAGAAAAACAAAACATGAGTATCTGTTGAAACCTGAAATATCACAAACCTGAGAACCAAGGTGGTAAAGTTTAAACTCTTTTAGTCCAGGGCACTGAAAAACTTTCTCCACTGTGGAAAGAGACACTAATGCTCCAACAGTTTCCAAATTATGATGAGCATAAGCCTGGTTGGCTCCTGGGATTTTTGAAACGCATTTCCTTTCTCGTAAGCAAGGCAGTTTGGGTCAGATGGTTGAAACCTGGGCAGAACTTGGTGTTCCAACAGAACAATGAACCCAAACAAACATTATAACTAGCTTTGGAATAAACCTCAGCCCTATTGAGAAGTTGTGGATTATGCTTCACATTCAGGCCGATCCCTGAGAAGTGAAATCTACCAAATTCTGAAGTTAAGAGTGGTCACCAAATCCAGCCAGAATAACAGCCAGTAGCATTTAGTCAAGGTGCAATCCTGCAAGGGACTAAACATCTTAATATGAATCAATCTGTTTAGATTCACATGAAATTCAAAGTTGTGCATCCAGTTCTCATTTTAGATCCACTGAAGTTGTGTGTTTATTCCATTGAGGAAGAAAAAACATAACAAAAGCAATCTTAAAAAGCCTAAAATGATGAATGACATAATGAAAGCATTTAAACAGGAAGGCAGTTTAGTTTTGAAAATCTCTGCAAGAATTGTGATAATTCTGTCTTTCAACAAAATAGCACCTGGCTCTTTACTTAAAGCACGCGCTTCTCGCACGGCAGCTTTAGTTAAAACATTTCTGTTTTGACTGAATCAAGGATCCCAGGCAGACACAAAGCAGAGTCATGAAAGCTTGACACGCACGGTCTGTTAAAGCCCCTCAGTCTGCCATTAGGTACAGGTTTCAATGTTTCACGCTCAGTGGGTAGAGATTGCCAGATGACTGATTTTTACTTGAGTTAAAATACCAGTTTAATACATCAAAGCGCTCAACAGCCTCATGCTCTTTTTGACGTTTGACAACTTATATTTCTGCTTTTAAAGCCCCATGGCAACAATGATGCCGGCTTACTTTAAATCTTCGACTTTGAAATAGCCTGACGGTGAAAGACAAGCTGGGCATATGGCACCCGAGTTCACCAGAAAATGGTTATATCACGGCCGTTTGGTCAGCTTCAGACATTTTAACACTGCTGACTTCCTAACATTGTTAAAACTATAAGTAACATGTGACAACACCAGAAAAAATATGTGATCAAGAGATAATTTCCTTATCATTTCACAGGCTGCCTCAGTTCTATCTTCAGTTAGATTTAGGTGGAAATGATGTGCAAATCATTGCATTGTGCCTCTATTGACAGTGATAATGGCTCAGATGAAGTCTCTGTAACAGAAACGGCAAAATAAATCTGTGGGGACATCTGCTGGTAGAGAATAAAACCTCTACCAAAGATAAAGTCACCTGAAGAGAGATGGGCAAAGTTTGTGTGCTGTGAAAAAATGCTTTCCCTCCTCTCTCGTGCTTTTTGCTTCTTTTGTCACACTTGATGAAAATGATGAAAACCTCTATTTTGGATGGTTTTTAAAGACTCACCACAACATCTCAGTCAGATTTAGGTCCAGGCTTTGACTAAGCCACATTAAAACCTTCTCTTTTCTAAGTGATTCAGAGGTGGACTGTATGTCTGTTCAGAGCATAATGTTGCTGTTTACTAAAAACCCACTTTTTCCTGGTATAACTTCCTCTTTTGTGGCAATCTATCATGTCCTAATTTAGTTTGACTTTGGACAATAAAACTCTCCATCATGTTGGTTAAACAGCGTATCATTGCACTAACCTGTCACAGATGCTGAGTTGCTACTCTAACATGTGTTTCATGCTACTGTACCAATTTTCCATTAATAGTTTTGGACCAGTTGAGATTCAAAATGTTTTAATGTTGATCTTAGCCTTATTATTGCAGAAACCAATAAACAGAAGATCTCCCCTGTGTATTGTTTTCATCATACTCTCACAAATACTATCAAAATGTTATCTGCTAATACAGGAGGGCAAGCCAGAAACGGTTTCTGCTGAAGAAGTTGTCATATTTACAGAAAGTTGAGTGGAAGGAAAAAATGTTGTAGGAAATGGTGCAGAAGTAACAGGCGTTACCACAGCCAGTGTTCGGGAAGGACTGAAAAGGCATGGACTGGTGGCTGGGGCTGGGATTTAAGAGCCACCACAGATAGACATGTCCAGAACATGGACTTTATTGCTTTGAGCCCCTCCTGACCCAGAGACATTACCAAAAGTGTTTCACATGGACAAAGGAGACAGCATTACAAAAATTAAATAAAATTGAATTGAGATATTTAAAAGTAAATAAGATAACTTTAAAAAGATCCTAAAACGTACAAGCAACCAATGAAGAGAATTCAGAATGGGGGTAATGTGCTCAGACTTTCTGGTTCCAGTTAAAAGTCGTGCTGCAGCACTTTGCACAGCCTGCAGTTGCCTAGTGAATGCATCACTAACCCCAATATAGAGAGTTACAGTAATACCGCCTAGATGTTACAAATGCATGAATTACTGTTTCAAAAAGCTGCCTTGATATTAATGGCTTTACCTTAGCTACCTGCCTCAAATGAAAAAAGATTAATCCTACAACCACACTAATCTGGCTCTCAAGTTTAAGATCAGCATCTATCTTGAATCCCAGATTTGTGATAACTGGCCACTTGATGCCTGTACCTGTAAGGAGTTTCTCCTTGGAACTGACTCACCAGCGCGTTGGTGTAGACCAGGGGTCAGCAACCCAAAATGTTTGAAGAGCCATATTGGACCAAAAAAACAAAAAACAGATCCGTCTGGAGCCGCAAAAAATGAAAAGTCTGATATAAGCCTTATAATAAAGGCAACATGGGCTGTGTCTATATTAGCTATGTTAGCCTCCTATCAAATGGCTAAGTAGGCTACAAATACATAATGAGCATTCATTATTTTCCCTGCAGCACATCCTGGAGAGAATAAAGCACCACTTGACTATACTGCTCTATGATGAGGCTTTAAATTTAACTTCCATAACAATATTAATGTATTATATTTCATTGCGTTGATGAATAATGAAGAAATTTGTTTTTTATGTAATTTTTATTTTGAGGATTCGAAAAAACAACAATGAAACATGTACAATAGGCCTCCTACAACTTCAGACCTCCCCATGGAAATAAAGTGCAGTTATCTTTATTGCTCACTAACACCCCCCCCCCCCTTTATTTAGGCAACAGAGTGTAATAAAACAGCAGCCCTTTAAAAAGGTAACGTATATAGAATAAAACAATAGAGTTTTAGCTTAATTTCTGTGCATTATCCTCTTCTCTTTGGTTTTGTGCAAATTAGGCCGTGGGTCAGAATCTGTAGGATGACTTTCGTATGAACTGTCAGGGGCAACTTTTTTCCACTTGGATCAGTTGCTACACATAGCAGTGATCTCAAAACACCAATGTTCCCACGTCTTCACTTGCAAATTAGTAAGTTATAGCCAATATAAAATATAAACCGTTGCGCTCTGGTCCAAGAGGTCACGTGATTTAAGTTTTGCTGCTCAGCCAACCAGATCGCTGTATTGTCAGCCGTGCAAGTTCAACAGTTCATCATGGCTGCGCCCGTAAAGTGTTGTATCTGTTTCCAGATGAAATAGCCCAGTCCATCCATCCATTTTCAAATACATCTGTCCCTATTGGGGTCCTGAGGGGTGCCGGTGCTGATCTCCAGCTGTCAATGGGCAAGAGGCGCGGGACACCCTGGACAGGTCGCCAGCAATGTTCCCCCTAATTTTTCATGTGTCTGAGCAAACACACAAACACCTTGATCGTTCACTGGACCTCTGTGAGTAACATCACACGTGCACACTGAGGCTACATTACATCTGTCCAAAACCTGAGGTTATATCAAGCTACATGGTTTAATAAAAGAATCAAGTTACAGCAATAATTTCTTTTAGGTTATTTAGTTTAGAGAAAACTGATTTAGGAAAGTTGTTTCATAGTCAGAGACCC
Organism: Fundulus diaphanus; assembly: GCA_037039145.1. NCBI lineage: Eukaryota > Metazoa > Chordata > Actinopteri > Cyprinodontiformes > Fundulidae > Fundulus > Fundulus diaphanus. The sequence goes on from CM073138.1 coordinate 27,187,937, forward strand.
ACAAGATTAATAACAGAACTTTACAGAATGAAAGCAATAATTTATTCTGTGTCAAATTTTGGCAATTCCAGCTCTACTTTTCTATTCATCCATTTTAGTTTTCATTCACCAATCCCCCCCCTCCCCAACACTATTAGGGCTAATGCACATTTCTTCACTTAAATACCCCTACCTTTACCTCTGCTGGAAATATACATTAAGCCTATGATTAATATAAAGTGAGATTAGAACAAATTAAACACTTACAAGACAATTAATGTCAGCTAATTCTTAGAAGAATGGGTGACCAACGCTTGCAAAAAGATGAACATATCAGTTATTCAATAACTCACACCATCCCAATATTAATTGCATATGTTGAATATAGCCAATTAATGATTTAGTTGAGTATGTTTAAACATAGGAAAACTTAGAACTTAACCATACCTGATTAAACTTCATCAAGATTGGCTGCCATGTCCTTTCAATGCTTTTTGTAATTAATGCGCCCTCCCCACTCCCCTTTTGTGTTGAATTAGTGAATTGTGAGAAAACAGCTTTAATTTTCCATCAAATAACTCTCAAATCGAGCCAACTCGCTTTTTCAGCAGCAACAGAATTATTTCTTATGGTTAAATATTCTCCATATGCCTTGATTAAGATTTTCTAATTCCACTCATGCGCATTTTGAGGCTTATTCCCTGTCGTTGTCATGGTGAAGCACGTTATCTGCGTTCCATTGATCAGGGCTTCTTTGATTGCTCGTGCTCGCGTTGAAGTCATGGTTGGTTGGACACTGAGTTTAGTTTAGGGTGACCACCCGTCCCGCGTAGCGCGTGCGCGCACAGCGTTTGAAGCCCAATTCATGCGTCCCGCAAATTGAGACCGTGTCACGCATAATCAATGCTTTCTCAAAAAAAGTTGGTCGCTCTATCCACCTTATTTTCGAACGACGAAGTAACTATGGCCACAGCTTCAAACTATTCATGACTGAGAGGATGACATGAAGAAGTGCCTCATATAACGTACGAGGACATTTTAACCTGTTTCGTGTCGTCACTTGGTGCGGGCAGTGCGACTTTACCGAGGCGAACCTCCGCAGTGAAAAAGTTGAATCGGTGTTAATAAATATCAACAAGGATAACCTGGTATTCATGGAGGCTGTTGGCCGTTCAAGCCAAAACTAGTCCGACGTTCACGCTGCTGGATCCTGACTGCATCAACCGGCTCTACCGAGACGGCCGAAGCGCTCTGGTGCTGCGGCTCCAAGGGAAGCCTTCAGTGATGCAGCGGCGACCTTATGGAAGGTAGGCTAATGAATGGTCTGATTCAGAAACATCCTGGCTGTTGGCTCGTTGTGATTAGATTGCTGGTCAGTTAATTTTGTAATGTTTTGGATTAAACTGATGTTATAAGTGGACATCTAAACATTCTGCCCACTTCATGTTTTGGCTTGAAAAGGTTTGAGTCCTAAAGGTGACCCCAATGTCCTAAAAGTGTCCCCAGGATGTTGAACAGTTTTTTTTTCCTGCGCCTGCCTTTACCAACATCCAAGTTCACCATCCTTCCTCCCCCTTCTCGTTCTGTGAACCTCTGGAGTCGTGAGTTAAGACTTTTGTACAGTTCCTGTGGTGTAGAGCAACTACAATTCCTGTTAATCCTTTAATTTTAAATTATAATTTATTTAAAGTGAATAAATTGTAATGAAAAATAAATAAAATTAAATAGCTAAAGTAAATCGGAATTGGAAGTGCATCTGTTCATTGAATGTTCAACGTATTATGAATCTTTATTTAGAAAGAAATACACATTGGTTGGCCTATTCCTGAGCATACATCAGCAATTACACATGTTTATGGGAATAGGGCATTATTAAAGGCATACTATGCAACATTTTTCAGTTAATTAATGTGTTCCATACCGTTTTGGATGATTAAATGAGTCATTTCAGGTCGAACAAAGGTTTTCTCGGCCGCCCTGGGGGTCTGTGGGGGAAATACGGCACTTGCAATGCAAGAGCCCTCGGCTCGCACACACAGAAGTCTCGCTTTACGGCGAGAACTCCATGTGTTTTTGCCCTGCCATGCACTATATGCACGCGCGAAAGCAACAACAAAGAACCGCGTGTTAACGTCAAATAAACATGCAAGCATATCGAGTTTTATTATTATTATTTTTTTTTTTTTTTTATTTTTTTTTTATGTTGGCGAGACGCTACCACGGCGGCCGCGGCGAGGTGGCGGCCGCGGCTGCGGCTTGGCGAGGCGGCGGCTGCGGCTTGGCTAGGCGGCGGCGGTAGCGTCTCGCCAACATAAAAAAAATAAAAAAATAATAATAATAATAATAAAACTGGCGAGGCGGCGGCGGCAGCCGCGGCTTGGCGAGGCGGCGGCTTGGCGAGGCGGCCGCGGCGGCCGCCTCGCCAAGATAGCGCTGCGGGAAGCTTGATGTTCATACCTTCACTGTGTTAGTCATTGTTTGTACTGCCGTTTTTTCCACTTTTCGTTGCGTTCGCCTGTCTGCTAAGCTCAAAACAACCGCGCCTGTCTTGACGGAGAAACCAGAACAGCTGAGCATCTTTACGACAGTGCACTTTTACTTTCGCCCTCTGGGGGGAGCCTCGCTGGAAAATCAACCCCGGTTGCATAGTATACCTTTAATATACCATGTAAGGTGGTATGTGCTAGAAATGTGTAAACCACTATCAGTGAGTCTGCCCGTGAGGTGGGGGCACCGCCGCGCCAAGCAGTGTCCCACTTTGTCCCTCAGAAACATACCCCTTGTCCCCCCTTGGGCTTATTAGCAGGTGGTCACCCTAGTTTAGTTACCTGGCTGATATCACCTGTTCTGAAACCGAAAACCTGAGTATGACAGAGTGAGGAAGAACTACTCAGAGCAGCAGCTTTCTACTCGGGGTAGATCTGTATTTTTTTCTTTAACGTAGTCCATAACAAAGACGCACACCGCAACCTGCCCAACTATAAAGGCGTGTGCCCCACCCACCAACCAGTGGTGCGCTCTGATCAGTACCTGCGCTCACAGAGCGGCCCGCGGAACACCGTCTCACCAGAGTTGCAAAATAGTACAACTTGGTTTATTATTATTTTGTTTACAGTTCAGCTAGGATTTTATTTTCTGCGGAGCATAGATTTGCTGTGCGCGCTGAAGCCAGATGCTGTGCGCGATGGCGCACACGCGCATCTTAGAGGGAACACTGGTCGCCAGTCCATCGCAGGGCGGAGATATCCGTCTTTTGCACAATTTACTATATCGCAAATGAAAGCAAATGATTCTGTCCAAGAACTCTGTTCTCCTCAGCTATCTTTCTCGTTTTCCCTTTGGGAACCATGGCTCATCAAACACCTACCGGTATTTTTACAACTGCGACCCGCCTGGCGCTACGCCGGGCTGCAACGTGTGCCGCAGCTTATGACGCAAATCTCCGTTGACAGATATTTTGAGATGTAATATGTATTCTACACATTTTACATAATTGGAAAACATTGAGAATGTCGGTCTCGGAGTTTCCCTGCTACAGAAATTAAACTAATATGGAAAATATATTTTCCCTCTCATCTTTTTCCATTTTCATACATTTTTAAAAAAGCTCCAGGGAGCCACAAGGGGGGCGCTAAAGAGCCGCATGCGGCTCTAGAGCCGCAGGTTGCCGACCCCCGGTGTAGACGAAGCTCAGAAATATTGTAATTACGGTCGATTTTTCAGGGCCCCGAGCCGTGTTGACGTATGTCTGTACTGAAACGTTTGTTTCATCTGTGTGAACATCTGCTGTGTCTCAGTAGGGATGTGATGCTTTGCCGTTACTGGTCCTTCATTTTTTTTATTGTTATAAATGAGAGGTTTGTCAAAATTAGTTTGTTTATTATTCAAATTAATTCTATTTAGTCAACAAGTTACTTTGTTGCTCGCTTTTTATTTGTTATAGAAGTTATGTTACATTTCACTTTTGACAGCTGGTGGTTGTCAGGGTGGATTTCTGGCTGCTGCACCCTAGACATTTTCCAGCACCTTCCTTCCTCCAGCCAGCCCCGATTCCACTCAATAATCACCTACACCTGTCAGCCTCTAATCATCCTGGACTCACTCCACCTGCAAGCTCACTCCAGTCAGTTCTTTACCGCCGGTTCGTCTTGTCTTGCAAGACCTCTCGTCGTGTCCCTGCTCTCCTCCCCCGCTTGGATCCCGGCCGCTCCAAGTCCTGCTCGGGTCCCGTCCCGCAGCTTTCCCTCCAGCGCTACTCGGATCCCGCTCCGAGGCTCAGCTGCCAGCCTTGGGTTCCGTCCCGGGCTCACCTGCAATCCTCCTGCTTCCTCCTGCACTCAGCATTCATCTGCTTCTGCCCGGTAAAGACTCTGGTCCTTATCCTCCACACACCATTCTTTTTCAATAAAACTCACAAAACGAAGCTCTGTGTGTGGTTGTGTTCGGGTTCATCAGGACAACTTATAACAGTGGTTAGCACAGCAACCAGTAACAATCAGCTTGTCCCCTTTTTCTGTAACTGAGGGGCAGAAGCTGCTGGACTATTGTTAGCCACCAACTTGGTTTTCTTTCTTCTTAAAAGAAATGGTGAGCCTGGGTGTGTCTGTTGTCAAATACAACCTACTGAACCTGAGATGAACAAAGAGGGGCCTGCCACCTGTTACTCACCGGATCCAGACTGGAGCGGCTTTAGTTTCATCCAGAAGAGGAATATTTGTCTCATCTGGGATGCTAGGCTTCTCTTTGGCTGTGAGTGCAATAACACATCACTTATATCATAAGCAATATTTTTCAGGATTATCTATCACAATGCCCAGATGTTTGTTTCGGGCTGGTTTTTTAATTCCCTGGATCGTGCCTTTGTTTGGTTCATCATCCTTTAGTGTTTGTTTAGTGGGTTCTGTTCTCATTTTTGGATCGTTTTTGGTGTTCCATTTGATTCCTTCCTGTCTGCCCCTGTTAATTATTCTCCTTCCTCAACCCTCTGCCTACATTACTCTCAGCTGTTGCCTATTAGCCCCCTGATAACTCATACCTGTTATCCATGCCTTCTCCCCTTAGTCTTCTCTTCACATGCTGGTTCTTCTTGTATCTCCAACGTTTCCTTGTGGATTTGTGCCTCCTGCCTCACCGTTTCTCTGTGCCTGTTGTTTTTCCAGCACTACGTCTGGCTGAACGTTTTATTTCTCTCCTCATCCTCACAGCATATGCATTTGGGTACTTCTCCTACCGCAACATGAAATCAGCTAAATATCTGTTCTATGATCCTCTAAGTTATTGAGTTTATTTTGTGTTTGGGTGCTACTTTTTATTTCCCTTTTTTTTTCAGGTTGTAATACAATTTATTTTTTTCTGCTTGTATGCACTAAACTATTCACACTCACTGTATGTATGAAGTGAAAAGGGTATAAAAAATTTTTGAAACTTCGCAGGTGCAAAGCAAGTTTCTTTTTTTCTTTTTTTTTTTTTCAAGTTTCTGTTAGTGGGGAAAAATGAAAGCCACTTCATGAAGACAGAATACTCTGGCAGAAAGCTCACGCCCAGCTTATCTCATCACTAACATAAATATAAGTGTTTGAACTCTGACAGTGAGAGCACCTTGGTATCCTGTTTTTCTCCTATGCTGCAGGGTTTAACAAACTGCTTGAGTGTACTCATCCTTGGTCATTTCTTATTTAACATGTATAGCCTTATTTGTTAATTCATTTGTCTTTAGTTTCTTGTTTCTTCTTCTGCTCTGTTTGTTTTGTACATCAAGATATCTTTTCTGTTGGGTTTCTGTTAGATTTTCCGATTAGTTTCTATCTCGGTCACGCTCCGTTGATGGTAAACGGTCATCTTCCCTCAGTCTCCCTTATTTACTTCTCCCTCAGCTCCTCCACATTCCTGCATTCTATGTCAATCTTCTCTCTTCCCTCAGTAGATAAACTCATCGGTTCTCATTGTTCTTTGTTGGAGTCTTCCGCTACCATGCCTGTTACTTCCCTATTGTGCTGCCCGTTTCTTCGTCCATGCTCCACGTATCCTTCTCCTTGTGCTGATGTTCGCAAGTCTTTGCATTTTTGTTACAAATTAATCCTTCTACTAAACAACGGCTCCCGAGTTCCAGTCAGCACTTTGGTCCAGACACAACCTCGCCAAACATGACATCTTGTCTTCATTCAGTATCATGGTCTGATAAAGTATTATGTTTAATGAATCTAACTTGTGAAGGAGCTCTGTTGCATCCTTCAGAACTAGATCCACAGATTATGAGTCACGAAGACACTTTCTGAGCCATGGTTAAATTACTCTATCCATCTGCTCAAAAATGTCTTCTCTACTGCCGGGCCTACTGTCCTCTATCTGATAAATACTATTCTCAGTTCAGGATCTGTCTCTTTATTCAAGCATGAAAAGAGCAAACTTTTAACTAAAAGAGAAATCTGTACTATTTCTTTATTACTGTTTCTTCTAAGTTTTTACCGATTCATAAATAGTTTTGTGGCAGAAACAAAACTTGTGCAAAACAAGACAGCACCTCCTACAGTCTTGTCTTATCCAGCGATTTTACTTTTCTCTTTGACGAGAACTAACTTTTTGTATTTTAAACATGAAATCATTTAAATTTCCTCTCGGTTTTTAACAACAAAAAAGTACTAATGGGATTTTTTCCCTATCAAAATCAAAATATAATAGCCAACTGTTTTTTTTTTTGTTTTGTTTTTTTTATGATCACGAAGAAATACAGGCTCAATGGATCCTGTGTTTCAAGCTACTTTCCAGAATTACCATAAAATCCCTTTCAATTCACTTTACAGTTTGTCACACATTATATGTCCTGGTCAGTTTTCATTTGGTTTTATTGCAAATCCACACTTTGATATTAATTTGTAAGTGGAATAAAAATGTACCACGAGTATGGGGCCAAAATAGTAGCTTTAACATTTGCAAATGTGTGTGGAGAGTTGTGTGTGTGCAGTGGGATTTGAAAATGTGTAAAAAAATCTGTAAATGTGCGAGGAGATTTGTGTGTCTGTACAACAATCTGCAAATGTGTAAAACTACTTGTGTGTAATCCGTTTTGCAAATGTGTAAAAATTCCACAAATCTGTATTCAGATCTGCAAATGTGTACTGAGATTTGCAAATGTGTAAAAAATCCACAAATCTGTATTCAGATCTGCAAATGTGTACTAAGATTTGCAAATGTGTAGATCAATCTGTAAGCACACACAGAGACACTTGTGTCTGAAGTATTTTCGCTTCAACACCCAGAAATACAGACAAATCATTGGTTACAAGTCAAGCGGTTTTTCGGTTGGCTCTCTTTACACACGTGATTTTTGCTACCCTTCTGCCACGTGAGATGCACAAATGCGTAGAAGGATTTGTATGTGTATTTCACATTGTACTTCAAAATTTTTACCTTAAAGAAGCTTCATAGCAACAGCAATAATTTGACTTCAAAAACTTGTATTTCAAAATGTTGTTGGAGTAATCTTTTTAATCAGTATTTGTGCTCTATATCTTTGTCAGCAAAAACAAAAGCTAACTGATTCTATTGTGGCTCACTTCCATATGTTCCTGAAAACATGACCATTTTGAGTCAAATGGTAAACTTTCTTTTGAAATATATTACATAGTGGTATTACCTGAAACCAAAAACATTTTAGATCAAATTGAACTTTTTCCATGAAGATTTGCATGAAAAGAGTTTTTCAAGCAATGTTTGTCCAAGGACATCTCTTTCACCTTTTCCTTGGTACTCGGAGCAAAATCTCCAGGTGGCATTTCTGTCAGCATAGGTGGGAATGTAGATGGCTAAGCTCTCATCATCCATGCTTGCTATAGCTAATATGTCTACAAGCACAATGAAATTATGTTTAATATAAAAAAGAAATAAACTAAAAAGACTCTGTCATGGTTCCTAGTCTTTTGACCCACATGCAGAATACACAGCAGGCAGAAGGACGGTATTTCAAGTTTATTAAATTAAACAGAAAACGATCGCGGAAGATTCCTTGGACACAGCGAACAGTCAGGGACACACTGAGGTTCTGGAACAGAGGGAGAAAGAATTAATTGTGGCCGCGGCTATGAGGCGAGTGGTTACGAGCGGGAGCTTACCCTAAGTGGAAAAGAACCGCCGGGAAGAGTGAGCGGGCACCGCGGGGCTCTGGGGCCGGAGACTGCTGGTGAGAGCAGCGGGGCAGGCGGCTGTTGCTCCTGAGACGGCTGACAGGTGGAGGACTGGCAGGGTTCCGGTGATCGGACTGCAGATCGGTGCTGACGGCTGACTGCTGGGCACTGCGCCGGTTTGATGCAGGCGGCGGCGAGATCTTTGGTTTTCTTTTCGGCAGGAGAGCGGATCTGGATGAGGGGATGTCGGCTCGATTTCAGAACTGGATAGTTGACTGTGAGACGTGATTCGGAGCTGTCCACCTGAGACACAAAACAGACGCTTTAGTCGAGAGAATAGACGTTAGAAAAACGCTGGCCGTGAGCTCCTACCACAAATGGCTAATACTCTGGCGAAGAAGTGCAGTCAGCCGCTTCCTTTTAAAGCCGTCTCCGCAGTCGCGCTGATGTAGAACACCTGCGCTCAGCACCGCCCCGTCGTCAGCCGCCTGTGAGAGGGAGAGAGCCGCCGCAGCAACCTGACACCACCCCCCCCCTCAAAGGCTGCCACCCGGCAGCCCCGAGGTGGAGGAGCGGGCAGCCAGGAAGGCTGAAATAAGGGAAGGGTCGGGGATGGCGGAGCCAGGCACCCAGGACCGGTCCTCTGGACCACAACCCTCCCAGTCGACAAGTTATGCCAACCGCAGCCCCGCCGGCGAGAGTCCACAATCCGTCGGATCACGGCGGCTGGTTGCCCGTGGAGGCTCCGGGGGAGGGAGGGAGGGGGTCGGTAGGAGGGCAGAGGGGACTGGATCTCACCGGTTTTAATTGTGAGACATGGAACGTGGGGTGTATCCTGGAACGCGGAGGCAGGTGGAGACGGACTGTTGTGGGGCTGATGACTGACTCCACTGTGTAGGGGCCGGTGTAGCGGGGGGCTAGCTTGCGGGACGCCGATCTGGTGGGTAAGTTTCTGGTTGAAAGCCACACCTGCTGCCCGGGTTGGTAGTGTGGCGCCGGGGTGCGTCTCTGATCCGCAAAGCGTCGATTCTGCTCAACTGTTCTGAGGAGGGAGCGGCGGGCCTGTGACCAGATCTCCTTGCAGCGGCGGATGTGCTGTGCTACGGAGGGAGAGGAAATGTCTCTCTCTTCAGCCGGAAAGAGTGGAGGCTGGTACCCTAGGGAGACCTCAAAGGGGGAAAAGCCTGTGGCGGTGGAAGTGTGGGAGTTGTGGGCGTATTCCACCCAGGGAAGGAACTTGTTCCAATCTGTGGGGTTGGTGGAGGTGAGACAGCGGAGGGAGGTATCCAGCTCCTGATTCATCCGTTCCGTTTGGCCATTAGTTTGAGGATGATAACCAGAGGTAAGGGTGTAGGTGGCGCCCAGGGCCGCGGAAAATTCTTTCCATACCCGAGAAGTAAACTGAGGACCACGGTCGGTGAGGATGTCTCGGGGGATTCCATGTAGCTTGAAAACGTGTTTAACAAGTATCTGAGCAGTTTGGAGGGCGGAAGGGAGTTTTCGGAGGGGTACCAGGTGACAGGCTTTAGAAAAACGGTCCACGATGGTTAAAATGACCGTCATTCCTTGTGAAGCCGGGAGTCCGGTGACTAAGTCCAGGGCGACGTGAGACCAGGGACGCTCGGGAACAGGAAGGGGCTGGAGCAGGCCAGCTGGGGGTCGGTTGGATGACTTATTCTGAGCACATGTGGAGCAGGCTTGAACATACTCTCTTACGTCATGACGAAGGGACAGCCACCAAAAATAGCGGGTGATTTGGCTGATTGTACGGTTGATGCCAGGGTGGAAAAAAGCTTGGTGGAGTGAAACCAGTGAATAATTTGTGGTCGAACAGAACTCGGAACATAGGTGCGGTTTGGTGGTCCGCCACCAGGATCGGGTTCATTCTGTGAGGCCTCAGAAATCAGGGCCTCAATCTCCCAGTGAAGGGCTCCGAATGTGCAGGTGGGAGGGAGAATGAGAGCAGGTTCTTTATCCGATTCCTTGGGGGAATGTAAGCGAGAGAGCGCATCCGGCTTTGTGTTTTTAGCGCCGGGACGATAGGAAATAGAAAGATTGAACCTAGAGAAGAAGAGGGACCACCGGGCTTGATTTTTGCGATCGGTCCAGACTAGGACGGGCTGCTCGGAACCCTCCAGCCAGTGGCGCCACTCCTCCAGGTCCAATTTAATAGCGAGGAGCTCTCTATCACCCACGTCATAATTGCGTTCTGCGGGGGAAAGGCGTCGGGAGAAGAACGCACAGGGGTGTAACTTGTGGTCAGTGTCAGCATGCTGAGAGAGAACCGCCCCAACTCCGGTATCCGAAGCATCTATTTCCAGCACAAACTGTTTCTGGGGATCAGGATGAATAAGGATGGGGGCTTGAGAGAACCTTTGCTTAAGCTCCCGGAAGGCGGAATCGGCCTGCTGGTTCCAGGTGAACGGGACCTTGACAGATGTGAGAGCGTGCAAGGGGGCGGCAACTTGGCTGTAACCACGAATAAAGCGGCGGTAAAAATTTGCAAAACCCAGGAAACGCTGGAGTTGTCGCCGGGAGTCGGGCACGGGCCAATCTAGTACCGCCCTTATCTTCTCAGGGTCCGACCGAACCTGCCCGCCCTCGAGAATTAGTCCGAGGAAGGTGATGGAAGGTCTGTGGAATTCACACTTCTCCACCTTTACATGAAGTTTATTCTCAAGCAGGCGCTGGAGGACCAGACGCACATGATGCTGGTGTTCAGTGGGATTGCTGGAGTATATTAGAATGTCGTCCAGGTAAACGAAAACGAAGACATTTAAATAGTCCCGCAGAACATCGTTAACTAAGGCCTGGAAGACAGATGGGGCGTTGCACAGTCCGAAAGGCATCACCAGACATTCAAAGTGGCCGACAGGTGTCTTAAAAGCGGTTTTCCACTCATCTCCCCGGCGGATTCGGACTAAATGATACGCGTTACGCAAATCTAGCTTTGTAAAAAGTGTTGCATTTTGGACTGGCTCGAGCGCTGACGAGAGAAGCGGAAGGGGATATTTATTTTTCACGGTGATCTGGTTCAGCCCGCGGTAATCTATACAGGGACGGAGCAAGCCATCCTTTTTACCGACAAAAAAGAAACCGGCCCCTAGCGGCGAAGATGACGGGCGGATAAGACCTGCTGCGAGCGATTCGCTAATGTAATCCTCCAAAGCTTGGCGCTCAGCTCGGGAGATGTTGTAGAGGCGACTACCCGGCAACGGAGCCCCGGGCAGCAGGTCGATAGCACAATCGTAAGGGCGGTGGGGTGGCAGAGATTTAGCTCTGCTCTTACTGAAGACGGGCCCGAGATTGTGATACTGCGTAGGGACGAGAGAGAGATCCGGGGGGTCCTATTTAACGGGGACACCGGGAGTGGAGCTGAGAGGCACGGCAGACTGCAGGCACCGAGAATGACAGAGCGAGGACCAGGCTTCCAGCCTGCGATCGGACCAATTTAGATGTGGGTTATGCTGCTGCAGCCAGGGGAATCCAAGCACGACTGGAGAATGTTTAACGGGAAAGACATAAAAGAATATTTTTTCACGATGGTTACCCGAAACTAAAAACTCTAGGGGTTTAGTGCGATGAGTGACTCGGGGCAGGCTGCCACCATCCAGGGCGGAAACCTGAAGGGGCGTAGGAAGTGTCTCTAATGAGAGTGAGATTATGCTAATTTTGGGGGCGGGGGGGGGGGAATTAATGTCAACAATTTCCCCTCAGCAGCAACACTGAAGCACACAGAGGTTCACGCTGCGTCTTTACGCACGATCCTGCTGCTGATGTCTCCCTCTTTTCAGCTCAATGCACTTCTAGACTGTTACAGTTTATAACATTCTCATCACCTTTCACAGCGACAGGTTTCTCAGTCAGTCGCCGCCCTGACCAGACAAATCTCTATTGCTCTCGTCAGTGCGGCGGTGAGGTGGGCGGATTTTACCCCCATTGGTGCGCTGCGTGCGACGGATAAACAGTGGGGAAAATGCATAACTAAATACTGCAAAGGGCTTCTATAAAGGGAACAGGGGTACTGACAGATCTGAGATGAAGCCCCTGATGTTGCAAGTTCTTTAAAATGACCCTTAAAAGTGCGCACCTGAATTAAAGCGCAAGGCAGCAGCCCACCGAAGCGCCACTGATTCTATGTTGTTAAAAACAAAAGAGCATGAAAAACAGCTACTAACTCTCCTATTGACTTTAACTGGCACACGTTGCTACCGATGTGAGGACATTAAACGTAGTGATTCACGTTTTGAATGGTGATAAAAGCACCTGCTCCGAGGGAAAGGAGGGGGGGAGAGGAGCAAGCGCTGAGGCACAGAAATACGGTGCATGTAGTTAAAAAATGCAGAATTAATAAAAACGAAACTTATAAACAGACTAAGTGGCGTTTTAAACTGCATCTGGTTAGCAGATCTTTTTTATGATCCAGCGTGCAGCCATGACTGGTTCTGAATGAACCGGTCATCTGGCAAAATCTGAACCACTTCCCGAAGCAGTCACGTGGTACAGCCGGGCAGAGAGGCTTCAGACGTCATCGTTTTCGGCTCCTCCCCTAAATGAAGCAAGCTTCGATACCACTGAGCTATGTAATACACTGGAATGCTGATTTTGCCGAAAAACTGAAGTCACTGGCCGCCATCTTGCTACTCCCTACTCTCACAGAATCCCATAGGATTTGTTTGCAACAAAAAGCAGTTTTCTGGCTGTGTGAAATCGTTTCATAAGTAATTCTACAGTCAGTGGATGTACTAACACTATCAACTACTAGGAAATTAGGTGCTGAAATATGTTATTCATATTAAATATACATATATGTATATATAAATATTCGTACATGTATATATGTATATATATGTATACATATATGTAAATATGTTTTTGTATATTGTTATTTATATATTTATAAATGTTATATATGTATATCCATCCATCCATTTTCCAAACCGCTTTATCCCTCATGGGGTCGCGGGGGTTGCTGGTGCCTATATCCAGCGTTCACTGGGCGGGAGGCGGGGTACACCCTGGACAGGTCGCCAGTCTGTCGCAGGGCAACACAGAGAGACAAACAGGACAAACAACCATTCACACACAGACTCACACCTAAGGACAATTTGGAGAAGCCAATTAACCTAACAGTCATGTTTTTGGACTGTGGGAGGAAGCCGGAGTACCCGGAGAGAACCCATGCATGCACAGGGAGAACATGCAAACTCCATGCAGAAAGACCCAGGGGTGTACTTGAACCCAGGACCTTCTTGCTGCAAGGCAACAGCGCTACCCACTGTGCCACTGTGCAGCCCCTGATATATGTATATTTAAATGAATAAAAGGCAAAATATTTCAGCACATGACTTTCTCAGTACTTGATAGTTTTAGAACATAACATAAAAGTATATGGCATTTGACATTTTAAAAGTCTTAAGCCCCCCCTGAACATGAGAAAATCCTCGTTATTCGATGCTGTAGCGCACATATTCCCTAGTTACTGGGGGAAAATAGGGAGTACCAATATGGCGGCTGGTGGCTTCAAAGCGACTCGTTCTAACAGCGGGCTATTAGCACTCCAGTGTATTATATAGCTCAGCGTTCGATACGCGCTTTACGGAAATGCCCCCTCCATTACTCGACACACGCCTCGATGCCTCGGCACATCACGTAACATCACTAGTCCCCCTAAGCAACAGTTAAACCTTGTAGTGTGTAAATGAAGAGTACAAAGGCAACGCAAACCTGTTTTCACCGTGTAAACAGAGCCAGAGACTGTACTACAGTGATGCAAGTGTATCCAGAGCATAGTTGTTAACTATAAATAATAACTGCCGAATAGATCAAATTTCAAGTAGAGGACTTGCTGTGTATGCATGACTTACCTTGTCACTCCTCAGAGCAGAAATACATTCCTCCGACAAATGACGACTTTTTAAAAATAAATAATCTCCCTCCGTCTCTCCTCTTCTCCATGACACTCAAATATCCCGCGAGCTGATGCCGGGTTATGTTGCGTTGTTATGAGGAGACAATTATCTGGTTTTAGCAAGATAAGTCTCTCATTAAAACAAGAAACTCTTGAGAAAGTTATATAGTTATAACAAGTTGCCTTGTCAGCCGTCTGGAAGCAAAACGCTTTGGTACAATCCTTGAAAGTCACGTGACCTCCCACAGCCGGAAGAGACAGCCTGTGTGCCTGTGTGCCTGTAAGCCTGCGCTCAGGGCACATATGAGCCTGTGAGCCTGCGCAAGGAGACACAAATCAAAAAAATACACATACAAATCCTTCTACGCATTTGTGCATCTCACTCGGCAGAAGGGTAGCAAAAATCACGTGTGTAAAGAGAGCCAACCGAAAAACCGCTTGACTTGTAACCAATGATTTGTCTGTATTTCTGGGTGTTGACGCGAAAATACTTCAGACACAAGTGTCTCTGTGTGTGCTTACAGATTGATCTACACTAGTGATGGGTTGATGAGGCGTCATGAAACGTTTCGACACATTACCAAACTGTATTGATACTATGTCGATACTGCGTCACTGAATATTGACTCCTGCTGGACATTAAAAATCCCTACAGGCAACCTAGTTGACAGATTTAAGTGGCACTGATTTGATGATCTATTATACACTAATATGATGTAATTCATTGTATGGTGCATTGTAATATTATTAAAACATCTTTGATATTTTAGATACAGTCAATAAATAATGAGAACCTGTATCATAATGTAATAACCTCTAGGTAAATATGTTGTGAATGAAGATGCTTGTTCACTTTTTTTTTTTTTCTTTTTTTTTTTTACAAATTTTTTGAATAAAAATAAGGTGTTGCAACGTTTTGAAATTCAGTCTGTTCCGCTTTTTGGATATTAGTTCTCCAGCTGTGGAAAACACCCGCTCACACGGCACAGATGAAGCTGGAGTGCACAAAAATTTTAAGGCCAGCCGAAAGAGGTTTGGATAAACCCTCTTTTGGTTTTTCCAATATATAAGTGGATCCTGGGACCTCGCAATATTGAATCTATTGACCTCATGGATGGCATCAGCTGTGGCACTTTTGGTCTGCCTCCCCACTTCGAGATCAAAATGTTCCCAAAGGTTATCTAAAAAAAACAAATTGGCATTTTAGTACATGATTTACAAACAACAAAGAAATAATGCTCAATATCATGCCTGAAGTGGGGGCGGACAGCTGTTGTGAAGATGTTCCCGGCTGGGGCTCATTTGAGCCTCCAACTATTGAGGCACATTCTGTCCGCAGTCTGCTGATGGCCTCATTGCACTTAGAGGAACTGTGGAACCCGAGTGATTTAAATCTGGGGTCTAGAAGTGTCGCCAGGGTCAACACACTTAATGACTCCAGGTTGGAAGCAGTGTCTGTAACTCGCCGCTTCAGGTGTTCATGTAGGTGTCGTGCTGTGTCAGTGTGCAAGGTTGAAGCATTACGCTCAAGTGCCAGATATAGAGCATTTTCATCATTGGGATGACCTTTGATCCTGACACTCGCCTCTCTGCAGACAACTCCACTGTAGCTTGATGGAAAGGAGCAAGCACAAGAAGTGTTTGTCCTATGATGGTAAACTCATCAGCTGTAAGTGGAGTCAAATCTGTTTTTAGAGAGACCAGAGATACCCACACTGCTTCCTTCTCATCATGCAGCCTTGACAGCATTTCATATGTGCTGTTCCAGCGTGTTGGCACCTCATTGATAAGTTTCAGGGTTGGTCGCCCCATCTGTTGCTGCACTTGAGCAAGCTTCTCCTTGGCTGTAGTGCTTGATCTGAAGTATGTGACAATGTGCCTGGCTTTGTGTCTGATGAATGTAAGAGTGGGGATCTGATCACATGATTTTCTAACTAATAAATTGAGACTATGTGCAATGCAAATTGAGTGCCGAATTTGGAGCTGTCTAGCGGATGCTGTGATGGCCGCATGTGCAACCACACAACAAATGATTTGCCAGTTCCTGGGAGGCTGTCATGTGGGTGTGGCCAGTAAAGGAAAGGAGTCCCCAGCTGTAAAAGATCTCCATGACAAGGAGGCTTAGTTGGACTCTTCCACTTAGTTTTAGAAGGGGAGTTGGAAAGGTTTAGGTTTTTCTATGTGGTTTAGTCTTTTGTAATTAAATTTGGAAAGTTTAATTATGTAAGTCCTCTTCCTCATATGTTGCTGATTTAAGTACTCTACTTATTAGTTTGGTCTTTTGTTGTAGTTTTGTTTAGGTAAATGTATTTTATGTTCCCCTCTTGTGTCAAAATGGTCTGATCAACCAGTGTATATGTTTCCCTTGTGTGTCAGTTTAAGGGAGGAAGGAGAAAAAGTATGTTCCTGTGTGGTAAATAAATTTTGTTACTATTTTTTCTCAAAGATTTCCCTGTGCTTCTCTGTTTTTTCGGCTCGGTCCCTTACATGTGGTGGCAGTGGTGGGATCTGCCAGTAAGAGAGCACAGGTTTTTTCCCCTTTTTTTCTTTTTCATGGTGAAACCTTGAGAGGTGGATAATGCAGCGTGGAGGACGTAACAGAGGAATTCGTGTGGAGCTGCCCGAGGAGGCTGCTCAGGAGGAGCAATTGGATCCATCCGGGCCAGGATTGTCTGGAGGGGTAGCAGACAGAGAAGAGGAGGTTCGAGAACCAACCCTGTCTGACCTGGCTGGGATCCTTCGAGCTCACATGGGTCAGCAAGAGGCTCGTGATGTACGGTGGAGGGAGGAGTCAGCACGCCAGGAGCAGCGGTTTAAGTCCCTGCAGCACCAGTTTCAAATGCTTCAGTTGGAGGTACAGGCCCGGACTTCTCCTACACCAGAACCCACTGGACCAGGGCCAGACAAAGAGGATTTGGAGAACCTGGATTTGAAGGAAACAATCCAACCAACTCAAGTTATATCATCAGGTCAGTCTCGTTTTCTCCAAGAACCTAGACTTGAAAGATTGTCAGAAACTGATGACATTGAACACTTTCTTATAACATTTGAGAGGATTGCTGCATCATGTAGATGGCCAAAGTCTGAATGGGTTTTCCGCCTTATACCACTGCTAACTGGTAAAGCAAGAAGCGCTTATGTGCATATGGATATGGATGATGTTGATAGCTACAAACATGTCAAGGAGGCTATCCTAAAGAAATATGATATTAATCCAGAAACCTATAGGCAGAGATTTCGTTCCACAGATGTTGGACCTGGAGAGACTCCTAAAGAACTTTATGTAAGATTGAAGGAGCTGTATGACAAGTGGATCCAACCAAGAGATAAAACTGTAAAAGAGGTGGGTGAAATTATCATCTTGGAACAATATCTGCGCATGCTATCCCCTGAGCTTCAGGTGTGGATCCGGGAGCACGATCCTTCATCAGCGGCCCAGGCTGCTCAGTTTGCAGAACAGTTTGTGGCTGCTCGGAAGAAAGGACAACCATGGAGCTACTCAACCTGGAAGGCTGCAAAAGACACCCGCAGACCAACAACCTCTCAATACCAGCAGAAAGTTCCTGGTGGGGGTAAGACTTCCCTAAGGGAGAATGAACCAGCAAATGTCACAAAGCAGTACCATAAAGTGCCCATATGTTATCTGTGTGGACAAGAAGGGCATACGAAACCAATGTGCCCGAAGAATCCCCCTAAGCTAACCCAAATGTGTGTGGTTCCCTATAAAAGTGCATTTACAGGTTGTGATGGACATTCAATAAAACTGACAACTGAAAAGATTAATGGGAAAACGTTGAAAGCCTTAGTTGATACCGGCAGTGTGCAGACTCTGGTGCAAAGACAGTTTATACCAGCTAATGTTGTTTGCACCTCTGAGACTATTCCTATTTGTTGTGTACATGGAGACGAGAGATTCTACCCGACAGCGGACATTTATATGGAGGTACAGGGGCAACCTTACCTTCTGAATGTGGGAGTTGCAGATAAGCTTCCTTTTCCAGTTGTGTTGGGTAGCGACTTACCAGTCCTGTTTGATTTAGTGCAGGATTCTCACATCTGTAATATTGCCGTTACCAGGTCCCAGGTCAGGCAGGTTGACGAACCTTCTGTGACTTTGAGGGCCCTACCCTTTTATGATGCAGATTTGGATGTACAGCCTGGCAAGACGCGGAAATCCCGCAGGCAGAAAAGGCAAGAGAAGTATCAACATACAGTCATGACACCTGGAGAATTCTTGGATGCTCCACTGGATCTTAAAGTGTCTCTAAACATGAGCCAAATGCAGCATGATGATCCCAACCTAGCTACCTTGTTACAGGAAGCAAAGACCGGGAAAGAAGGGACAGTGTTTAAATCTGGTTCTGGGAAGTATGTCTTTGAAAAGGGCACCCTTTATCACCTACAGGGCTCAGCTAGAAAGTTGGTGGTGCCTACAGGAGCACGTGATACCGTACTGGTCTTGGCCCATTCCATTCCCTGGGCTGGCCACCTGGGGAAACACAAGACCGTTGCTTGTATAAGGCAACATTTCTACTGGCCGGGCCTAAGAACTGATGTTCCCAAGTTTTGTAAGACATGTCCTGAGTGCCAGGTGACATCCAATAGATTACCCTCTAGAGCACCACTTCAACCTCTTCCCATTATTAGTGTCCCTTTTCAGCGGCTTGGCATGGATATTGTGGGTCCACTCGAGAGAAGCAGAGCCGGTAACCGCTACATGTTGATGATTACCGACTACGCAACCAAATATCCTGAGGTGTTTCCACTAAAATCTATTAAAGCAAAGGCAGTAGCTTTCTCCTTGGTGCAGCTTTTCTCCAGAGTTGGATTTCCATGTGAGATTGTAACAGACCAGGGTACCAACTTCATGTCTACACTGCTGAAACAGGTGTACCAGCTGTTGGGAATTAAAGGTGTGCGAACTACTCCTTACCACCCACAAACTGACGGCTTGACAGAGCGGTTCAATCAAACACTCAAGCAAATGCTCCGTAAGTTTGTGAATGAGGCTGGTTCTGATTGGGATCAATGGCTCCCCTACCTACTCTTTGCTTATAGGGAAGTTCCCCAGGCATCTACATGTTTCTCACCATTCGAATTGTTGTACGGTCATGAGGTGAGGGGGCCTCTGGCTCTACTCAGGGAGACCTGGACTGGAGAACAAGGGGGTGAGGAAGCTGATGTGGTTTCTTACGTTGTACAGATGAGAGAGAAACTGGAAAAGATGTCAGAGCTCGCTCAGCAGCATTTGGCTGAGGCACAGAAGTACCAGAAGACTTGGTATGATCGGTCTGCACGACATAGGACTTTCAGCCCGGGTCAAAAGGTCCTAGTTATGCTGCCATCCTGTGACAACAAGCTTTTGGCTAAATGGCAGGGTCCATTTCAAGTGGTGAAACAGTTGGGACACACCACATACCAAGTGGCCATTCCAGGTAAAAGGCATTCCAACAAAGTTCTGCATGTAAATCTTCTCAAGGAATGGGAGGAAAGACCACGACAGAAGGCTGCTGTGTTATTGATCAGATCGGTGGAGGAGGAAGAGCTGGTGGACGATCAGTATCTGCCATCATCAGCACCCATGGCTTTGAATTTGGGACATTTGTCAGCTGTTCAACAGAATCAGGTCAGAGCTTTGTGTCATCCAGACATATTTCAGGAGTACCCAGGTCGCACTAATATTATTGAACATCACATAACTTTGAAGGAGGAAGCACAAGTGAAACGGATGAGTTACAGGATTCCAGAGCGTCTTCTTGTTTCCTTGAAAAAGGAAGTGGACTTGATGCTTTCTTTGGGGATCATTGAGTACTCAAAGAGTGAGTGGTGTAGTCCTGTGGTTTTAGTCCCAAAGAAGGACAGCTCAATCCGTTTCTGTATCGATTTTAGATACCTGAACTCTGTGTCCAAGTTTGATTCCTACCCTACCCCACGCATTGATGACATCATTGAGCGTCTGGGAAAAGCAAAATACCTGACCACCATCGACCTGTGTAAGGGTTACTGGCAGGTTCCCCTATCAGAGTCGTCCAGGGAGTTGACAGCCTTTCGGACACCTTGGGGACTGTTCCAGTTTACCGTTTTGCCGTTTGGTCTACATGGTGCTCCAGCAACTTTCCAAAGGCTGATGGATCAGGTACTAAATGGATGTGACAACTATGCATGTGCTTACCTGGATGATATTGTGATCTACAGTGGTTCCTGGGAGGAGCATCTCAAGCATTTGGAGGAAGTGCTGAGGCGTCTACAATCTGCAGGCCTGACTATCAACCCTGAGAAATGTGTTCTGGCGCAGTCTGAAACTGAATACCTAGGGTTTGTTATTGGGAATGGAGTCATCAAGCCACAGGTCCGGAAAGTGCATGCCATCGAGTCTTGCCCTCTGCCCCGAACCAGGAAACAGCTGAGATCCTTTTTAGGGATGGCTGGATTCTATCAGCGGTTTATCCCCAACTTCTCTGCCAGAGCTGCTCCACTAACTGACATGATTGGGTCAAAATGTCCTATGGTGATCCAGTGGACAAAAGGAACTGAGGCAGCTTTTAAGGACATTCAGCAGTCTTTGGGTAAGAGCCCAGTTCTTCATTGCCCTGACTTTGAAAAGCTATTTATTCTACAGACAGACACTGTCGCTTCATGCTTGCTCAGTATGAGGGATTGCAGCAAAGCCATGTACAATGCAGACGACTCTCCCTGTGGCTCTACGGTTCCCCAGGAGTGAATGCTGCTTGTCGGGACTTTGATGCAATCAACTGGTTTCCTTATATAGGACATTTTGACCAATCTGTATAATCTGACCCAATCTGTATAATATGATTGAACTTGATTTTGTAAAGTGCCTTGAGATGACATGTTTCATGATTTGGCGCTATATAAATAAAATTGAATTGAATTGAATTGAATGCCTCAGAGAGGGGCATAGGAGCCGTCCTTCTGCAGGGTCCAGCAGAAGATCAACATCCGGTGGCATTCATCAGCCGTAAACTCTTCCCAAGGGAGACTCGTTATTCTACAGTGGAGAAAGAGGCCCTTACAATTAAGTGGGCCCTTGACTCTTTAAAATATTACCTCCTGGGAAGAGAGTTTACCCTGCAGACTGATCATAAGGCCCTCAAGTGGTTGCAGCGGATGAGGGATACCAACGGCCGCATCACGCGATGGTACCTGGCTATGCAACCGTTCCGCTTCACCGTGGAGCACATCCCGGGTAAATGTAACCTGACAGCAGACTACCTCTCTCGTTGGGGTTGTGAGGACTCTGAAGGGAGGGGGAGTGTGATGGCCGCATGTGCAACCACACAACAAATGATTTGCCAGTTCCTGGGAGGCTGTCATGTGGGTGTGGCCAGTAAAGGAAAGGAGTCCCCAGCTGTAAAAGATCTCCATGACAAGGAGGCTTAGTTGGACTCTTCCACTTAGTTTTAGAAGGGGAGTTGGAAAGGTTTAGGTTTTTCTATGTGGTTTAGTCTTTTGTAATTAAATTTGGAAAGTTTAATTATGTAAGTCCTCTTCCTCATATGTTGCTGATTTAAGTACTCTACTTATTAGTTTGGTCTTTTGTTGTAGTTTTGTTTAGGTAAATGTATTTTATGTTCCCCTCTTGTGTCAAAATGGTCTGATCAACCAGTGTATATGTTTCCCTTGTGTGTCAGTTTAAGGGAGGAAGGAGAAAAAGTATGTTCCTGTGTGGTAAATAAATTTTGTTACTATTTTTTCTCAAAGATTTCCCTGTGCTTCTCTGTTTTTTCGGCTCGGTCCCTTACATGTGGTAGCAGTGGTGGGATCTGCCAGTAAGAGAGCACAGGTTTTTTCCCATTTTTTTCTTTTCCATGGTGAAACCTTGAGAGGTGGATAATGCAGCGTGGAGGACGTAACAGAGGAATTCGTGTGGAGCTGCTCAGGAGGAGCAATTGCATCCATCCGGGCCAGGATTGTCTGGAGGGGTAGCAGACAGAGAAGAGGAGGTTCGAGAACCAACCCTGTCTGACCTGGCTGGGATCCTTCGAGCTCACATGGGTCAGCAAGAGGCTCGTGATGTACGGTGGAGGGAGGAGTCAGCACGCCAGGAGCAGCGGTTTAAGTCCCTGCCGCACCAGTTTCCAATGCTTCAGTTGGAGGTACAGGCCCGGACTTCTCCTACACCAGAACCCACTGGACCAGGGCCAGACAAAGAGGATTTGGAGAACCTGGATTTGAAGGAAACAATCCAACCAACTCAAGTTATATCATCAGGTCAGTCTCGTTTTCTCCAAGAACCTAGACTTGAAAAATTGTCAGAAACTGATGACATTGAACACTTTCTTATAACATTTGAGAGGATTGCTGCATCATGTAGATGGCCAAAGTCTGAATGGGTTTTCCGCCTTATACCACTGCTAACTGGTAAAGCAAGAAGCGCTTATGTGCATATGGATATTGATGATGTTGATAGCTACAAACATGTCAAGGAGGCTATCCTAAAGAAATATGATATTAATCCAGAAACCTATAGGCAGAGATTTCGTTCCACAGATGTTGGACCTGGAGAGACTCCTAAAGAACTTTATGTAAGATTGAAGGAGCTGTATGACAAGTGGATCCAACCAAGAGATAAAACTGTAAAAGAGGTGGGTGAAATTATCATCTTGGAACAATATCTGCGCATGCTATCCCCTGAGCTTCAGGTGTGGATCCGGGAGCACGATCCTTCATCAGCGGCCCAGGCTGCTCAGTTTGCAGAACAGTTCGTGGCTGCTCGGAAGAAAGGACAACCATGGAGCTACTCCACCTGGAAGGCTGCAAAGGACACCCGCAGACCAACAACCTCTCAATACCAGCAGAAAGTTCCTGGTGGGGGTAAGACTTCCCTAAGGGAGAATAAAGTCTGAATGGGTTTTCCGCCTTATACCACTGCTAACTGGTAAAGCAAGAAGCGCTTATGTGCATATGGATATGGATGATGTTGATAGCTACAAACATGTCAAGTAGGCTATCCTAAAGAAATATGATATTAATCCAGAAACCTATAGGCAGAGATTTCGTTCCACAGATGTTGGACCTGGAGAGACTCCTAAAGAACTTTATGTAAGATTGAAGGAGCTGTATGACAAGTGGATCCAACCAAGAGATGAAACTGTAAAAGAGGTGGTAAATAAATTTTGTTACTATTTTTTATTTGTTTGGTGCTGCGTCGGTCACAAGACACTTTACTTTATTTGTTATGGCCCAGTCCTCCATCATGGCCCTTTTTACTTGGGCCAAATTGTCACCAGTGTGACTTTGTGGAAAGTATTGCACACCTAACACAGATGTACACAGCTGCAAATTTTCATTAATGTAGTGACAGGTTAGAGCTAAGTAAGCCTCCATGTTCACAGATGTCCACATGTCAGCGGTTATACTCACTGCCACAGCTTGCTGTACTTCCATTTTCACTCGTTCCCGTTCCTCCTCGTACTTTTTGGCCAACATTTGTTTGATGGTCTGAAAACCATACCAAGTCAAACCAGAAGAAAATCAATATATTTAAAATAAATTTGATAAATAAACTACCACTTTAGATAGTTTCCACACAAACCTTTGTGGTTGGCAAAACATATGAGGGTTCAAGGAGTTGAACCAGCTCCCTGAACCCTTCATTCTCCACAACGGCGAGGGGCTGGCAGTCCTTTACAATGAAATTAAGCACAGCCTCATCGAGCATCTGCTTCCTGGAAGCTTGATGGTTAAAAATGAGAAAGTATAAATTAATCAGAATTATCAATAAAACAAAGTCAGTAAGTTGTAAAATACCTGCATACCTGAGTTTATCATGGGTGTATCACGGATTTCGTTCTCATACTTGGCCCTATAATGCCTCAGCATTGAGTGTCAGGACTCAGCCGGCAGGGCCGGGCAGCGCGCTGCCGTCTCTGCTTCTTCCACAGGTGTTCGGGGTTGACTGTTGGGCGGAGCACGCACACCTGCGGGCAGTTGAGCAGCACCGGGCCCCACTATAAGAACTGCGCTCGAACAGCGGGAGGATGCCAGAGTGTTACCGTTGTGGTATGAACAATCGGCCCCGGCTTTTCGCCTACTTACCTTTTCCGCAGACTAAGACAGTCCTCTGTGTCTCCTAGGTTCACTCCCTGAGCTCTGACGTCTCCTCTCGTGCTCCTGCGAGTTCTCCCGTGCTCCCGTGATCCCTCTCGTGCTCCACTGGTTACCCTCTGAGTCGGCTTCTCCGGACCCAAGGTACCCCTCTGACGATCTTCTGGTTTCTCCCGCTGTTCTGATCCCTTGGATTCCCCCGGTGCTGCTCGGACCCACTCCTGCCCCAGCTTCCCACGGACACCTGTCTCCTCCACCGTGTGCTAGGCTGAGACCGCACTGCCCCCTCCCCGGTCAGGTTCCCAGCGCTTCGTGGTAAGCTTACGCTCCTAGCAGATTTCCGCCGGCTCTCTTCCGTGGACTAACCGTTTGTTCTCCTCCGTAGTGTGTTCCGGTTCCCTGGTCCCCGTTCGTGTGCCCCAGCGTCTGCTGTGGCAGATTAGCTCTCGTCCTCCCCGTTGTTCCTTGAAAATAAAACCCGTGAAATCTGATCTGTCTCACCGAGTGTATTCTGCATGTGGGCCAAACATTTAAAAGCAAACATGACAGAAGAACACTCTGGCCAAATTGACTCAGCGAGTACATTCGGTGGGACTCTAGCCGTCCAACAGGATCAGATCCGGGGGCTAGAAGCCGCAGTATCCGGGTTGCAGGACCAGCTACACGGTTTTGCTGCCCAGATCAACCAACTGACAGGTATGTTGAGCGCTAGCTTGCAGCCAGCTGTTTCCGCGTCTCCCGGCCCCTCCCCTGACTCCGCGTCAGTAGTGACGTCATCGGGAATCCCCGAAACCTCATCCCCTAATCCGGAGAAATTCTCCGGGGAGAGTGGTGACTGTGGGGGTTTCCTCTTCCAGTGCTCCCTAGTTTTTAATCGTTCTCCCAGTCTGTTTACCCACGATTACGCTAAAATCTCTTTTATTTTACGGCTTCTTACCGGAAAAGCCCTTAGATGGGCGGAGACCCGCTTCCCGGACTGCCAACAGTTCGGCTGCTCTTTTAGTGATTTCCTAACTGAGTTTAAGATGGTTTTCGCGGCCGAATCAGACGAAGTGCAGAGTTCCCAGCGGTTGTTGGCCCTTCGGCAGCGGGGCAGACGAGTGGCGGATTTCGCCATCGACTTCCGTACGGTGGCTGCGGCTGCGGGCTGGGAGCAGCGCGCGCTGAAGTCCGTGTTTTTTCAGGCATTAGATGAGTCCCTCAAGGACGAGCTGGCGCGTCTAGAGGAGCCAACCACTCTTAATGAATACATAACCCTCGCTGTCCGACTAGATAACCGGCTTCGGGCTCGGGGCAGATAGACCCCTCATTTATCGGCCACCTCTGCCCGAGCGGAACGCCTCTCCAGCCGCCGTGACTCCTCCATCGCCCCCGGAGCCTATGCAGTTGGGCCGGGTTCGGCTCACTCCCTCTGAGAGGCAACAGCGAATGAGTTCACGATTATGCATTTATTGTGCTTCTCCCACCCACTTTATTAAAGATTGTCCAGACCGGCCAAAATATTAGGTTCGTCGGTTGTAGAGGAGGAACCGGCGGACCGATCTCAGTTGTCTCTTTCTACTCCTCCACGCCTCTGCTTAAAGACAGTTATCGTCTCCGTGCGAGACGCATTTAAGTTGTCCGCCCTAGTAGATTCGGGGTGCGATTTTAATTTATTAGACAGTTCTTTTGTTCTCCGCGCTCGTCTCGAGACAGTTCCCCTAGAAACTCCCCTTCAGGTTTCAGCCCTG
Source organism: Fundulus diaphanus (assembly GCA_037039145.1). Taxonomy (NCBI): domain Eukaryota; kingdom Metazoa; phylum Chordata; class Actinopteri; order Cyprinodontiformes; family Fundulidae; genus Fundulus; species Fundulus diaphanus. The sequence continues at coordinate 27,213,745 of CM073138.1, forward strand.
AACGGAGGGGTTCTTCCAAGAATAACCCATCGAACCAAGCCTTTAGGTCTCTGGCAATCACAGAGAAAAGATCTAATTTCTAGTTTTTCCAGTTAAGCATGCCCCACTAGTTTTAGGTTTCCCGTGGTTACAACAGCATAACCCACTGATTAATTGGGCCGACCGGCGGGTTGAGACCTGGTCACCTAAGTGCCATGCTGACTGCTTGCAGTCAGCTGTACCCCCCTGTCAGGTGCACACACTGCCTCAACCTCAGGTAGATCCCGAGACCTTAAAACTGGTTCCTACGCCCTATCATGACTTAAAACAGGTCTTCAGTAAGGCTCAGGCGTGTTCGCTCCCTCCGCATCGCCCGTACGACTGCGCTATTGATCTCCTGCCTGGTGCCCCGCTGCCGACCAGCCGCCTCTATAACATCTCCCAATCTGAACGTCAGGCCCTCGAAAAATATATCAAGGAGTCGTTAGCCGCAGGGTTAATCCGTCCGTCATCCTCTCCACTCGGTGCCGGGTTCTTTTTCGTCTCAAAGAAAGACGGCTCCCTTCGCCCCTGCATTGATTACCGTGGCCTAAACGCTATTACTGTTAAAAATAAATATCCACTGCCACTCCTCTCCTCCGCCTTAGAGCCGGTTCAATCTGCCACTGTCTTCACTAAGTTAGATCTGCGTAACGCTTACCACTTAGTGCGGGTCCGCCGGGGAGATGAGTGGAAAACGGCCTTCAAGACTCCCCTGGGGCATTTTGAATATCAGGTCATGCCTTTCGGCCTGTGTAACGCCCCTGCAGTATTTCAAGCCCTGGTAAATGACGTTCTCCGCGACTTCCTAAACATCTTCGTCTTTGTCTACTTGGACGACATCCTCATTTACTCCCGCAACCTAGCCGAACATCAACACCATGTCCGCCAAGTGCTCCAACGTCTTCTTGAGAACCGGCTAATTGTAAAGGCGGAGAAATGTGAATTTCACAAACCCTCAGTCTCATTCCTCGGCCTCATCCTGGAAGGGGGGCGGGTCCGGTCTGACCCCGAGAAAATAAGAGCTGTCCTCGAGTGGCCCGTACCCAATTCCAGGAAAGAATTACAGCGTTTCCTTGGGTTCGCCAATTTCTACAGGCGTTTCATCAGAGGCTACAGCCAGGTCGCCGCCCCTCTTCATGCCCTCACCTCCGTAAAGATTCCTTTCTCGTGGAACCCTCAGGCTGACTCGGCATTCACCACCCTAAAGAAGCGGTTTTCTCAAGCCCCCATTCTAATCCACCCTGACCCGAAGAAACAGTTCACAGTGGAGATTGACGCTTCTGACACCGGGGTGGGTGCAGTCCTCTCCCAGAGCTCTGACCAAGACCAGAGGTTACACCCATGTGCCTTCTTCTCCCGACGTCTCTCCCCGGCAGAACGAAATTATGACGTCGGAGACAGAGAGCTGTTGGCAATAAAACTCGCCCTGGAGGAGTGGCGTCATTGGCTCGAGGGGTCCAAGCAGCCCGTCCTGATCTGGACAGACCATAGAAACCTGGCCTACCTCCAGACGGCGAAGAGACTGAACCCCCGTCAAGCCCGCTGGTCCCTTTTCTTTTCCCGTTTTAATTTGACCATTTCCTATCGCCCCGGTTCCAAGAACCAGAAGCCAGACGCCCTGTCCCGCCTTTACTCTCCACCCGACTCAGAAAAGGAACCAGCACCGATTCTCCCGCCGTCCTGTGTGATCGGAGCCCTCCGTTGGAAGATCCAGGACCTAATCTCCCGAGGCCTTCAGACCGAGCCAGACCCTGGAACCGGACCTCCAAACCGTACCTACGTACCTTCTTCAGCCCGACCTCATGTCCTCCAGTGGGCCCATTCTACAAGGTTTTCTGCTCACCCTGGCATCCTCCGGACCCGGACTTTCCTTTCCCGACGCTTCTGGTGGCCCACCTTGTCCCAGGACGTAAAACAGTTTGTCCTCTCGTGCCCCATCTGCGCCCAAAACAAGTCATCGAACAGACCCCCCGCTGGCCTCCTTCAGCCCCTGCCAGTTCCCGAGCGCCCCTGGTCGCACATTGCCCTCGATTTCGTCACCGGACTCCCCTCATCCCAAGGAATGACCACAATACTCACCGTAGTCGACAGGTTCTCCAAGGCATGCCATCTCATCCCCCTCAGAAAGCTTCCCTCTGCCCTCCAAACGGCCCAGCTCCTGGTGAAACACGTGTTTCGCCTGCATGGTATCCCGCAGGACGTTCTGTCTGACCGTGGTCCCCAATTCATCTCGCGGGTGTGGAGAGAGTTTGCCGTGGCCCTTGGGGCCCGGTACACCCTCACTTCCGGCTATCACCCGCAGACCAACGGTCAGACAGAACGGTTGAACCAGGAGCTGGAGACCGCCCTCCGCTGCCTCACCTCTCAGAACCCCACAGATTGGAGCAAATTTCTCCCCTGGGTTGAATACGCCCACAATTCCCACATCTCCACAGCCACAGGCTTGTCCCCCTTCGAGGTCTCCCTTGGCTATCAGCCCCCGTTACTCCCAGAGGACAATAGACCCATCGCTGTCCCCTCTGTCAACGACCACATCATCCGCTGCAGACACTATTGGACCCAGACCATCCAAGCCCTCAAACACACAGCAGAACAAAACCGCCGATTTGCTGACCGGAGGCGAGTCCCAGCCCCCACCTACCATCCCGGTCAGAAAGTCTGGCTGTCCACCAGAGACATCCCCTCTAGAGCTGCCTCCCGAAAGTTGTCCCCACGTTTCACAGGCCCCTATGAGATCATCTCCATCGTCAGTCCCACCACCGTCCGTCTCCGCCTACCTTCTCACTCCCGAGTCCATCCCACATTCCACGTTTCTCAGATCAAGCCTGTCGTCTCTAGTCCCTTGTGCCCTCCGGCCGAACCCCCTCCACCCACCCAGGACCACCATGGACGTCACATCCAACGGATCGTGGCCTCCCGTCCACGTGGTAGAGGTTTCCAATACCTCGTGGACTGGGTTGGTCGTGGTCCCGAGGATCGGTCCTGGCTCCCTGGTTCCGCCATCCCCGACCTGTCTCTCATTAGCTCCTTCCTTGCTTCTCGACCCTCCACGTCCTCCTCGTGGTCGCCAGGAGGCGACCCTTGAGGGGGGGGTGGTGTCAGGACTCAGCCGGCAGGGCCGGGCAGCGCGCTGCCGGCTCTGCCGTCTCTGCTTCTTCCACAGGTGTTCGGGTTTGACTGTTGGGCGGAGCACGCACACCTGCGGGCAGTTGAGCAGCACCGGGCCCTACTATAAGAACTGCGCTCGAACAGCGGGAGGATGCCAGAGTGTTACCGTTGTGGTATGAACAATCGGCCCCGGCTTTTCGCCTACTTACCTTTTCCGCAGACTAAGACAGTCCTCTGTGTCTCCTAGGTTCACTCCCTGAGCTCTGACGTCTCCTCTCGTGCTCCTGCGAGTTCTCCCGTGCTCCCGTGATCCCTCTCGTGCTCCACTGGTTACCCTCTGAGTCGGCTTCTCCGGACCCAAGGTACCCCTCTGACGATCTTCTGGTTTCTCCCGCTGTTCTGATCCCTTGGATTCCCCCGGTGCTGCTCGGACCCACTCCTGCCCCAGCTTCCCACGGACACCTGTCTCCTCCACCGTGTGCTAGGCTGAGACCGCACTGCCCCCTCCCCGGTCAGGTTCCCAGCGCTTCGTGGTAAGCTTACGCTCCTAGCAGATTTCCGCCGGCTCTCTTCCGTGGACTAACCGTTTGTTCTCCTCCGTAGTGTGTTCCGGTTCCCTGGTCCCCGTTCGTGTGCCCCAGCGTCTGCTGTGGCAGATTAGCTCTCGTCCTCCCCGTTGTTCCTTGAAAATAAAACCCGTGAAATCTGATCTGTCTCACCGAGTGTATTCTGCATGTGGGCCAAACATTTAAAAGCAAACATGACATTGAGGAGGTGCTGTTATTCAAATATGCAAGCTCTGTTGAGCAATTGCGACATTTAACCTGCAGAAAATAACGCGAACAGTAAACTAAAGGTCACTTTGAAATGAATTTCTATTCAGAAAATCAAATGGAAACTCTGAGAGGAACAGGATGAAACAAGGAAATTAAAACAAATACCTTATTTTCCGAAATGACATCAAAGTGGTCCCACACAGCAGAAACCTTTCTTTTTGCTTGAGGAAGCTCCATAATTTTTGAGTTGTATATTCGCAAAACACACAAGATTGTTTTGGCAGATGCATCCCGTTGACAGATGCGCTTCCTTATAAACCCAGTTTGGCACGTCAATCAGTTCGAAACAGTTCCTGTATTGGTCACGTGACTTTTCCGTAGCGATACGCACATCGACACGGGTTTCGCTCTATCACACCGACGCATGCGCCGACGCATCGGTGTTGCCCGACCCATCACTAATCTACACATTTGCAAATCTTAGTACAAATTTGCAAATCTCAGTACACATTTGCAGATCTGACTACAGATTTGTGGATTTTTTAAACATTTGCAAATCTCAGTACACATTTGCAGATCTGAATACAGATTTGTGGATTTTTTACACATTTGCAAAACGGATTACACACAAGTAGTTTCACACATTTGCAGATTGTTGTACAGACACACAAATCTCCTCACACATTTACAGATTTATTTACACATTTTCAAATCCCACTGCACACACACAAATCGAGATACAGACACACAACTGTTATGCCAGAAGCTGGTTGAATATGCTTATTATTATTATTAATTATAATTGGGTATTATAATTTAAATAATAAATCATTCAACTCAAAATTCCACTATAACAAAATATAGTTCAAATGGTGGTGATGTTAGCTATAAGCTTGTAATGATTTATACTACTAATGCATTAATTACTAGCTGTTATGAACTCATTTATGCTGGGATAAATGATCAGGTCGGATTTTAACCGACGAGGTTTATCCAGCAGCTGTGAGAACCCCAATATAAAACTGCAATTAGAGTTTAAATCCTTATCCCTTATCACTATCCAATGATATTGTCTCTGTATTAATGTCAGATGTTAACTCCAAAGGAGATTAGCTCTGATTTCTGAATAACCAGGCAACTGTGAATTGGATTGGACACAAAACAATGTCTATTCCGCAGTCGTTGGTTTTATTGAACCAAAAGCAATTCCCTGTTACAGTAATTCTCTGATTCAACAACTTTGGAATTCTTACTCACTACTAAAACATGCAAAATATATATGTGGAAATAAAAGAACAAAACAAGAATAAACAATGGATTAAAATGAGCGGTTAGCAGATCTTAACTCAACTCACAGTGGTTTAACACCGCCCTCAAAACACCGGCATTTGACGTATCAGCATTGACAGACAGAACAGCTTCGGGAATCTCACCGGACGCTTTGATGTCTTACAAAAGCTAGTTCAGTTAAGCTCCCTACAGTTCAGGTACACGTCACCCTCCCAAGATGGCTGCTACGATGACGTATGGTCTACCAATTTACGTGATGCGTGAGGGGGAGGTCCTAATGACGTAACCACGCTTACGCTGATGGGATAATGGCCGTTTCTCAATATGCGTTCTTGAGCGTTCTCGTGTGCTCATGTGCTCGTGACACGTCATCAGCCTCAGCCCGAGCACTGTTCCAATACCGAGAACGCCAAATCGAGAACGCGCCGAATTCCCCGGATGTTGTTCTCGCCCCGCCCTCTTTATCGAGCATGCATCAGAGCAGACTTGTGCGTTCTTCAGACTGACCGCTTTCCCAGAATGCACCGCGGCAAGATAATTTTTAGGCTTTTTAGAAATTAAAAATGTTGTTTTAAAAAAATTGTCAATAAGATTTATTGTGGTGTAGTATATAAATAGTTTTGAATGTTAAAGAAATGCTAAAGAACTGTGCGTCTCATGACGTCACAAGTACGCTTCTGTTCCAATACATCATACGTGCTGCGTGCTCGCGTTCTTGTCAAGTCCGATCTTCCTGTGTTCTCGCCAAGACCGGTCTTGACGAGAACGCGAGTCCGTACTCGCGTTCTCGTGAATTGAGAAACGGCCAATGCCTCGCTGCGAGAGGGCGCGGCTAACTGGGAGTTTAAGTAAAGCCCGCAAATTGAGCTCGGACAAAAAGATTAAACTGATAAGAAGAAGCGAAAAGAGAGAGGGGGGAAAGCAGGGAAGAAGATGGAAAAGAACTAAAGCAATGACCCACGGCGGGGTTATTGATGAATCACAAATCAACACAGCAAAATCCAATGTAAAATGCATGCACATACAAAGAAAATATTCAGCAAAATAATTCCAACTTCGTTTTGGAATAAAAGCATTAACCTAAACCTACAAATTTCTACGTCTGCCCAGGCACTTCTAAACACCCTGTTGGTGAGACAGAAATAAAAGGGGAGAACCCGTTACTTTGAGGTGCCTCGGGGCTGGTCCGGAGCGCTCCGAGGCACGAACGCAGTTGTCCGCAGGCTGCAGCGGGACCAGACTGAGAGAGTTCCTTCGTCTTCCTCTCTCTCTCTGGGCTCCCAGACGCTTGTTGGGCCAAACAACGCATCATCCTCTTTCGATCACTGGGAGATGAGGCGGCTTCCAGTATTTGATCAGAGGGAATTAAAGGTACATTTTTGAGTCGACCTCCTACTATGCAAGCAGGGAACAACGTTTGCGTCGAAAAATCTCGGTCCAGCGAGAAACTCGAGCATGTGGCGTGTGGGTAATTAATCCACGGAGTAAAACAGCTGTGTGTCTCCTCAGCTTGGCAGCGCGCCAGGGAAGAAGGCAGATTTCGGTCCTCGGCCGCAATAAATACCTTTCCCCCTGGTAACGTTATCTCTCTGTCCGTCGTTAGGGGCGGCGGCCATTTTGGGCCGAGTTGCATGATGGGAGTTGGTGGCCATTTTGACCACCTTGCCTCATGGGAAATGCAGTCCGTCATGTCCCGAATTAATGTAGTCGTCACGTCTTGAACTGGCACAACACAACTCTCCACACACATTTGCAAATGTTAAAGCTACTATTTTGGCCCCATACACAAGATATTATATATTACAAATCTTATCAAACCTATTTGTGCACTTTACGCTTCTAAGGAAGTAGGTTGAAAGAATTTGATTTTAAGGAATTCAGGCTTTCAGCACTTCTACAGTTTTCAGGAAGTTTGTTCCAGATAAGTGGAGCATATAGGAACTAAATGCTGCTTCTCCGTGTTTGGTTCTGGTTCTGCAGAGTCAGAACCACAGTATTTTAAAGTCTATTCTCTGAGATACAGGGAGCCAGTGTGAGGACTTTAGAACTGGGGTGATGTGCTCTACTTTCTTAGTCTTAGTGAGGACACAGGCAGCAGCTGTCTGATCGACTTTTATATAGGGACAAACCTACCCTGCAGTTCAAGTGGGGAAAATTGACCATATATTCTTTCCCCTTTAGGAACAGATCATGGCTGCTGGTGGTTGAGTGACAACAGGAGAGTCAACACTTTCATTCTCATCAGATGTGAATATCTCAAAATCAGGGTCCTCCGCAGCACCATCCTCTCAGACACATTGTCCTCTATGTCCTTTGCTCCTCCCTTATTTTGCTTGAACTAGCAATGTCCTTTCAGAAATATCCCACCTTCCACAGCCTGGGAATTATCAGTTCTACTTTGGCAGGCGTGACTAGTAGCTCAAATCCACACCCATTCATACTTGTTGTGACTATTTGTCAATGAAAACCAGGACACGTAACATTATTCAAACTAAAGAAAATGTTATTGAAATAATTGCTGAAAGCACCTTGTTGGATGTTACCTTGTTTATGCTGCCCAAAGTCCAAATCCAAATGCAGTTCTGTGTAGATGTTGTTCCTATGGAGCCAGATCGGTCTCGATATTCACAAATGCACAAAAAAATCCACACACACACAGGACAAGATCCATGCAAGCACAGCCCGATTCATGCAATTTTTTTTTTATTTTTTAAAGATATTTATGTTGTCAATGAAACTGTCCTTTGTTTCAACATCAAGGCTGTGCCTCATCTGGCTAAAGTAGTAGAACAATTTCACACAGATTCGGAGTCAGTGACCTGGAAGCTATTGAAGAAATATTTAATTATAAATAAATCTTAAAATATAAAAAGGCTTAAAATGGAATAAAAATGTGTGGCCCATCAGGCTAATATAGAACAATTTAACACAGGTTTTGAGTCAGTGAGTCACATGACCAGGGAGCTATTGAAGAAAAATCCCAACTTTTGTCTTTACAAATATCTTTAAAAAATTAAAAAAAAATTGTGCCTTACAGATGTTATTTACTGGCATGATTTTATATTCGTTTTATCTTAGCTGATCACAAGAGATGGAATTTATTGATTTTTATTTCTCAAGAGTGCTTGGTTCCCACAGCGTGTGAGAGGAGGGAGCAGCTGAGAGACGCTGGCCGAAATCGTGGTCCATCAGCCGGATCAACCGTGAGCGAGATGCCGCTGATTCCGGGGAGCTTTAATATCCATCTTTACCGCCCTATCCGCCAGAGGGCTGGCGGGACATGGGCGCCAGAGGCGAATCGTCAGAGCACAGGAGAAGCAGGTAACGGCGAGGCCGATGAGAGCTCGGAGGGAATCACTGCTGGCCGGCTGGAGATCAGGCTCTGAGGCCGGGGGGGTGGAGGCGGACACCTGCAACCGGAGCGCCTCCGCTCATGAGCAAACACCTGCGGAGAGAGAGGGAGACAAACGGCTGCAGCCCGCTGAAGCCTGAGAGCACATTGTGCTCATAGTATGCGCTTCCTGAACAGGTTGAATGTGATTGGCTTATGAGTAAGTCACCCTACGTGGAGTAATTTCCAGTGATTGGCTTATACAAGGGAGGCTTCTAATTGGTTGCAAACCACTCTCTGTTTAAAACAATGCTTGTGTAAATCCCAAGACGGCAGGACAGTCTCATAAATCCACACACAAATGCTGTGAGGTTTAAAGCCTAGAGCTGTGGATGTGTGGGTCTTGGTCTGTGCGTGTGTGGATTTTTTGTGCACGTGTGGATTTTTTTGTGCATGTGTGGATTTTTTGTGCACGTGTGGATTTTTTTGTGCACGTGTGGATTTTTTTGTGCTTGCATGAATCGGGCTGTGCTTGAATGAATCGGGCTTTGCATGCGTGGATCTTGTCCTGTGGATGTGTGGATTTTTTTGTGCATGTGTGGATTTTTTTATGCTTGCATGAATCGGGCTGTGCTTGCATGGATCTTGTCCTGTGTGTGTGTGGATTTTTTTGTGCATTTATGAATATCGAGACCGATCTGGCTCCATATGTTCCAAGTTGGCAGACAAACAACAAGATATGTCACAAACCTGCCTGCTGCCTCTCTTGCTCGGGCTCCTGCCTGATTGCTTGACAGACGCTTGACCGACTGAGAGAATTTTTTAAAAAAAACGACGGACCACCCACGTGCATACTGGTCTTCCCAAAGCCTTCATATTTACACCCCAGTTGCCCATTGCCTTATATATATATATATATATATATATATATATATATATATATATATATATATATATATATATATATATATATATATACATATATATATATATATATAATATAATGTTTCTTAGTTGCGAGACAGAGCTCTGATGTTACTGACCCTTTGTAGTGAAGCCGTTTTGCATACATCAGTAATGCTGGTGTGATGGGCCATTTGAATTTCTGCTTGCGGTTGCGTACTTCGTGTTTAGACTTTACAGGTATATGGATGCAGGCACTTTGTGGCATGTGGCTTTTGTTTCAGCTAGAAAACCAGTTGCCCAAAAGGCAAATTGTAATAATACCCATTTCTTTCTCTGGAAACATAGACTTAGTTTTGGTGCTGAGCTGGAATTGTGCTTTTCATGATAGGGGTTCATGCCATCCGAATCTTTTGACCCACACTTAATTTATTTCCAATACATGGAGTTTTGCATTTGCAGCCACTAATGTGGTGTTGGGGTTTTTTTTCCCCTTTTTACATTTTTAGCTTCTCATCTTGCAATTCAAGCTGATGTGACACTAGCAGAGCTGCCTTTTCAGCCCACTGCCATAACACATGCTGATATAGTGGAATAGAGAATGGGACACTTGAGAGCCCGATTTGACTCTGATATAACAGAACACACTTTAGAAGCACTGTCATCACTTCAGGATTTATTTTATCCTCATATTTGTCATTGGCTTGATCATTATCATCTGCATTTGATTGCACATTGGGCTAACCCAGCTCACATAACCAGCATTTGACATGCTTGGTAAACTCAAGGTAAATGCGTATTTTACTGTCAAAGTATTCATTTTGGGTATGTTTTTTTTAGCTCGTCAGAGGGTACTGACGAGCTTGTGTTATGTTCTTTCAACTCCTTTGCATACCGACAGGCCAGCTGACAGCTTTTCTAGGGCCCGGGACAATGCAGTCTTTTTGCCCCCCCCCCCCCCCTACACCTGCCGTCACCACACACACACACACACACACACAAAAAGTCAACTTAACTGTATACTTCATGCCCTGGAAATCTCGGTATTTTATATTGGATATTTTCAACCCATCTATTGAATTTAGTGCACTAGTTTATCTTTTCTTCATCAGAGAACAGCAAGCACTGCAGTCAAAATATGGCCTTTTTTTTACCTGCTGTATATTAGCCAGTCCCTAACAATTTTTTTTCCCTTCCATTGCAGGAAGTAGAATATATTAGATACTTTGGGAATTCTCTACCCTCTGAATCTCTGAGAAAGGCTTCCTTTTTGCCATTAAACACACAACATTCACAGATACTTTTGACATTTAGGCTTGATGTATCATGAAACTGTTGACCTTTCGGGTTTTGTGATTTTAATTCTATTATTACAATTATATAATAATAATAATAATTTTCTGTTTGTTTTTTTTCTTCCTAATCCACCTCATATATCTTTCAATCCTTATATAATTTTGTCTGTGTTGTGTGCACCTGCCTGTTGCTTTAATCCTATAAATTTCCCCGTCGTGAGATAAATAAAGGATTAGTTAAATAACACTTTTTAATAGGATATATGTACTGGGTTCTTAAAAGGTCTTAATTACATGTTCTCTGTGAGCTCCAGCAGCATATGATATATAATATCTACTTTGAAAGTTAACATGAACTGCTGCTGAAGATGAACACTCTTATCTACCTGGATGTTCTCTGGAGGACTGAAACGCCTCAGTCAGTGACGTCAGTCTGTGGGTCTGTCTGGGCAATCAGAGAAGTTTCGTCTCCTTTTCTGTTTCTCAACGTTTTCTTGCTCATGGTTTTTCACGTGCTTAGATAAATTTGTTGTGTTTCCACTGAATTTAACCGGCTTTTTACAAAACATACAGCTTGATTTCATTTACGGTATTAAAATAAAGCCAAACGCCGCTTATTTCCCTCTTCATGTTATTCAGCTGCTGCGGTCTCTCTCCCAGTCTAAACAGGAGCCGTGCGGTTGTTTGTGTGTTGAGTGAAGAGAAGCTGAGTGGGCGGGCCAGGCTGAGCCTGCATGCTGATTGGCTGGCGCCGCTGAGCCATGTACGAGAGGGGAGGGGGAGCAGCAAAGAGCCGTGACACATACTGCTGCTGCAGTTAGCGTGCGCGCTGACTGACACTGACCATTTTAATGATCAGAGTGTCAGTTTTGGGCCCCCCCTCTGTCCTGGGCCCGGGACAACTGACCCGTTTGTCCCCCGTTGTCGGCGGGCGTGCATACTGATAACATTCAGTGAAGTGGCAAGAAGCACTGACTCGGTTTTGTCCTTTGACTCCACCAAAACATTTAGATCCTCCATTATTCGTTTTGCTTGTCTACATTTAGCTCTCCTTTGATCTTGATATGTTTTCACACACAAAAAAAATTAAGCCTTGTAAATTTAATGCTCCGTTTTGATGAAACCATGTAACTCTTGGCCATCTTTGATTTTGTAAAATCTGACAAAAACAGTTTCAACCGCTTGTATTTTTTTTATTGATTCCTTTTTATTTTTTATCCCATCCTCGGGAGGGGAAAATCGGGCATAAATCGGCCTAAAACTCCTGTAGTGTGAGCCAGGCATTACTGAAACAGAGTCATTAAATACTTAAGAGTGGTACATGACACAGATAATCTGAAAAGAAAATCAGCTTTCTCTGGCTCACTCCACTCCAGAGGGAATGCAATTGTAGTACCTGTAGTAGAATACTCATGTGTGCCCGATGTCGCTCGCCTGCAGCACCCTTCTTTGCTTGGAACAGGGATAGCAGTTTGGGGGAATACAAGTCCAACATTGACATGAATTTTGGCTCAAGATTGCGTGTGGTGATCCTTTGGAACTCTGAACTGACCAAAAACACAAAGATGAGAAAAGACAAAGAAAGAACTAGTAACAATCATTTCAATTCAGCAAAAAGTAAAACATGCAGGTTTTCTGTCTTTATTTTCTGTGTGAACCGCTGCACAAATTCCATTTACTCACTTGCAAGACGTGAAACAAGGCAGGCCATCTTTCCATGATATCTTTGGTGCTCATCTGTAGGCTGATGATATCTTGTCTTCTATGTGCAAAGGTTTTGCACATCAAGTTCTGGATGGCAGTGCAGTCTTTCTTCTGTGACTCGGCAATTAGTAGTTGTCGGTCCAGCTCTTGTTGTTCCCTGCTGTCCCCTGCAGGATAATGTGGGAGAAAAGTCACTTCTCCTTTCCGTGCTTTCTTTATATTCTTCGCAGGTGCCCTCTCATCATGGTGCTTGTTTTTAAGGGAATTGCAGGTAACATCAGGAAATCCAAGACTTCTGAGTTTTGACCTATAATTTCCCATTATGTATTTGAGACTATACATCCATCCATTCCAGCCATTACGACTCCCTGGTTCAGTCAGACATGGGTGCTTTTTGACTAAAGCCTCGGCCACCTCACCGATCTGAAGGCCTCTGGGGTAGGCTGTGTAGCCATACATGTAGTCTGCTAATTTTTCCAGAATCTCAGACCTGATCCGAGGATTATTCAGCAAAGTGCCATTTTTGCCAAATTCTTCATTCTTCAGTACTGCCTCTGTTGCCACAGAGAAAAGTGGAATGATAATATCATCTGGCCACAATGATCTATGAGGGCTTCCACGAGGGGTTAGTATAACAGTGTCTTGGGAAGATGATGTGTCACTAGTCTGGTAATCTGACTTTGTATCAGTAGCAGAGCTTGAACTGTTATTCAGATTGCTTACATCAGTCTGGTTTTCAGTCAGAGTAAATATAAGCACGAGTGAGGGAATAATCACAACTTTTATTGTCCCCTTGTGTTGAATCTTGTTGGTAGAATGGAGTGTGAAGTATTCACCAAAGTCCTCATCCAAGTGTAGCCGGGGCATTCTGTCCCAGAATGATGGTACTGCAAACCCTTCCTCCCGCCCATATATGGAGGACGCTGTGATCATGCGCAGCTGGGGGTAATCAAGCCTTTCTGGTTAAAATGGGGCAGATAGGTGAAGAAAGGACATTTGATGATGGGGATTCCTGCCAAGGCAACTCATTCACAGAGAAGCACAAAGAACCGTGGGCCGGTTTTCACCTTAGAGGTAAATCGACCGTTTTCATGTCATCTCCAGGGAAAGTACAAGCTCTTGTACTGGTGCAACTGGGGGATGTTACCTGGCAGTGCTTTTAGGACACTGGTGACAACAGCTGCAGAGTTTCCTTACCCAACATGGGATGGGCCCTTTGTAGGCCCATTGTGGTCTTGAGCTTAACGCAGCAATGGGTGTAGCATCTCTTTGGTTGGCTATCTGGAAGCTGGTGTAGAGGTGTTGGGCAAGGGGGTACCCAGATGTAGCGTTTTGGTGGGGAGAGACCCCTGGGACATCCCCTGTAGTTACAGTGCTATGGGGGGCCTTGGAAAGGGAGGCTATTAGAGAACGCCATCATGGGCCCTCTAAACAACCTGGTGCAGGACCTCCCGGTACTAGCTTAGTGTTTCGGAATAAAATAAATAGCTTGCCCTAAAATGGTTATGGTTTGGCTACAGTCTCTCAGATCATTAGTGCTGGTGGTGGTGTGGATATTTTTCAACCTTGGTGTTAGTAAGGTAGTTGTATATTGACGGGGCGTCAATACAAAAATGGGGGTAGATTGTAGCCGGGGCATTCTGTCCCAGAAGGATGGTACTGCAAACCCTTCCGCCCGCCCATATATGGAGGACGCTCTGATCATGTGCAGCTGGGGGTAATCAAGCCTTTCTGGTTAAAAGGGGGCAGATAGGTGAAAGGACATTTGAGGATGGGGATTCCTGCCAAGGCAACTCATTTACAGAGAAGCACAAAGAACCGTGGGCCGGTTTTCACCTTAGAGGTAAATCGACCGTTTTCATGTTACCTGGATGTTTTAAGGTGCTGATTTAACATGATTTCTTTTGTGTGCAGGCTGACCTGCTACTGTTTCAGTACTGTTTCAGAGTTCTATTTTTACTTTTTTTCTTTTAGTAAAAGAAGGGTTTTTATTGTTTAGTCCCCTGGCCTGTTTTTAACCCACCTGAGGATCTATGCTGTCCCTGGGTCCTGTGCTGGTTTTATTCAGATTGGATTAAGGAGACTAGTGGGAGGAGTTTTTCTTTTGTGTTGTATTCACCAGGGTTTGTGGAGTGAGTGTGTGTGTGTTTTTTTTTTTTTTTTTTTTTTTGTTCGGGACACCAAGGTGTATTCAGTTTGTTTTCTTTAGTATTTCTCCTCCAGACAATCTAATTAATTTAACTGGGGTTTTAATCATTTCTTGCAGCAATCAGGATTCCAGGCCAGCATAGACTCCTGCTTTTAATGTGGCCATGAGCTATAGTAAAATTGATTGTGTCGCATCACCCTGTAACCCTAATAAACTGTATTCTATTTGAATCAGCGCCTCTGTTAAGTCCTTACAAACTCTTTAGTGACCGGGTACAAAGAGGGTTTAAGGTTGAGAAACCGTACCTGAGGTCACACAAGTAATGGAGGGTAAAATCCTCAATGATTCCAAATGTATCCTTCACAGTGTCATGTAACCCCTCCACAGTGCTGGGTATTCCTGAGGATAGTGTAAGCTTCTCACTCCGGTGTTCTATAATAACTTTTAAGGCAATGAAATCCATCTGGACCAAAACAGAAAAATAAACAACCCAAATTAAGGTTGGTTTTACAGATACAAGAGTCTCAGTCTTTTAACCTAACATTGGCAAACAATGTGTTAACATTAGTTAACAATAAATTAACTAATTTATTATTAATAGAATAGTTCAATATAAAATATTCAGATATTATAAACTGATTGATGAAGTAAAGCAATTATTCAGCAACACTTTATTTAAAGTTTAATTGCACCTATGAGCTGTATTTAACATCAATCAGTTGGGGGCAGTTCAACTTGAGTGTGTTTTGTTTTATTTACTATATTTCGCTATCATAATAGTTTACCAAAGAAATCATTTACCAAATAAAAGAAACAGAAAAATCAAACAAGGTGAAGTACTTTTCATTTCTAAAGTATTTGAGTTTGTTTATTATACAAAGCCTTTTTTGTAGATTTTTCAAGAATAACTATACATAAATAACTATATTGTGAAATATATTGTTACCGTGAAATAAAATTAGTCATATCGTGAAACAGAATTTTGGTCATACCACCCACGCCTACAATTCACTCTTCTTATTTCCCGTCTTTCTGAACTTGTGTAAACCAAATTAATATGTTGGGATCCTTGATGCTAAGGCTACACATTTCATTCTCCTGGAACTTTGTAACAAATAGATAAAATGTACTTGCCGTACTGTGATCTTTGTGCAGCATCTTATCCTCAGTTGTGTTGGTGCTGTGAAACAAATTAAATATCATCAATAAAATTCACCTTCTCTTGCTGTAGCCATCATTATCTGTTCCCCAATTTTACAATCACAATGCCTCCATCGCCGATGGATGATGGCATCGTCTATCGGCCCAACCCTAATTTGAACAATTATTTAAAATGAAACTACTGGAAACAAACAGGAGAAAAATTAACATACATTAGCCTAGTTGCAGGTGTTGAGCAAAATGTCAACATGCATGCACAATTTGATATTATTTGACTAAACAGTATGCATTATGATTTTATATTTAACTTATGACTATATGATGAACACCCCCCATCCCCACCCCAAGGCGACGCCATACCTGGACAGGGAAGAGGCGACCCACGGTCACGCTGGTCAAGTCTGGTCTATTTGCTCTAAGAAAGGTCATCTGAGTGCGTTTTTTTCGTCGTCCCTGGTTGCGCGCAGCAGCGCAACAAGATATGGTGAACGGGAAGCTAAGTCCCATAGAACTGCTCTGTCAGGACGCAACTGCTTTTATTTCATCTGCGGGACTACAGGCTGTAATGCACGTTGTTACAGTTTATCATTAGTGGCTGATGGAAGTGGGCGATGGTAAATGGGAAGTTGCTAAGAGAGCGCACCTACAGGAAATGGAAACATTACGCCACTACCACCACCTCGGCGACTTGTCTCGGATTACAACCTCCAGCTTCCACGCTGCTCGTGTAAGTTTAATTAAAAAAAACCGTTTAAAAATGATTTGTAATCTCAGAGGAATTGATGTTGTTTGTGGTGGAGGCGTCTAGTTTTATTTATTCATTTTATCTGGGCGCATCATTTCATGCTTGGAAGTCCGGCAGAATCCATTTGCAAGAGTTTTTCTACATTTAATTTTCCACATGATTAGATACACGTGTAGGCCTGTAATTTTTATTACTTTATTTGAAATTAACTGTGGAGATGTTGACACGTTTTTTTCATTTTTTCGTTTTAAAGTATAGAATGATTAAATGCAGTTATTTGTCCCTTTTTCTATTTTGGCTGGTATGATCTGTAAATTTTCCCCTGATCGTACCTCTATTCAGATACATGTGCGTGATGTACAAACCTTTATTTTAGCTCAGCGGTCTTCCTATCATATTGGTTTATGACTTATTTCCACAAAATAATGGGCAACCTCTTAAAAATAATGCAGAAAACAAAATAACTACATAACTATGTTTGCAACGTATTTTTCTCGGTCTAAGGGGTCAGCAGACCGAAAAAAATTTGTCTTGTGCAGCTGAGGAAACATTTCAGCAAGTAAATTTTCCCCTTTAGTTTCTGACAGACACGGTGGAACACCTGCAGCAGGCATGGACTGGTAATCGGGCGTACCGGGCATTTGCCCGGTGGGCCGACGTGCTGTTTGGGCCGGCAGACCCGACATGTATATTATTAATATGTATTATTATTATTATTATTATTATTATTATTATTATTATTATTATTATTATTTTTATATATATATATATATATATATATATATCTGCCTCGTTATATTTGCATAATGCATGAAGAAAAATAAAATCAGCAACGCAAGCGTCTGTTCCGATCATCCGGCCCTTACCACAGACTACTGCAGCCCATTGGTTATCATCCCTGACAGTCTAAAGGGCTAGGCCAATCATAAAGTAGAAAAACACCTTCATGCTCCAGTGGAACTTTGTGCAGCGGTGTTCACAGTAGTAATGGATAAGAAACGCAAGGGAGGCGCAGAGAAACTGCACGAAAAAAAGAAACCGAGTTCTTCAAACGGACGCTGCGAAATGTGTCAAACTGACATGTTCCCAACAGCAGGCCCTTCATCTGCTCCGGTTGCTGATGAAAAATATGGTGGTGGACGGTTGTAGTCAGTGACGTGCGGTAGGGTTCATAGCTGGTGAGGGACTGACGTCATCAGAGTCAGATTTACAAATATATACACTCTACAGAATAGACTCATTGCAAAGTGCTGAAGGCGACTGATTGAGCCAAATTAATTCACCAAGAGACATGGAAAAATATTGATTATTTGATGAAAAAATAAATATAATTATTTGTCATTTGCCTGTAACAGTTTATGAGTTATGATGGATTTCTGCATTTGTAACACATTTTAAAACTATAACCCACATTAAGCACATTTCATTACAGAAACAAAACATGAATAATTATCGCTGTCTTACCTCTACTTATAAATTAAGTCCATGCACAGCTCTTTCTGCACAAAAATATCTTCATTTTCCAGTAAAAGTTCTCTTTATCTTCTTCAGTTTTAAAACTCTCTCAGTCTCAGTGGAGCTCACTGCCAGGGAGGAAAGCCTTCCTTCATCAGTCCTGTTCCAGCTGTATGTTTAGAGTCTTTTTAGTGCTTTACTTGTTTAGCAAAACTCGCTAATAAAACATCCATAACTTGCTGTCACTCTACAGTTTTGGATCAGGAGCGGTGCTCCTTGAGCGCCCCCTGCCTAGAGGCCAAGAAACTGCCGGCCTCACCTACAACCAGTTCTCTGCCTTTTATGTTTGCGCAGCAGCACAAAAACATGTTACCTGCACACAGTTTGAAGACCAAAACACAATTCGTAATCCAAATATATTAAATTGTGGAAAATCAGCTCATAACTGTTTGAACAATTGAATTTATGATCTAGAGACAGGATTATGCATTCACAGAATGAAAGCCAGCGCAGTTAACATGGGATTGCGCAATCCCAGGGGAGGCCAAGCGCGCCTGTTTAGGAACCATGACAATGTGGTGGGCCAGTCTAATCCAAAATGCCAGGGCCGATTTTTTGTCCCAGTCCACCCCTGACCTGCAGTGAAAAATATTTCCTCTATATTTGCATCTAATCTATGAACTTGTTTCACGCTTCTGCGTTGCAACACCAAACAGAATACAAACCTTTTGTGCTCTCGTTTGGCCCAAGCACAAATAAAATGGTCTGAAGGCCAATTGTAATCCCAGGACTTAATTTTCTATTTCCACTACTTCCTCTACTATGAAGGGTAAAACGTCCGCGGAGAGTCAGCGCGGAGTCCGCCAAGTGCACAGTAAGCGCACAGGACGCCCGAGTATGTGGGAGCCTTTTGGCAGCCCACGTGCCGTATTTATAACTCACAGCAACCAACAGGAGTACTTGTTGCTAAAATGGATGAACAGAAGGATGAACATTTGGGGCCAGGCCCGAATGGCCCCAAATGCAGAGACGCCACAGTTGCTAAATATGTCAGAGGAGTACAGTCGATAATTAGGCCCTTTTAAATAAATTTTTTTTTTTTCTTTTGTATTACTAGTATTTTCTGAATTTATCTTCAAAGAGCTCCAAGTCTTTCAGGTTGGGATGCCTCCTTGCCTTTAGGGTTGGGAATTGAAAAGATTCCCTTATTGATTCTGTGAAAGGATTTGATTCTCTTTTCGATTCCAATTTGGGGTAAAAAGGAGAACAATCAGTTTGATGATGAGCATCAACTTTGTTTACTTAACTATCACACGACCTTACAAACTAACAAGGTCAAGATATCCACAGAAAATGTGCAACCGGAGTAATATTTATATTTGGTTAAATAAAAAAAGGAATATAAGAACAAACTTAAATACAGTAGATGAGTTGTTTAGAATACAAGAAAATGTAAGTTTGTTGTGACAGTTGCTTATTAATCTCTCTTTAGAACGGAGAAGGCATCCGTTTAAGCGCGCTGCCAAACGGTTCCATGGAATTGGAACAAACGGAACCGGTTCTGAACAGGAACCGGTTATCGATTCCCATCCCTACTTGCCTTCCCCCATAATCTTTAGCACCTGCAACAGATAATCTATCAGATTCAAGTATGGGCTCTATCTGGGCCTGTCCAAAACGTGATTTCTTCTCAGAACAAATGTGTTGGAAAAATTAAAAGAATGTTTAAGACTCCAACACCTAGGTGTATGAATAATTTTTAAACTGTATGGATTCATCACGTTAAATGTTGCCCCTTCTTCCATCCCTCCATGCCGGTTCCTATGAAACTTTGGATAGCTCTGGTAGGTGAGTGAGTTTTTCTCACACCCACCCATATTTTGATCTTATTCCTGGGACAGGTGTAAACATAGTGTGCTGGGCCAACTACAGGGCCTGTTGTAACCCTTAGAAGATGTTGTATTGTGTTCTGATCTTTCCTTTGTATGTTTTTATGTACAAAAAATGGCTTCTGTGCAAAGTAAATGAAGCTTTAATCATTATGACCATTGGGCAAAATCTCATTGTGAGTAATGCACCAAACAGGTTGTTAAAGCTTTGCAAGAAAATCCGGTTAGTTCAGTATCACACATCTTTTATTTACTTCCTCCATCACAAACCAAATCTATATGTGTATAGTTTGACTCGTACTTCGTAGCACTGAGTAGGTTCGTTTTCATTTAAGTTGGCTGAAACCATCACCCCTCGTCAGGTGGTTCAGTCTGCAATCAGCTTTTTAGTTTTTTGAAACAAAGGGACGGATGGTTGCTTCTACTGCAACACTAATTGTTGTAGCTTAAATACACTGATGCTGCCTGATGGACATTTAAAAAAAATGCAATAACTTACAGGTAAAACTGCCAGCAGCATCTGGCAACCATGCAATTGAATGTTGTAACCTTTTAAAGTTGCATTTCACACAACATGTAGGAACAGTTTAGAGTGCTGTCCAGGTAACGTCACGCATTCGTGGAGCGACAGCAGGTAATAGTGTCCCCTTCACTGTGAACACTGTAAATGATGAAAAGCTGGTTGTTGGGCAAGAAAAACAAGATTTGTCGGAGTTTAAACAAATCTTTGCATGGTTTATGATATAGCTTTGCAAGCCTGTGCTTACACTTTTTGTTAGAGGTGTAGCTGATCAAATCAAAGATTGGACCAACAGTTACTGGATGATCAGTTTAGCCTAGAATTCCCTCTAAAAATGCCTTGATTGAGACTCTGAGCCAAAAATTTGTATCAAAATGGGTTGTATTTTTCTCCTTAAATGAGAACGAACAAGGAACATTTTGAGAGACTTCTTTCCATTAGTTTCATTACACTTTTTCTGCTGACACCATTTTCTTTTCTTTGAGTCCAAAGTCCAGCTACAGGGTGAGATTTAATGTCAGGTTAGGGAGTGCTTTACAATAAGGATTTGTACAATCAGTAAGTTAACCGCTGTGACATGGTCACAGGTCGAGCTCTTGTTTGCCATCTTCTTGCAATGGTTCATAGTCTTCAGAAATACTTCGAAATGCTCCCCTAGGGACATGTTAAGGTTGTTTTTTTATATATACATTGTTGGTTGGTTGTGTTCTGTGAAGATGTAGTTCAGGGTGCTTAAATAACGTTGACCTTAAGGGTTTTTGGAAAGTCAATAGGTGTAGAAAGTTTCTTTTTTTTTCTGGCATACTTTCACTGCATTTCCATTTAATTAAAATTTTGGTTTTCAGGTTTTCATTAGCAATCCCTCAACTCCAGTATTATTAGAGGCCTGACTTTTCCATTTCATTTTAAAATTTTTACTATATTCACTGCTTTATGTTTTTAAGTTTTTGGGGTAGTATTTACTTCATTGGCCAGCTGCTGGACAGAAACAAGGACAAAGAGCAGGGAAATTATTATTATTATTTAACAGTTAAATTTAATAAAGACCATAAAAATGCTGCAGGTTCCTTAATCTATAATCATATACAATTTTAAGGTCTACTTCTGTTTGCATACATCGTATAAAAACACTATCTTTCAAAAAGAATGGTCAAGATTTGACAATAAATGAGACTAAACTTTTGCTGTTAAGTCCTGTTTTGCCAAAAACGATTTGCTAAATTCCAGAATGAGAGATTTTTTTCAAATGTAGCAAATCTACTTTTTTGCAGATAAACTGGGCCTAAGGGTGTTACTTTAATGTTACTGTGCTTCTTCTTTTTTACATTTACATGTGTTGTGCAATTATACACTGTTTAAAGTTATTTAATGTTTATTAAATAACCCTCTGTTAAGTATTGTCTGGTGATGATCAGCTCTTAAGCTGATATGAAGACAATGGTTGAAAGGGATGGATTCGAGCACTAGCGATCTTTTAACAGTAAAACCTGCACACACATAGAATAAAGGAGTGACAACTTCTTTTCGAGTTCAAGAATTTAATAACAGAAATAAAATGAACATCCAGAGAACATCACTATGTAATGCTGTTTATCTGAATTAACACAATACTTCAATTAACAAATCCTCTCTACTAGGCTAGTGAAACTTAACTAAACTACTAAGCAAAATGAAGATGAAAGAAGCTAAGCTAAGGAACTATTTACATGCAAAAACAAACAAAAGACAAAACAAAAGTGGTTGATCATAATCAGAATAAGTCAGTGAATCCCGTTCACTGCAGATCTGATTAAAAAAGACATGGAATGGAGTTAAAAACATTTGGCATGTGTTTTAATCCATTCACAATGCAAAGCCTGAGTTAAACAAAACATTATTTGATGAAATAATATTTTTTGTTTAAGTTAAAGAACCAAAGTTCACCTTAAAGAATGTGAATTGTGGTTAAATTAGCTTAACTAATTCAGAACAACATTTGACATGTGTTTCAACCCATTCACAATGCAAATCCTGAGTTAACCAGAACATTATTTTGAGTAAATAACATTCTGAGGACTGATTTGCTCAGTAAAATCGTTTAAACCTTATGATTGCTTGCCTTTGTTTATGCAATTCTACCTCCGGGCGCTAGGGGTCGCTGTAGCGACCGGTCGCTAACCTGGTTAAAGTCTAAAGTTATCAAAATTGCCTTTAAAACCGGCATTAATATTCCATATTAATGCGGGAATAAGGATCATAGCTCTATCTACCGACGGAGCAGAAAAGACAAGCGTCATGCTTTAAAACAAACTCCTTTTGAATTACCGGAACAGGATGTTAGCAGGAGCTAATAGCATTTTGGCTAGCAGGCATTCGGCGCTGACAAATAAAAGCTTTAGCTTTATTTTTAGTCATAATGAGTGGGCTGGATAACGTAAACATTAATGTCCCATCAATGTATGAAACCCTTGTGGAAATAACCTTTGTTATTATAACCATAAAAACACACTCGACAATGACATGGTACCGAATGCTAGCAATGAGCTATCCAGTTAGCCCTTGTTTTTAAAGGCACCATGTGCACAAGGATTTACAAAACATTTCCAAATGAACCATTTAACTTGTCCCTCAGCTCGCTGCCCAAACCTGTCGGTGCCTCATGTGAGTCCAGTCCAATTTGGTCATCCGAGAAGACAGTAAAAGCAGGGAGAATCGTTGGTTTGTTGTTGCCGGCTAGCGCTTAGCTCTGCAGCTATGAGCTAACCAACATCTTGTGGAGGGAATGGAGGACTGTAGGTCCTCCAGACAGCCTCTGACCAAGTTGCAGTCACAATTAGAGCAGGTTTTCCTTAGAATTCGACAGCAGGTCATTCTGCCGGTTTTTCAGCTCCGTCTGGATTTCGCTTCCCTGTAAAGGCTGACAAGAATAAACAAAGCTGTTTCGGCAATCTGTACTTTGCGGCTGATTTGCGCAGCAGTCAGAGTGCAACTTAGCTCCGGTCAGTGTGTTGTTAATCCGGATTCAGTCAGGTCCTCCTCTCCCTCTTGGTCATTCCACTGAAGCAGCAGATGAGTTCCACAGAACGGTTGGCCTGTGGGCTTTCGGCCTTGAATCACATGGCTGCTGAGGAAGGAGACCCCCCCCCTCTCCTTGGGAACCCCAGGAGAGGAGTCGCAGAAGAGTGTGGGAGCTTGAGAATCTGAAGAGCGAGAGAGAGGCTTGTCTGTGGGAGGAAAGCTTTATAGCAGCATGGAACCCCTGCTGGGAAAAAGGGCCGTCCCCGCTGACTCTCTCTCCTTTGTGGCTGTGTGGTCAGCATTTGATCTGACATCACTATTCATCATGGCATTATTGTAGAACAACACATGTGAGCTTGCAATTTTTGAAACCCTTTTAGTGCTGCCCTCTTAGGGTAGCTGACATAATTTTACAACCCTACAACTCAGAAACTGCACCCATCCTGTCCTCCACTACCTTCAGGCATCGCTGAGTCAGCACCTTGAGCCAGTGGCTCGAACTGATAAGGCTCAGCCCCGCTGGGCTCCACAAAGCTTTCCATGATGGGGGTGGGTGAAAAATCTTTGACCTCAAAAGATCGATCCATGGCAAAAGCACCAGATGTTGCCCTTGTCACCCTATAGGCCCGTTTACACTACACTTTTTTAACCGAGCCGAGACCAGTCCGAGCTCGGTAACCGAGATAACTCTTGTGTGTAAACGGTCAGCAGACTGAACCGGACCGCGCTAACTGCAGACCAGCTCCTGAGTAGGTCTCGGCCTGTTTTTTTTTTCTGGCCCGGTTTTCTGATAAAGAGCGCATGAGCAGACCGCGTCATCTCCTTACAGTCAGCTGACTGGCCGCGGGTTTTCCGGCGTGTCTGGCTGCACGTCCCGATTCACACTCTATTCAGACAAATTTCAGACATTCATAATAATACTAGCTTCCTTACCGTGCCACACGGTTTCCAGAGATGATTCTGCCAAAAGCCGACTCTGTCTAACCATAACATCCTGAATGTTATTGGTGCCGCCATTTTGATTTGCTCGGTCCCGCCTTCAAAACCAGAGAGCGGTAGTACCGCAGATCGCCACTAGGAGGCGAGGAGCAACCAAGGAACCGGGATAACCGAGATAACTCTTGTGTGTAAACGGCCGTCTTATCTCGGTTAGCTGATCCAAGCTCGGACTGGTCTCGGCATGGCTCGGTTTTTAGGTGTAGTGTAAACGGGCCTTATGTTTCAAAATGTTGCTTTCCCTCGTCCTGACTGCAGCCCTGAGTCCTCATTAACCCCCACCTTTCATCCCCACACTTAGCCGTTTCTCTTGGAACCACCCACTTGCCGTTGGTGCCGTTTTTCAAAATATGTCTGTGGGCGGAGTTATGCCTTTACATCGGGTTGAGTTATACTTTATTTTTTTTTTTACTTTCTTTAAAGTCAGCCATTTACATACATTTCCTTAGTATTTTGTAGAGTTGCCTTTAAACTGTATGTTTTGGATCAGGCATATAATAATAATAATAATAATAATAATAATAATAATAATAATAATAATAATAATAATTGAACTTTATTAATCTCACAATGGAGAAATTCACTTCTGCATCTTAACCCATCCCCTTGGGGAGCAGTGGGCTGCCACTGTGCAGCGCCTCGAGAGCAATCAGGGGTTAAGGGTCTTGCTCAGGGACCCAAGAGTGCAGGCTGTGGGGATTGAACCGGGTACTTCTCAGAGCGCAAGCGCACTGCTCTAACCACTAGGCCACCACTCCCCCAATTTTGGGTATATTAGGTATCCTTCTTCGTTCTTCGATCTTGGCCCATTCTTCCAGACAGAACTGGAGTATCTGGGTCAATTTTGAAGGCCAGGTTCCTTGTGTTCATCTTTTCAGCTCTGCCTAAAAATATTCAATGGGACTAAGATCCAGTCTTTTTGATGGCCCCTAAAAACATTGGATTTGTTGTCCTTAAGTTGCTTTGTAGCTAATTTGGTGACATGCTTAGGGTGATTTTCTGATCCAGACAAACATTTGCTATTTTCCTTGCTTTTTTATGTCGATGGAGTAAAAAATCATGGCTTTTAGAATCTCATCACTGCTTAATTAATGAATTAAAATTAATGTCATCTGATCATAATGACATGGTGAATTTACATTAGACTGTCTGACTCCCAACATAATTCAGATGAAAATATAAGTAATTTGTTGTACTCCGAAGTAACAGCTTTCGCAAATTCTCTACAAAACAGTTTCAGAACTGATGAACTGGATAGACGGCCAACCTCTTCAGAACCACATTTTCTTAATGCAGCAGTGGATTGAATTTACGTCAACAATGGGGAAATAAACTCTTACATTTTTCTTTAAGTGTCTCTTTCTCACCCGCTTGGTTTCTAAAATGTAACAAAGCTTCCACTTAATTTAAGTTGTTATGGCACAGTTGCAGTGCACTTGTGTTTTCAAAGTACATCCATTCCAAGGATGCGAAATGTAAATGCTATAAGCAGCTGACATATTATTTAAAGTTTAGCTCTCAGTGAACAAGCAGCTTTGGGCAAAAGTTTTTTTGGAGATGCACTACACACACACTGACAGCATTCGTTTTCCTGTTTGAAAAGGTTTACTAGTCCGGAGGCGGTTGTTTTCGGTTACTTGTATGAGATCCATAGAAGATTGTTAAGATTAGATAAGTGAAAATTTTAAACATAGGTTTTGTTTTATAGCATGGCGATACTCCGGAAGTAAGCCCCTCAAACTAGTTGGATTGCTTGTGCCAGGAACAGCTGGTGAATCCTGTCAGACTCCCTCATAATGATGAATCATCACCTTCCCAGACTTTTCTAGTGTTGTTCAAATGCTCTGTAGATAACTGAACTTTGACACGATTCCAATTAACATAAGCTTTTGACAAAAAACATTAGCTCCTCTCATTATACGTTGTATTTAATCGGAACAAATGCACCAAAGGAACAATGTTGGTATTTGTGTGTCCTTTAGTAAATGCATAACTGGCAATGTACAGGGGTTGGACAAAAAAACTGAAACACCTGGTTTTAGACCACAATCATTTATTAGTATGGTGTAGGGCCTCCTTTTGCGGCCAATACAGCGTCAGTTCGTCTTGGGAATGACATATACAAGTCCTGCATAGTGGTCAGAGGGATTTTAAGCCATTCTTCTTGCAGGATAGTGGCCAGGTCACGACGTGATGCTGGTGGAGGAAAATGTTTCCTGACTCGCTCCTCCAAAACACCCCAAATTTGCTCAATAATATTTAGATCTGGTGACTGTGCAGGCTATGGGAGATGTTCAAATTCACTTTCATGTTCATCAAACCAATCTTTCACCAGTCTTGCTGTGTGTATTGGTGCATTGTCGTCCTGATACACGGCACCTCCTTCAGGATACAATGTTTGAACCACTGGATGCACATGGTCCTCCAGAATGGTTCGGTAGTCCTTGGCAGTGACGCGCCCATCTAGCACAAGTATGGGGCCAAGGGAATGCCATGATATGGCAGCCCAAACCATCACTGATCCACCCCCATGCTTCACTCTGGGCATGCAACAGTCTGGGTGGTACGCTTCTTTGGGGCTTCTCCACACCGTAACTCTCCCGGATGTGGGGAAAACAGTAAAGGTGGACTCATCAGAGAACAATACATGTTTCAAATTGTCCACAGCCCAAGATTTGTGCTCCTTGCACCATTGAAACCGACGTTTGGCATTGGCACGAGTGACCAAAGGTTTGGCTATAGCAGCCCGGCCGTGGATATTGACCCTGTGGAGCTCCCGACGGACAGTTTTGGTGGAAACAGGAGAGTTGAGATGCACATTTAATTCTGCCGTGATTTGGGGAGCCGTGGTTTTATGTTTTTTGGATACAATCCGGGTTAGCAACAGAACATCCCTTTCAGACAGCTTCCTCTTGCGTCCACAGTTAATCCTGTTGGATGTGGTTCGTCCTTCTTGGTGGTATGCTGACATTACCCTGGATACCGTGGCTCTTGATACATCACAAACACTTGCTGTCTTGGTCACAGATGCGCCAGCAAGACGTGCACCAACAATTTGTCCTCTTTTGAACTCTGTTATGTCACCCATAATGTTGTGTGCATTGCAATATTTTGAGCAAAACTGTGCTCTTAACTTGCTAATTGGACCTTCACACTCTGCTCTTATTGGTTCAATGTGCAATTAATGAAGATTGGCCACCAGGCGGGTCCAATTTAGCCATGAAACCTCCCACACTAAAATGAGAGGAGTTTCAGTTTCATTGCCAACCCCTGTAATTTCTTCATAGAGAATAAAGAATTAGTTTAACTTGTGCTACTCTCAGGAACTTAGGGTTGGGAATTGATAAGATTTTCACGATTCCGATTCCCTTATCGATTCTGTGAAACTATTCGATTCCTTATCGATTTTCTTATCAATTCCAATTTGGAAATTTTTTTAACCTCTTAAACAAAAATAGACATGGTATTAAGCATTTACATTTAAAGTAATACTAATTTAACATTTTAGAGACATAAAAAGACAACAAATAAACATTAAAGTACGGTTTATAGGTTGGGTTCTGCAATGTTATAAGATGAGTATAAAACTCATCTTCAGAACCAATCTCCGCTCAAAATGTTGATCTGCACCGCCTAATCTACTTTCAGCAGTTATCATCAGTTATTGCAACCGTAAACTGAAGAAAATACGGGCAGAGTGGCTCCTACTGAGTTTACTCTGCTCCCGTCAGGATGAGCTGCAGTGCGTTAAGAGGCGGAGGGATATTTCAGCGTCACTTAGTTTGGAGCCCAAACAAGCGACTTCACTTTCAGAAACAAGCCCAAAAAACTGCAACACCACAACTCATGAAATTTAAAAGTGACTTTAGAAAAAATTAGACCAAAGTCGCATAAAATAAGTGGGCTTGGCAACAGTGAGCATTCTTTCCAAGTGTGTCATATCACTCCGCCCCTCTGGTCGGTAAACAAATGTTCCGCCAAATTCTACATTATAAAAAAGAAAAATCTTCCGAAAAGTCTCGCTCTCATGTCATCTTGAAGACATTCTTCTTCGATATGTTGGCTACAGAAGACATTTTTTCTCTCTGGCCAGAAGTTCGATGGCAAGTTGGCAATCCAACAAAAGAGCCCGTGGTGGATCATGAATCGGAAAGGTGAAAAAACTAATGTTGTTTTTTTTTTCACTTTTACCCGATGTATTGGAACATCCAACGGCCATGCACGTGGACATTGTTGCTTCAACAATAGCTGTCGTGAATTTCAATGGTGAAGTCCTCTCGAAATCCGAAACAATTGTTGTTGTAGAGCGCAGGGCCTAACCGTGACATTACGTCACAGGATGTGATGTCGGGCAATAATGGCCGCCCCCATACACAGTGATCGAGACGACAATTTATGCTTTTATTTTCTTATTGATTAACGCTAAATTCATTAAATCACCACGAACGTATTAGTTTTATGTATAGCTAATGATCCACTGATTTTTCCTTGTTGACCGGACTTTCGATTGCTTTACCCGATGGGCCGCCATTTTTTTTGTTTTGCTTTTCTAGACTTACGCCTGGTCACATCGTACTTGCTTACTGAATGCCGTGTGCGTAACTTGCGTAAAAAACGTGACGTAAACAATTATAAAGAAAAAGGTAACGAAACAATATAAAACCACATGAGACTTAGACGAGATCAAATGTGCATATCAGTGGGGTTACCCGTATTTTTCGGACTATAAAGTGCACTTAACATGTTTACATTTTCTGAAAAATTAATTGTGCACCTTATATATGATTACCGTTGTACTTACTGACTGATTTTATGTGGTACAATGTGCTCAAAAATCTGTTAAAATGTATAAGTAAGACTTTGGTTAGCAACAAAGTATGAGTATCTTAGATAAAAAAAATAAGGGTGGGGTTTATCTCTGCGCATTTCTATATCTTCAAAAGAAAATACAGGATAGGCAACAGACATATTGTGACTATATTTGGTTTAATAGGCACATATTTACCGTTTGTCTCTGTTGCTGTTAGTTCAAATGGAAAAAAGTCCCAATTCGACATTCATCAGATCCTGTGATGCTTGCATCTAGTGTGTGTCGTGGTTATAAAATTTGTATAAATGTAGCAAGAAATATTGCTTTTCTCTTTGGACAGACGAAACGCGTCCTGACGCTCAAGTCAAGCATCAAAAAATAGGAGCATGCATATTGCGTAGGACCAATGACGTCAGACCATGGAAGGTTTGTTTGTAGGTGTCAAAGTTCAAATCAAACCTACGCCCTTGCATCTTTGTTTCACAATCAGACCATGATGAGACCACAGATATTTTTAGTTGCTAAAAAAAGCAGAGCGCAGCTAATTGGATCTATTTCTATTGGAACTTTTTACATCTGCAACTATATTCTTCTCTGCACATGTGGCATCTGTGTCCGAAGCGCTTCAGCTGTTCTAATGAATTGTTTCTAAACATGAGCTCAGTAGATGCAGTCGTGGATTCAGAATGCCTGTCTGAAAAGTTAAATCTGAACTGTATGTTTTTTTTCATAATAATGAAACTATTTCTCTTAATCTGAGTTTTAAACAAGACAAAGTTCAGTATGCAAATTCATAAAGTATATCCATATCCAAACTGCTAAATTTGTCTCTCTTGTAAGCAAAGCAATAGCAGCCCTTTTTTCAGCCAGCTGACAAACAGTGTGCAGCAAAAGATTTTTGTGGACTACCATGTTTTGCTCTGTTAAGCCAGAGAAAATTAAATTTCAAGAAAGCTAAGTTAGTTTTGTGTCTTTAGGGAAATTATTCCTCACTTTTATCAATATAGCTAGTCTAATTATTGCCATCATGCAGGTTTTACAAATGCACAAGGTTTTATCAAGTGAAAACATTTCAATCTGTTTGTCACTGCTTTTGGATGCGCCTATATTGTAGTTTGTTTGACGAGCTTTAGCTCAAAAATGTGTCAACTCTAAGAATCTTACATCTGGACTAAAAATGGAAAGCCTGTTGTTCATGCCAGGAATCACAGTCAACACTGGGGGCTGAGCACCCCTAAAGTTCAGATCCTAGAATCGCCCCTGATACAGACTTCAGGTATCGTTAAATGAATGTCTGGTTCACTGACAGAAGAGTGTAGTATGGATCCCAGAGAATTGATTAGCACATATTGTCATGGTGAGTTTACATAAAACAAAGATACAAATGAACAAACAAAAACCTTTTAGAAGGAATGTGCCCACAGAAATGGTGAGCTTTGATTGTTGAATTTAGGATATGATTTTTTTTTTATTTTTGTTAAGTAGGCCTTAGTTAAACTGTATTTTTGCAGAATAGTGCTATTGTGTGTTTTTTATTAACCTTATGGTAAAAAATAGAAATGCAAAAAAACCAAAAAGTGTTTAATCAAATCTGTAAAACATATAGCATTGAAATAAAGTTTTTTTATTGCAACGCTCCAAGCAAACTGAACATCTGTCTTTTAATGTGTATGAAGCTCCAACCAGCTTTACATTTGTATTTAAAGGTATACTATGCAACCGGGGTTGATTTTCCAGCGAGGATCCCCCCAGAGGGCGGAAGTAAAAGTGCACTGTCGTAAATATGCTCAGCTGTTGTACTGGTTTCTCCGTCAAGCCAGGCGCGGTTGTTTTGAGCTTAGCAGACAGGCGAACGCAACGAAAAGTTGAAAAAACGGCAGTACAAACAATGACTAACACAGTGAACGTATGAACATGCACAGAGAGAGAGAGAGAAACCATTCCAATGCAGTGTTTCCCCTAGGAATTTGCTTACCGGACGGCCGGCGGAGCGGATCGGGGGGGGGAGACAAGCTTTGCGCGACCGGCGGAGCGGGGGGAGACAACCTTTGCGCGCATATGGAGTTAGTTTTTTGGGTTTTTTTGGAATGTTGGGAGGGAAACCCTACAATGTTACTTACAATCGCATCAGCAGAAACGCGAGGTCCGCGTCAGCCTTGCAGCCTTCTCTTTCTTTTAGCTCTCGCCATTCGGAAAAAGCTTGCCCGATGTTCACCCGTGTACGACTCCTCTTTCTGTCCACAGCCCTTTTCCTCTTTCTTGCCTGCTCCGACATGGGCTTTCGCTGTTTTATCGCTGGTTCCGCCATGATAACTGCACAGATATCGCCACTGCGCTAGCACCGAGCATGCATTTCACTGGGGGCGTGTAGCAGTTCTAGCCGTAAAGCAAGACCGACTCTCGCGATCTTGCACGAGATTCTGAGCCTGTGGGCGCGGGCCGAGGGCTCCTGCAATTGCAAGTGCGGTATTTCCCCCACAGACCACCAGGGCGGCCAAGAAAACCTTTGTTCAACCTGAAATGACTAATTTAATCATCCAAAACGGTATGGAACACATTCATTAACTGAAAAATGTTGCATAGTATGCCTTTAATTAGTCAAAGGAAGTGAAACAATCATGACATTCAAGGTAAAACAACCATATATAAACAGCAAGAGAGGTGTTACATCGTATGTTGGAGAACACAAATGGACAAAACTTTCAATCGCCTTCATGTCGAATCAACTTTAACCCTGAATTATTTTTCCCTCAAAGCAATAAACTAAAACCACTGTTAAACTTGGTGACATAAAAGGTTTCTTTGCTTCTTTTCAGTCTGTGTGCTGTTTTTCTTTCATTCAGACTAGCGTTTTAGTCACTAAAAGAAGCAATAACACATCCTGATCTGGAGCACTTGAGGGTAGAGTCCTTAAATTACTTTTCCTCATTTGCATTTAATGCATTAAGTGTTGTGTCGAGGCTTCTTTCTGGCCTTATAATGAGCCCAAAAAAGTTAGGAACACAATGTGGTAACATGCCAAACGCCTTTAGGTAAAAACCCAACCCATGCACAGAAGCCTCCATCCTCAGCGTGGTTCTCACGGATTCAAGTCCCGCCCAGAGACCTTTTCCGCATGCCATTTCGCTTCTCACATCACCCATTTCCCTGTCTAGCAACTGTCAAATAAAACCAGTACAGTCACACAAAAAATGAATGCAAGATATTGCAAGCTTTGGTTAAAGCATATGTATTCAGTGGGTGAAATATCTCTCATTAAGAAAATATTTTTTTATATTAATCACTTGTGGCACAGGTAGTGGCACCCTTAACATATCTGTACAATAAATGTAACTCAAGAATTTTTGTAACCATCCATCCATTTTCCTACACGCTTATCCCTGTTGGGGTCACGAGGGGTGCTGGTGCCAATCTCCAGCTGTCAATGGGCGAGAGATGGGGTACACCCTGGACAGGTCGCCAGTCTATCGCAGAATTTTTTCAACTAGTATCAGTTTAACAAGAAATCCCTTTTCAAAATGGGAAGGACAAGAGAACATGCATTTCCGGTAAGGGGAAATTTGTGCTTATCCAGACAAGTATAATAGAGCTTACTGTGACCTTACTTGTGACTGGTCTGGCACAATTAGTTTTAAATGGATGCGTAGATCTCAGATAATGACTAGTGTGATGTGAGGCGGGGTGGTTGCGGTTACAGCACAGGTGTGTACTGAGCCAACAAGCCAAAATTATTTGTTTGAGTTGATAGAACTTTATAGTTTAACTAGCCTCGCCCTAGTGTTTTGGTTAAAGTAACTGCAAAAAGATGGCTGATGTGTGTAAAGGGTCTTTGCTGGATAAAGAAAGCAAACCCAGTCTATAATATTTAAAAAATACAGTATATATTTTAAAGTAAAATATCTCACAAACTGCAGTTAAAATGAGAAACTTCACAGCTTAGCCAAGTCGCTGCGAGCCACGCGGGACATGCAGAAGAGCAGCTAAAGCAGAGTAAGGTTACGAAACAACTATCAATATGTCAATGAGCACTGTTCAATCCATCATCTAAAAAGTAAAAATAGTGACTAAAGCCCAACCACAAACCTTTGCAAAACTCACGAGTCAGGAAAGGACAGCATTATTCAGGGAAGCAGCCAAGAGACCTAGGGTAATTGCAGATATTCACAGCTTAGCTGGGAGAATCTGCTGACAACGTTTGGCGGTGCTTTCCACCCATCACCTCCTCCAGGGGTGGACTGGGACAAAAAATCGGCCCTGGCATTTTGGATTAGACTGGCCCACCACATTGTCATGGTTCCTAAACAGGCGCGCTTGGCCTCCCCTGGGATTGCGCAATCCCATGTTAACTGCGCTGGCTTTCATTCTGTGAATGCATAATCCTGTCTCTAGATCATAAATTCAATTGTTCAAACAGTTATGAGCTGATTTTCCACAATTTAATATATTTGGATTACGAATTGTGTTTTGGTCTTCAAACTGTGTGCAGGTAACATGTTTTTGTGCTGCTGCGCAAACATAAAAGGCAGAGAACTGGTTGTAGGTGAGGCCGGCAGTTTCTTGGCCTCTAGGCAGGGGGCGCTCAAGGAGCACCGCTCCTGATCCAAAACTGTAGAGTGACAGCAAGTTATGGATGTTTTATTAGCGAGTTTTGCTAAACAAGTAAAGCACTAAAAAGACTCTAAACATACAGCTGGAACAGGACTGATGAAGGAAGGCTTTCCTCCCTGGCAGTGAGCTCCACTGAGACTGAGAGAGTTTTAAAACTGAAGAAGATAAAGAGAACTTTTACTGGAAAATGAAGATATTTTTGTGCAGAAAGAGCTGTGCATGGACTTAATTTATAAGTAGAGGTAAGACAGCGATAATTATTCATGTTTTGTTTCTGTAATGAAATGTGCTTAATGTGGGTTATAGTTTTAAAATGTGTTACAAATGCAGAAATCCATCATAACTCATAAACTGTTACAGGCAAATGACAAATAATTATATTTATTTTTTCATCAAATAATCAATATTTTTCCATGTCTCTTGGTGAATTAATTTGGCTCAATCAGTCGCCTTCAGCACTTTGCAATGAGTCTATTCTGTAGAGTGTATATATTTGTAAATCTGACTCTGATGACGTCAGTCCCTCACCAGCTATGAACCCTACCGCACGTCACTGACTACAACCGTCCACCACCATATTTTTCATCAGCAACCGGAGCAGATGAAGGGCCTGCTGTTGGGAACATGTCAGTTTGACACATTTCGCAGCGTCCGTTTGAAGAACTCGGTTTCTTTTTTTCGTGCAGTTTCTCTGCGCCTCCCTTGCGTTTCTTATCCATTACTACTGTGAACACCGCTGCACAAAGTTCCACTGGAGCATGAAGGTGTTTTTCTACTTTATGATTGGCCTAGCCCTTTAGACTGTCAGGGATGATAACCAATGGGCTGCAGTAGTCTGTGGTAAGGGCCGGATGATCGGAACAGACGCTTGCGTTGCTGATTTTATTTTTCTTCATGCATTATGCAAATATAACGAGGCAGATATATATATATATATATATATATATATATATATATATATATAAAAAAATAAAATAATAATAATAATAATAATAATAATAATAATAATAATAATAATACATATTAATAATATACATGTCGGGTCTGCCGGCCCAAACAGCACGTCGGCCCACCGGGCAAATGCCCGGTACGCCCGATTACCAGTCCATGCCTGACCTCCTCCACATTCCCAGAACCAGACTCAGGACAATGGGAGATAGGGCATTTTGTGCTGCTGCCCCACATCTGTGGAATGCCCTCCCTGACACCTTGAGGGCACCTCAATCCACTGAGTCCTTAAAACATTTATTTTTAGCAAAGCTTTTGGTCCCCTTTAGATGTTTTTTCTCTCTTCTAAAAATAGCTTTTTAATTTTTTTTATGTTTTTCTCTTTTTTACCTGTAGTACTTTGAGATCTTTTGATGGAAAGTGCAGTATAAATTAAATTTATTATTATTATTATTATTATTATCTAGCTTTTATGAAAGTGCTTTTATTGATTGATGAGCAGCACAGTTTTTTCATTGCAGGGACTTGCAGCCGTTACCCTGGATTTTGAAAGCCCTCTGTATGTTTCAACACAATTTTAACAAAGTAATTTTAAATTCCTCTGGTCCACACTTTCTGGATAAAAGGTTCCTGTCTGGGGTGAGGACTTTTAGATTACCTCAGGATTGTTGGGGGGCAGGTTCCTGTCTCAAGCAACAATAATTAGGGGACCCTTTCTTGCAGTGGTCTGACTTCTGGTCACCAGCCCTAGTTAAGACCTGTGTGTTGCTTTGTTATATTTCATGCCAGAATCATATTTAAACTACAATGACTACCAAACTTAAATATGATTTTAGCTAGGGTGCCATGTACCCTCTAAAAATTCTTGATATACACTTTATTGGAGTGCCTAAGAAGACCCCCAGTGGCAGACACCTACCTGTCTCCACCAGCTGTGGACACATCAAAGCTAAGGTAGCCATCTCCAATTATATTCAATGTTATTTATATAGTGCCAATTCACAACACATGTCATCTCAAGGCACTTTACAAAGTTAAATTCAATCAAATCATCCACACAGATTGGTCAAAACATTTCCTATGTAAGAAAATACAGCAGATTGTATCGAATCTTGACAAGCAACATTCACTCATCCTGAAAGAGCGTAGAGCCACATTGACAGTCGTCGGTGGCTTTGCGGCAATCCCTCATACTGAGCATGCATGCATCTTGGGGTGTTTCTAAACTCTGATAACCAGACCACTGCCTTTGATGTGGGTATGTGAGCCAGACAGGAACTGCCTGTGCTGTTAGCAGCTGTTGTTCACTGAAGGGGATTCTGCTGGTGCAACGTGACAGTTGCACACAAAGATTTTCTCGGTGGTCAAGAGCTGCAAACGCACTGCAAGTATGTAAATGCACTGCAAACACAAAAAAAGTATTTCACACACAATACTGAGACTAACACACAAAACAAATGCAATGGAAAAATGCAGAAAAAGAGGAACACTGCTGTCACAGAAATTAGACACACAAAGTGCAAATATGCTGCAAACACAAGTCAAGGGTCTTGAGACCTCTCAGACTGTAATGATTGACACATCAGAAATGCAAAAGTCTCAAGCACGCTAATACTAAGGATGTGTGTATATATACCACTGTTTTATAATATTGTAAAAGATTAAGGGCCTGAACTTCAAAGATTCCAAATAGGGAGCATTATATTGCGTCAACAGAAAACTGTGAGAGCAAAAAGTGGGCGTCTTGCACCTGATCTTCAAAGATTGCGTCCACAGTGGAGAAGAAGTACAAAACAGATTTGGTCAGCTTTTGTTAAGCACAAAATCTCTGTCTGGGGGGTTGGTTTGTTTTGGCTGAACTGCAACGCCGACGGGGGGCGGGGAAGGTGCGTTTGGTAAAGCTGTATTACGTCGGGACAGCAGCAGGACTGGGTAAATACTAATCTGACTCCGCCAGATGGATTTGCTCCGCATATCCATCTGGAAACCTTCCGTTGAAGTAATTTTGGGAAGGGGCGAAAATACGGGTTAGCTGATTGGCCTATGTTGGTGATAGACGGACCAAAGAAACCAATAAGATCAACGAAGCATATGACGTACTAACAGAGCGACGACGAAACACAACCACAAGCCAGGCTACTCTTGCTGCTGCAGGTAAAGGCTCGTTAGCTCAGAAAAGCCTCCAGAGCAGTGTTTTGCTCTTCTTTCAGTGAAGAAATACTCTGTAATTCCGATAAAACTTGCTCGATAGCCACGCTAACACTAGTTTCATCGGCTGAAGCCACCATGTTCTTTAGACTGAACTGTCGCGCTTCTCGTTGCGTCACACCTCAACCCGCCTCAAAGCCAACGCTGATTGGACGTTCGTTTGGTGAACTGCTCCAAATTTTCTTTAACGGAAAGTAGCCAGACTGATCTGCGAGTGAAACCTTGAAAGCTCGCGAGATCAGGATGGTTTCACAAGGCTAGGTAAATACCTCTTGTTGCACAAAACTTTTTTTACTCCATTTCCGGGGACAGCTTTTGCCAGGGACAGGTCATCCAAAATGGAATCTGTCCCGGGAAATCGGGGACATCTGGTCACCCTACCGGAGGGGCGGAGTGATATTACATGCTTGGGAAGAATATGTAATGCGCCTTATAATCCGGTGCCCCTTATATGTGGACAAAGACACACACATAAATTCATGGTGCGCCTTATGGTCCAAAATTAAATTCCACTGCTTTGCTGACAACAGACAACTGTATATAAAAACTGGTCCATCATTGACATTGTTATCTTCGTCATCGTTGTTGTCATCATTATCAGCATCATCGTCATCATCTTCATCAACATTGAGCACCTGCCTTGAGGAGATAAAGACATAGATGGCAGAAAACTTCAGCTTAATAGCTCAAAAACAGAAGCTATCTTAGTTTGCACACCACACCAGGTCCGGTCATCTCCAGTAATACACATCACCTTCTCTGGTCAAAACATACCTCTGTCATCTACAGTCACCAACCTGGGTGTAAAATTTGATACTGATCTCACTTTTGACACTGTGGATGGAATTCTAAACCATAATAATATAGTAACTTCCCAGAGTTACTGAATAAGGAGACAGTGATGATGAAGTTCCAGCACTTTTATTGAGAAACAGAGCAGAGATCACATAGATGGAAAGTAATCGCACCCCACGGTCCCGCTGCAGTCTGCATCTGCCCTGTCTCTGCCCCTCCTCGCTTTCGGCTCTCCCTAATACTCGATAGTGGCCTTGGCATAAGACAAAACAAAGACAGTCTATCCTAGATAATCAACAGGCCGAACTGTCACTAAGCAGTTTTTAGGCAGACCTGTGAAAACACCGTTGCAGTAATCAAATTCGACTAAAAATAAAAGCATGGATTAGTTTTTCCAGATCCTGCTGAGACATTAGTCCTTTAATCCTGGAAATGTTCTTCAGGTGATAGAAAGCCGACCTTGTAGTTGTCTTTAGATGCTTTTGGAGGTTCAGGTCTGAGTCCATCACTACACCCAGGTTTCGGGCCTGATCAGTGGTTCCTAGCTGAAGCAGCTGAAGCTGTGTGCTAACTTCTGATCTCTCCTCTATTGGTCCAAAGATTTTTACTTCAGTTTTGTTTTTATTCAATTGAAGAAAATTTTGGCACATCCATGCATTGATTACTTCTAAGCATTTACTCAGTGCTTGAATGGGTTCATAGTCACCTGGTGACATGGTGATGTAAAGCTGTGTGTCGTCTGCATAGTTATGGTAACTGATGTTGTTGTTTTTTTATGATCTGAACTAGAGAGTGCATGTAGATATTGAATAGGAGGGGACCCAGGATGGACCCTTGGGGAACCCCACATGTGATTTTTGTCATCTCTGATGTAAAGTTACCTACTGATACAAAAGATTCCCTGTCCTTTTAAGTAGGATTTAAACCAGTTGAGAGCTGTACCAGAGAGGCCGACCCATTTCTCCAGGCGTTCTAACAGGATGGAGTGATCGACAGTATCAAATGCTGCACTGAGGTCCAATGATACCAGTACTATGGTTCTTGAACAATCAGTATTTATACAGATATTATTAAACACCTTGATAAGGGTGGTCTCTGTACTTTGGTGAGCACAGAAATCTGACTGGAAAACGTCAAAGAGGCTGGTCATTGACAAGAAGGTGTTTAATTGTTGAAACACAGCTTTTTCAATAATCTTCCTGATAAAAGGGAGGTTTGAGATGGGCCTGTAGTTTAGCAGAAGCAGTCTGTCTAAACTGTTCTTTTTCAACAGTGGTTTCATAATTGCCGGTTTTAGGGACTGGGGGAAAAACCTGACAGAAGGGACGTGTTTATTATCTGAGTCAAATCAGATGTTATGACAGGCAGCAGGAGAAGGGACTTACCTGTTGAAAGATTTCCTCTAAGCTTTTGTAGTTTATTTGGCTGGATTTGGACATTTTTGAGATAAGTTCGAGTTGGAGACAGCTTTGGTTCTGAATTTGATATAGATGTACAGACTGCCTCACTAATCTTTTTGATTTTCTCAGTAAAGAAGTCAGCCACTTCTTTACAAAGAAAAGAAGTGGCTGAAAGCACAACACATGGAACACGAAAGATAACACTAATAATAATAATAACAATAAGCAGTGCAAGTAGCCTACATCTTATTTGATTGGGGAGCATGGCGCTAAAGGACATGGATAATAAATAACGGGGGCGCTGGCCCAAAAAAGGTTGAGAACCACTGTATTAGGAGAACACCTCTAGACAACGTCATGGCCAAAAATTCATGATCTTATGTCTGGACAACCTTTGGTCAATCTGTCAATGGGTTTTAAGCAAACGCATGTGTGTAAAGAAGAAAGGAACTGGACAGTTTGAAAAGGAAGAAATCTGTGAATGACTATCGAAGGCTTTTCCAAGATTAATAAAACTGGCTTCAACAACTCTAGCTCCATTCAACAGAAATGAATTTCTGTCAAAGAAAATGGTAGTTTACTGTTTCCTACCTTTTGTGGTTGTGCAGAGACCAATGCTGCAGATTTTTTGTAATATCAAAAAAAACGTCAATTATGAGATGACGAAACCGGTTGCCATATAACCACATTTTCTTCACTCTTATTTCTTTCTTGTCATCATGATGGCCTCACCACTATCGTTTTGATCACTTAAATCTCTATTAGCAAAGGAAGGCAGTGCAAATCTTAAAGACCATCTAAATATATGTTGGTAAGCGGAGTTTGAATTGTTACTTGATATTGAGCTGCTTTAGTTGAAAAAACTCCTTATTATATTCAGGATACTGTGTATCCCAGGTTCAGCCATGAGTATAATTCTCTGATTATTATTATTTCGTTCTTCTCCTTCTTCAATTCCAGATTGCACCTCAGTTTAAGAAGCTATCGCCTCTGTGCTGGAATGCAAATGTCAACACCCAACAAAAGGAAGCTCTTCTTCCTGCTCCTCTTCATCGCTGTATGTGTAATCATCTTCTATGTTAGAAAGAAACCAACCAGCATTAACCGGATCCCTGTGGCTCCAAAGTTGTGTCTGTCATCCGCCTCTAAGCAGAGCATCACTCCTCTGAAAAACACCAAGCACTTATTGGTCTCAGCCTACATGGATCAGAGAGTCCAGGGCTTTGACATACGCTTCATTGGGATGTTTCGGAGAGACTCCATGCAGGAACTCCACTGCTTTTTCTGCTGTTCTGGCTACCTCAGTGAAACCACTCCCGCAAAGGTTTTACAACACTCAGACAACTTCGGGTTTCCCTTTGTCACCACAGATGTTATGTGCCAGATCCCTCCAGAGTGCAATGCCACACATGTCACTCTTCTGACTCAGCCCAGGCCTGAGAATGGATCTGGACACACCTGGCTTCCCATAAGGAACAAGAAAACCAACGGCGAAGAGGATAAAAAGATGGACTTCACTGTCTGCATCTCCAATCTGTTCGAGGACTACAACAACGTGCTTCAGTTTGCACAGACCCTGGAGATGTACAGGTCAGTAACAATGCACCTTTAACCAAAGGGGTTAAAATTGTGCAAGAATATCAACTTTTTCTTCTTCTTTTTTTTTGGTCAGTTTCAAATTTTTTGTAGCAATTTTGCATCAAGTGCCTACTAGTGTTGAGATTGAGGCTTCGCAAAAGTGTGAAGTTATTAATTTTGCCCAAACAAACATTAGCGGCTAGCCATGCAAGTGTGGATGACGTTAGTCTGTTTCAGTGCAATCAGCAAATAACTACTTGTGCTGCTTGTCTATTAATATTTATAGCTCTGCACTGCTCTGCTCTACTCCACTTTACTCAACATTTACCTTGTTGCCTTTCATCAGACCCACTGACAGCTTTAGGTAGCTTGAAGCCACAGCTCCTGCCAACAGTGTTGTGCTTTACTGCTATTAAGCATTACTCTGTGATGTTAACACTAAAAAAAAAACTGTGAGAAATGGTAAAGAGTAAACAAGTAAATCATTCTAAATAAAAGCATAAATAAAAATACAAATAATGTTTGTATTATTGTATATCCGATAATGTCTTCAATATAAAATAATCCACTGGGATAAATATATGGAGCCTGAACTAATAATATTCTCTACCTGCACAGATATTGGGTGGGCTATGCCAGAAAGCATAAACCAAACTACCTCTGATCTAGTATTACAAATATGTTGTAATACTGCAGTAATAATATTAATGTGTTGAAATATGAAATGATATTTACAGTTTTACACTATACTGGTAGATGGAAACCTTAATTTTAAGTTTTAGATAATCAAGCTGTACTGGATGTGCATTGAATGGCCAGACGATTTCTGGATATCACCTGGGACCAACTTCAGTTTGTGCAATGATTACAAAAAATTGTCGAATGTGCAGCAAGAATCACAAACTCCCATCAAATTTACTACACACGTATATTATGAGAGGGTTGGTCATAATAGAGCATACGTTTTAATGAGAGACGTCGCTGAGGCAGTGGCGGTGGGTGGAGTTTTCTCCAGGGGGGGCTGTAACTTAAAAATAGACATTGCGTTTCAATTCAGTTTAGTTTATTTATATAGCGCCAAATCACAATATATATACCAAAACATATACTAAGATATCACACAAGTGTATTTACATGAATTAAGCCAACAGAACAAGCAGAGTTCTACTTTTTATACATAGATTGTGCCCTTCTGTCTTTGAGAGGAGCAAATTTCTCAATAACTCTGTGGTCTGGGATAGTTTTGACAGTGATGCTACAAAATCCGCCAATCCTCTAAAAACACCCAGATATTCTGAGCTTTCACTTTCATCATGGCTGCGCAGGGCAAGTTCAAATGCACCACAGAACTTGAAAAGTCTTTTATTTTTGATTTATTTGTGCCTGTTTTTGTCAACCTCCTCATTGAGGAAAGGTTTATTTTCCCAAACATGGCTATTCACAGTGCATTTTCCATATGAATCCCAGACCGTTGTTGCCTTTTCTGAAAAGGTGCTTTAAAGGAGAAGTCCGGTCAAAA
Source organism: Fundulus diaphanus (assembly GCA_037039145.1). NCBI lineage: Eukaryota > Metazoa > Chordata > Actinopteri > Cyprinodontiformes > Fundulidae > Fundulus > Fundulus diaphanus. Next base: position 27,255,951 of record CM073138.1, read on the forward strand.
TCAGAATTCAAACTGCTGAAAGTACTTTAAATATAAAACTACTACATACTGTGCAAAAAATTATAAGTTTTTTTAATTAATAATAATTCTCATTTAATCATGTTTATGTGGAGGAATCCATCTTGGTCAAGAATAGTACTGTCACCTCCCATTTTTTGACGTCACTCGGCGGACCCGCTGTTGAGCAAGTTTCAACGCTCTGTTTGTCACGGCGCACTATTTTCCAAGATCAAACTCAGTCGGGTCCTACAGTATATATATATATACACGCGTGTGTGTGTGTGTGTGTGTGTGCGCGCTCCGCGCAGCACGGCTTTGCCGGCGCTGCAGCAGAGCGCGCGCACACACACACACACACACACAGCGGAGGAGAGATCGCTGAAGTGACTTAAGTTAGCTGATTATTATAGTATAAGTATTAAAATATAAGAGCATTCCAGCACATGCTGGGCTGAGCACGGCTTTGCACCGGCGCTGCAGCTGAGCGCGCACACACACACACACACACACACACACACACACACACAGCGGAGGAGAGATCGCTGAAGTGACTGTGTTGAAATAAGCTATGTTTTTTCCTCTTTTACCAGTTGTGTTGGAACATCCGATGGCCATGCACGTGGGCATTGTTGCTTCAGCAATAGCTCTTGGGAATGTCAGCGGTGAAGTCCTCTGGAAATCCGAAATAATTATTGATGATCGCAGCTGTGTAGAACGGCTCCTATTGACTTTGCATGGAAAGCGGAGAGAAATACTGTCGCCGCTTCCGCTCTTCCACGTCGCAGGATGTGATGTCAAACGCCCCTTACTGCCCATATTGGGCAGTCATGTCAGCCCTCATACACAGTGATTCAGACGACAATTTATGTTTTTATTTTCTTATTGATTAAAGATAAGTTCATTAAATAACCACAAATGTATTAGTTTTAGTTATAGCTAATGATACCCTGATTTTTCCTTGTTGACCGGACTTCCCCTTTAAATCGGTCGTATCTGTCTTAATCCATGCTGGGTCTTTAACCCCTATCTTCTCTTGATAAGGTCTTCTCTCAAAAGGTGTGTTTTTGAGTGACTGTACTGAATCATTTTTATTGCACCACTTCTAATTTCTGTCCAATCGTCTCTGACTCCCGTGGCTCGACCTTCATTCAGGCAAACTTTATAACAGGCAGCTGTGACGTCAGCTCCGACGTCACCCCGTGGTGGGAGAGTATGTGTAAATCAAGCTGCATGCAGCTGAAGAGGAGCTACTGCATATTTAGGTGACTGCGGCTAGAAGGGTTGATTTGTTGTCTTGCTATCAAAAGGTTTTGGGTTCAATTCCAGCTTCCCCTTGTTGCTTGTTGATGTGCCCCTGGGCAACCCCAAGTTGCCTACTGAATAAGCAGAGCCCAAGAATAGTAGTAAAAGGATGACAAGTTCAATGCTTTTCTTTGGCACATTAGTCAATCTTCTATATTTATTCTGCTAATAAACATCTAAAACTAATTCCTGTGGTTAAAAAATAATAATTTTTAAATCAAATAATGTGGCTTAAATGTGTATGAACCATTTAGACGTTAAATAGAGGAATTTTAAAATTAAAAAAAAATGGTGAGAGAGAGTAGATGTGCTCCTAAAATGGCTCTACAGAGCAAATAGCATCTCTCTCTCTGCTGCTAACACAGCCGGCCCACATTTAAATCATGGATTATGCATGCATTCAGAGAAAAGTTGGCTACTACTGTACATGTAGGTCCCTAATAGCTGGAGGAAACTGGGGGGGAGGGGGAGTGGGGGGTTCCCAAAGCAGGAAAAAAAGCACAAAGTGTGTGCGCACAGTTGCAAAACAATGGAGCTGTGTAAGCTGTCTTACATCAGAGGGAAAGCGCATGTTAGATGTTTTTGAGATGAAGCCACACTGAGATGGTTTGGACACGTAGAGGAGGAATACACTCCTGATCAAAATCTTAAGACCAGTCAAAAAATTGCAAGAATTTGCATTTTGCACTATTGGATCTTAAGAAGGTTCTAAGTAGAGCTTCACAATGTTAAAAGGACAAATCAGTGCAAGAGACAAGAACATTTGAGCAGGGAATTGTCTGAAAACTGCATTTATACTCAAACATGAGTTTTTCAGCTGATCAAAAGTTTAAGACCATAGCTCAAAAAACCCCGAAAACCCCCCAAAACAGAAATCAAAATGTCAAAAAAAAGGACTCAGTAATGAGTAGCTCCACCATTCTTGTTGATGACTTCAAACAATCGTTTAGGCATGCTCGATGCCAGTGTTTCCAGGAGGCTAGTGGGAACGTTGCTCCAAGTGTTGAAGATGGCTTCACGAAGGGCATCCATTGTCTGGAACTGATGTCCATTTTTGTAAACTTCCCTTGCCATCCATCCCCAAATGTTCTCAATTGGGTTTAGATCCGGGGAACATGCAGGATGGTCCAAAAGAGTGATGTTATTCTCTTGGAAGAACTCCTTTGTCAGGCGGGCATTGTGAACTGCAGCATTGTCCTGTTGAAAAACCCAATCATTACCACACAGACGAGGGCCCTCAGTCATGAGGGATGCCCGCTGCAACATCTCCACATAGCCAGCTGCTGTTTGACGCCCCTGCACAACCTGAAGCTCCATTGTTCCATTGAAGGAAAACGCACCCCAAATCATGATGGCGCCCCCACCACTGTGCCGTGTAGAAAACATCTCAGGTGGGATCTCCCTGTCATGCCAGTAACGTTGGAAGCCATCAGGACCATCAAGGTTAAATTTTTTCTCATCAGAGAAGACAACTTTCTTCCACCTTTCAATGTCCCATGTTTGGTGCATCCTTGCAAAGTCCAAACGGGCAATTCTGTGGCGTTGAAGAAGACGTGGCCTTTGAAGACGTTTTTTGTTTCTGAAGCCCTTCTCTCACAGATGCCGTCTGAGGTTATTGGGCTGCAGTCAGCACCAGTAATGGCCTTAATTTGGGTAGAGGATCGTCCCGTGTCTTGACGGACAGCCAATCGGATCCTGCGGCTCAGAGCTGGTGAAATTTTTTGGGGTCTACCACTTGACTTTTTTGTTCCATAACCCTCAGGATCATTTAAAAAATGCAAAATGACTGTCTTACTGCGTCCAACCTCAGCAGCGATGGCACGTTGTGAGAGGCCTTGCTTATGCAGCTCAACAATCCTACCACGTTCAAAGTCAGTGAGCTTTTTTGCTTTTGCCATCAGGAGGTCTTGACAGTGTAAAGACTTCACAGAAAATGACATGGAATCCAGATGTTTGCACAGCTTTTGGCTTTTAAAGACTATGGTCTTAAACTTTTGATCAGCTGAAAAAATCATGTTTGAGTGTAAATGCAGTTTTCAGACAATTCCCTGCTCAAATGTTCTTGTCTCTTGCACTGATTTGTCCTTTTAACATTGTGAAGCTCTACTTAGAACCTTCTTAAGATTCAGTGTTGCAAAATGCTAATTCTTGCAAATTTTTGACTGGTCTTAAGATTTTGATCAGGAGTGTAGTGAGTAAAGCCGTAGTAGGAAGTTGAGGCTGGAACTACCAGGCAGGAGGCCTAGATGAAGACCAAAAGGAGATTTATGGATGGAGTTAAAGAGGACATGAAGATAGTTGGTGTGAAAGAAGATGATGGAGAAGATAGAGTTAGATGGAGACAGATGATTCACCGTGGCAACCCCTAAAAAGGGAAAGAAGAATATGTTCTAGCATGTTTTGGAAATACAGTGAGTGTGTTGTCTTTTTGTTCAAGGTTGCTTGGAGTGAACAGAGTGGTGATTTACAACACCAGCTGTGGCCCAGACCTTGACCGCCTTCTGGAGAGTTACAAGCAGGAGGGCTTCGTGGAAGTGGTTCCCTGGCCAATCGACAAGCACATGAATCCATCCCGGGGCTGGCTTTTTTCAGAACATGGTGGCGATATCCACTACTTTGGCCAGCTCACCACACTCAACGAGTGCATTTACAGATCCATGGAGCGTTCCCGCTACGTCCTGCTAAACGACATAGATGAGATCATCATGCCGTATCAAGAAGACAACCTGAAGTCCCTGATGGACAGGCTGCAAACAGAGTTTCCAAATGTAGGTTGTTCACAATTGCATTGTGCATGTATTTCCTATGTTTCCCGTCATTTTAAAGCATATTCACATTTTGCAGGTGGGAGTGTTCCTCATTGAGAACCACATCTTTCCTAAAAAGCACTTTGAACCGAGTGGGAAGTTTCACCTTCCTCAGTGGAATGGGGTGCCGGGAATTAATATTCTGGAGCACATCTACAGAGAAGAACCTGACCGAAAGATTTACCATCCATACAAGATGCTAGTTCAGCCAAGGTGGGCTGTGGCTTTTCATTTCAATTTATATTTACATTTAAATGGGCTGCCATCTGATTGGTAAATTAATTTAAAATTACAATAAAACAACCCTAAACCACTCTGGAACATAGTTGTTGATATGAAAGTAAAAAGAGAAATGGAAACTATTACATTGCAATACCACACCTTTACTGGTTGAACAATAAGGTTCAACCACTAAAAGTCCTTCCATCCATCCATCCATCCATCCATTTTCCGTGACGCTTGTCCCTTGTGGGGTCATGAGGGGTGCTGGTGCCTATCTCCAGCATTCAATGGGCGAGAGGTGGGGTACACCCTGGACAGGTCGCCAGTCTGTCGCAGGGCAACACAGAGACAAACAGGACAACCATTCAAGGCAAATTTATTTGTATAGCACATTTCAGTACAGAGACAATGCAAAGTACTTTACATGATTAAAATACAGGGGGAAAAACAGAATAAAAGCAAGTAGGAATAAAATGTAGAAACAAAATAGAACATGGAAAATTGAAACTAAAAGCAAACATTAAAAACAGTTGGACTACAAAGTTGAACTAATGATGTTTCAGTAGAACAGTTTAACTAGAACAGTCAAAAACAGTCCTAAACAAATGTGTTTTTAATCTTGATTTAAAGGAACTTTAAAGGATGTAATCCTTTTTCAATACTTCTGATTTTCTTACCTGGGTGGCGTCGCCCAGGGCAGCTTGTATTATGAGTTTTTCCAGGGTCGGGCGTTCTTTCAAGATCCTTGGAAGGATGTCTAAAACATTAGACACCAGGGTATTGTTCAAAGGGCTATAAATCAACACCTCTGTCTTTTTCTTGTTACAGAAATGTTTGATCCCACTTACAGATCCATTGCATAATATCAGGGTCCTTGGCCCTGTGGCTTGTTTTTTCTGTGGTAGCTTAGAGCGAAGATTGTTGACATACCTTTGATTGTTGTTGTGATCCTCCTGGGTCACATGTTGGAGCGGAGCGAATCTGTTTAGTAACGGAATTCCAACATTTCCAGCAGGTTTACTCCTATCATTTGTTGTGAGAACAGCCCGTTGCTGTTTGTGTTTTCTTGGGACACTTCTCTGTAGTATCGGCCAGTTTTCTTTGTCTAGGTGTGGGGTTCGTTGATTCTTTGGCCTTGCACCCAGAGTGGTCCAGGGATTCTCATGTTCCTCAGCGAACTGTTTGTTCACTGAGTTGCTGGGCTGGTGGTCACCGTTCGGAATCACAGGCAGGGTTGTTTCATTTCCATATGCCGCGTTTACATCATAATTCCCTTCAAGTTGTTGGATTTTCAGCTCCATAACGGCTATTTTCTGTAGAAGCGTGTCAAAGTACTCTGTGTTGAAGTGAGGCATCTTTTGAATTGGGTGGTTCTTCTCCACTATCCACTTCATGTTGAATTCTTTCCATAAGAGCGTTTTTCCTGAGAACTGACTCCTCTGGGGTGTAAAGAGGCATCTTGTGTGGATTAGCTGAAAACTAAAATAGTCCACAAAAATCAAAATCAAAAATAAATAAAATAAAATAAATAAAATAACTAAATCCAACTTTCTGTAGTTTTGACTTAGAGATAAAAAGGAGATAAAAAGTGAAAGGCAGCAAAATGCAAGTAAGCAGGGAGCTGAGAAAAAATGTGTTCAAGCAGGCAGGGAGGCGGAGAGCAAGTCATTCTACCACTAAAAGTCATGTTTTCCAATTTTATTGAAAGGTTTTATGTTTCCGAGTCTGATTTGGAAAAATGTACATAAAAGTCGCAGAAGTTGACATTCCAAATGGAAATGTTGGAGGATTCTCACCAAGTAGTTGTAGGAGCCGGTCTTTGAAGTGAATGGCTGTTTCACTCGTTTAGATATCTACAGTGTGTTTTACTGTGCCTTTAAACAAACCAGCATCTCACTTTGTTACAGGATGGTGGAGCAGACATCGGTCCATTCGGTGCTCAAGTTTTTTAAAGAGGAGTACAAAGTTCCACCGGATGTTTGTCGGATCGTTCATGTCCGGGTGGCCCTGCGGAAGTCGCTGAAACTGGAGGAGCTCAAAGTGGACAGTCGGCTGTGGGATTTTCAGGAGAAATTGATTCCCAACGTGGACAAGGTGTTGAAGAAATTGAAGATGCTAGTGTAGAAAAATAACACATGACGGACGGGCAAGAAGGGAAAACTTTATTTCGCAGTTGAAAGCTGAATGTGAATGTATGCCTTGTTTTTTTACTACTGTATTTTTCGGACCATAAGAGCGCACTGTGAATTAATGTGTCTATGTGTGTTTTTGTCCACATATAAGGTGCACCGGATTATAAGGCACACTAAACATTCTTCCCAAGTGTGTAATATCAGTCCGCCCCTTCACGTACACAGCTCTCTATCCGTCTTTGTCGGGAGGACAGAGTAGTTGGACTACACTGTCCTGTTTCTAACATAAGGCCAAAATAAACGTAACTTTTATATTGAATTAACTTACCAGGTTTATTTACTGTAATATGTGAACGAAGGAATCTTTGGTGCGTCATAAGAAGGCATTGTGCACGAGTCTGTTTTGTAAAGCAGTTTTGTGGTTAAGACCAAAGATTTGAACATGTACAAGTAGTTAAACTACTGTATATAAACATGACACAGATAACTTATGTGAGCCTTTTATTTTGACAGAATTTACAAATACTCAGGTCTGTTTATGTAATTCATTATTTCAGCAGATAAGTGATAATTGCAAGAAAGTGTAACAGCTGATGATGCTTAATGTCCTTTAAGATTATTTGTATTGCCATAGCTGTCTTCATGATGAATTTCCAAGTTGTTTGATTCCTCAACTAGAATCAAGAGTTTACGGCAGGCATTGTTTTTCCCCAAAGCCAAAGGCACAGGTTATGGCATTTGATTTCTCTAAACTTTACACATGTATCTTCTACAAATGTCCGTACAAACTTTACTTTCCTCAGGAGATAGTTTTATGGCAGATCCTGTACACTTAGTGGTTTGCCTAAGGGGTTTTGACAATGGACCTTGGCAAAAAGTGGAAACTTTCCCTTCCTCTGATCACCTCTTAAGATCTTTTTTTCCCCATGTGCTATGTTTTGCTTCTGAACACTTGGGATGTGGGTGTTTTTTTTTTTGTTTTACTATGTTTTGCTTAAGCGTGAGATTTATGGGCTGGCTTCTCATGATGTAAAGGTCACCACTCTTTGGGTACCAGAGTGAACAAGCAACGCACATCTTGTGGCAACTGCGTTGACTTTTCTCATTTTTTTTTTTTGTTTGTAAGAGCCGTACCTCATTACATACCTCATTTTAAATAATAAGCACAAAACGGTTTGTGGGGCATAAAGTTTACAATCTATATTTGAGTAATCTGTCTCCCTCTGATCCAATGAATAAAAAGTCTAAACGTTAATATAAGCAAATATGTGCTGCAGCTGTAAAGTTTAGACTTGTATTTCATCTCTTTGGGCATCTACCTAGTCTTTACCTAGATTATTTGTTGTGAAATGTTATCAACCAACCTACAGTTTTGATGGTTTCGGTCTCTGTTGCTCTTGTAAGGTTTTCTTTGTTTTGTTTTTTGTCTCTTGTAGATAAACATATCGGGTCATCTGGGATCATATAGCCTGTAATGTGGTGTCCATTCTGGAAACTTCCTGGAATACTCACATTTACTTCTTATCAAAAGCAAGTGATTTAAATAAGTTTAACTTGTAAAGGGACACAATAAAACTTTTTTTTTACCTCTTTTCATCTACAAATCTCCGTCTTATTGCTTTTGTGTCCTGCTGAACAGTAAATGGCATGCTCAGCATAAGTTAGGGTCGGGGAGAGGTAGAGGTGAAGACTCCCTCCCTCTAACTACCAATGAAACGTCTGTTAACAAATGGAGTACAGCTCACTATAAGTGCATATTTTTACCAGATTAAACCGACTTGGTCTCTGTGAAGGTGTGGTTCAAAGTCTTGTCTCTCAGCTTGGATGATAATCAAATCTCACCACAAGCTTTCTAATAAATGGTGTGTGAAGTCTACTAAGTCCAGCTCAGCAGGAGAGTTTGTGTGAGTTGGATTCGTTGGTCAACCAAGCAAATGCTTACTGAGGGAAAATGTGAAGTACAAACTCACGTTTACCATCTAAGATTACTTACAGTAACTGTAGAAAATCTCTACTAGAGATGATTGAACTTCAGACGTGTGTCGAACGGATCGTGGAAGTTTATATTTTTCAAAATAAAATGCTCTAGTGACTGCAGTTAAAATGAGAAAATTTGCAGTTAACATGAGAACAGACCTGTAAAATCTCCGCGAGCCACACGGGACGGAGAGGAAAGCCGCATGCGGTAAACCATGCTTCACCCACTCCTCACACACATTTCAAATGCTTCCTACGCCACTGCCATCAATGATGGCTGCAGCTTATACTATAGTTTAAATAAATTTACTTGTAAATGTCAGTGAGACACTAAGCTACAGAAATACATCAAATACAGTAAAATATACAAAATTAATAACTTTACCTACAACTATATAATCACAATTCTTTAACCATAATCATGATGTTACATGTAACATTGTATAAAATACAGCATATTTTAAATGATTAGCTGATTATGGCCCAATTTGCATACTCTATATAAAAAGACACAAAAGCTTTTTTTCTCACTGTCAGACATGAAATCTGAATAAACTTTTTTCTATTTTAAGTATGTTAGTTACCAAAGTGATCTCTATTTGCTAAATTCCAGAATAATGGGAGGTTTTTGACTACAACTAATTACTTTCTTCATATTCAGAAGTTTACACACACTAAGATCACTATGCCTTTAAACAGTTTGGGAATACACCAATTATGATGTCATGTCTTTGGACGCTTCTGATAGGTTTATTGACAACATTTGAGTTGATTTGAGACACACCGGTGGATGTACGTCTCAAATGTTACACAAAGAGGCAAAGTCAAAAGAAATCAGCCAAGAAACCAGGAAGGGAATCGTAGACTTGCACAAGTCTGGTTCATCCTTGGGTGCAATTTCTAAAGGACTGCAGGTGCCAGGTTCATCTCTTCAAACAATTCTACACAGGTATAAACAACTTGGGACTGTGCAGCCATCATACCGCTCAGGAAGGAGACAGGTTTTGTGTCTCAGAGATGAACATGCTTTGGTCCGAAATGTACATAAAACCCAAGAGCAAAAGCAAAAGACCTTGTGAAGAGGCTCGCTGAAGCTGGCAAGAGTGTGTTATTATCCACAGTGAACGAGTTCTGTACCGACATGAGCTGAGAGGCTACTCTGTCAGGAAGAAGCCATTATCTCAAAAGAAACACATAAAAGCCAGATTGCAGTTTCAAAATGCATACAGGGACAAGGAAATATATTTTTGGAGATGTCCCATGGTCTGACAGAACTGAAATTTAACTGTTTGACCATAACGACCATTGTTACATTTGGAGGAAGGAGGAGGAAGCTTTCAAACCTGAGAAAACCATCCCAACTGTGAAATGCTAACCTGGCCAGCCAGATTGTTAATGTGTAGCACTATATGTTCTGCACATTATCAATCTGGGACTGCTCCTATGGAAACATTTTGGGGAAAGGAGGGACCTTCAGCAGAATTGTGGTTTTTTTATTGGTTTGGCCGCGGGCACAGCCGCTCTTGCTCTCATCGCACCAGTATGTTCCGCCAATACTGCAACGTGATTGGCCCGAACCATTTTTGATTCGGACACAAACGGTAGAAGCCGGAGTGGTACAAGATGGATTCTCGTGTGTTTGTGAACGCACAAATACTGCGAGAATTCATCTTGCAGGGAAGGTTTGTGAAATACAGGCAGCATCATATTGTGGGGTTGTTGTGCTGCAGGAGGGACTGGTGCACTTCACAAAATAGATGGCATCGTGAGAAAAGAACTTTATGTGGGAATTCTGAAGCAACATCTCAAGACATCAGCAAGACAGTTAAAGCTTGGGGACAATTAGTTCTTCCAAAGGGGAGTGGTGGCCTAGTGGTTAGAGCAGTGCGCTTGCGCTCTGAGAAGGTTGCAGGTTTGATCCCTACAGCCTGCACTCTGGGTCCCTGAGCAAGACCCTTAACCCCTGATTGCTCCCCAGGTGCTGCACAGTGTCAGCCCACTGCTCCCCAAGGGGATGGGTTAGATGCAGAAGTGAATTTCTCCATTGTGAGATCAATAAAGTTCAATTATTATCAAATGGACAGGAAATGTTTATTCAGATTTCATGTCTGACAGTGAGGGAAACAATTTACCTTTTTATATGGTGTATCTAAACTTATTGTTTCAACTGTAAACACATACAAAAAAAACAACAGGACAAATAAAAATGATTGAAAACCATTACCATAAAATGAATCAATAATTGTAAATGTCTGTGTGGATGTTTAATTTAGAGAACCAAAGTTCATCTTAAAGAATTTAGAATGGGGTAAAATTAGCTTTAACTAATTCAGAACAACTAGTTATATGTTCAAATCCATTCACAATGCAAATGAAAAAGGTGGATAAAACAATATTTTGATTAATATTTTAAAGAATGATTTGCCAAATACCCCGCCTCTCGCCCAGTGAACGCTGGAGATAGGCACCAGCAAACCCCCACGACCCCATCAGGGATTAAGCGGGTCAGAAAATGAATGGATGGATGGATTTGCCAAATTAAACATCAATAACCTTTAAAGGGGCTATTTAAAGAGGAGAGTTCATGCAAAGTCCTTTTGTAGCCCTTAAATACATTGTGTTGTGTACTTGGAGTCTCTGGGAATGCAGAAAATTTTCTTTTTCTCACCTTGGTTATAAAGCGCTGTACACCAAAATCAACAGATTCAGGAGCAGTTTCATCCCACAAGCCATCACTCTAAAGAACAGCTGACTCTGACTGTCAGAAACAACCCAGCAATTCTGCCTCTGTTCAACCACCTGTTTACTGGCTAACACCCATCATTGATGGAGTGAGTGCTCTTCAAGCTGTTCATATTGTCATATTGTATGTACCTTACCAAATCTACCTACCTCATGTACATGACACCGCATATTATACTTATTTATTCCAGCATTTTCTGCACTCATTACACTGTGGACAAATCCACAGTGGTTCCCAAACTTCTCAGCTTCCAAAATATAGCACAAATAGCCAGTATATCACTGTCAGCCTAAATCTTCAGTAAAATTATTGTTTAGTTTGATTTCTGAAGAGCTATGTTAAATACATAGTAGCTTCTTTTCAACACGCTGACTGGCAGTGTGCAGCAAGAGCTAGAGGAATGATGCTGCACTGCATCATTCAGCAGAACATTTGTTTGTTTCAGAAAGTCTACCACGAAAGCTTCTGGGGCCTCATTTATAAAGGTTGCGTACGCGCAAAACGGGGCCCGAAAAGTGCGTAGTCCACTTTTCACGCATAAGTTGTGATTTCTAAAAAATAATAATAATAATTAACGAGAAGATGTGTGGTCCTGGCCGCAACTCTGACTCATGCTCATGTGACCTCAGGTACAGTTTCTAGAAGTTAAATCCTCTTTGTACCCCAGGGCCGGGACCACTTCAGCGGGGCTAGCTGCCGGCGGAGCCCACGGGCTCGTCCCCGCAGCTCTTGGGGGCGTCGGCATTGCGGTGGCTGGGGGATTTCCTCGGGGTCGTCTCTACTCTTTCCTTGGGGGGGTTGCAGATATCCGGTGTCGGCCCCTCCTGGGCGCCCTGCTTTGGGGACCCCTTTGGGAGTCCGGGATTACGGGTCCCCTGACTCCTGCCTCTGTGCTCGGGGAAGGCGGGTCTTTGGTTCTCCACAACCACTATCAAGCCATTTCCTTCTGGATAATTTACAACTAAACTAGTGCACTCTCACAAACTCCCACAGGTGCTGGGTCCCAGGTATTAAATGTTCACTTATATACAGTAAGCTTATAATTTATTTATTTATGTTCTTTCACTTTTTTTCCCCCGGTATCACATTACACATGTCAGCTTACATAATAATATATATGATTTAGCAATGGCATCTAGGTGTTATTCGATTGTATCTGTTGCTTTATGTCTGTTGGTTGTGCTGTTCTTTTTGCATCTCTCTTTCCAGGTGATGGAGCAGACGGAGAAGGTTTTATCATTCTCTCCCTTTTATCTCTTCTTTCACCTCTACTCTTTTTTCTCTCTCACTTCTTGTTCTTCCTTTACTCTCCCATTGTAATGTCCATATAATTTGAAAGTCTCCCTGCAGGAATCACAATAAAGCTATTGACAAGCATAAATCAAGTGGAGCACTATGGCGAAAGCTGTTCGCTCCACAAAATCTGTCGAGCTCTATCTGGCATTGAGACATCAATTCCTATTGCCACATTGCTAGACAGGACACTGGGGGGAAAAAAAAAAAAAAAAAAAAAAAATCCTCTTTGTACCAGGTCAAGGAGGTTGCAAGGAATAACAGAGGCACGGTTTCCAATTAAATATATAATTTATTAAATATACAGATATCAAGGAACAGAAACCAAGGTATTTTATTGTACAACTAAAATTACTAGTTTAAAAGTGAGCACCTATGCTGGTCTGGAATCCTGCTAGCTGTGAAGAAAAGTTAAAAACCCAGTTGAATTAGTTAGATCCCTTGGGAAGGGAGAGAACAACTATTACAAAACGCAAACTGAATACACCTTAGTGTTCCCCAACAAAAAAAACACTCACTCCAAAACCCTAGTGCATATAATACAAAAGAAAACAAACTCTCGTCCACTAGTCCCCTTAACCCAATCTGAATAAAACCAGCGCAGGATCCAGGGACAGCATAGGGCCCCAGGTGGGTTGAACCCAGACCACACAGCTGGAGAATACAAATTCTCCCCTGCTTTTACTAACAACAAAAGAAACAGTAGCAAAACAGAACTAAAAACCCCAACTGAAACAGTAGCAGGTCAGCCTGCACACAAAAGAAGTCATGTTAAAAACAGCACCTTAAACATCCAGATAACCTGCAACTGTCAATTTACCTCTAGTGTGGAAAAAAAAGTCCACGGTTCTTTGTGCTTGCCTACAAATGGGTTGCCTAAAATTATCAAAAAGAGGGATTTAACCAAATCATCCCACAGCAATCTCACGCTCAATGGTAGCCATACCTTTACAGGAATCCTCTGCCTCGAATGTGCTTTCCTCACCCATTTGCCCCCTTTTAACTGGAAAGGCTGATTGCCTCTCGTTAACCCCCAGCTGCGCACAATCCCAGCGTCCTCCATATATGGCAGGAGGGAGGGTGCGCAGCACTATGCTTCTGGGACAGAATGCCCCGGCTACAATCTACCCCCATTTTTGTATTGACGACCCGTCAATATACAACTACTTTTCTAACACCATGGTCGAAAAATATCCACACCATTACCAGCACTAATAATCTGAGAGACTGTAGCCCCTTCCGCCCTACCCCTTGGCCTTTCTGGAAGGTGATGGGGATTTGGATGATAGCCGGCCGTCTTCCTTGCTGTCCGTCGGCAGGGCCTCAGACTTTTGTCCACCTCTTGAGAAGCCACTGTAGGGGCAGTTGGAGGTAAAACAGGGAGGGTATATTGCTTTTCACCCACCTGAACCCTGGAAACGGGTGCTTCCCCACTGGTGGTTCGGGTTATCACGTAGATGAAATCCAGTTCCTCATCCGCCTCTTCTTCCCTCGTGGGGGAACTGTCCTCGTCTCTCCCGATCTCTTGGGGGCAAAGCCCTTCCGGGACTGGCTTCAGCATCGCCCGGTGCACTGTTCTCCCTCTCTGAGGTTTATCCAAGGGCTCGACAGTGTACACAGAACCTCCTGGAGCTTTTATCACAGGGTCCCAAAAATCCTGAATCTTACTCCTCCCTTTATTACTGTGGTCTTGAACATAAACAAGCTGCCCTTCATGCAACTCTCTGGCCAGGCTTCCAGCATCATGGCGCCTCTTTCGTCGGTCTGTGGCCATTTTCAGGCGGTCCCGAGCACCAAAGGCGACCTGGAGTCTATGCCTATGCTCTTGTACCCAGTCCTCCACTCTCGGATCTCTGGAACCCTTCCGAGGAGAAAGTCAACAGGTAAACATGACTCTTGGCCAAACATCAAGTAGTAAGGAGACTCACCCGTAGACTGATGAACGGTGGTGTTATAAGAGTACAGGACTTGAGGCAAATAATGAGGCCAGTGTCTCTTCCTCTCAATGGGTAGGGTTTGCAGCAGATCGTGTAATGTCCTATTAAATCTTTCGCATTGGCCATTACCTTCAGGGTGATAAGGTAGTACGAGTCTTCTGTATTCCATACAACTCACAACTGCTGGATCAATGCACTTTCAAAATTCCGACCCTGATCAGAGTGTACTCTTGCTGGAACACCGAACTTATAAAACCCGTCTTGCACAAGGACCTTAGCAACCGTCGAGGCCCTCTGGTCTTTGGTTGCTATAGCCTGGGTAAACTTTGAAAACACATCAGTCATGATGAGGACATTTTCCTTACCATCTTGTGATGATTCCAGCAATGTGAAATCGATCACCAGAATCTGATTTGGTCGTGAGGCTAACAGATGACCCATGGCGGCCCGGACCTGAGGATGTCCGGCTTTGGCCAATGTACAACGTTCACACTGTTGGCACCAGTCTGATTTCTTGATGCATCTGGGGCCAATAATGCCGCTCTCTAATAAGCTCAGTGGTCCGCTCCACTCCCTGGTGCCCGTGACTTTGGTGAAGCTGCTTCATCACCTCCTCTTTCAGTGACTCCGGCAGCAGCAACTGATGGATGTCCTCACCCCCATCAGGAGGTTGTATACGGCGATATAACAGCCCATTCAGTTGAAGCACCTTATTCCATTGTCGGAACAGCTCTAGAGTTTTTGGAGGGAGGCTTGATCTTTCAACTTTATCTGGACGTCTGTGTCCTCCACAACTTTAGAAAAACACTTATTGTTGGATCCGCTTCTTGAAGGGCGATGAGGTCATCTGGAGTGTGACCAGGGAAAACAGACACTGCAGCTTGGAGCACATGTTGGCCTGCATCTGGACAGGCAACTTGCTTTGGCAAAGGGACCGAGGTCCCAGGCAGGGGGATGTCAGCCTCTTATCGTTGGTGGGTTTCTTGAAAGGGCGTCCGCGTTAACATTGGACCGGCCTGACCTATAACGGATTGAAAAGTTAAAATCTGCCAACTGTGCTGCCCAACGCTGTTCAGTTGCCCCCAGTTTGGCTGTATTCAGATGACTGAGGGGATTATTGTCAGTCCATACAGTACATCGCTGTCCCAACAAGTAGTCTCGAAACTTCTCCGTCATTGCCCACTTTAATGCTAGGAACTCCAA
Source organism: Fundulus diaphanus (assembly GCA_037039145.1). Classification (NCBI taxonomy): domain Eukaryota; kingdom Metazoa; phylum Chordata; class Actinopteri; order Cyprinodontiformes; family Fundulidae; genus Fundulus; species Fundulus diaphanus. Next base: position 27,271,567 of record CM073138.1, read on the forward strand.
CTTCATGGAGCTGTAGTTGGACATGTTCCTCTCAGCTGGTCTAAGTCCTCTGCTGGCAAAGGCAACTGGACGGATCTTCCCTCCTTGCTCCTGGGAAAGCACTGCTCCCAATCCACTGTAACTGGCATCTATTTCAAGGATGAATGGCAAGGAGAAGTTTGCATATGCCAAAACAGGTGCACCAACCAACCTGTTTTTCAGCTCGTTGAATCCCTTCTCACACTCTTCAGACCAATGGTCACCCAGATGCTGTTGTCTCTGCCGACCCTGTGTCTTCTGCGTCACGGCCACCAGCCGATGAAGTGGTCCCGCCAGTTTGGCAAACCCTGCAACGAACCGCCTGTAATAGCTGGCAAACCCCAGGAAGGATCTCAATTGTGGGACGGTGGTGGGACGAGGCCAGTCCTTTACAGCAGAGATCTTTTCTGGGTCAGTAGATACCCCATCGCTGGAAATGACATGACCCAGGTATCTCACCTCCTTTTTGAAGAAAGCACATTTACCACCTTCACTTTTAGTCCTTCTTGCTTCAAGCGGCCCAGTACAGTGTCCAAACGATGCAGGTGTTCATCGACTGAAGAGGAGAAAACCACAACATCATCCAAATATAGTAACAGAGACTGACAATGTTGGGCTCCAAACATTTGCTCCATTAACCGTTGGAAGGTGCTAGGGGCATTGCACAAACCAAATGGCATCCGGTTAAATTCAAACAAGCCAAAAGGTGTACAAAAGGCAGTCTTCATCCTATCAGGTTCTGCCACCGGCACTTGATTATATCCACTTGCTAGGTCAAGTGTGGAGAACCACTCAGCCCCCGACAGAGCATCCAAGGACTCAATTCTGGGTATGGGAAAGGCATCACGGCGGGTCTTACTATTGACTTGTCTGTAGTCAATGCACAGGCGGATACTCCCGTCCTTTTTGACGATTACGATTGGGGAGGCATAGGGGCTACTACTCTCACGAATCACCTGATTATCTAACAGCTGCCGGATATGGGCTTTTACGGCCTCATACTCAGAGGGAGGAATCCTCCTGAACCTTTGGCGTACTGGTGCATCGTCCAGCAGAGGTATTTCATGGGCTATTAGATCGGTGCACCCTAAATCACCCTCATAAGCCGGGAACACATCCAGATACTTAATCAATAAAGATCTAACTTTCTCTTGCTCGGCATGGTTCAAAGCTGACAAATCCAATTCTGATAACGGATCTGGCAACGGTGTGCCCGAAGTGAGCTGGGAAGCAATGGTAGCCTGTACTGAACCAGCTACTTCGGTCACTCCTTCTGGAAGACTGACAATGTTAGACGGGATTAAAGTTCCTATTGGAGTGCGTGGGTGAAGAACCACATTCACGTCACTTACATTAACAATAGGGATGTGTGTGGTCCCCCTCACCGCCGTCACTACTGCTGGTGACACCAGCACCCCGGCTGGGAGACAACTTTTAGTGGTAAGTGGTTCAAAAAGCCCAGATTCCATAGAGCCAATCTCAGTGCGGGGACAAGTAGCAGCAATAACCCTTATGGTGCCAGCAGGCACACAAACTGGCCTGTGACCCCTTAGCCGAACCATACCCATTTTAGGGCAGACTGTTTGTATTTGAATGCTTTGACAGTGCTGGAAAGCCAGACGCCATGAAGATACGGCCTGACTGATGGTGGGCAACTCAAACAATGCAGGCCCATGTTGTTTAAAGAGATCATTATAACATTCGCGAATGATATTCATACCCAAGACACCCACTACATTAGACTGAAGGGAATGTTCCGCGGGTCCTTCACCACCAGAATACCACGTCTGGGTACCACCCTGCCCAGCACCTCTACATCCGTTTCAAAATACTCAACGTAAGGTATGCTAAGCCCATTGGCTGCGCGAAGCTCAAGCCAAGAGCAGGCCTGCAAAGGTCCTTGACAGTGTTGGTTAAAGAAACTCTGTGTCACCGTTGTTACCATGGAACCAGTATCTAACAGACACTGAAGTGGAACATTCCCCATTTTCACCAGTACAGTGGGGCACCGTCCCACCAATAGGGAACTTGACCAATCATTTTCAAGATCACTTGAGTCATGACCTCTCCCTTCTGAATTGTGGCTCAACAAAGCAGAAGGAGCTAGTTTCCCGCCTGCTGATATGCAGCTGCCGCCTCTCCTGGTGGTGGAGTAGAATGCTGCGGGACAGGGTTCCCTCTCTGTTGAGTACAGTTCCTAGCTATGTGACCAGGGTTCTGGCAATGCCTACAGATGATAGGGGTGGTTCTGTGGAAAGGTGGGGGCCTTGAGGTGGACTGTAACAACAACACATTTTGGGACAGCAGGTTAATCTGTTCCTGTTGCTTTAACAGCATTTCCTTTATCTCCGCCAAATCAGAAGCCCCTGACGCAGCTTCCAGATCTGGTCTTCGGCCTGGTGCTCTATGTAATGCACAATATGATGGTACTGAATAGCTCCTTTTCCTCACCTCAGCTAGTTGTCCCTCTTGTTCCCACCTAATTGCTTCTTTCCTAATATCCAATAACGTAAATTCTGGGTTCTCTAATGAGCTTTTTCAACTTCCTACGCAAGGTAGGATCAAGGACATGTTCAGCAAACTGGTCTCTTAGAAGCATGGCATCATTAGCAACCGCATTAGGTGCATTGGCAGTAATCTTTTCCATTAAACGAAACAATGCATGAGAGAACTCCTGTAATGATTCACCCTCTTGTCTTCTTGAAAAAAAAAAAAAAAAAAAATCCTCCTGCAAGGTTACATAGGATTTAGAGCATCCATACAGTTCTAATAAAATTGCAAAAATACGTTTGGGATCCTCCCGGTCAGCCCGGGGTCTATAACGCATTTCTTCTTTGGCGTCACCTTCCAGGTGATCAAACACAAAATAGGCTTGGTCTAGAGGAGACAGATGTCTAGTCCGTACACTGGAACGGACCTCCTCTATCCAGTCTATAACCCCAATCCCAACATTACCTCTAAAAATAGGACATTTACGTTCCCTTGGGATGTAAAACAGCCGCTCCATTACTGGCACTTCTGCCGCAGAGGCGGGTTGGGGACCCCTCCCGATCGGTCCACTGGAGGTAGATGGTGCAAGGTCTTGATCAGTCATAAACTTCTTCAGTTTCTGGTTCTCCGCCTGAAGGTGATGTATCCTATCCTTCAGTTCCTGAAACTCTTCCTCCATGGTTCCTCTGCGTCAAGTTCCTCTGCAAACCGATCTGACGGCCCCCGTCGAACCTGCTACTGTTTCAGTGGAATGAGAAAAAAAAAAAAAAAAAACACACACACACACACACACACACACACACACCTCCATTTGGTCCTGTTTCGTTCCGTAAAACAAACCCCTGTCCACCAATGCCACTGCCTTGCAAAATCCTGTCAGCAACGCCAGATTGTGACCTCAGGTACAGTTTCTAGACGTTAAATCCTCTTTGTACCAGGTCAAAGAGGTTGCAAGGAATAACAGAGGCACGGTTTCCAATTAAATATATAATTTATTAAATATACAGATATCAAGGAACAGAAACCAAGGTATTTTATTGTACAACTAAAATAACTAGTTTAAAAGTGAGCACCTATGCTGGTCTGGAATCCTGCTAGCTGTGAAGAAAAGTTAAAAACCCAGTTGAATTAGTTAGATCCCTTGGGAGGGGGGGAGGGGGGAGAACAACTATAACAAAACGCAAACTGAATACACCTTAGTGTTCCCCAACAAAAAAACACTCACTCCAAAACCCTAGTGCATATAATACAAAAGAAAACAAACTCTCGTCCACTAGTCCCCTTAACCCAATCTGAATAAAACCAGCGCAGGATCCAGGGACAGCATAGGGCCCCAGGTGGGTTGAACCCAGACCACGCAGCTGGAGAATACAAATTCTCCCCTGCTTTTACTAACAACAAAAGAAACAGTAGCAAAACAGAACTAAAAACCCCAACTGAAACAGTAGCAGGTCAGCCTGCACACAAAAGAAGTCATGTTAAAAACAGCACCTTAAACATCCAGATAACCTGCAACTGTCAATTTACCTCTAGTGTGAAAAAAACAGTCCACGGTTCTTTGTGCTTGCCTACAAATGGGTTGCCTAAAATAATCAAAAAGAGGGATTTAACCAAATCATCCCACAGCAATCTCACGCTCAATGGTAGCCATACCTTTACAGGAATCCTCTGCCTCGAATGTGCTTTCCTCACCCATTTGCCCCCTTTTAACTGGAAAGGCTGATTGCCTCTCGTTAACCCCCAGCTGCGCGCGATCCCAGCGTCCTCCTATATATGGCAGGAGGGAGGGTGCGCAGCACTATGCTTCTGGGACAGAATGCCCCGGCTACACTCATTTTGGAGACGGGGCAAATTGGCGACGCAGATTGTGAAATGGTGAATTGCAGCCACACTGCGTGATGATTCCTCTCAGACGTTCAATTTCACTCCATATCAGACTTTAAGCATAGTTCGACCTTATCATCTTTTCGATGATCACCAGGGTGAGATTAACGGATAAACTGTGACAAGGCGTGCGGATATTACTTTAATAGGGCTTGGGCGTCATGACGTAATCATTCGCGTGGCCGCCATGTTGACTGCCTCCGCCGCCGCTACTCAGACTACTGCCTATGACCACCGCGTACTGTACTCCCTCTCACCCGTGTTTTAATTTGATTAATTTCACCTTAACTTGATTTCAACCATGGTAAACCGTTGCTGTATTGTGGGCTGTAACAGCGCAACACATGATCGCCATGGGAAAAACATAGAAATTGGGTTAATTTTCCACCGCTTTCCTGCCTGGAGACGCAACCACGGAGAACAAGTGTCAGAGATAACGAAGAGTCGTCGGCTCGCTTGGATCGCGGCTGTAAGACGACCGAACATAACTTTCCACAGTATCCCGATGTCAATGAGAGTGTGTTCCCTGCATTTTCATTCTGGTAAGTTAAAGATGCACGGTTTTATTTTATAGCCTACATTGTTTCTTTCCTTCAACCGCGACACCACAAACATGCATGAATGCGCGCCCAGAGACGGTTGATATAGCATTTCCTCCTCTTCGTTACTAACTACACTTTTGAAACACATAGCAGCTAGTTAAAAGTACATTATATGTGTGAGTGGTTGTTAGCACTAACGGTTAGCAGCTACTAACTTAGCAGGTGCCAGAGCCCGTCTGAGCACAGCTTACCTTTGTACGAATTACTGTGTTCCCAATGTTTGCTGGATTTATGATCTGCAGCTCAACTGCACATGAGACTCCAAGTACTTTTAGCTTTGGAACTGTTCTGAAGTATAGGCGCTCACACCACAAACAAGGTAGCCGAAGACGTCCGATATGCAAAACGGTGGCAACAAGTCGTCGGTGCTCCACTCATTGTTCGGGACTTCATATGGATCCAAATTATTAATAATGCTGATTTTGTCAACATACCGGTCCCTGGCTTCTCTGTTTAATGTGTCCCGGTAAATTACAGATCCTTTTCGGGATTTAAACATCTTTTTTCTATCTATTCTACTTCTACTTCTCTTCGTTCAACAACGTTATGTCAGCGTTAAGTTAACGTTCGCGTAGCTGTCAACATGGCCGCCACGTCCCACAATGCAACGCGAATCCCAAGCCCTATTGCTGTAAACTGTCAAATACACGTCCGTAATGCTGCACAGTGGGTGCATTGGCACTGTTGGAAGACCTACAAATTGAGGACTTAGAAGGGAACGCGGTTTCAGCGATCAAAGGTTTTTTGGCCAATGATGACGAATGGCCAATATGCCGCTTTTAGACTCCGAGCATAGCATCCTACTATTAACTACATCTCCCAGTTTCTGGGTCCAGAGCGCACAGAAGGCTCAGCCGAGCGTCCGCATCCCGTCAGCTTTCTTTATCTGGGGGAGAGCTCTCATTCCTCATGGCCTCCCTCCCTCTGCAGATTGTCTGACGCACAGCGTCACAAGAGTTTCAACATGGAGCTCGATGTCAGGCTGTCATCCGGCGTTTAAAACTGCGATCTTTTTAATAAGTTATTTACAATATAAGTTATTTTAATGTGGGCAGCATATGTGCTTTTACCTCTGATTTACAGATTTAATCAACTCTTCTCTGTGGGTTTTTTCAGTATTAGTCTTTTTTTCTCCATGGTTGCCACGTCCCCATGATAAAAAACGATCAGTTGAGCCATTTTTAATCCACATTAACATTCATGAGGTGCTTTGCATCGACCATTGATGCTTGAATGTGGGCGTGTGTAGAGGGCGGAACATGAGGTCCAACCAGCTACGCAAACCTTCAGGTGCAGCTGTGATCTGTGAAGGAAAATTGCGTGCTGGTGTGTGTGTGCATGGTTTTATAAATATAAATTTTTTTTGGCGCACGCTATTTTCTTTTTCTTGGCGTACGTGCACTTTTAATATGGAAGCCACGCAAGGTTTTATAAATGAGAGCCCAGAAAAGTAGATGGGAATATCTCAGTGATGGCATCCGATGTAAGCAAACACCAAAACGTGGAAATATCTGCTGACAAGGATCTTCAATGTCTATTACAGATGGATATACTTTGTAACTTTAACTTAGAGTAAAGGTGGATTTTCTATCCCAAAAAAAAAAGACGACATCATTTGGAAACTATTTATTTGAACATTTGCAACCAGACATTAGTTAAATACAGACGTTTAATTTCTCTCTCTACATCCCCTTAAACAGCAGGGACCAGTTCCACTTCATCACACTCAGAGGAGGGAATGTTACAGGACTTTGTAAGGCGCACACAGTGCTGGAAGAAATTTGGCTTTCTGTCTTCTGATAGCGAGAAACAAAATCTGAGTCTCAAAAATGTCCAACACTGCTCCCTCTCCTCGCGGCTGTTTCCACCCAGAGCCAGTTGACTGATTTGTTTTTTTGTCAATCCTGCGCAAACACATCGTGGCAAAATGACACCAAGAGGAGGCGAGATGAGAAAACCAGTAAAGAAGGCTGAGACGCACCCCTAACTGAATGTGGTCTCAGATGTGTAGTCATGACCGAAAAGCTAAAAGTAAAATGATCAACATGAATATATTAGAAAAATGGCAATTAGTCTTTCATAAACACCTGGCCTCACCACCTCCCAAACAAGAGCAGGGTTATAAATTAAAACTGTCCAAATAAAATCAATTTAACCGAGACTTTGGGCCCATTCAGTTCCATTTCAAGACTGGAAAATCCTCATTAATAAAACAAATGGCACTTTTCAGTCTTTTGAACTGGAATCTAGAATCTCGACTCCAATGAAATCGACCCCGACCCTTAAAATCAACTCTAATTTACATATATGGGCGAGGCGCTCTTCAAGCTTCCGCCACTTTAGCAGTGTCTCCCCACGGGACGGGGGAGGTGGGGACTCAGTGCTCTCTGCGGGCTAGGCCACGGTTTTGAAGGTCTGCAGTATGAGGTTGGTTTGGTGGATGAGCCGGTTCGCACTGATGAAGACATTTATTGCCCTGGGAACGAAAACAAAATAATTATAGTTCATGCAACATCTTACCTGGTACCACTTAATGTACAACGTCAAATCGATATGTATAAAAGTCACCTTAACTGTACATAAGTCATCTCACCCTGCTTTATTTCTTTTTTTTTCTCGATGCACTGTATATGAGGACGCACTGTAGGCCTATATACCTCATGCACCTTTTCCTCCTTTTGGCACTTTCTTTTGATTATTGAGCCGATGTGACAAGTGAATTTCTCCACTGTGAGATCAATAAAGTCTATGTTATCTTATGGCGGCTAAACAGAAATAAACAAAGGGCTTGAGACATAAAAGAAGACGGTATGTTCACCCGCTGCATACAGGAAGACAAATACTTGAAGATGAGGAATACAGCCTATCTGTAAAGCCCATTTAATCTTTTTTTTAAATTAAATATAAAAAAAACTTTGCTTTACATTCCAGGGTCCTCACCAGGACTTTTTTTTTCAGCGTAACGGTGAATGACCTTTAGTGTAAAGGTCCATTACGCTGAAATAAAAGAACCCTGCATTCTATTTTTTTTTTTACAAATTGTTAATTCCTGGACAGAAATCGCTGTCACTCTTGGAAGGAAGAAGCTTTAAAATGCTAGAAACAACTGTGTTTTCTACTTTTACGTGTAGAGGGAAGTACTACATTTGGTATAAGAGCACAATGCTTCCCTCTAGAGTCTAGGAAAACAGTGCTACATTGGAGGAAAAGCAGCACGGAGCATAAATACTGTAGACGTGGCCGTCTCATTTCCACACGGAACGTATGTGCGTCAAGCATAAACCAGCCTTTATAGTATAGAGCCGGTCAGGCGTTCACATACACTCATTATCAGCATAAATTAAACATTAACCATGGGCTTCCATAATGGGGATTGAGCAGTTCTTTTCTTCCCCAGGATGGTACAAAATACACACCTTAAATGGCCTTTATTGACAAGGATCTAGTCAACAAGTTCAAGGGTCGGGCTATTTCTTAACGATTGCATACTGGTGTGGAACAATTACCAGCCGACCTGCAAATACTTAAATCATTGTATTCTGCCATAATTATTTTCTTTATCATCCTTTTCTGTGTGTTTTGTTTTAACTTGCAGCAAACCACCTTCTTTGGGAACATATAGATGAATAAAGTTGAATGTAATTGATCCATTTCTATATCAGTTTTGATGTATGTTTGGGTCATTGTTCTGTAAGTTTCCACGATTTAGGGACTAGAATTTGAGGAAAATTTTCTTCTCAGTTTTCTGAAAAGTTTGAATTTTGGAACAGCCACCTCTCTTGGTGAGGAGCTTAAGAGTCCATGCTGAAGTTAAACTGACTTCACTTTGGTCAGTAAAAACCAGCATCTTTCAATCTGTGACAGGAAACCTGCTAATTTAAACAAGCTCTACCATTTCTGATAGAAAAAGTGGTCAAATATGAAGTCAGAATTATGCCAGATGCTTGTTGATGGCTACAAAAGGGCCATTTCTCTGCCACTTGCAAAGGGACACCCAACCAAACCTTAGTTTAGGGTGTATGTGAATACCATAGCCTAAATATATCGTCGATCCTGTAAAAGTCTTTAATTAAAATTTAATGTCTTTACCCAATCCCTGTTTTTAAAATGAACTAAAACTGTAAAATCATGCCTGTCTAAAAGAGCAGGGTTCCAAAGCATCATTAAAAACCCAAAGCGAAAGACATTCATGTAAACTTCTGACAATCGTATATCTTACATAAACTTTCCCATTCTACACTACAACTTCTATTTAACAAGCAGCACATTAATGAGCAGAAACAACATCTGCGACTCACTTTCCGTCTTTGAAGTATGTTTTGAGGGTGTCGCTGAAACTTTTTGAGTACTTCACAAACTCCTTTTTCTGGTGCTCCAGAGCCTTGGAGGGCAGAGACACATGATCAGACAGAGGGATGACACGCTGAATGATTACAGAACCGTTTGTGTGTCCGGTACTCACTCTGCGATTCTGGTACTGATATTTCTTAATGACATTGTTGACTGTATCCAGGAGCTCTTTTATAGCGCTGGCTATGTCTCTGTGCAGAAGAGGCAACAATCGGTAAGAAACACATGACCTCACAGAATATTTAAACACCTCCAGGCTCCCCTTTCACAGTTGGAACAGGAAATAAGAATAGGAAATAAAGAAAAAATACTTCTACCTGTAAATGTAAAAATACACTACAAACAAACCTGTGCCAATAAGCTAGTGCAAATATTAATACAGAACCATAACCCACTGTTCAAATATTAACTTGAAGCAGACAAAGTGGGTACTCAGGGACATTTTCACAACTCTGCTGCAGGTTAAAGATTAAGCAGACCTCAATAGTCAATTTTACTGCCTGTGGGCTAGAACCATAACGTAAGATACTGCAAGTATTCACGTTTAAGTGGGCCCTTGTCCTACAAATCCAGAATATGTTGGCAATAATTAAAACATTTTCTTCTACTTAACTAGAATAAAATAGAGATTGCTTGCACTCACTTGATAGTTTGTAAAAACCGTACTCTGTCGTTGATCTCGTCGGGAATTTTGCTAAGGATCTGTTTCAGAGCTCTGGCCTTCTCATTCAGGTCCTGGAACTCCTGTCCAGGCCGGCTGATCATGAACTCTGCAGGAGGAAAAGTTAAAACATTCATCCCATTCTCCAGAATTTCATAACAGAGCAAAGGGGGGGGGGGGGGGGGGGGGGATCTTGGACCTTTCCTATCCGCACACTCGCTAGATCATCCAAAGACCTGGCTCCCCGCTTTATGCCGCCATTCAGCACGCCACACAGATTATGTACGACTATTACATGAAATGACCATAGAACAAGGATGTGTTGATTTGGCCAAAGGTTTTGGATCCTTTTGATCCTTTTCCTCATATTCACCATTTGGTTCACAGGATGCAAGTTATTGATAAATTAGTTAATCTAAAGCAGGGGTTAAGGCAAAAATAATCAGTTTGACTGAATTTTTTTTTTTCGAGGCAGCCCATATATTCCCGGGACCGTGTAAATAATGCCACATCAGTTACCTGACTTGCTTATTGTGCAAAGTCAACTTTAACCAAATCTGGTAGTTTTAAAATATGCAATGACCATTGCTGTATCTGTCCCACCTTTCAGCTTCAGAGCCTTGGTGTCATCCTGGACAGCCTCCCATCCTCTCCTTCACTTTCCACATCATCACCTGGTTAACTTTCATCTCTGCAGCATCAAGTTCTTCATTCACACTTTTGCCAAACTGGTTCACAGTCCACTTTACAGTTTCAGCTCCCTTCCCTCCCTGTCCTCCAGAAAACCTCCATAAACTACAACTAGTACATAAGACAGCAGCTTCATCATTACATCATCTATTTCACTCCTGTACATTAACTCCACTGGCTCCCTGTCACCTTCAGTATAAATTAATCCTATGATCATACAAGGTCAACCACAACCTGGACAATGCAGGACACATAACCAACACTATGATGTCATACATTTTGGTTTAACACAGATCGCACATTACAATAATCAGTCTCTGCTTTGCCCGTTATTGCACAGCAATTAATTATCACAACTCATGAGTTTATAAAAAGGCATCAATTAACTTTATAGATTTTTAATAAAACTTTTAAATCTTAGCCCAGTGACTGGAGACCTGTCCAGGATGGACGAGCCCCCCCCCCACCCCCCACGACCCTGTGTGACGTCAAGCTGCGTTTCCTCATCAGATACGGCTTGACGTCACACCTGTAGGGAAAAGCCGATATAGAAAATCAATGAAGGATGGGATGTTAAATTTTTAAAAGGTTTAATAAAATTGCTCAAAGTTTATCAGAAAAAACTGCTTTTAAATATGAAAATTTTTAGTTAGCAAAATGTTATTAATCTATTTCGTAAAGTTAAATATTGTTAAAGGTTATGTTGACTGTAGTACTATCTGTCTGGCAGGTTGGAGTAAAATGAGTCCATAGATCCACAGACAGGAGGCTTTTTCAGCAGTTTCTAGTACGACTTGCTTCTACAGTGCAGCTTCACATTGCGCTCCACTCCATGTAAAAAAAAAAAATAACTTCATAAAAGCTCTCTAAGAATCACCTCTGGCCTCACCCAGTTAGAACCCGCTCTCCAGTCCATGTTGTAGCTGCAGTTTATTTTTTTGATGTCGTTTCCTTAATAATCTGTATGCATCAAAATCTTTGTCATCATCTTGCTGGTTTGCATAAACCCAAAGAAAACCTTTGACCACCAGTTTGGGATACTCTTCCAAAAGTTATAATGAGTGAACACCGATGAAGCTGAGTCTGGCAGATGTCCGCTTTGCAAAGACCTGTCCTACTCTCTGATTGGCTAATGTCCTGGCTCTGCCAGGTTTCATTGGTTGAGAGCAGCTTCTGTTTAATACCTTGAATAAAAAGTGTAGACGGAACAATTTGCGCTCATTTTCCAAAAGACGAAAATCCGTCACAGTGACGGAGAACTTTAACCCCTGATCTAAAGTCACTTTATCTTATCAACTAACAATCAATTGAGAGGCAGCCAATTTCTTAAAAACCTGAGTTTTCTCTTGCATCAAAAGGGTTTGCCAACTGTATCAAATAGTGACCGAATAAACCAAAATTGTGGTTTTCTCACCCATTAATAAACTTAGACATATATCTAAGATACAATATAGCAATAACCTGTAAGATTACTGAATAGAATGGAATAAAATATGCAAAGCGCTTACAACCCCTCCTAAACAGAGATTAAAAACTATAATTTAAAGACAGTTTAGGTTAAAGATTAACTTAGAAACAAATCATAATAAATTAAAATATCCCCGAGGGGTTTTAAAATACAGTCAATAGTGCTGGCAACTGAACACTAAGCAGGAACCAAAACAGACTTCCTGACTTGAAAACCGACATTCCTCTTTGTATGCTTTAAATGGGCTCCTCTTCGTCACAATGATTGGCATGTGGGACAACCAATAGATAAGATGATCCCCTGGAACTGGAAGCTGAAAAAAGATTGTCCACTATACCTTTAAATAATGCGTTTTATTAACGTATTTTATATAACAGGCAAATGTTTTATGGAACAGGCAAAGCAGAAACTGACTAATGTAATGTGTGATCTGTGTTAAAGTTTATGACATCGTCATAGTGTTGGTATAGTGTCCCGCATTGTCCCTCACAAGCATCTTGCTGTCCCACTAGGGCTGGACGATAATTCAATAATATATATCGATCGATAGACGTGTGGCGCGATAGGAAAAAAACGGGTCAATAAAACTTCGATATAGAAACAGTTTTCCTTTCTTCATTTCAGCCTATCATATTAGTTGATGCTACAGTCACTACTTCCTCTTGACCAATCGTAATCGCGGACCCAGGCTTGTCGTCACAAAGCGCCGCCCTCTCAAACCACAACACAGAGCATGTGAATATGTCGTAGCAAGGAGCGGCGGAGGAAACGGTCCCAAAACAGGGTTTTACTAGTTCGCCAGTCTGACAGAAATAAACCACAGTGATTTGTAAAACTTGCAAGGAACCAGTAAAAAACAAAGTCTGGTAACGCAACCAACTTGTTTCATCGCGTAAGCCGCTCAGCCGCTCACACCCGCAGCAGCACGAGCTATGTCAGCCCCGCGCGACTCCGGACATGCTGCTGTTGTCTGCAGTTGAAAAACCTGGCTTCAAACAATTACTCGCCACTCTTGATCCGTGATTTGAAGTTCCAGGACGCAAGTTTCTCTAACAGCGCTCCCTAAATTGTGCGTCTAGTGCAGGGAATCAGTGCAAAATGATCTGCAATCTGCGTCTTCCCACGCCACAACCTCAGACCTCAGCCCTGCATCAGCCTCTCAATTATGAAACCTGAGAAGGAACTAGTGTATTCCCACCTAAATAGGCTATTTTATTTATTTATTTGGTATATTTATTTTGGTCATTTTACTGGTTACTATAGTTTATTCTTTGTCATTATTTAATAACATAACTCAGGTCTCTTAAGTTATTTTTTTTTTTTTATTCTGTTATGGTTAAAAAAAAGTTGGTTAAATAAAGGTTTAATTGGAATTCTGTGTTTTTGTTCTTTATTAAAATTAAATCATTTAGCAATATCATAAAATGTCCAGGCAGAGCTGCACATAAAATATGGTTTTAAATATTTTCAATAATTATCGATATCGATCAATATGAATTTTTTTTGTATCGATAAGCTTTTTTTCTATATCGTCCAGCCCTATGTCCCAGATTTGGTTTTTTGAAATTTGGTTGCCCTACGTCAGCCATGATTATCTGGCTCTGCATAAGGGTGAGCAGCGCGCCCTCTTCTAGATGGCAGCCACACTACAACACTGAAAGCAGGTCCGTAAAAGCAAATATCACTTAACTGGATGGAATAAAATGTAATCTAATAAAACATTATTCAACAATTAATCAAAAGTCGATTTGTTTGCATCCTTACTTCACACCAAATCTATGTGGCTGGTAGGTTGCTGAAAAACTCAATCTAGTCTTGTCTGGACAAAGCACACAGTTCCAGCTAAGTCCCAATAAAGTTTCTTAAAATCCACGTTTATGTGCTCGCACACAAAAGGCTCTTTTCTGGCATCACTCTGAAACAAGCGGATGATAAATTAGAGTTTAATGGTTGCTGTAATGGCCAAGGGCCACTTCTCGCTGCAGCTCTCCAACGGCTGCTTTGAGGTTTTCATCTCCCCCATTTACCTCATTGTGAAAAATAGTGTAGGTTGTCTTCGAGTCTAGCGGCCAATAGCTAAAAGAAATCATCTCTGTTATATTATATTTATAACCCACAGAAACAGAAAGTGATGGACTATGAATAAACAATCCTAGCAATGTCGATCAATTGAAAAAAGGTTTTATACACTTTCATAAATGCTACAATTTATTTTAAAGGTACCGCTATGAATATTTGTGTCAATGTGATTCTTGGTCATTTTTTACAGGGGTAGTCGAATCAAAGGTCGTGGTTTTTTTTATATATTATTTTCAAATTATGAAACTACAATAAAAATGGATTTAATAATAGCTAATAGACGTGACCAGCACCATGAGCATACGCCTCAAACTGCAGGCTGAGATCACAAGAAGCTGCATCATCACTTATGAACCCAAGGAGGCCATTTAGATCGTAATATGGCAGAATCTCATTGTCTTCGTCGCTCACCTTCCACATCGTCCGCAGCCATGCGCAGCAGGGATTCGGTGAAGTTAATTTGAACGTTCTTCTTCTCCAAGATCTTCATTATGATGTCCTGTGTCAGACCAGGATTCTCCCGCTCCGCCTGGCAACAGAAGAAGAATATGCATGGGAGACGAAGGCGGTGCAGCACACCTGTCTTATTTAGGAAAAGGTAACATGATGCCAGGCTTGAGCTGTGAGCAGTTCAGATGAAGGCACATAATCCCCCCCTCTAAATAATTCAAACTCCATTACAACAGTCAGTAAGCAGCAAGGCAAATTTATTTATATAGCACAATTCAGTACAGAGACAATGCAAAGTGCTTTACATGATTAAAATATAGGAATAAAAGCAAGTAGGGATAGAATGTAGGAAAAAAAAAGTTATTTTAAAACAGTTTAACTTGAACATTCAAAGGCAATTTTAAACAAATGTGTTTTTAATCTCGATTTAAAGGAACTCAGGCTTTCTGCACTTTTACAGTTTTCTGGAAGTTTGTTAGATAAGTGGAGCATAGGAACTAAATGCTGCTTCTCCGTGTTTGGTTCGTGTTCTAGGTACGCAGAGTAGGCTGGAGCCAGAAGACCTTAGTGGTCTGGAGGGTTGATACACTGATAACAAGTCTGTGATGTATTTAGGTGCTAAGCCATTTAGGGATTTATAGACTAACAGAAGTATTTTAAAGTCTATTCTCTGAGATACAGGGAGCCAGTGTAAGGACTTTAGAACTGGGGTTATGTGCTCTACTCTCTTAGTCTTAGTGAGGACGCGGGCAGCAGCGTTCTGGATCAGCTGCAGCTGTCTGATCCACTTTTTAGGCAGACCTGTGAAAATACCGTTGCAGTAATCAATTCTACTAAAAATAAACGCATGGATTAGTTTTTCCAGATCCTGCTGAGACATTAGTCCTTTAATCCTGGAAATGTTCCTCAGGTGATAAAAAGCCGACCTTGTAATTGTCTTTAGATGCTTTTGAAGGTTCAGGTCTGAGTCCATCACTACACCCAGGTTTCGGGCCTGATCAGTGGTTCCTAACTGAAGCAGCTGAAGCTGTGTGCTAACTTTTGATCTCTCCTCTATTGGTCCAAAAATTATTACTTCTGTTTTGTTTTTATTTAACTGAAGAAAATTTTGGCACATCCACGTATTGATTTCTTCTAGGCATTTACTGAGTGCCTGAACTGGTTCATAGTCACCTGGTGACATGGTGATGTAAAGCTGTGTGTCGTCTGCATAGTTATGGTAGCTGATGTTATTTTTTATTATCTGAGCTAGGGGGAGCATGTAGATATTGAAGAGGAGGGGACCCAGAATGGACCCTTGGGGAACCCCACATGTGATTTTTGTCATCTCTGATGTAAAATTAACTACTGATACAAAAAATTCCCTGTCCTTTAAGTAGTATTTAAACCAGTGGAGAGCTGTACCAGAGAGGCCGACCCAGTTCTCCAGGCGCTCTAACAGGATGGAGTGATCGACAGTATCAAATGCTGCACTGAGGTCCAACAGAACCAGCACGGTGGTTCTTCCACAGTCTGTATTTATATGGATGTCATTAAACACCTTAATAAGAGCAGCAGGGGGGCTGATCACAAAACACAAAATCAATGTCAAAATCTTATACTAAAATAAGGGGCTCTTATCTCCATTTGATTTATTTAAAGAGGGGTTATTTCAGTGAAGTCATTGAAGTCCATACAAATGTATACTTTGGCAAGAAGACAGCCAAGCTTATGAACGAACATTTTTGCTATAAGGAAATGAAAACTTTGTGGGAAAAGCGCAGTATGTTTTCAGAAACATCTTGAAATCTATTAAATGAACAGCAATGTGGAACATAAGTCAAAAGAAAAGTATAATAAAGACAAGTCCAACATGCTGTCAAATGATCAATTTGAAAACTTCTTCTCGTTGTAAATCAATTGCATTTAAAGAGTTGGCCCGACCCCTGGTGGCGCATGAAAAGTACTACATCTGAGTAAAGGTGAAGACTGCTGCTGTGGTGTTTTAAATTACTCCTCAGGTGAGTGATTCAGATAAAAAGTTATCCCTTTTTAAACAGCAAACTACTAGTACTTTGGTATTCAGTAAAAACAAACCAGCTCAAAGTCAACTGAGCCCTATTATTTGGTTTGTGTCAAACTGTGTTGTATTGTTTGGGTTATTTCCATGAATCATTGTGTAAAGTCATTATGCAGTCGGTCCAGAAAATGGAAATTATCAACCAAAGTCTTGGATGCGTCTACCTGTGCAACCTCTGTAGGGTTGGTCTCATTATTGCCCCTTTAGTGCCCCTGTTGTCGTTTCATTACCGCCAGAACACCAATTAACAGCCCCCTCTATTACAGACGAGGTCGATACTCCAGAAATTTAACTGACTTGATATTATACTCTGATTAAAAAGTGTTCCTTTAAATTTTTTCCATCACTGAAAGGTTTGATGTTTGTTTTGGATCACTGGTACAGGAAAACCCACTATCACCCATCTCACCTAACCTGTCATCTTCAGACGAAGTTAAATCGATAAGAATGGGAAGGAATAATCTAGGAAGCACCAAGCATGAAGCCTGCCATGTCCCTAATGATGTGGGAAAATTATTGTTATTGTTCACAGGGGAGGAAAGTGTTGGTTCACCTACCCTAAAATAAACACCTTCCTGCTCAACTAAACCTTTCACATGAATGAATTATTTATTTCATTTATTAGGATTTATTTGTAATGCAGTGAAAATATGAATTTAACAGATACATTGTGTTTCAATTATATAATATATATAATCACAATAATATAGAGAATTTAGTTATTGTGTCTGAAAAGGGGTATGAAGAAGTGAAAGTTATTTAATCACACTACTTCTCCTTCCTATAGTCCTTAACACCAACAATCTTCCTGATTCCTACTTTACACATGAGTACATACTACGCAAAGTCCATTAAGCAAATAAATCAATACACTGTACATTATCAACATAAATATTCACATCTGCCGTTAGCCCACTCTACCCCATATTCCCAAAGTATCCACCCATGTGACGGGGCTAAAAGCACCCACTGGTGCTCCCTGTCTGAGCCTTTTCCTAAACAGTCTCCTGCTCGGAGGTTGCTTTAATCCAACGCCGAGTCTGATCCAGACCTTCACACCACTTATTGAAATGCACAGTCTCTTCGTGTTTGTTAGAGCACATAAGATTTTGAAATTTAGGTTATCCATGTTATGATACCGTCCCTCTCGCTCAACACAAGGTCTTTGTATGCTGTCTGGTCGCTGTTTATTTCTAGTTTTATACATTAAATGTGGGGTTTAAAATTCTACCAGAGCTGAGAATAAATGAATGATGGATTAGTGGGGTGGTGATAGCCAGCCCTATGAACCATCCTAATGGCTTCTTTTCACTGATGTCCTGTAGGTGTGACCCCAGACTTCTACACAATAGCTCAGGTTTGGTAAAAATCAGTCAACAGTAGAGAACGTGTAATGTTTTATAATTCAGAAAATGTTTTGCTTTACTAAGAGTTGCGATGCTTTTAGATAATTTAGTCTGAACATATTTAATATGACGTTTCCAACCAGTTTTTTTAGTTTATTCATCTCTAGAGTGATATCATCCAAGAGCTGCTCCAAGCTCTCACCTGTACAGAAAATATTTGTATGATCTCCAAACAAGACAAACTAATAGTTTTGAAACCTGACATGTAATTTATGTAGAGAATAAACAGTTTTGTTCCCAATACTGACCCCTGGGGGACAACACAAGCAATGGCCAAGGATGTCGACTGACATCCACCCATTTTCACAAATTGTTGCCTGCTACTTCAATAGCTCTTCATCCATTCCAGAATAAAATTTCTATTGTGTCAAATGCTGTTTTAGATCAGTAAAGAGACCCACTGCAAACGTCTTTTTATCCATAGAGGTGGTGATTTCCTCTGTTAATTCCAGGACTGCCAATGCTGTGGATCTCTGGCATCTAAAGTAGTTTGTGTTAGTTTTTAAATTTTCCAGTCTGTTCATAAAGTTTTTCTAAAATCTTGGAAAACTATTGGAGTAGAGAAACAGGCCTATAATTTGTGAACCAGTGTCCATCCCCAGTTTTGATTTTGTTAGTAAATTGACCAGTTTGGAAAGAGATGTTACAGATATGAATCAGTGGTTTAACAATTACATCAATAAGTATTTTGATTGTGGTCATATCAATGTTATCACAGTCAGTGGAGCTTTTATTTTTGCATTTGTTAACAGCTACAATCTCAGGGATTTTTTTTTGACAAAACTGCGGCCGTATTGTCGATAATTGCGTTGATGCTAATAAAAATATTGTGGATAATTAAGTTATTTGGATCCTTTTCTAATATTAATATATTCCATATAATTTTAATATTTATTTTATTCTTACATTTAAATATCTACAGTGGGGTGAAAAAGTATTTATTCAGCCACTGAATGTGCAAGTTCTACTACTTAGAAAGACTAGGGGTCTGTAATTTTCATCATAGGGACACTTCAACTATGAGAGAGAAAAGGAGGGGGGAAAATCTAGGAAATCACACTGTAGGATTTTTAAAGAATTTATTTGTAAAATATGGTAGAAAATACGTATTTGGTCAATAACAAGCAAGATGTCTGGCCCTCACAGACCTGTAACGTCTTCTTTAGGAAGCTCTTCTGTCCTCCACTCGTTACCTGTATTAATGGCAACTGTTTAAAGTCGTTATCTGTATAAAAGGCACCGGTCCACAGCCTCAAACAGCCAGACTCCAAACTCAGCCATGGCCAGGACCAAGAGCTGTCCAAGTACACCAGGAAGAAAATTGTAGACCTGCTCCAGGCTGGGAAGAGGGAATCGACAATATGCAAGCAGGCTGGGACCAAAGTACCAAAGGTTACCATCAGTAACACACTACGGCGAGAGAGGCTCATGTCCTGCTTGAGCCAGTACGTGTCCAGGCCCGTCTGAAGTTTGCCAGAGAGCATTTGGGTGATCCAGAGGAGGACTGGGAGAATATCATGTGGTCAGATGAAACCAAGATAGAACTGGGGAGGGGGGCAACTACGATTTCTCATTAGTAGTTCTGATTAGTTTGAAGTAGCAGACACCCTGTGGTGTTAGAGTACATGATGTAGACAGTGGTGTGGGACAGAGCTGGTGGGACTGGTCACTTTACATGGATGTGAGTAAGAATAAACAGAGCAGTAGTCTGTTAGGCAAGACCATATCAAGGTAAATATTATGTATTTGCTTGGAAATTCTGCCTTTCTACTAGTATTCGTACATATTGTTAGCAATAAACATTTCATTTGACCTCAAGAAGAACTTGGTGTTGGATATTTTCTTATGTATCTTAAGTTGTATACAGGTTTATACAGGAATGAGTAACCCTAATTTAATGCTTTTTAATGCTTTTTGAAGACCGTCTGATTTCCCTACGTTAGTGGCAGTAAAGCTTGCTCCAGCTGCTGCTGTGCTGTTTGCGGTAGCTAGTGCGGACGTGACTGCGTTGGTTACAGAAAAGTAACTTGACATTGTTAGGTGTTGTCTGCCCCTTGCAGCTGATCTGTGGCTGTCTGCAGTAGTGTAGTGGTCCCTGGAGAAGTGGGTATACTCTCAAAGTTTGCCCTTTTAGACGCAGCTCAGAAAAATGCTGTTTTAGGAACAATGACATGTAACACTGCTCTATTTAGTTTACCCAAAAATCCATCACTAGGGTTTACTCATTTTAGCCTAAAATATTTAGCCTAAAACATTTAGATTACAATATTTCCTTGAGCTACTACGTGAGGTGTGAAAATACTGTCTCTTTTTTAAAGATTTTATCCAGCTTCTGGCAGGTAATGTAACATTTTCTTTGGTTTATATTGAAGGAATTCCTACACTACATCCAGAATCAACATTTCATTACTTTACTGTAGGTTTTTCAATATAGACGTAGATGATAAGGCATATGGAAAGTCCTAAATTGAATGAGAAAGAGAATCTATAGAAAGAGATAAAGTTAATAACGAGGAGAACATCAAAACTCAAATCTCTTTGTCTTTGCAAATGAGGAATTGTCAAATATACCAGTTGAAACATCCAAACAACTGTTGATCCTGTTGATTTAGACACCCTGACAATGAATGTTTAGCCCCTCTATTTTAAAATGGACGGTCATTTTAAACTTGACAGTCAAAAAGGGACCTCAGTTAACTCATTTTTATCATGTAAGGAACAAAGCAAAGGTAAAACCTATTCTTTCAAGGCAGAAATATGGAAACACTACTCTAAGCCTTCATTTCATCATGGCTGGATTTGTGTAATTCTCTTTATCTCTGAATCGGTCAGTCCTCACTCAAATGTCTGCAGCTGGTTCAAATGCTGCTGCACACCTTTTAATGGAAAAAGATAAAATAAAGCACATTAGCCCATCCTGGCCTCCCTTCACTGGTTGCCTGTTTATCTTAGAGTTCAGTTTAAAGAACTTCTGTTTGTTTTTAAGGATTTAAACAGTTTATTATTATTGTTGTTTTAAACTGTTGATTCTTTACTCAAGTCATTTTATTAGATGTTATTTTGTTGTACCTCGTGTTAAAGTGCTCTTTAAATAATGATGACAATGGTTATGATCACAAGAAACGTTTGCATCATCACCCAGAAGCTGAAAAGAAAAGAGACAAAAAGATTTTTCACACCTCACTTAGTAACTCAAGGAATTATTTTAAACTAAATATTTTAGGCTAAAATATTAAACTGATTATTGGTTGTTTTTTCTTCAATCCCACCGTTATGTTTAGTAATTTCTGCCAAAAGCTGCAGCATTTTCATTTAGTCCATCTGAATGCAGTATTTGCAAGCCCTACTCTGATTGGATGGAAAGAAACCTGTCTGTGATTGGCTGGTGAGGTGGACAGTTTTTGAAGTCACGAGCGCACAGACAGAATCCCACGAGCCGCGCACAGCTGGTGTTGAGCTTGGAAGTAGCAGGTCACGGGCAGACACGGAACCGAGCGCAACAATAGGATAGTGGATTGAGAAGAGTTTATCAGTTTTGAGCGTGCGCGTGTGATGTTTAAACGGTGAATACCTGTCTCACTACGCGCTCAAACAAAATACACAAATATCGCTCCAGAAGTTGATATAGGCAATGCTGACTGAAAAATAAGTGGGTATACGGCGTATACCCGCGTACACCCTGGACTACACTGTCCGACTTCATGTGAGACCGTAAAGCATTGACACCCATTGTGCAAAGCTTAATTTTTTTTACAAACACGGCAAAATTCTTCGTCATCTTTACCGTCGACAGGCTGCAGCCATGTCCCGAATTCCTCGTTTTCCATCCGCTTTTGTTGAAATTAGCATTTTCCTCATTCTCTAGCTCTTTCTCCGCCCTCGAGTCCCTTTTCCGAACATTAAAACCATAGGGCTTTACGATCAACCGGAAGCAGTTCCGCGCACAACGCGGAATCGGTTATATCTGATATAATATATCTGACGAAACTGTTTTTATGACCATATTTTTTTTTTTTAGAAAAAATAAGGCATTTTTAATGCCACAGATAATCACATTTAATGACTTTTAATGCCAATTAAGGCCTTAATTTAAAAAAAATTCATTTAATGACTTTTAATGCCCCGCGGAAACCCTGTGTATATTTAAGAGCGGACTGAAAGCTTACGTTGCTGGAAAATGGCCTCCATTTGTACTTGAAACTGTGAAAATGCTAAATACTTGTGTGAAGTGGCCTAGATAGGCTTTGATTTTTGCGTGCAAGCTTCAACTGTGAAATGCATAATAGATTATTGTCTGTTTTAACTGTCCTGTTGTGTTGCTCTTCAGTGTAGTAACTGCAGTTATTAATTATGTCACAGTAAAAATGTTTTTCTGGGTCAACGTCCTCCTCTATGTCCTGTCCTCTGAGCTCAGTGTAGTCAAAGGTTCTCAGCTCCAGATGTTTGCAGTCCATAGTCTCAGCTATTGGCATGATGTGTGCGACTGTCAGTGAGTCAGTATGCACTGATTGTGCCATCCTGTTTGTGAAATAGTGTAATTGGCATTACCGTCTGGTATCCCTGATGACGCAACACCTTTGCCTACTCTGGTGATCCGTTCAGTTTAATAAAAGTCTTGCAGTTTGACATCTGTATTGCCTGGATTTTCCCTGCTTCTTCAGGATCCCGGCCTTCCTGGTGATATCAGCGTTCCTCTTGGTCAGATGCTCATGTATGCAGACGTTATAAATTGAGCGATAATTATGCCAGAAGCTTGCTAACAGCCACAAACAACAGTATGTGGCTTCTCTGGAACTTGTTATGGGACTTTTAAATAAATATTAGGAGTTGGATACGATTATATTAGAGCCGGTACAATTGTGACCACATGTGGATAAGAATAATGGCAATGGTATGATCCCAAAATTTCATGTTCCAGCTCGTTTTATTAATATAACCACCTACCTTTTTGAAGGCTGCTCTGAGCGTCTGAGCTGCTGACAGGTTAATCCTTTCCAGCTAAAGGAAGAAACAAAAAGAGAAAGACACATTAGTAGAAAACCACAACTGGGAATGGGGGCATAAAAGGTTCCCCTCAGCTCAACTCTTCCTGTGTTTTTAGGCTTAGATCCAGCCCTCCTGATGTGAGCATCAATCCCACTTGACTTTTTCGTTCATGTGTTTATTGGTTTCCAAAGCACTTCATTAGAGGGAAGAAGAAAACGCAGTCACACTGGTTACGTTTTTATAGCCTTTCATTACCAGAGCGTTTGATCATCTTTTGGAGGTTAATATTGGTTTATTATGCTCAGAATCCACAACCAACGGGTACAAAATTGATATCCGACGATTAAGAAGGAAATTTGGCGCTGGACATTTAGAATCCCTAACAATTGAATAAAGTGCATCCCTGAGTGTGCAGAAGATCCATCATTCACAGCTAGTTATTATAATGTGTGACCGACTGATCCGCTGGTAGAGATTTAGCATCACTGCATGGTGCCGGCATGGCTCACACGGAAACTAAATGGAGGTACGAACTAAGGTTGTTCGGTATACCAGTACTAATTTAGTACTGGGTTACTGCAGCAATTGGATGGGAAGGGTAGCTGCAGCGCTGCCACAACAGCGCAACATTAAGGGCATTAAGGGGGGGGGGGGGGGGTGTTTGGAGACTGGTCCCTCCCACCTTCCAAGCACTGAAGTCAGCGCTTCGTCCTGCTGCTGCCTGCAGCGCGCCTGCCAAAGGAGACCCGCTCCACTGCGTGTCCACATTTCAAATGAATCACACAAAGCTGCCGCTGATACTGCCCTGTGAGGAAAGTTCTGATCTTTATGTTGGAGAAACCAACCAACATCTCCACAGACACATGGCTCAACACAGGAGAGCTACCTCCTCAGGACAGGACTCAGCCGTCCACCTGCACCTCAAGGACAATGGACAGTCTTTTGAGGACCAAAATGTTCACATTTTGGACAGAAAAGACAGATGGTTTGAGAGAGGGGTGAAGGAAGCCATTTAACTAGAGAGAAACCAACTTTAAACAGAGGAGGACAACTCAGGTTACAACTTTAAAAAACTTATAAGAGCTATAGGTTTGATTCCTGCCAAGTTTCACCCCAATTCACACGTGACCAGAACATTCCTCCTGTGAGCCAGGCAACCGAAGAGCCTGACGACTCTCCACTGTTGGGCCGATCAGTTCCAGGTGAAGCTACATGCATCAGTGGGTGACTTTACATCAGAAATAACTTTACATCAGAAATGACAAAAATCACATGTGGGGTTCCCCAAGGGTCCATTCTGGGTCCCCTCCTATTCAATATCTACATGCTCCCTCTCGCACAGATCATAAAAAAACAACATCAGCTACCATAACTATGCAGACGACACACAGCTTTACATCACCATGTCACCAGGTGACTACGAACCAGTTCAGGCACTGAGTAAATGCCTAGAAGAAATCAATGCCTGGATGTGCCAAACCTTTCTTCAATTGAATAAAAACAAAACAGAAGTAATAATCTTTGGACCAATAGAGGAGAGATCAAAGGTTAGCACACAGCTTCAGTCGCTTCAGCTAAAAATCACTGATCAGGCCCGAAACCTGGGAGTAGTGATGGACTCAGACCTGAACCTCCAAAAGCATCTAAAGACAATTACAAGATCGGCTTTCTATCACCTGAAGAACATTTCCAGAATTAAAGGACTAATGTCTCAGCAGGATCTGGAAAAACTAATCCATGCGTTTATCTTTAGTAGAATTGATTACTGCAACGGTGTTTTCACAGGTCTGCCTAAAAAGTGGATCAGACAGCTGCAGCTGATCCAGAACGCTGCTGCCTGCGTCCTCACTAAGACTAAGAAAGTAGAGCACATCACCCCAGTTCTAAAGTCCTTACACTGGCTCCCTGTATCTCAGAGAATAGACTTTAAAATACTTCTGTTAGTCTATAAATCCCTGAATGGCTTAGCACCTAAATACATCACAGACTTGTTATCAGTGTATCAACCCTCCAGACCACTAAGGTCTTCTGGCTCCAGCCTTCTCTGCATACCTAGAACCAGAACTAAACATGGAGAAGCAGCATTTAGTTCCTATGCTCCATTTATCTGGATCAAACTTCCAGAAAACTGTAGAAGTGCGGAAAACCTGAGTTCTTTTAAATCAAGATTAAAAACACATTTGTTTAGGATTGTTTTTGACTGTTCTAGTTAAACTGTTCTACTGAAACAGCATTAGTTCAACTTTTTTAGTCCAATTGTTTATTGATGTTCTATTTTGTTTCTACATTTTCTGTTTTCTTTTCCTGTATTTTAATCATGTAGAGCACTTTGCATTGTCTCTGTACTGAATTGTGCTATACAAATAAATGTGCCTTGCCTTGCCTTGAATCTAAGCTCTAACAAGTCCTTTCTGGTAGGTCTATAAAGCTTGGAACGCCACACTACTCCAGACATTTTGAATTAAGAAACCTTCCTGGATGGGAAGCCAAATCTCTTCAGCTTCAGAATAGAAGTCCAGTTGTTTTATTTTTTAACCTTTTTTGGGTTGATCATGACCTAGATGACTAAGAATCTTCACCAACATATGCAAAGCTATAATATTTGTTTCATGTGAACCTGAAAGTATAATTTTGGGAAAGATTACCGTTGGTGAACATATCTAATGTTCTGAGAGTTGTTCCGCACAAGAAGTCTAAAATGACAATTTTTGTGACTATAGAATATAACATTTCAGGCCAATTTTTATCTGCCCACATTTCATTTGCTGTGAACTTAGCTTCCCCTAACACGCTTAAATGCATCCCTCACTCTGTTTTAAGGTGACACCAAAACAAACAGCCTGACAAATGTACCCAGGGGACCGCTTGTTGCAAAACAACAGCTGCGACACCAGCAGTGATTTAGATGCAACAAAGAGGAGACTTTGGACAGATGTGACACAACCCTGGATGAGGGAGGTGTCAGCTTGTCGCCATCGATCACTGTTCTAATTTTTTTGGCCTAGCCGCAGTATGGCGCCATAGACGGAGGAGGAGCAGTTGGATGGTAAACTGTTGTTTGTCCCACAGCATGTGAATGTTGTGTACCTGATAAACCATTAACAGATTTGGTCTTTATTCAAATAAATGATTTTAACAACACGATCAGTTAATGGATATCAATAATAGAGTCTGTCAACAAAGGATAAGTCATTTGTTTGCTGAGGTGAACAGCTTTTATTTGCTTACTGTGGACAATCGCATGACCTTCAAACACATTGTTTCATTCATGGTCATATTGTGCTGTATACTGAATGTTTGACATGTAATTAATAGGCTGCTGATCCAGTTGCATTTCACTTAACGGTGTTCTGGCGTTTCAGTGTGTGGCACTTTTCCACCCACTGATAATGTGCTGTTAAGATGTTTTGCATATTTGGTAGTTTATCATTTAATATGGCAGATATGTGGTGTGATGCTTGATCCCACTGGCTGGTGTTATTAGAACTAGAGTTATTTCCTTGTTTCGTGAATTCGTTTACTAGTCTAATCTACTTTTACTGCTGTCACAATTAGTCATCAAAATACGTAAAGTTGAACTCAATATTTACGGTTGACGTAGTTAATATGAATCTTTTTTATGTTCCTTAACTTTATTTAGCAAAGCTACTGAGGGTTGTGCAGAAATGTCCCTGGCTCCAGTCTGCGTATCAGTCGTGTTCGGCTCTTGGAACCGGTTGGACAGTTTCAAAATAAAAATGGCAGAGAAGACACCCGCTTTGTTATTAGATAAACTGGATTATAAATTTATTTTTAGGTTATTAAGGTTGAAGTGGTTTAAAGTCTGGGAGTATTTCAAGTGAGAATCATTTGGATGCCTGGTAAGCTTTCATTGAACACCACAGGAAGGGTGGGGCATAGCCATCTGAAGAGGGGAAGCCCCGTGGGCTACTGATGAGCCCACAAAGAAAGGAAAAAGAAGGCCGCCATGAGTTATTTAAGTTGCTGAATTCAGTCTAAGAAGTCAGAATGATTGCTAGACTCATGTCCATCCATGTTTGAGGAAACTTGTTGACCATTATTTGACTGCTTAACACTGGCTGTATGTTCACATGTAGGCTTAATGTACATAAATTATATTTACTTATATTACTTATATTTATTTATACATAAATAAGTTGTCCCCCCCCCCCTGCCGTTAATTGCAGTTTCTCCCCATTTTATTTTGTAGATAGTCTGTTGCTAATTTTTATGCAAAGTGTATTTTCTTTCACTTTCAGGTACCGCTCCTCAGTTATGTATTTCACTTCCTCTCAGCCTGCCATTTCTAATAACCGCACATTTTTTCTTTCTCTGTTGTGGACTTTTTCCCTTACGTGCTACTGATGTGGCTGATTTCAGCCACTGTGGAAAAATAAAATAAATCAACTAAAAAAGGATTATTCTATTCCATGTACATGAAGCTGACCAACAATTATTACTTCATCCTGTTTCAATCCCATGCAAAGGTGCGGGTAATGTTACCATCTGAGTCCATGTAGGTGGACTTTCTGAGCCACACTCAAAACAAACCAAATAGCTGGTGGACAGATTTCATATGCATTTTACATGGAAATATTACTGTCTCTAGCACCAAGTTTGAAAAGGTTAAATACAAACTTTCTATTTGATGTTGAGTTGCACTACAACTGGACTCGTGCTTATTATCATCTTAGTGATCTCATGATGGACATTATTAATACTGAGGTTTTAACATTTGTAAAGCTATAAACAAAAAAGCTTGATCTTATTTATTACTGTAATACTTTAAACATATTTTAAAGCGCAAATCCCTGTTTCAATTTTACGCTATATTATGGTATGTGGTAAGGACTAAGTTTTGTTGCAAAAGAGTTAAACTATCGCTGTCATTTTAAGTTGATCCATTAATTTAAAAGTTATCAACAGATTCATAGAAAATGGTCTACTACTATTGAGAGGAGCGACCAAATTCCGACTTTCATTGTACAACTGAACTGGGTAGGAGCCACCTCTACTGCCGAATTATGTGAAAGAAAAGAGGCAGGGCTTGGTGTCATTTCTGGTTCTTAGTCTAGGTCAAGCCACATTGCCTATTTTTTTTTCTTCAGTGTCCTGTCTGGCAATGTGGCATTAAGAATTGTTGCCTTAATGCCAAAAAGAGCTCGACAGATTTTACTTTCACAAGTGGGGCAATACGGCTTTTGCCATAGAGCTCCTCTTGATTTATGCATGTGAATAGTTTTATTATGATTCATGTGGGGAGTATCTCACATTATATGGACACTACAAGAGGAAAGGAAGGACAAGAAAAAAGGTGAGAAAAGGTGAAAGAAAGGGGAGATAAAACGTCTTTAGTCTGCTAGTTAGATGCAGTCACATTGCTATCTTGCAGATTAAATGAGGCATTCGTCAACAACCTGCTGTTGATTCTGTGTTACAATGAAGTTATTTGTGTAACGATGGATTATGTCCGTCCTCGTGTTCTTGACAAGACGTAGGAAATGCTGGACATTCAGCTATACACAGATTTAGAAAAATTATGTTGTTAGAACAGGTCCAGATTACCTGGGCCTTTGAAATTTAAAGAAAACACATTAAATATTTGCTTCAAATTTAGGATTCCTCCGCTCTGCAGCTATAATAGGATCCAATCACAAAGAAAAGTGGATTCATTTTACTTCTAGCTTTGCTTTGTGTTTGATACATTGAACTATTTTTCTTTTAAAAATCATGACCCGCCCTCTCTCTCACTTTCTAGCAGAGCAAACCCTTCTGTCATCGGCTGCTTTACCTCGTTGAACACTGGGTACATCACGGCGTACAGTGTCATGGATACCATGGAGTTTGTCTCCGCTTCATTCTTCATCTCCTCCATTGTCATCCTCCAGGGAGGAGTAGCTCTTGTCAAAACAGTAAAAAGGAAACTGCAGCTCAAACACGCTCACACATACACTCACACACACACACACACACTCACACGCCCTGAAAAAAAAAAACACAAGATCCAGAGAGACGAGAGTCTGGGAAGAAAAGAAAAAAAAAACAAAGCAAACACAAATGAGAAGTGATGAAATTACAATGTGAAATGCAAATGTCCTAATCATAGCTCGTAGTGGGAATGGGTTGACCCAATCCTGACCTGATGGGAGGGATACTAAAATGATTGCTATGTAAATAGAAAGCATCCAATTGTATTTATCTGCACGATTTAAATTACATTTATTCGATAACACGTTACTGCTGACTGGTGGCACGACAGCACGGAAGCCCTACTGGACACAACTTCGAATCAGATGCTCCATTTGGTCGAACATTGGTTTAACTCACTCTCACCGTGCTATTTTTAAAGTAAAATCCTTCACATGGTTGCAGAACTGCCTCCATCTGCTGCTTGACTTGAAGCACAATAATTTTAAACAAAGTAAAATAACACAGGGACGCTGACGGCAAATATCTGTGGGCCAAAGGGGCCCAAATCTTTGGGGCCAAGGTAATTTGCATAAAGTAAAATAAAAATGTTGAATGTGCAAAAAAAAAGGAAAAAAGTCAAAGAGTAAGTTGAGTGTAAAGATGTAATGGTCTTAAAAACAACACCCGTCTCAGGCTCCCTCAGGTCCTAAGGAAGGTTTGTCCCCCAGGGAGGGGGGCAGAATGAGAAAACGACATCTGTGTGAGCGTTGGATACGCAGAGAATATCTGGACAACAATAATGCAGAAAAAGGAGATTCAAGACTAGGGCTGGACGATCATTCAATAACGATATATACTGATCGATAGACGTATATCCCTGATAGAAAAAAAAAGGTCAATAAAAAGTTCAATAGAATAACAGTTTTCTTCCTTTTGCAATCTAGCCGTGTAGGTCAATACTACAGTCATTTAAATCCTCTCAACCAATCACAATGCAGACCCAGGACTGCACCGTCACCAAGCTCCGCCCCCTTCAAAGAGTTCAGAGAGCACACAATCTTTTTTCTTTTTTGCAGTTTTTATAAAAGTTGGTGGAATAAAGGGTTGAGTTTGAATTCAGTGTTTGTGTGTTCTGTACGTAAAAATAGGTTGCCAAGCAACAGCATAAAATGTCCAGGACCGCACTTAAAATATATATTTTGAATTTGTTGATAATTATCGATATCGATCAATATAATTTCTGTTTTATCTATATGCTTTATTTTTCTATATCGTCCAGCCCTAGTCGAAACATCAGGTATTTGTGAACCAACGAGGTATGGTAGGTTACTGGTGTCAAGTTTTTAAACGTTACTATTGCAAAACTGCTAAAGGGTCCTATAATATTGTTCCTATGGTTTTTGGTCCTTTTTATGAGATACAATAAAACAGCACCCCACCAGAAGAAGAAAAAAAACAGTAACGTAGTACTGTCTATAAGTTAACTTTTGACTGAAATAATGGCTTCTTCGCGTTTCCCTAATTTACAGGCAAATTGGGCTGTTTGGGAGCATTTACTGGCACACAACCCCCCTAGTAGGTTCAATATAGGAAATGTATGCCTTTAACCATGAAAAATGTTAAATTTTACTTGGATTTCTAAAAAGTTGTTTCTCCCGCAAATATTATGTAAAATTAATCTCAAAATATCTCAGTTTTGTTGTGGAAATGTACTCCTTCGCTGTCAATAATTTACTTTAGATGGCCCTAATACAATATTGTTTTACAGAAAATTATGATAAAGTCATAATATTGTGTACAAGAATAAATAACATTGAAAAAAATCTGAATAATATCACATTATGAGAAGAAAGCCATATTAATGCAAGAATAACGTCATAACTGCTTAAAAGTCCTGATACTAATAATAATAATAATAATATTTTAATGTTGTGTGCTAAATAATTTAGTATTTTCTGATACCAAAATATAACTTTACAAAATGCTCAACATTCCTTTTTTTTTTTTTTTTTTTAACACAGTTGGGGGGGGGACTGTATTTTGTTGTAAGAGTTCTCATGAAATTATGCCCAAAAAAAGGGGGGGGGGGGGGTTGTCCCCAGTCCTTGGCACTGTTGTTTCACGGGTCGCAGGCTGAAAAGTTTGCGAACCCCTGCTATAGAGCATGCAAATTGGCAAAATCAGGCATAGTTAAACTTTACCATGACAAACACATGAAGGCAAACTGTTCCCCATGCAGTCATACGTATGCACTGAATGTGCATCAACAGGCACTGCAGAAATATATGCAACACCTTCGCCTTAGAGGTTTGAGGTGGATTGCAACAATAGTTTATGACCAGCTGAATATCAGCTTGTTAAATCTCTAAAGGGTATAATATGTTGTACAATCCCCACCAGAAAAATATAACTAAATTTGACTTGGCTGCTGTGCTTTTTTGTATAGGACGACTAAGTTATGCTTCAAGAGAAGAACAACAAATAAGATTTGCAGGTAACATTATATTGAACATGTTCCATTTGAATCTCAATGGACCGCCATAGTTTGATGCTTAATTCCCCCCTATAACAACTTGTCCTCACAAATTACTGTACTTTATTTTATTATTAGGAATATTATTAGGATTTGATATTTTACATGGTCACATTTTTTTAAATAAAAGCAACTGGATCACTTAATACCTTTCGCGTTAAGTCTTTTGTGTACACTCACACCCCAGGGTGTGAGAAAGTCATACTGGTGCCAGTCAATTCAATAACTTCAATTATCAAAGCCGCCTTTTTAATTATCATTGATTATTATATAAGAGTGCTCAGACAACCCCACATATGTGGCTCTGACAACTTTGCTCCTCTCCAGTGTTAAGAAAATAGTGAGAGAGTAGATACAGACTGGAAAGATTTAATACTACCTTTCCATTCTGAAACCTTTTAACCAATCATGAGTCAGTCTGTAATGAGGAAGAGGTAATTTTTCAATCGGAGGGGACGGGAGTGGCACCGTTTTATATGAGCACCTTGATAACATTCCCAAACGTTCCCATTTGACAATTTAAAATAATAACTGCATCACATGCTTAAAAACAGGAATTGGTTTTGACATACTCATTTCACCATATGCAAAATAGCAAACTGACCATTCTGGCAGCTGATGGTTAAGATGGTAAATAATATCAGCTAGGCGGTGTTTATACCCAACTCACAAGGCATACTCTGAACATATTAAACATATAAAGTGAACAAAACGCTACTGCTTGTTTACCTAAGCTAACCGGAGCGATGTCTTTACCACTGAGAGCGACACAGAAGGCTAACGAGACACAGGCAGGTCTTGGGTAAGGCTAGGCTAACAGGAAAACTAACAAAGTGGGAGTTGAAACCTAAACCGGGGTATGACATTATGTTTTATTTGACAGGCTGCTCTAAGCTACTGAAATCACGACTAGAAGCCGTTTATCGTAACAGATTTACGGCTATTAACTCGGAATATTGACTTGAGGCCTGCAGCCGAGCAGACCGATGTTAGCAGCGAAACGTAGCTTGCGTGCTAGCGTAGCTAATTTGTATATTCGGATCTGCCGTTGGGCTAGAACACGTCCAGGAAGTGCTGCGGGAGCGTAGCGTCTGTTCGCGGAACCGTTTCAGAGGACGGCTAGT
Organism: Fundulus diaphanus; assembly: GCA_037039145.1. NCBI lineage: Eukaryota > Metazoa > Chordata > Actinopteri > Cyprinodontiformes > Fundulidae > Fundulus > Fundulus diaphanus. The sequence goes on from CM073138.1 coordinate 27,304,277, forward strand.
AGCTACCTTTTGGCTGACTTCTTAAATAGGTGGGCTCTCCCGTCGACTGCCTTTTAGCTCCTGTGTTTTCTTTACAACTTAAGGCGGAAGTTTTTCAGGACTGGCCCGAGCGACAGCTTCCGGACCGTTGCTACGTGTGAGCATGCGCCATCCAATCAGATGGGTAAATTGACGGTGACGTATGGTTTAAATGGTTAAGATTTTTGGCGTTGCCGGTTTCAGGTATTATAAAGATAAGACAGCGCCTGACTTTGTACCTTGTTTTCCCTCGCAGGGAATAGCTGTATTTATTTAGTTGGCATAAAAAAAGAATCGAGAAAGGACAGATAAGGTCTGAATAATAATAGAAAACATATGCTTAATTAAGACGCTATATAATACACAATAATTAAATCAGGGGTGTCCAACACTGAGCTATATTACACTGGAGTGCTGATTTTGCCGAAAAACTGAAGTCACTGGCCGCCATCTTGCTACTCCCTACTCCCATAGGATTTGGTTGCAACAACAAGCAGTTTTCTGGCTGTGTGAAAACGTTTCACAGGTAATTCTACAGTCAGTGGATGTACTAACACTATCAACTACTAGGAAATTAGGTGCTGAAATATTTTACATGTTATTCATATTAAATATATATATATATGCATATATAAGTATGTGTATATGTATATATATATATATATATATATATATATATATATATATATATATATATATATATATATATATGTATACATATATGTAAATATATGTTTTTGTATATTGTTATTTATATATTTATAAATGTTATATATATATATATATATATATATTTAAAGAAATAAAAAGCAAAATATTTCAGCACATGACTTTCTCAGTACTTGATAGTTTTAGAACATAACATAAAAGTATATGGCATTTGACATTTTAAAAGTTTTAAGCCCCCCCCTGAACATGAGAAAATCCTCGTTATTCGATGCTGTAGCGCACATATTCCCTAGTTACTGGGGGGAAATAGGGAGTACCAATATGGCGGCTGGTGGCTTCAAAGCGACTCGTTCTAACAGCGGGCTATTAGCACTCCAGTGTATAGCTCAGTGGTGTCCAATATAAGGCGACCCTTGCGGCCCTGGGAATAATTTTATGTGTCCACCCACAGCCGGCCCAAGGCATAAGTGGACTAAGCAGCTGTATAGGTCCCCCAAACCAGTGGGGATTCCCATTAATACTTGAATTTGATCACAGACCATGGATCTAAAATGTGTATATTTGTTTTTTTGAGAGTGAGAATACTATTAAAATGTACTTACAGGTTTCAGCAGAGATAAAGATTATTGTTTGTTTAGTATTTAAATTTCCATCCATCCATCCATTTTCTTAACACATCTATCCCTTGTGGGGTCGTGAGGGGTGCTGGTGCCTATCTCCAGCTGTCAATGGGCTAGAGGCAGGGTACACCCTGGACAGGTTGACAGTCTATTGCAGGTATTATTTAAATTTAGTTTTTTTAATTGAAAGTTTACTTTGTAAAAGTGTAATCCTCGTAGTTTGAGTGTTACCATAGTTACAATCTGATGCGAGTTTAGTCTTTCCCTCGTGACACAGCTTGGTTTATTCACAAATATATCTAAATAGAGATTGACCAATTATACCTGATTGCTTTTATCATGTATCATGCATACCACCAAATCGGTGTCTCTCCGTTTGAGGGCCCCCAAATCTAATTCTGCTTAAGGCTCAATACAACTTTGGGTCGACCCTCTGTCCACCAATTCAAGACTGGTACAAATTATGCCTCCCAGCAAATCGAGCAAATCAACACCCTTTATCATTTTTAAAATGTTGCTCTACTGTGCCTTGTGTTGTTTTTATTAATCTCTTTTAGGTTTTATTATGTTAGGTTGTGTTATGTGTTGATGAAATGTACATGTATGTATAACGGTGTTATGGCACATTTGCGTATATATAAAGATGAAACCAGGTGGTTACAACAAATTAACCTCTAATTTACAAATGTGGCTTCATTACAATAATTATATGTTTAATAGAGCAAAAGAACCTGAAAATGAAAAGACAAAGCAAATCCAATACTTTTTTCACTTATTCCAAAGTTAATGTTGATTTGTCACATCTGGCTACTGCTCATTGCTAAAGTCCCTATTACAGTAGTGGCTTTTATGCGATGGACCAACTCAAAGTAGTTCATAACTAGAAGTGGAAAGAAAATAAAACAGGGCCCTCTTACCTGCTCCTGTACATAATGCACTCCTGTACATTAAGACATCCTTGTTTCGGTAGGTTTACAGTTGTGCTATCGTTTTTCCTTCTTTAGATGATGGATTGAACTTTGCTCTTTGAGATGATCGAACATCTCTGGTGACCTGTCCACACTGAACCGCGCAGTTTTTTTTTAGATACTTCTGTAAATCTACAGCTGTTTTTCTTCTCTTTTTATTTGAACATTTCATATTTATCTGAATATGCCTTTTATCCATTAATAATTGCGTAGCATTTTCCTCCTTTTGATAAGTCTTTCTCTTCTGCTTTACAACTTAACTTTAATTGTAACTTTTTTCATAATAAGTAATCTTGTGTGTGAGTCTGGTGTCTTCTGTCTACCGGTACTTGTCTTTGCCTCATTCACACCCCAATTTCCCCATTGTGGGACCTTCTATTCTATTCTATTCTAAAGGGTTTGGCTGTTCCACGTTTTGAGCATGCACACGTTTTTAACAGAGGCAGGCAGTTTGAACTCACTGGGTAAACTTGGGCATGGAGTGTAAATTGTAAAATGATTTGGTTCTGTATTTTTAGGACTTGTGGCACCCCTTGACACAGTGACACAATGAGCAAAAACCAATGCCGATCAACTCCCCAAAGCGGAACTGAGTTTGAAAAAACAATAGAGCTTTAAACATTTTAATATTGGTGCCAATAATAATTATAGTAGAAGTTGAAAGATTTGGGATTTATCTGCTGTAACGTGGTCACACCTCTACCAGTCAAAGAATGGCCTCAGCCTTAAAATTGGGAGCTCCAGAAACAGGGGAGCCTCCTCTCTACTGACTGAACAGCAGAACGGTAAGGTGGCTAGATATCTGAGCTGAGCTGAATGCCTCCTGAGCACCTACCTTTGGATATTTTCTGGCAACTTTCCCCAGGGAGAGGACCCTGGGGCAAACCCAAATCTCACTGGCAGGTTAATATTTAGCCCTTGTGGTCTGTGAATTCCTTGGGATGCCCCAGAGTGAGGTGGATAGCATTACCTGATAGAAGAAAGGCTGGGTTTTCCCTTCTGGAACCCTAGTTCAGAGAAAGCCAAAGCCAGTGAATGGATATATTAGAAGTTAGTCTCATAGTTGTGGATCAAGTCAGTGTGTATAACTTGGTCTCGGAGGCATCATTGTGTTTCATGTGTTTTCCAACATTCAAAAATGGCTAAAGTTGATTTAAAAGCATATCCTTCTTAATAGTAAAGCTTTAAAGTAAATGAAGATTTTGCATCTGACACAAGAGTCTGATCATATTTCTTATTTAATAGCACCTGTGTGTTTTTTTTAAGATGGAATGAAGTTTGTCTAAAGTAAAAAAAAAACGTTAACAAGATACTGATCTGCTTTACTAGTTTTTACAGAAGCGAAAGGAGAGGCTTTGTACTACACGTAATATGCCCAGTAAAAGCTTTCCTGCATCATCTCTTTTCATTCTGCATCATGTTAAAGGAACGTAGAGGCCGTGAATGTTGCCTGACCAGTGTTCCACTCATGAATCAGCGGCACGTTAATCATTTCAAGTCTTACAGCAACATGTGTGTATCAGTACAAAAGCAGAACACACTGTATGACTTGTCTTGGTGCTTGACTCAGCAGATAAGACAAAGCATAACAGAAACATGACTAATAGAGTTTAATTTCTGACACGCTGTCAAAAGCTTTCTCTTCTTTCCATTTTGAAGTGGTCGATGGTGCTTTAAAAGGACTTTCTGTTGAAATACCTTCAGGTTAGGAGGGTAGCCACTGTTCTCTGGACACTGAAACAGCTCATGTTTCACTGTAAGAATTTGTTTAAACCAAAAAAAGCACATAAAAAATGTTTGTAACCTACATATGCTCTTCAAAGGCTGCAGTAAAGCTGTGGCATTTTCAAGTTCTATGGTGTGTGTAAGTGTATGTCAAAGGCATGGAATGATTGGCATGTCACTAAGCAGATCAGCTAAATAATCAAACAGATGTAAATCTGAATAAATATTACTCACTCGAACATTTATTTGGGATTACTGTTTTTGATAAATGAATTTGTAAAAGCTTATTTATGATTGTTTTTTTTTTGTATAAAATCATCAATGGGACATTTATTGGCAATCCTTTTTCCAAGGCACGCCCAAGATCTGAGGTAAAGAGTGGCCTCTAGGAGTCGCCAAGTTTCCACGACAACCTTTGGTTGCTTTCGAAGTTGTTTGGAAAGCAAGCTTGGAAAAAGCTTTTTCTATCCTTCCAAAGTAAAAGCATGGAGTTTGCCAAATGTTACTGGGGTTTTAAAAGGAATCATGTGCTTTGTTTGGATAAAACTAAGGTTGAACTTTTTTGGTAAAACACACTCCAGGTGGGTTTGAAGCAAAGCATGAATATGTGGAAAGTATCTCATTGTTATGTATGGTGAAGGACCTGCGATGCTGTGGGCTGTGTTTCTCCTCTGAGGTTTGGCTGTATCCAAAAAACTTTTGTAGTCAGACAGGGGGTCTCATCCAGACAAAACCAACACTTCAAAGCCGTCTCCCAGAGTGGGAAAATTTGACCTTCTTTCCCACATAATCCGTGGCAAAGGAGGTCAAATCCGTGGAACACTGGATCAGCTCTACACCCTCAGCAGGATCCTGAAGGGGGCATGGGAGTTTGCCCTACCGGTCTACATGTGCTTTGTAGATCTGGAGAAGGCATTCGACCGTGTCCCCCGAGGGATCCTGTGGGGGGTACTCCGGGAGTATGGAGTACTGGGCCCTTTAATAAGGTCTGTCAGGTCTCTGTACGACCGGTGTCAGAGTCTGGTCCGCATTGCCGGCAGTAAGTCGGACTCGTTTCCGGTGACAGTTGGACTCCGCCAAGGTTGCCCTTTGTCACCGATTCTGTTCATAACTTTTATGGACAGAATTTCTAGGCGCAGCCAAGGTGTTGAGGGGATCCGTTTTGGTGGCCTTAGGATTGCGTCTCTGCTATTTGCGGATGGCTTCATCAGGGCGTGATCTACAGCTCTCACTAGAGCGGCTCGCAGCCGAGTGCGAAGTGGCCGGGATGAGAATCAGTGCCTCCAAATCTGAGACCATGGTCTTGAGCCGGAAAATGGTAGAGTGCCTCCTCCGGGTCGGGGAGGATGTGCTGCCCCTAGTGGAGGAGTTCAAGTATCTTGGGGTCTTGTTCATAAATGAGGGGAAGATGGAGCGGGAGATCGACAGGCGGATCGGTGCGGCGTCTGCTGTGAAGCCGGCGCTGTACCGATCCGTTGTGGTGAAGAGAGAGCTGAGCCAAAAGGCGAAGCTCTCGATTTACCGGTCGATCTACGTTCCTACCCTCATCTATGGTCACGAGCTTTGGGTCGTGACCGAAAGAACGAGATCCTGGATACAAGCGGCCGAAATGAGTTTTCTCCGTAGTGTGTCTGGGCTCTCCCTTAGAGATAGGGTGAGGAGCTCAGTCTACCGGGGAGGACCCAGAGTAGAGCCGCTGCTCCTCCACGTCGAGAGGAGCCAGTTGAGGTGGCTCGGGCATCTGGTCAGGATGCCTCCTGGACGCCTCCCTGGTGAGGTGTTCTGGGCACGTCCCACCGGGAAGAGACCCAGAGGGAGACCCAGGACACGCTGGGGGGACTATGTCTCTCGGCTGGCCTGGGAACGCCTTGGGATTCCCCCGGAGGAGCTGGCCCAAGTGGCTGGGGAGAGGGACGTCTGGGTCTCCCTACCGAAGCTCTACCCCCGCGACCCGACCCCGGATAAGCGGAAGACAATGGATGGATGGATGGATGCCACATAATAGGCAACACACAGCCAACGTAGACCTCACATCCCGCTTAACACACATCTGCTAACGTAAAGAACAACAACGACGGACTTCTGAGCTGTGGTTGTTTCAGACACTATTCAGTTTACTGTGGATTTCAGACTAACACATTTTGCTCCTCTTCCGCCACTTTTCTCTCTTGTGCATTTGTTGTTTTCATGCTGTTCTTCTTCTTCCCTTTTTCTTCTTCTTTACTTCTGTGGCAGTGTGACCGTGCCACCCACTGGCGTGGCATTGGTATTACAACACCTATTGCAACCCTTTTGGGTTCATGTGGCTTCATCTTTAACCAAGGGAGGTTCTACACGGGGGCCAACAGGAGCCAACGCCCCTGTAGAACTGGTCCTGGCCCCTGTTATGGCCCCTGAAAACATACTAAATAATTATCTCGTGGTAATATGTGCTTGCACAGAAACCGTCACTGATTGGTCCCTTATGCAATTCAATTTTTTACCTTTACAGTTTTAGTTTAATTAAAAATGAAGGTGTAGCACTTTTTGCTTCAGCCATTTTAATGTAGGATCACAGTTTTCTTCTGCTAGATCTGCAGTCTGTAGTGCCAGAGCCGCAAGTGGCTTTTTGGCTCACATACTGTTTATTTTTTTTTCTTTCTTTTATTCTGTGCCCCTATGAAAAAATACCGGCCCCACCTTGGCACACCTGCTAAACTTGGTCTAGGACCAGCACTGTCTTTAACTCAAACTTTTCTATTCGGCTCTGTGTGGAATCAGCTTAAAGCCCCTGGGAATCTTGTGAGGTTGCATGGCATCACAGATGGAAGTTTGTTTTAAGGTTTCTTACAAATCTTTACTGGGGGTGCCAAATGTTGTAAGGGCTTGGGGTGTGAAGAGACTAAATACATTTTTGCCCTGACATTCGGAAGATGCAGTCTCCAGCACTTGAGGCTTAAGAGAAAATTTGCCTCATAATTTCACACTAGAGAGGATAACTGTAACAGATCCCACCTAAACTGAAACTCTAAATGGATCTGACAGGTGTAGGGTTGGTTACCTGTTTTAAACACATGCATAAAAAGAATAACACGAGCAACTATGATGAAAAAATATCTTCAAACTGTCAACAAGCAAGCAAACTCATTCTGAAAGGATAATACCTGAAGGTTTTCTATCCATTGGCGGGTTTAGATGTGGACAATATAGCTTTTTGTCCAGCATGACATGGCCTATAAATAGCACAAAGGCAAAAAAAAAAAAAAAAAAAAAAGGTTATATGCAGTTTTATTCCATTTAAAATTTCAAAAGGGTTTTGTGGCTCCCTGTGTTTTCTTTACTGTGTGAAATGGGTCCAAATGGTTCTTTGGTTGGTAAAGGTTGCCGACCCCTGGCCTATGGGTTGTCACCAAGCAAAAAAAGGTTATCTAAAATTAGCCCTGACCTGGTTTCCTATGTTCAAAACGTCAGTCAATAGAAATGAGTGTCCATCTGTAGTGTTTGAATTGTTATGTAAATATCACTAATGCCACTGCTAACATTCTGTTTCTTTTGATGATACTCTCTGACACAGAAACTGTATCTGACTGGTCCCTTGAATCAATTCAGTTTTTTTTGCGTTTTCAGTTTTACTTTAAAGCCACACTAAGTAACATTTTTACCTTAATTTATCCTCTTTTAAGTCCCTGTAATGGTAATCTAAGGCTACGTTCACACTACAGGGAAATGCGACCCAAATCCGATCTTTTCGCTCCTACGCGACCCATATCTGTTGTTTTCACGGCTGTGTGACCTGCCCAACTCCAATCTTTTCACCCCCCCCCCCCCCCCCCCCAAAAAGCAAACCCGATTCGTGCCACTCCGATAGTTGGTACTAATTTGGATACGTATCAGATTTTTTTCAAAGCATCCGCAGTCTGAATGGTCATGTTACATTTTATCTGTCCTTCCTGTCACTCTCCTGTCTCTCACTGCACATCCACACACAGTAGTAGCAGATACCGGCCTGTATCCTCGTTTTTTTTTTCACACAAAAAATTAACAAAACTTTATTTAACACTTCAAGAAACAGTTACATTCACCATTACTTTCGCAAACACCGCGCTGCTCTGTGACGTCTCCTGTTATCTGCTCATGCGGGTCGCTTTGCGGTCTTTAACTGCTCAGATGGAAATCTGATGATGGCCGCATTTAATAGTAGTATGACGGCCACCTCAAAAAATCCAACTTCAGCACAAAATCGGAATTGAGCATCAAAATGTTGCCTTTGATCCACTGGGCTTGCTCTCCGCCGTGTTGCTCCACTGCTCTGACAGTGACATTTCACGGGCAAGGAGAGGCTAAGCCCTGAGTGGCAGCTATTCACGTGCACCACATGGCTGCCTGGCTTTGTAAAAAAGAGACTGGAGGACAACACAGAGGGATGGTATGTGATATACCGTAGACCAGGGGTGTCAAGCTCATTTCTATATTGGGCCACTTTGGCATCATGAAGTCATTAAAAGGGCCAGTCGCACTTGTATAGATGATACTTTTGATTTCATAATTTCATGCCAGTTCCCTTAAAAATGTAAAAAAAAAAAAATCAAAGTAACATAAAAGAGTTAACCTGACAACAGCCAGCTGTATGTCGTTCCGACATACAGCTGGCTGTTGTCAGGTTATAAAAGAGTACCCTTAGGCCCAGTTTATACAGTTTATCTGCAAAGAAAAGTTGATATTGGGGTGAGATACACTTTAAACTCATTCTGCAACATTTTTTTGGGTTGTTTTAACGTGTTGTGAGAAAACTGATATCTAGTGGCATGATGCTGTTACTACACAGTTAAAAAATCATTTGCCACAGGAGGCACAGTTTTAGCCACTTTATACAATTTAAAAGCATATATGGCTCTACTTTATGACAAGATATGCCTTTGTTGGCTCTTGTGAGCCGGATAAATTGACTTGGCGGGCCGAATTCGGCCCGCGGGTCATAAGTTTGACACATGTGCCATGGACCATCTAAAATATTACCTTTAGTTCTTCACATCATTATTTTGTTGTTTTTTATATTTAATGAAATTTTGCTAAATGCCCCGTTAAGATGTTGCACTTTTATCTTGTATTGAGATAGGATCACAGTTTTTATCTGGTAGATCAGGAGGTCTAGAAACTACAGTTCCAGAGCTGCAAGTTTGGCTCTGTGGCTCACGTAATATTAGCTAAATGATGAAACATTGACGTTTAATTTATTTGTTTTATTTTCGGTCTAGAACTACCACTGCTCAGTGGTTTCTGTTATTTCCCAGGGAGTTAGTTATTATCACTCTTTTCACTTTCTTCCTGCCATCTGTATTTCCTGATACCACCCTTTTTTTAGCATCCATAATTTTGTTCAGTCAGCTGGCAGCACTTCTGCTTTACACAGCATTTCTTATTCACATCCTGTTTTGTTTTATCGTTGTGTCTGTACATTCTTCTTCTTCATCCATCTCATCTACACCCTCTGTCTTGGGTGATTGATCCGATCATGATCCTGATTGTGTCAGCCTTTTAAAAGATGTCTGCCGGTGTTTCTTCTAGATCCTTCCTTCTCTTCCCCCTCTAACCTAGATTCACGTGCTGGCGACAGTCAACACCGGGTCAGGCGTTAGCACATCCAGTGATCTGATTGGCTAGAGAGTCGAAGACATGTTCATGGAAAATTCGGAGCACCGAAGCCATAAACGGAAGGTGCCAAACGCATTTGCATGAAAGTCTGCCCACATATTGTGCGCAGGGATGTAAGTATTGTTGTAGAGTTATATAAAACAAAAATCACAAGAGAACCAGAGTCTTGCAGCAAAACAAGCAAAAGATCATCCCGGACGTGATCTGTCGTTATTATAAATGCTATTGAGCAAAACAAAACACGTACGACTAAGAAAAGTTTTCGTTTTTGACAAACACGGTCGTCAAGACGAATAGCAATGTTTTCTGCAGTCAGCGATGTTATAGGAATTTTCCACTCTTAAAGTTATTTTGCACTGGGAGGTGGGAGGGGGTGCTCTGTTTTCATCCACTTAATCGCCTTACAAATGACTTTGTTGAGTCGCACATAGAAGCAACGCCTATGTGAATAAATCTGAACGTGTCACCATATTCTAATGATTGCATGAATGTATTATTTTCCTTGATAACCGCACAACCGGCGTTCTTCTGACTGATCGGAACACCGGCCGGCTTGCTTTCCTGCAGACAGAGCGCACGCACTGTGGTTCAAAACAAACACATACGATTATCTGTGGCCAGTATGCGCTCTAAGGCACAGAGAGGGATCGATTTCCTGTTAAATACGTGCATACAGGCGATATCTGCGGACACCATCCACCTGACATCCTGCGCAACCACTTCTAACGCTTTGATGCGTAGCCTAGGCAGCAGTGCTGCACGTGTGTTGCACGTGAGTCGTTGTTTTCTACCGCCCATTGGCTGGCGGCAGTCTCTGCTAAGCAGTGATTGGTCAGATAGAGACCTCATTTTGTAACAGCCTCCGATACTGTTATTTCAAAAAAGAAAATGTTTCAATGGAAAAAATTCGAATAACTTCTAACAGAGGGACGTTTCATATATTTTTGTGGGATATCCTGAAAAAATATTTGTATTTTTTTTTTATACAAATCTTTTCGGCACAATAACTCACCAGCCTCGTTGTGGTTTCACATAAAAGTAAAGAAAGTATTTGCAAGACATTTGCTTGTGCCCAGCAGTCTGCATTGGATGACACATACATGACACACATGACGACCAAAAAGCCTTTCCAACTTGGTTTTAAATATTCATAACATTATTATTGTGTCATAAGTCTTTAAAATAAAGTAATAACACCGTTGGTGTCGTACATTTTGTGTATCTATTGCAGGAAATGCTGCGGAGAAGAATCCGGGTCAAAACTAATGCAGTAATGCAGCTGTGCTCTGCACACACTGAGAATAATCTGACATTCAGATGGGTTACCGTTTTTTTTAATCCACAACAGCCTTTTTTTTCTTTTTAATCATTCAAAATCAGGAGGATTAGTGAGATATGGAAAATTTGAACTACAAGAATTGCTTTTTAGCCATTTCACATCATTTGGACCAAAATCTATTCCATGTATTGACTAAGCTGAAAATGTTAAAAATGTTAAAAATGCTGAAAATGTAGCTGAAAATGTTAAGACAATGTAGTCATTTATTCCGGTTATTGTCAATAGGCTGTTTTTTTAACCATTTTGTGTCTATATCTAAAGATGCGCCACTGTCATTATTTGTAAACAATAGGGCTTGTTTACCTGATCGTAAGTGTTTATGACTGCTTTATTGGGTCATAAAGTGATCAAATCAAGAAATTAATGACTAAAGAGCGACGTCGGCAATGTTCATTTTGTTATTCTAGAAAGATCCGGCATTAGACCCCATGTCAGTGGAAGATTTTTTTCAGATCAGAACTCTCTAGAATGAAATGTTTTGGCTTGTGTGCGGTCCCTCCCCGATGATGCTGGGCTGGGAAGGAGCGCTCCTATTGGCTTTTGTCTGCAGCACCGCGCATTATATAAAGCGATGGGAGCGCGCTGATTGGTTCGTACGAATCCTGCGCACTAGGAAGAGGAGTCTACTACCAGGAGCAACCATCTGAAGTAACCCGGCACTTCAATAAGGACAACGAGATCAACGCATCTGCTAGTACTGAAAGCTTTCTCTCTTGTTCCGCTTGAAGAAGAAAAACTAGGTTAGTTAGTGTTTCTTGCTGTGCGGAAGCTTGGAAGTGACAGGAAGTGGTTTATTCTAAATTATAATAACTTGTGTTTTTCTTTTTCTTTTCTTTTTTTCAGATTCTGCAGCCATGTCAGTGAACATCCACATCAACAGCCCTAATGTGAAGTACACAGACACTCACATCGAGGCTCATTACTCTTACCAAACCTCCTCCGTGCATCAGGAGGGGAACAGCATCACGGTTAGTAAAGTGACGCAGTAGTAAAAGGCGCGCCTCCGCACAAGGCTCTGTAGCTCACGTCTGTCTCCGCGGCTTTCACAGGTGACTCCCCGCAGCACCGAGATGACATTCCGCACCGAGCGCCGCGTCCCCCGGCTGGGCGTGATGCTGGTGGGCTGGGGGGGCAACAACGGAACCACCGTCACCGCCGCCGTCCTGGCCAACAAGCTGGGTCTCACCTGGAGGACCAAAAACGGAGTGAAGGTGAGCGGAGAGACCCATTGTGAAGTGTAGGAAAGAAAGAGAAAAGTTAAGCTTAGATTTGAAAATAGGAACCCTAAACTATCCACTTAATTACACATAACTTTGTCTGTTAGAGGCAAGGCACATTTATTTACACAGCGCATTTCAGTAGAAGGACAACACAAAGTGTTTGCATGATTAAAACATTGTAACGTAAAAACAGAATTAAAGCAAGTTGGAATAAAATGTAGAAAAATTTAAAGTACAAGTAATTATTAAAAACTGTTGGTCTACAAGCTTAAAGTAGAGTTTTATTAGAGCCCTAATTCATAACCTGTGAATCAGTTACCAACGTCAGCATCATCAGTAACTTTGGTTGATGGCCATATTTATTTATTTGTTCATGTTTTCCCAAATGACGCCCCCTGCTGGCAAAGTCATATCCCCCATGTTTAATACTGCCATTGATCTGTATTGTAAAGGGTTCCTCTGCAAAACTGTGGAAAACACCTTTTCAGTGATAAACATGGCTAAACTTATTCTCATAATTTCGTCCAGTGTAATAGATATAGCCTGGCGCATGGTGTGACCACATCACCAACAGGGGCACGTCTAAAGTGTTGCGAGACGAGGGGCCCACTGGGAACCTTGGGAATGGCACACCAAAACCCAAAACTATAGCTAAATGTCTGCCGCAGTGCCATCCTCATATATAGGGGTGGGCTCAATTTGAACCTCTAATTTGTACTCGTCCTTAAATCAAATGAGGAGAAAAGTATTTATGAAAACTTGAATATATATACACAATTGTGAATTTGGCAAGGTAAGTTAAATATGGCCAGTGCGCCCCCATCCTCACTGTGGTGCAACCACTGATTATTAACGTCTTATAGCGGCTCACTGGAGTGTTGATTCTTAAACATCAGTTCTTAGAAATGTTCCATAAAAGGGCCTAGATATGCAACACTACCCTCTGCAGCCAAGGGCCGTGTTTTCCTTATAAGACCAAATTTCCTGGTTTATGTGATGTAACGTGTTTAGTATAATTTCTGACCTATAAGAGAATGAACTCATCTTCTTTCCACCCCTCCCCCTTTTCTCTCCCTTTTGTTCCTTAGAAAGCAAATTACTACGGCTCCCTGCTTCAGGCGTCCACGGTTTGTCTGGGCTCGGGGCTGGATGGAGAGTTCAACGTGCCGTTCCGTGACCTGCTGCCCATGGTGCACCCTAATGACATCGTCTTTGACGGTACGAAGGACCCAAGACATTCACCTCATTTAACCTCTAAAACCTGAATGCATGTATCCAAGAGACTGAAGTGTAGGAGAATTTCTCATAGCTAAATCTGATCTTAGGACAGCGGAGGCTTGAAAATCAAATAGAAAGCAAGTTAATGTGAACCGATGCTGGCTTAAATCAAAGCAAGCAATGTCCCTGCTTAGGGCCCCCAGGCCAGTAGGGCGCCCCCTAAGATTTCGTGGCTTCTGATACCCGTCCGTCCGTCCGTCCGTCCGTCCGTCTGTCCGTCCTTTATTTCCAGTCAACTCATGAAGCTAAATTAAAATGTTTTCCTACAGCTTCTTCATGTGCCATACATTCCATTCTTCTTCAAATAAATTTAAGTTTGAATTATTAGCATAAAAAGAAAACAAATGCACAGCAGTGCTGGCTCTGACATGAAGTAATGTAGTGAAGAGTTCCTTTGATAAAGCTGCGAGAGCTGGTGAATAAAGTTGCATCTTTAGTTCTTGGAAAAGTAAAATGTAAACTGTTGTGTTTTCAGGTTGGGACATCTCCTCACTGGACCTGGGCAGAGCAATGGAGCGGGCGCAGGTGCTCGACTGGTCCCTGCAAGAGCAGCTGCGACCGTACATGACCAGGCTGCAGCCCAGGCCTTCCATCTATATACCCGAATTTATCGCAGCGAACCAGGAGAGTCGGGCTGACAGTATCCTCACCGGCACCATGGCTGAGCAGGTAATGAATGCCGCCACTCCCATAGTCTTCAGGGATTATAGTTTTTTTGTCTAAGCCATTTTATTAAAAGCGTAAATGACCTTTCAGATGGAGCAGATCAGAGCCGACATTAGAGACTTCCGTCGGTCCAGCGGTGTCGACAAAGTCATAGTTCTGTGGACGGCCAACACCGAGCGCTTCTGCGACATTGTTCCGGGGGTCAACGACACGGCCAAGAACCTGTTGGCTGGAATCCAGGTGAGAAAGAGAGCTGTACACAGAGGCGCATTGAGCAGGTCAGCGTGAAGTCGTCAGATCTCTCATCTCCATCTTTTCCCTCCTCCTCAGGCCGGAGCAGCAGAGATCTCTCCCTCCACTCTGTTTGCCGTAGCCAGCATACTGGAGGGCTGCGCCTACATCAACGGCTCCCCACAGAACACCTTCGTCCCAGGGGCCGTAGAGCTGGCCATGCAGAGAGGCGTGTTCATCAGCGGCGACGACTTTAAGTCTGGTCAGACCAAGATCAAGTCAGTTCTGGTGGACTTTCTGATCAGCGCAGGTATCAAGGTAAGATTAAAAAAATATATAATATTTTAGGAGAAAAGCAAAGCATGGGAAAACGACGAGGAAAGCAGCCTCAGTGTCTTCGTTTCACCTCGACAGCCAATGTCCATCGTCAGCTACAACCACCTCGGCAACAACGACGGGAAGAACCTGTCCGCCCCTCAGCAGTTCCGCTCCAAGGAGATCTCCAAGAGCAACGTGGTGGACGACATGGTCCAGTCCAATCCTGTGCTGTACCAGCCTGGGGAGAAACCTGACCACTGTGTGAGTGAAATATGACGCAACACACACACACGGCTGTATGTGTGTATGTTCACAGAAAGCCTCTGAAACGTCTCCGTCCTATTTCAGGTGGTGATTAAATACGTCCCGTATGTGGGGGACAGCAAGCGTGCCATGGACGAGTACACGTCCGAAATTATGATGGGAGGGCTCAACACCATTGCTCTTCACAACACCTGCGAGGTTGGTATCGCTGAGGAAACCACTGAGGTTCATGGAAGCATGGTTATTGCAGAGAGGCTCAGGAGCGACTGATCATGATGATAATCCATCTTTTTAGGACTTAGATCTAATGCAAAGAGACACATGCAGGTCACACGCCTACTCAGCTCATTACGCTACCAACTCATACCACAAACAAAGCATCCTGTGTGCTTATCTTCACACGTTGTGCAATAAATAATAATAATAGAACAAAGATTTACATACTGTTTTGTAATTTGTACCTGTAAGAAACCTCTCTTACTTGGGTGATCTTTCATGGCAATTGCACTGGATTTGATTTGGGGGTATCAGAGTTAATGGGGAGAACACAAACATACACTTTGCAGATTTTTATGTTCAAACAATCAGAACATGTTCAGTATTATTGTTCCAATCAGGCCGAATTCAAGGTTCCGGGTGTTGAGTTGGGAAAATCTTGACATTGTCTTCCTCTAGTGGTAGATAAGCAAAACGACAAGCATTTCTGCACTGCAGAACTCCCCTTCCAGCAACTGCTTAGATGTAAATCAGAGACAGAAATTATATATTTAACAGCTTAATTTATGGAAAAATATGTTTTTATAGTCTAATATTAATAATAATCAGTACAACTTCAAGGAAAGGAGTTTTGTTTTTTACACCTCTTATTGGTGACAGTATTAGTTCTCAGTTTTCCCCCTTGAATCTTAACAGGACTCGCTACTGGCCACCCCGATCATACTGGACCTGGTTATCCTGACAGAGCTTTGCCAGCGTGTGACTGTCAGGCCTCAGGGAGAGGAGGACTTCCAGTCCTTCCACAGCATCCTCGCTCTGCTCTCCTTCCTCTGCAAGGCCCCCCTGGTCCCATCAGGGACTCCAGTCATCAATGCCTTCTTCCGCCAGAGAGCCTGCATAGAAAACATCATGAGGTATGCGTTAGTTTAACAAGAAAAATGTGGGGTTTATTTTCACCAATAACCTTTGCAAAAACGTAGGGTTTATCCAACAAAAGAAACATGAATGCTGAAGATCTTCAAGTAATTTGCTCTTTTTCTTATCCCTTGTCTTGTCCAGGGCATGCCTCGGCCTCCCTCCCCAGAACCACATGCTGCTGGAGCACAAGCTGCAGAGGAACTTCCTGACTCCGCACACAACCCACATCAACAATGACGTGGCCACGCTGAAAAAAGTCGCCCTTGCCAACAAGAACCACATCCCTGTGCCGCTGACGAACGGCTTTTATGCACACGAGAGCGACACAGCTTGTGCCATGTGATGGCAGATATCACACTGAAGCCCGCATCGGACTGCTGTAAATTTTACTGCATTGTTTGAGATGAACAAACACCCTGATCGATCAAATTTTGATCCGTAACAAAGTATATTAGCTAAATCTGCTTGTGGTTAGGGACCACGGTTATTTAGATCTTTGTTGGAACTACACGCAGAAATTGACCAACTCTTTATATGCTCTAACATTTTTAAACATTTCGCAGTTTTATAAAATGTTTTAGGCTGTTTTTTATGAGTTTACAAAGCAGGCTTATGTTTAGTTGATATAGGTTTTCAATTCAGTGTACAACTGTACTGTATATACCTGAGATGTTTTGCAAACGTAATGTTGATATGACTATTGCATTGCTGCTATTTGAATGGAGAATATATAAAGTTCATGGGAAAAGGAGAATCTAGAATTCACTATCTTTGTTTGTTTGTATTTTCTCCTTGTTTGCTGACGTCTTGTATCTGCTGTATTGTAGAATTTCAAAAGGTTTGTGTGAAATTGATTATTTTACAATAAACTGAATTTAAGACAGAATTTAAGGTTTTTCTTAAACGTGTCCTTCCTCTTATTGAGGCGCCTCAAGTTGGGGCTTGAATTTACAAGGTGTTTTGTTTTGGGGGGGTTTTACACAGACGGACCGTATTTAAAAGTTGGAACAGAAAAGAAAGCAAATGTTGCACTGGAATTTATTTAGGAGTCTCAGAATAAAGGTCACTAAATGTGTGTGCCCTGCAAAAAAAATTTGTGTGTATGTGTGTGTGTATATACACTCAACAAAAATTTAGATGCAAAACTTTTGGTTTTGCTCCCATTTTTTTATGAGATGAACTCAAAGATCTAAAACTCATCGGACTGATTGACCTTCATTTCTTAAAGTAATGATGGCCACTCGTTTTTTTTTTACTTAGCTGCTTTTTTCTTGCCATAATACAAATTTTAACAGTCTATTCAGTAGGACTATCAGCTGTGTATCCACCTGACTTCTGTACAACACAACTGATGGTCCCAACTCCATTTATAAGGCAAGAAATCCCACTTATTAAAACTGACAGGGGACACCTGTGAAGTGAAAACCATTTCAGGTGACTATCTCTTGCAGCTCATCAAGAGAATGCCAAGAGTGTGCGAAGCAGTAATCAAAGCAAAAGGTGGCTACTTTGAAGAACCTAGAATATAAGACATCTTTTCAATTGTTTCACATTTTTTTGTTAAGTAGATAATTCCACATGTGTTAATTCATAGTTTTGATGCCTTCAGTGTGAATCTACAATTTGCATAGTCATGAAAATAAAGAAAACTCTTTGAATGAAAAGGTGTGTCCAAACGTTTGGTCTGTACTGTATCTATATGTATGTGTATGTATGTGTAGGATGTCTTAGGGTGTGTTCTGTTACTGTAATCGTCAGTCAGATGCGCAATTGAGGTGCTATATGTTTTGCAGCTCTTGGAGCTCTAAGGCAGTGGTTCTCAAATATTTTCTGTAATGTTTTGAAAAAGGAAAAAAGTTCAGCATCCCAAGAAAATTGGTCAAGTTTTATCAGTTTCTGTTTTAATACATTAAAGCTGTCGTTCTGAAGATTACCCAGAATCTCTTTTAAAATGTATAACATATAACAAGGGTTTCTAAAAACTAGAATTTTTCAGCATCGCCACACTTTTTTTAACTACATAATATTAACAACACTATAAATGGCTTTTAGCCTGACTAATAGGCTACCTGCAATCCACTTTTGACAAGCTATGAACCTCATTCGGAAAGAACAATACCAAACCATTACTATTAAAGACAACTTTCAGTTAGGTTACGTGTTGTACTTTTCTTTAGGAGTTTATTAATAGTATTCATCATACCACTGACCGCAGGTACAGGCCATGATGATTTAGAAAGCCTGTATTTTGGACAAAAGAAATGCAATTCTTTTTCTATTTTTAGAATTAGCAAAATTAGATTTTTATTTGCTAAATGGCAACAATAAAAAATATCTATCTATCTATCTATCTATCTATCTATCTATCTATCTATCTATCTATCTATCTATCTATCTATCTATCTATCTATCTATCTATCTAAATGCTGGATACAACATACAAATATTCAATGTTTTGTTTATATATCATATAAATGTTTAAAACAATGAAAATTATGTCTACATTGATGAGATGGTCTGCTTCCTGTTTCCCGATCGGTCCTCCATCACTTCCGGTCCCGTTGCTGCGACACGGGACATCAACAGCGATGGCTGACAAGGAGAAACGCCGGTCCGCGGTTCTTCTGTCGGGGATGTCCGCGGGCAAAGCCGTGAAATCGGACAGCGACAGGGAGTTCCTGGAGCAGGCCGGTGTCGGGGACCTGCTCCGCGGGGCCATCCTGAAAATGGTCGAGGCCAGGTCGGATGATCCCATCGGGTTCCTGGCCGATCACTTCTGCAACCTGGCCTCGGTTACAGACAGCAGCCCGGCTGGATGCGGAGAAGAGGAGCAGCAGCAGCAGCTGAGCACCGGCCCTGTCGGCGCAGGCGCACAACAGCAGCAGCGTCTCAACCGGGCTCTGTGGCACCTGCGGCTGGCGCATCACTCTCAGAGGTCTGGTCGGATTTTTTATCGGTCAATTCACACACTCGTGGTATAAACCCATACAGAAAGACTGCTATTCGACAGGCTACCTTTACTTGCTTTATAAATAGTTCAAAATCAATAAATATCTTCCCCCTTTACAAATTTATTTCTCGTTAAGTTTGTTGGGGGGTGGAAACTGGAGGAAGAGGTCAAAATGTGAGCATGCCAAACAAATGTGGGAGAAAACAAACGCTGCACATCACCCTGAACGCCCCGCCCCACCAGAAAAACAGGGTGGTGGTGGCATTAGGCTGTGGAAATGCAGTTTTGTTTTGCCAACGTTACACTACCAACATGGGTGTTTGTAGTGTAACGTTATTAATTAATACGTTAATATACTGGCAGTAGTAGCTTTGAAAACGGCTATTGCTGAGCTTTGGATAATTGTCTCTTGGGTGCTGTTCTGTCAGTAGGACCTTTGTTTAAGCTCAGAAGACTCAAAACAGTAGATTGTTTTACTAAGTTCAAAAGATCTCCCTGGGCTTCTTTGTCTTCTGCTTAAGCCCCCTGTCCCCGAGAATTTTTTTTTTTCATGTAGCTGCATGGAAAATAACAGATTTTTCTATATCTTAGGTCAGCCTTCAGCAACAACGTCCGTGTGGCCTACGACCTCCTGAACCTTAATGGATGTCAAAGACAAGCCAGCGAGGCTCCTGAGGGCCCTGATGGTTCCAGCCCTGACATCCCCACTGAAGGGGGAGTAGGTGAAGGAGTAAGAGGAGGCCTCTACACGCAGACTTTGCAGTGCCTCTGCAGCGAAGGCGGAGTCCCCGCCTCCACCTCTGCCCCGCTCCTCCGGCGCCTCTGTTGTAAGGACCACGAAGCCGTCCCTTACGATGTCTTCCGCCACGGGGTGCTCACCTGTGCTGTTTTCTCAGACTACATCCGGCAGGCTCAGAGGCTTTACGCCGAGGTGTGCTGCCCCGACGAGGGGCCCGCCTCCCGGGCACTGTGCCTCGCCGTGCTTGGGACCCTAAAGGAAGCACTTGAGACCTCCCAGGGCTGTGAGGCAAACTGCTTTGTTAATGATAATACGAAATCCAATGCTTCCTTGGAAGCAAACGCGAAGGCTATCTGCTTCTTGGAGGCCAGTGCCAAGATCTCCCCCCACAAGCTGGCGCAGGCCATGGCCGGAGCACAGACCCGGGGGCCCGGCGGCAACATGGACGCAAAGGAGTTTGAAAACGCAGCCGCAGACCTGTTCATCGATCGCGTTAAAGTTGTGTCTTAGAACTGCTCATAATTCATGAATGTACAGCAATAAACTGCATTGATCCTTCATGTCGTCTGCATCTTTAACCAACATGTGCCAGGAATGAAAGCAAACCTAATGAAAACACTCAAGAATAAACTTCTTAACCCCTGTGAGAAAACATGTTGAGTGGGTTTTATGATGCTTTATTTGAATCGGCATCCGTAAGCATTCATCTTCAGGAAGCGTTTAAATAAATATTTCTGAGAGTACAGTCCATGTTTCGGTATGTGAATCACAGACTCTTACATGGGGAGACATTTTCAAACAACAGTAAAAGAGTTGGACTTGTTGGTTGTTACAAAATTAAAAACAAAAAGAGAGGGAAAATACCTTATTTTCCATGGCCACTGCATGATTTGTTGAAGGATGTGGTTTAATTATGCAGCTTGTTATCACTCAGAAGTTAACATTTCCCAGTTCCAAGTTGGAAAAATAAACAGAATTCCTTTTAGGGAAGTTGGTGGTTTGCCACACATACAAATTACAGTTATTGCTGCTGGGAAGAAACAAATAATTTGCCCTTCTGATTACTCGTGTCTCATATCTTTCACACACACACACACACAAATTTCCTTGTTCTACTGGATGAGAGGGGGGAGAGCTATTTTAGTGAGCACACAACACTTGTTATGTGCTCACTAAAATAGCTCTCCCCCCTCTCATCCAGTAGTAGACTTGCACCCAGTTCGGCCCAGGAGCACTGCCATCAGACAGTTGGAGGAATAAAGCCTCCTCCAGTTGCATCTTCTATCATGACCACGTGGGTCAAAAAAACAGGGGCACTAATGATATTTCAAAGATCACAACATGTCATGGAAACTTCGACCGAATTCCAACAAATCATCGGCTATTAATCACGCCAGAGTGAACTTCAGAAGCAGTGTCAGCCCTGTGTAGATAATTACAAAGGCAAAGCAAGGCAAGTTTATTTATGCAGCACTTTTCAGTAAAAAGACTATTGAAAGTGCTACAAACACTGGCTTATGAAACTCCTGAGATGTAGATAATTGTCATTCTGCATAAGGTAGAAACAAAATAATGAAAAAAATAATCCATCCATCCATTTCTAACACGCTTATCCCTATTGGGGTGGTGAGGGGTGCTGGTGTCTATCACCAGCTGTCAATGGGTGAGAGGTGGGGTACAGCATGGACAGGTCGCCTGTCTATTGCAGGGCAAGACAGAGACAAACAACCATTCACACACACTCACACCTAAGGAGAATTTAGAGAGCCCAATTAACCTAATTGGCCTCTGTAAATTCTCATGTTTTAGGACTGTGGGAGGAAGCCGGAGTACCCGGAGAGAACCCACGCATGCACAGGGAGAATATGCAAACTCCATGCAGAAAGACCCAGGGCAAGGGTAGGAATCGAACCAAGGACCTTCTTGCTGCAAGGCAACATCACTACCCATTTTAAATAAAAAACTGCAATTTTATAGGGCCACCTCTTTCTGCGTAGAATCAGTTTTTATTGTATGTTTGAGGCTCTTAAGGTAATTTTGTGAAATCGGTTTTATTACCGGTACAAATCAGGTCGCAGGGGGCATGTTTGGCCACTAGATGGCAGCACCGTTAAGAACCAGACTTTGGACGCAAAGGCGGAAGTATACACCAGGGTTTAGTTTTCAGCGCTGTTTCCCCGTTAAGGTAGCCCACCGTGATGCTCCGGTCGCCGTAGCCTCCTGGTAGCCGTGTTTACTCCCTGCTTAATTTTCCAGGATGGAAGAGGAGGAGCAGCGGCGCTCCTTGATGTTCCTCCTGACCTACATGCTGCTGAAGCGCAGGAGAGACCTCAGCAACGCAAACACCCAGAGGCGCAATGAGATCCAGAGACGCATCCGACACCGACAGTACTTCTTCCAGAGACAGAGGAGGATGCTCATGGTCAGTGACTTTTGGCGCTTTGCACAGACGTTTTCAACTGAAATGCTTCAAACAGACCCAGACCACTGTGATGATGGGGATCAGTCGGTTTCCTTGTGCGCATCAAAACGCTGTGCATTTGCGCTGTAAACCCACGTTTCTCTGCTATCACAGCTGTCTAAGAGCTTTATACATCTGGAGTTAGACATTTTCCTCATCCTTCTTTGCAAAATGAGCCGAAGTTCAGTCAGACTGGACGGACAACCTCTGCGAACATGTATTTTCAAGTCTCGCCACAGATTCATAATTACATTTAGGCAGACTTTGACTAGGCCCCTCTATCTATCACATTCCAAATAATTCCATTATTAGCCCTTGCTGCATGATTAAGAATCTTGTCCAGCAGGAAGGTGAGCTTGCCGCTTGCGTCCCAGTCTCTCTTGCAGGTTTTCTCCGAGGACTGCCTTGCAATAAAGACCCCCTTTAAAGTAACGCATGTTACCAGCAAGACCACCCTGTTTTATAGCGGAGGTGGCTTGTTCAGGGTGATGATGTGCAATGTTAGTTTTCTGCTTGCATAGGCTCCTAAAGTTCAATTTTGTGCTCCTCTAACTAGAGCAGTTTCCTCCACACATTGGTTTTGCCTAACCTGACCCTAGCCAGATGTATTTCGCTCCGCCTAGCTCCACTCACATCCATCTGGGACTGATCCATTGGAATGGCCTTTTTTGAAGGCTGGGCCTTTTCAAAAATCCTTGCATATGATTGGATCAGCCATTGTTGTCTGAACCAAAACAGTCTCACGGTCGCTTCTCCACTATGTCACATCTATGAAACTCCAGCCCTGCGTCCTGATTGGCTGGACAATAAAATTGGTTGGAGAAATCACTCTCTATGGGAGAGGTCCCAGATGGATGTGAGTGAAGCTAGGCGGAGCGATATCAATCTGGCTAGGGTCAGGTTAGGTTTTGCCCCCCTCTACACGGCTTGTGGAAAACGTCAGACAGGACTCTTAAAAGCTTTCTTCCTTCAACTGCATGAAAGCCAATTTTATTGATGGGAGGACGACTAATATGTGTCCTGTCAACAGATCTTCACACAGGAGCTGTGGATCTCTGCAGCTGCTCCAGAGATCCCATGGGCCTCTTAACTGGCCCTCAGATTGTGGCCCTCTTTGCCCGGCCCCGTCAGGTTAGGTCGGCACAGAGCCATAGAGAGAAAGAGTCGCGACACTCCCATTGGACTCCGTTGCACGCTTTTTGCCGCCTACTTCCGGGGTATGCAGCCTCGCGTAGTTCCAAAAAGCCATTCTGTGGCGTTGGACATCATTCACTTCCATTGCTGACTGTCGAGTAACTTCTGAGGTAAGTTGATTAAATAGCTACCTGTTTTGAATTGTCAACTGTCTATATTGTATCATAGGCCATTTATGATGCATATACTGAGCTTTATTTGTATGTACACAGCGTAATTATATATATGTTTTATCTTGGTAGACCACCGATTGCCTGCTAGTTTGTTAGCTTGACTTCGCCCTCTGTAAAGGTAGCACTAATGTTGCCCCTGTCTCAACAGATCTTGCTGGACCAGCAGTATCGTTGTTGTGGCCATCACAGGTTTCAGTGGAGCCCCCCCCCCCCCCCCCCAAAAAAAAAAAATGGTTACGATACCTGTTCTTAACGCCTGTTTACACATTTGTTCTTCTTGTTCACACATACTGTACGTATGTTTGTTGATATTATTCATGCTTGTTCCCATTTTTTTTGTTCCACACTGTTCATTTTTATCTTATGCCATGTACCTTTATTATTAATGTTTTTTTGTAATTTATTTTTATTATTATTTTTTTTTTAAATGTATTAATCACTTATAATATTCCTCCCTGTTCCTTCACTTTGTTCTTGTTTTTCCAGTTAGATACAAACATTTACACACACACACACACACACACACACACACACACACACACACACACACACACACACACACACACACACACACACACACACACACACACGTCTTGTTGTCTCACTCAGTATTTTTTATTAAACAATATTTGATTCATTCATCCAAGCTTAATGAGTTGTAATTCTTTAATATATTTGATTCTTTGTGCATGGCTTAGTATTAAAATTATCATTGTTGTGTGGCCGACTCCTGCCTCATCAGAAAAAGTGGGTGTAAATGCTGAATGGACTGTTTTCTCAAAAAAGCAACAACGGAGTCCAATGGGAGTGTTGCCTGTCACTGTTCTCTATCACTCTCTCTGCAGCTAACCTTACTCTTACTCTGTGCATTAACCCAGAGACGTAGAGAAAAATCTTAATAGCTCTGCACTTACCTATAGACCCAAACATATAAGCATAATGCTTTTGATAATATGTGAATGGCTTAATCTTAAACTTATATTCTTAGTCTTAACATGATCATGTTTCACGTTGTGGTCTGGGGGTGACACTTATCAGAAGTGAGCTAGCTGCTAGGCGAATGCTGAATGGACCACGGCAGACCTAACGCTACCACAAAGGTAAGCTAATGACTGAATCGGAATTTATAAGCAAAATCACGGCAATCAATAATACAGCCCAGTCGCCATAAAATGAAAATCATGAGACATCTGTCATCACATGAATGATATGGAAAAGAAAACTTAAGTTAGAGCCGTTCTAGTCTGTACTCCTGTCCATACGAACATGAACATAAGCTTTTCCCCCCAAAAATGTAAAACGTATCTAAGTAATATACAGCTTTTTGTTGTCACCCTGCCTCTCAAAATGGAAAACTGACATTAACAAATATGTAATCATGCAATAACAGCTGAAAAAGTAGTAGGGTGTATGTTTATATATATATTTACCGTTAAATAACGCAATCGCTGCTGTCTGTCCCATAGAAGAACATGAAAGCCAGCGTATGTTTTGGAACTATAGCGGTTTACACGAACCACGTGACTGCCCTGGCGGTGACATCAAAGAGTGTCGCAACTCTTTCTCTCTATGGCTCTGGGTCGGCAGGCACGTCTTGGCAGCTGTGCCATTTCTCATCCAGGGGATTTTTCTGATGACTGACTGAACAGCGCCGCGTAAGACATCCAAAACAAGAGATGTATTCTAACCCAACACTGCTTTGAACATTTTCGTACTTTTATCCTAACCTGTCTGTTCTGTCCTCCGTTGTTTCTTTTTTCATCATGCTTTTGTTCACATATGTTCTCTTAACAAACCTTTTGTCTTCTGTAGGCAGCTTGTGTGGTTAAATGGAGAAAAACCTTAAGGATTTGAAGATTTTTGGAACGCGCTGGTAGAGCCATGCCCAAATAAACCAAACAAAAGACTTTATTGTTGACTTGTTACCTTGTATAGAGTCCCAGGGGACTGGATCTCATCTAGGCCTGACTCTGAAGGAGAGGATTTAGGATCATTTGTTTAGCTAATGTACATGATTGCACCTTGAGAAAACCCTCTTTATTTTGAGGATGACAAGCGTGCTTCAAACAGACACACCTCTTTCAAAAGCTGTTCTTCCCTTGTGTCTTTGTCCCCTCAGATGATGATCGCAGGAGGAATCCGCTCCAACGTCCGCATCCGCACCCGTCCCTGGACCAACACGCCGCGCTCTGACTGGTGGGAGCGGGTTGTGATGACCGAATTCCAGCCCTCCGACTGGCTGGACAAGTTTCGCATGAGCCGGGAGACCTTCTTCTACCTCTGCGAGAAGCTGAGGCCTCGTCTGGCTCGCCAGGACACCAGCTTCCGCCTGGCACTGCCGGTGGAGAAGCGCGTGGCCGTGGCCCTGTGGCGTCTGGCGTCCAACGTCGAGTACCGCACCATCAGCACCCTGTTCGGTGTGGGGAAGTCCACCGTGTGCAGGTGCGTTAGAGACATGTGCCATGCCATCGTGGCCCTCCTCAGCTCCATATACCTGCGGACCCCCACTGAGCAGGAGCTAGAGGACTCGGCTCAGCTCTTTCACTCCTACTCGGGCTTCCCACATTGTGTCGCCACCATCACAACGCTGCACACAGCCATCATCACCCCGTCGAGCAACTCCTCTGACTACGCCAACCCGGCCGGCTGGCTTTCTGTCCTGTCTCAGGTAGAGACAGCCGGTGCCTGTGCTGCTGCATGTTCCCGCTTGCTTCCGATTTACGCAGTTTGCCTTTGTAACGTGTTTTTTTTTCTTTTTTTTCCCCCCTCTCTCTGCAATTTTTAAGGTGGCGGTAAGTGGCCGCGGACACTTCTGGGACGTGTGTGCCAGTTTCCCAGGCGGGACGGATCCAGCTGAGATCTTACAGAACTCCTCTCTGTGGTTCACAGCTGCAGAAGGTGGACTGTCTCCTGCCAGAACACCCATCTTCATGGGGAAACCACTTCGGTACGGTTTGGAAATGAAAAGTTAACATGTCGATCCAGTAGGGCTGAACGATTTTGGATAATAATCTAATTGCGATTTTTTTTATCTTAATATTGCGATTTAATGCGATTATTTTTTTATCCAGTTTAATTTATCATGTCTTTTTAAACATATACAAACAACAAATCAATCTGTTTCATCGCTGTGCAGATTAGGTGCTAAAAGAGCCACTGCGTCTAAACTCGGAGCAGAAATGATCGCGTTCTGCCTACGATATATTTCAACCAAAATTGCGATTTGATTTAGACTTTTCTCTGCATTAACAACAAGCAACAAAAATGGCCTCTAGATAAAGATGTTTGTAAACAAGGACTATTTAAAACAAGAACTTTTAATGTTTCTATAAATCAGAATATTATTCAAGAGAACAGCTTTTAGTTGATTTGGACATCAATCCTTGTTGAACATAAAGTGCAACCAACAAGCAAGTATATGCATTAAACTGATTGACCAGTGCTTAATGCTGTGGTGAAATTCCTGAAAGTTTCTGATAAAACAGTATGATTATAGAAACTCTAAGTAATATAATTAGATTATCTCACTGCTGCAACTGTCTTCCCTTCCATGTGGAGGTAAACCCACTTTAAACATTTTACCAACACCTAAAGGATGCGTCTGATTCACTAATTGTTACATAGCCAAATTTTTGCAGACCTCTGCGATTTGGAAATTCTTTTGGAAGATTTTTAATTTGCGATTATATTGCAAATGCGATTAATTGTGCAGCCATACCATCCAGTACATAATTCTTCAATCTCTCAGGAAATATTTATTTGTTTCAGCCTCTTGCTTCACGTAAACTTTACTTATGATAAACAGTAACCAAACTCTAGATTTGGTTACAGTTACTCTTGCAGCACCCAAAGCATGACAGAGGTAGCTTTCATTTGAAAACCTAAATTTAAAGAATTTATACTGGGTCTTCCTTTGTGAGCTGGTTTTAGGATGTAAAGCTGTGTTTTTTTCCAGGTTAATTGATGCTGTTGATAGTTTGTTGAAGTTATCCAAAGGGATTAAGCCAATAGGGCAAAGGCAGGTCAAGAAAGGCTTTAAAATGAACCCTGAATTCAATGAGTTAACAGGGCAGCAAGACGTCCGTCCATTGTCTACACCCGTTTATCGGTGCAGGGTCGTGGGGGTGGCCATCTGCAGGGGTCATTGGGTGAGAGGCAGGGTCCACCCTGGGCTGTTTGCCAGCTGATCACAGGGCAAGACAGACACGCACTGGACACACAACCATGCACGCACACACTCACACCTAAGGACAATTTAAACAGATTAATCTAACAGTTAATCTAAGATAAAGTACCCAGAAAGAACGAACACACGCATGGAGAAAACAAGAAAACTCCATACAGAAAGAGCTTAGGCCGGGATTCGAACCGAGGACCGTCTTGATGCAAGGGGACCGTTCCACCATGCAGCTCTGCAGCATGACGTGTAGCTAAAAAAATAAATAGGCCGATGGGGGAGAAAAAACACCAATTTGAAAAAGAACTAAAACCATCTAAGAAATTTAAAATAACCCCTAACAGAAAAGATAAAAGTACAAATTAAAAGCTTTGATTTTCAGCAATAACCACAGATTCCTGGATGCTTACTCTTCATCCTTTGCAGAACGCCTGGACAAATTTAAGCTTCAGTTATAAAAAGACTGGGGCCATATTATTCCAAGTGGCCCTTTGTGACACCCACCATGGGAAACGCAGCTCTTTAGCCCTGTATTTGAAATCCGCTGCCATCAATCCAGGGGTGAAATTAGATGCCGACCTCAGATTTGACACCCAAGTCAGGTCTGTAGGGAGAAACCGGCTTTTTCCAGCTGAAACAAATTAACAATGTCAGGACCGTTTTGGAGATCATTCACAGTTTTACTGCCTTGAAGATTACAACACGCCGTATTTCGGGGTCAGACCGGCTGCCTTTAACTTTTCCAAAACGCAACTGCCTTTCTAACTCAAATCAAACAGGCGAGAACTCGTCTCTCCTGCGCCGGCTGCTCTTCGCTGACGCCCTGTGTGCTACAGCAGTGGGTTTGGTCCTCAGGACCCGCTGTCCTACATGTTTTGGCCGTCTCTGCTCCACCACACCTGAATCAAATGATTGCATCGCCTCCTCAGCAGCCATCAAGACATGCAGAGGCCTCTTCATCTGCAATTTACTTAACTCAGGTGTGTGGAGACAGGGAAACACCTAAAATGTGCAGGACAGTGGCAACCACTGTGCTACAGAATGATTTTGAGATCCTTTTATTTGTTTTACCTTGTATTAATAGTCTTGCTCCTAGTTATCTCTTGGACTTGCTTCACTCGTACTCTCCTTCAGGCACCCTAAGGTCGGCTGACCGACTGCTCTCGGCCGTGGCAAAGACGAGGCTGAAGCTCCGAGGTGATCCGGCTTTTGCAGCTGTAGTTATGGAACGGCTTGCCTCTGCGTGTTAGGCAGGCTCTTTCACCGTCTTCTTTTAAATCCTTTTTGAAGATTTAACTTTTATTTTCCACCTGGCGTTAAACACAGTTGTTGTTGTTGTCTAACATTGCTTTATGCCTGTTTTTACTTAATTTCCTATTTTTACGACTTCTCTTAATGTACAGCACTTTGCGTAGCCAATGGCTGAATTTCAGTGGCTTTATAAATACATTGGATTGAAGGTGAAACTCCACAGAGGGGTGTAACTAATAACCTTTAAACGAACTTAAGCTCAGACATCAGGGTACATTTCACGTTTGTAGCAGATTAGAAGCGATCACAGTGATATTTGACAACGGTTACGATCCTGAACCGAATTAAAGTCTCTCTGAAATCGTAGGAATTCTTTTTATCATTGAAAAAAAAAAAAAGAACGTCGGCGCAGCATGACATTAAAAAAAGCCTTTACCACAACAGCACGGTACGGCACCACTGGACTGATGTGATGGTTTTAATTTGCATTTTTGGACATAAACGTGGGACGACATTCAAACATGACCTGTTTCAATTCCTGCAGGATATCTTTGACAGCTTCACTGTCTGCGAAGGAAGAAGTCCATGATGTATTTACTACCTTTATTATGACCACTAAGAACTACAGAGCTTTATTAACATGTTCGAATATAAGTACTGCAAAATGCTGCAACAGAGACGAGAGTGTCTAAGTTAATGTATTCTGTTTGTAAAATACCAATTTCTGCTGTTGCAGAGTTTATTTAAAAGAAAATATTGACTGTACTGGAGTTTAAAGTTGGAGATGATTGAAACAAAATGCTGGAAATCCACAAAGCTCTAACCTTACAGGTTCAGGGAAGCCTCAAAAGTAGTCCCTCCCTCAGACGGCCAAGTCAATTTCTGTCCCTCTCATCTGATTTGGCCCTTTCTCTGGTTCTGGCAGTGGAAATGACAGGTGCCAAAAATAAAAAAAAGAAACTGCATATGTGCTGGAAAAATAAAATCTGTATGAATTTAGGGCGAATTTAGTTTTTGGATTCAAGGCAATCAAAACTGAATTTAGAATAGAGAGCTCAAATTTAACAGAAAATCAAACAACCAATCAAACAAAGACAACCACTGCATCTCTCCTGCGATATGAGTTTCAAAAAACAAGACAACAAAAATGCGCACTAAAGAGTGGAAAATATTGTCTGGAAATGCAAAAACACATCACATCTACCAGGTCGACCTTCGAAGTAGAATATTCCCTTTTCTCTGCCCTGTCTTTTTTTTTTCTTCTTCCCCTGACTGAAACCCAGCTGTTGTCTGCAGATATGTGTTGCTGGGGGAGGCCTGCTACCCGCTGCAGAGCTGGCTGATGAAGGCCTACCCAGAGCAGAAGAGCCAGAGGGGATGCCACGCGGCGTTGCCGGAGCCGCAGCAGCTGTTCAACCGGCGCCTCAGCAGAGCGCTGCGCACCTCGTCGGAGGCGCTGCTGAGGTTGCGGGCGCGCTGGCAGTGCCTGAGCAAGAGGAACGACTGCGGGCTGGACGTGGTGCCCACCATGATCCTGGCCTGCTGCATCCTGCACAACGTGTGCGAGTCCCACGGGGACGCCTTCAAGGCAGAGTGGCAGGTGGAGGTGTGCGAGGCAGAGAACCCGCAGCCCGGTCACAAACCCCTGGCCTCAACCAGCACGGACCAGAATGACGCCGAGGAGGTCAGGGGCCTCTTCTGTGACTATTTCCAGCTGCAACGAGCCTGACAGCAGTCGCTGGAAAACTGACGTGCCATTTTTGTCATTAAAAAAACTCCTGAGACAGCACTATGTGTTCAACGTAAGAGCAATATTTAAAACATAGGACATAAAGACAGCGGTGCGATATCTTTGTCTTTCTGTCTCTGTATGTTGAGTGTTTTGACCCATGTGGCCTCCAATAGGGCCAGTTCAGAACCCCAACTCTTATTACAGAACCATGCTGTCGAGAAATGTACCGAATGAGGCTGTCTTCTTACTGAAATACACGCAAACCCTGACCTGAGGATGTCTAAATCGAGTCAGACCTATTTGTGTGTATACCAGCAGACGAGCAGAGGCGCATCGATGCAGTTACAATACTTATCCTGTGAACTAATTCACATTTTAAAACTGTAGCAGGGAGTTGCATTCACGCTCTCTGAGTTGAAGCTCTGTAGAACCACCTTGCGCTGCAGCTACAGCTGGAAGTCTTTGGGTTATGTCTCTGCGGAGACTGGAATTTATTCCTGTTCTTTGCAAAAAATACCTCAAGAATAATTCATTGTAGCTCTGGCTGTACGTTTACGCTCGTCTGGCTCCAAGATGAACCTCCAGCTCCGACCTAAACTCCTTTGTCGCCTCTAACAGCTTTGTCTCTCAGATTTGCCTTTTATTCAGCTCCATCGATCTCTCCATCAACGTTGACCAGTTTTCCCTTTCCTTGCATGCCCACAAGCATAACGTAGCCGCTGCGATTTTTGATCATGTTTGCTTTGTGCTCCACATGGCTTGGGGGCACCCTTACTTGAGACTCTTCATCAGAACAACCATGTTTTGGAAATTGAGCAGTTATGACATAATCTTACCCTTTTCAAACAACGAATTGATCAGTGCAGTGAGATGTTTTAAAGCTTGGGGTATTGTTTTATAACCTATCCTTGCTTTCAACTCCTCAACAACTATACCCCTGACTTGCTGGTAGGTATCACAGCCCTCCTTATGCAATCTGTTCACTAATGTTCTCTAACAAACATCTGAGGCCTTCATGTGGCAGCTGAATTTAAAGTGGGAATAAATGAGAGTCCGCCAGCCTGTATTTACAAAATAAGTGGCTTCTTGAGATAGTCGGTTATACAGAATTTTATTTAAGAGTATCAAGAGGACTGAAAACAAAACATGCACCTTTTCAGATTCTTATATGTAGAAACATTTAAGCTATCATGTCAACATTTTGCAAGGCAATTTTAGCTGTTTTTAAAAGCAAGAGGAAAAACACTTTTCACTCTGTTTGAAATATTTACATAAATGTATTTATTATTCTATGTATATAACTTAAACAGATAAACCCTACACATAAAAATAGGACGAGGCACGTTTTATTCATTGCAAATAAAAAAAATAGCAGGGGCTTTACAGACTTGCATATGCCTTTTGTGAATGAGTCTTGTGCAGTTCTTCCCCCTGGCCTCCAGATGTCGCTGCAGTCCCGGCACGCCTTCGCCTCCTGGTTACGTCGTTTCATGCGGTGCTGCTGCTTTCAGTTCCGTTAAAATATCCTCAACTTACCGCCGAGCTCCGCTGCCATTTTCGCAAAGACGCCATTCAGAGCGAAACATACGCGTCCTAAGTTCATGATATGAGGCGGTTACATACGCTTTAGGTTATTTTTTTATTTATTTTTTCGCATATCACGGACGGGCGCTCGGGACACAAATCCCACCCCGAGACCCGCCTCGCTCGTTCAATTGGTCTGCCCCAAACCTGTTTCATGCAGTCCGCCGTCTGTCAGTCAACGCCGCGCTTCCCTCCTCCGCCTCGCTTGGCAGCATCCAGGAGTGTGCCCACCTTATTCCTGCGACGGTCGTTCGATGTGAACGTATTTACGGCAAGAGACCGACGGTTTCGGCACGGGTTCCTCCTCCGTTATTCCCCAGCGTCGCCGCTAGCGTTTTGTCGATTCGCCGTCGGGATGAGTCAGGATGTAAGTGGGTGTTGTCCTGCTGTTTTTTAGCTAGGCGGACGAATTCCTTCAACCAGCCTGCTGTTTCAATCACTGCGGGCTGTCACTGCGTTAGCCGCGGCGCTGTCTGGTTGGGCGAGCTAACGGGCTAGCGGGGCGAGCATTCCCGACTGCTTTCGGCCTAATTCGTGGAGGGCTGCGCCGATGTGGTTGGAATAACGCCGGAGAGACTGCAGACACGTCGGCTGTCACCGGTTCGGATGCTGCGGGTTTGATCCGATCTTTGACGGATGGTGGACGTTGAATTGGAAAAAGGCAGTGACAGTGGAAAAAAAACCCTAAAGGGGCTGTAAGTTGCTGCCGTTAGTAAAAAAAAAAAAAAAAAAAAAAAAAGGAAAAACCTAAGCTGTGTCCAGAGTGGTGCAGTCAGAGGAGCCCCTAGCTTCCAGTGTGAATCTCCCGTGATTTACGGTGGAACATCCGGGTGAAGTCGCAGTTCTTCCCGGCCGGGGGGACAACTTGACAGCGAGGCCCCTTGGCTAAGTCTCCCCTCCCCCAGCCCCGTCCATCCATCCATCCGTCCGGTCCGGTCCAGCCCGACCGAGCGCCGCCGCCTCCTCCTCGCTCGCCTGAGAGTCAAGCGAGGGCCCGGACACTCCGGGAGAGACGTGAATCCGCCAGCCAGTGTTCGCCAGGTCCCGTTTGAACCGGGCTGCCACAACCAGAGGGGATGACTCTGGAGTCCATGATGGCTTGCTGCCTGAGCGAGGAGGCGAAGGAGTCGAAACGAATCAATGCAGAGATTGACAAACAACTCCGCCGGGACAAGCGGGACTCCAGGAGGGAGCTGAAGCTGCTGCTGCTCGGTACGTAGCGCGGAGACGGCCAAGCGCCGTTATTTGCTTGCAGTGTTTTCCTTTTTTTGTGTGTTGCTGTGTGGGACAACTTGCCATCTCAGGCCTTTTTGGCAGTGCTAACAAAATATGCTACCGAGGCTGCTAGCTGGGAGGCAGCTTCCACCAGCAGACCTTCTGACGCGACGTGCCCAAAACGCGGCGCGTGGGATCTGGTCGGGTAAAGTAGATTTTGGGCTGTGTGAGCCGGCCAGGTGCGTATCTGTGAAAAGCTCGGGGGATCAGTGGCTCCCCCTGGGCACAGACGCGTCAAAAGCCACCTCGCTTGATCCACTGGAAGACATGCTTCGAGAAAACAAACAAACCCCAATCTGGAACCGTGCAGATGTATATTTTTTATTTATTTTCTACCCCACCCCACACACACATTTCAAAAGCTTAATTAATCATTACCGTTTCTATCATGCCACTGCCTCTCCGTGGCCATACATTTAATCTACAGCAGGGATTAAACAGTTGCAAGCTTTATTGGTTAAGGTGGTCTTATTTCAAAAACGATTATTATCTCAGTTGATCCATAAGTGCATCGTGGTTAGAAATGTACCGCTCGGGCTTCTCCTGGCTGATACAGATCTGTGGATTCTTTTTCTTCTTCTGCTTTTATTTCATTTGCAACATGCTGATTTGCTTGTTTGAATGTAACACATTTTTTTTTTTTTTTTTTTTTTTTTTTTGCGTGAAAAGGTGCTGTGGCTTCTAGTTTTTCATGGAATACAAAAGTAAGGAATTACGCGATTATTCCCATTTCTCCAATCAATCTTTGTATGCATATGTCTCTAAGATTGATGGAATTTTCTTGGGGGTAATTAAAAGAAAAAAAAAAGATATAAGAATTGTTAAAGATGCAATGATCGGGCGGGGTTCTCCTGGCCAATACATATCCTTGGAGGTCTGACCTGCCGGATCTGATTTTTGACTGTTTCCGATTCATTTATTATTATTTTTTTTTTTGTAGGATGACGTTCTTCTTGACTTATCTAATGAATGATAATAAAACAGCTTTTATTTTGTCTGTATCCGACCTGCTGAACAGAAGCTGATCAATGGAAAATTGTCTGGTTCTAACATCTGGCTGATGGATTTGGTTTATTCCTGCCCTGTAGGTTATCACCATTTAAACAGTTCGTTTCTCTTGTTTTTTTTTAACCAACCTCCACATTGTATCTACAAATCTTCTAATACAGACATGTAAATAATAATACATGTCTGAAACGGTCATTCAAACCTCTATTTTGAGACTCGTCTGTACGGCAGATGAACAGTGAAACAACTTCCTTTGCTGTAGAAGCCGTAAGCATATTTACTAATCTCTGAACTTGCACGCTTTAAAGCTAATTAGGTTAGACGCTAGTATCCGCTGAGCTCCTAACAAACCAATCTTTGTGCGTTGTGCTGCAAGCTAATTGGCTTTTTTTTTCTCTATTTATTAAAAGAAACTTGTGAAATGCATTTAGTGGCAACTCTAGAAACGATGTGCTGCGTACATTAGGAAGCATGTATTGTTGACAGAAAACGGGCTGTTAAGCAGTTTGCTCGTTCGCATACAGCTGGTGTTGGACTGTTTGCTTTCCAGCAGTAAAAACATCAGCTTCTGCACAAAGCTCTCTCTCTCTGTTGTGGTCTCTAAAAACGGCAAACGTAAATGCTGCCAAAGATGCACTAATTTCACTTATAGAGGAGTACGATAGACATACCTTTATTGTCCCACAATGGGGAAATTTGGGCATGACGGTGGCATAGGCAGAATACACCAGAGTTGCACATTAGATTATGTAATATGAATAAAAAAAAAAAAGCTAATTTAAAGTTGGGTTGTAGAGCAGGAGAGAATGAAGTTATCAGGGGAAAAATATTGATATCAGATGAGACTGTCGTTTATATTGTGATGGTCTATATTGCATTATAGTTATACTTTTATGTATTCCAGAAGATTATTTTTCATCTTTTTCTCATATTTATCTACAGCTGTTTGTTAAACAATGTGCCTGTGAGACATTTGGGATAAAGGTTTGATTCAGAGTCGCCTTTTAATAATTACAAAATGCATATTGAGATAAATATCGTATATCAGCATTCAGCGTAAAAATACTGATATATTATTTTTCGGTCCATATCGCCCAGCCCTACTAAGTAATGGGATTTTGTTGCAACTAAAAGCAAAAGGTTCCTTTTTTATGGCATCGCTTTGGATCTGGAGCGATCACTGAAATCTGTGTCTGAAGTTCTGGGTGAGATTTTCTTTTCTTTTTTTTTTATCACCTTATCTTCAAATAAACATTTTTTCATTCATTCCTTCAGATTTCATTGAGATGATGTGCTGAAACCCATCTTCATTTGGACTTTCAGTTCATTTAAGATCTCCCACCACTTTCGCTCTTTATCTTCGCACTTTTAGGTTAGCAAAGTTGGCAAATATAGAAGTTTGTAATTTTTTTTTAGATTTCTCTTTATTTGGCGAGCTCTTTGGAAAAACGGGGTGGTTTCTTCTGTAGACCTGTTTTCAAACCATTGTTACATTGCAATACTTAGTTATCAGATGTAAAGTAAAACACAAGCCGTTCTGTGTATTAGTAAGAGTTATTTTGGCTAAGTGTGATGATTGAAAAATACCAGCACCTTTGCTAATACTAATATTAATAATAAGTTCACAATCTCACATTCTGGTTTCAGGCAATCTTACTAAAGCAACAAATGTTCTGTGCAGCAATTATAGTTTGTAATGATATATTTTGCACATTTTCTACACATTTTTCGAAATATTAACAATTTTTTTTGCATGAAATAGTTCAGTCTGTGTTGGCATTAGTGAGATACTTTGTAGAAAGAAGTGCGAACATTTTTTAGTTTTATTTTATTAGTTTCTACATGTTGTCTAGTCCTACACTACTGTCTACCTTTAGTGATGCACTCTGTGTGTGTGTGTGTGTGTGTGTTCTTGCTGCTGAGGTGAGAACTTTTTCGTATTTTACCAGCCAAGTGAGGACAGTTTTCCATATTGGGATATGTTTAGGGTTACAGCGTGACTTTAGGTAAGGGTTGGGTATGTACTGAGAATTGTTAGGTGTAGGGTTAGGTTTATTCAATAGAACGAGTTGAAAATGAATGGAAGTCAACGCAAGGTCGTCAGTAAGTATGTAAAACATGGACATGTTATCTTATTTTGTACTGTGTAGGTTAAAATGGAAGTAATCTCCTTCATTAGACTAAACTCTGAGCTTTCTCTGAACAGTCGGTATTGCGCTCCGAGTGGTGCTGGTCATTTTGATCCCCGACAGTTTTGGCCATCTTATTCGCAGCTCTTTCAAGTACCAAAAAGCGGCGACCTCTTGTAGATGGTGTGTAACCAACACAGGGGCGTCTCTTACCTTCTTTGACGACTGATTTAGATTTAGGGTTGAGAACCACCTTTTGATTAATCTTCTCCTGTTTACCCACCACAAAGAGCCAGTTTGCTTTGATCAAAGGGGCCAGCTGTCATATTTCAGAAACAGTCAGCTGGTTTGCACTAGGACCAGAACCAACAACCAGAGTTTCTCTGCCATTTTAAAGTCTACAGATTCTTGAAGAAAAACTAAGATTGCTCATTATTAACTACTGGATGGTTTGGAAGTCATTTGGGAGGAAATGGCAACACGTCGGTCGCCACAAATTGGTGAAGAACGGACTGGGAGTAATCTTGGTTTATGTTAATTTGCAAAACAAGCAGTCTGTTACCATGGAGGAAGAATGTTAATTTTCGTTGCACCCAATAAAATAAACTCAGTGGTGGACAGAGAAATGGAATTTTATTGCAATCAAAATAAAGGTCCTTTGTAAGCTAGTACTATGCATTTGCACTGGATGATCATTGAAATCATGTCCAGAGAGTTTAATAAGATCTTCTAAAACACTGTTGTGTTGTCTAAGAACCACAGATTTTTGCCTGAAATGCAAAACATTTTTGTTGGGCAATGCCCTGGTGTAAATGCAGGTAATATGTTAATTGACTTCAATTGACGAATTACTTCAGAGGAGCAGTTTCAGAATTCACCCATTTTATGTCTGATGCGTTGAAACCTTTCGGTCAAAAATTAACTGTTTTTAGTTGCAATCACTTTAATTTCCGTTCAGTCATCTCATGCTTCCCCAATAAATCCTTTATTGAATCAACTATTGCACAGTTTAAAGAGGAACTTTCCTTCCAAGTGGGATGGTGTGGAACATTTCTACATGAAGCCTGTCCCTTGCTGCCCTGCCTACAGTAGACAGCAGGAGGAGCTTCTGCCAATGTGAACCATCCAAACGGTCCAACTATATAAATGGTTCAGGTGAACGACACAGAACACGTCAGCCCCTTGGATCAAATAAACACACTGTGTTGCATCATCGTCTCAGTCGGTTGTATCATTCTGGTTTAATCGTTTGGCGCAGCGTATTAAGTCCGAACCACTTTTTTTCTACCTGTTGTAATTGTCCAACTATCAGTATTAAGGCATTGTAATCATTTTCATGCGCATTTACTACTACTGCACTGTTTGAATGCTGTTAATCTTGTAAAACCATAGTAAATCTCTTGTAGTAGTAATACACGTTGAAATTGTAATGAGTATAAAAAGTCGTATGAGAAATAGAAAATAAGCATAAGTGTAGTTTAATAAGTTCATGCTACTTGACTGATCAAGATAGTTATAGGAATCGTTTTACTTTAAATGGGTACATTTATATAAACCCCGCTATAGTGACTAAAGCTGTTTAGATTAAAAAAACAAACTAAAAAACTGCAGGCCTCCTAGATCACAAGCTGTCTGCCATTTAACGTATCTGTATTTGTTTTTTATAATTTCAGGCATGTCAAATATTAGTGTCGGTTAATAAATACAGCTTAGACCCATCAGGAAACCTTATAGTCATTTCTCCTGTGTCTGTATAAATAAATAAAAATATAGAAATGATACAAAGAACTAGTTAGAATTAGGTTAGAGACATGGGCTTTGTTGCATAATGGAGAATAATCTTTTAAATTATTCTGTGTCCATGGTCCCTTTAGGAGAAAAATATCATCGATTAAGCAAATCTGTAAGTTGGTGTTGGCCAGGAGAAGCCTTCTCAGGACATGTCTGTTGTTTATCCTTTGGCATTGTTCTCAACGGACTTCCGTTCCATGTTAAATTCATTAAACTTTTTATTATTTTGTGCAGCTTCCGGCTTTTTCCTCTCTAATGTGAGCGGTCGGAAGATGGATTCACATACACTTAGAAACCTAATGGACCCTGGAGGGTAGAAAAAAAAAAAAAAAAGCAGGCACTTTCAGTTTCCTTCAACATGTTGGATAACATTTGAAAGACGAGAAAAAGGCTTTTGCTCCCTCACTCTGACCTCGTTGGGTGTCCAGCCCGTCGCCGCTGCCTTTCTTTTCTTGTTCAGTAAGCGCGGTGTTATACAGAATTTACCCTTCTAGAGGACAAGGATACTGATGGATTTGCCCCCTCATCCTGGAGTCTAGCTGAGTAGGTTAGCTATTTTTATAGCTGGTGTGTGGGCAGGTGAGAGCTGCTGTTGAATAAGTTGAGCTGCACTGCATTGATTCATAGTTCTGTGGACACAGAAACAGTTGGCCATGATGTATCACAAATGTACCTGTATTCCTGTCAGGAAGATGCATTTCATGTCCGTATCCATGCTTCTCGTCTCGTGTTGCCACTCAACCGGTCATCAAGCACCTCTTCGAATCGTCTAATGTGAAAACTTTACTGGGGAGGGGAGGGGAGGGGGGGGGCGCAGGTGTCCATTTTTAGGACAATTAGAATTATCTAGGTTGCATCCTTCGTTTCGAAACGTTTGCTCTCATTTCCCACCCACCAATAGCAGTCCTGTTATCCGACATGTCTCTTTTTATTTCCCCGCTGAATACCTTAGCTCAGTAAATTAGGCCACACTCGAGCCCATCTCATACCACGGACGGGGAGCATTCTGCTTAATGTCATCCATTTAGATCACTGTGGCACTCCTCTACCTGGCCTCCGAGATGACGATCTAGAAAGCGGTGTTTGCTTTTCCTGCTGTAGTTATGGAAGCTTGTGTGCTGCAATCATTTGGGGTTTTCGCCAGGTTGTCTGCCAGGGACAGATGTCGCCACATCTAAAAGTTCAAGCAACTACGAACGGGTCGGCATGAGATTTTCGTGATATGCTAACTTGGAATAAACATACCAGGGTTTCACTGTTACGGGACTTGTACAAAGATTTTAGACAAAATGTGTAGTATGACATGGTCCAATGACTTACCCTAAAGTTGCATAGTGCAGGTTTTGAAGTTAAATATTCATTTTCTCCCCCATACATGCCCGTACAATTGCCTGACGTGAAAATTAATTATCCTCTATTGACCGCAACCGAGGTTAGATAGTTCACGAGAGAGTGAGTCGGTACGTGGGTATGACGTGCTGCGCGCTCTCGTTCACTTGGCTACTTTGTTGAGTCCCCGCTGTAATAAATGCATTAGCAAAAGAACACAGGCTAACTTCAATATTTATAGCTTTCTTACCTCAGAAGACATTGCGCGTCTTAACAGAAGACCCGTGCAGTCGCAGCGGCAGATGCTGTTCCTCTTCTCCCTCGCACGTCCACAAAAATGGTGTCATTTCAACCTGTCGCTGGAAGGGGCACACTTGTGTAAAAATCCTGGAACTTACGCTATGCTCCTTTTTTTAAAGACAGAAAAGTACCAAATATTTCTGCTGTTATTATTTACAGTGTTGTCATCTCCAACAGAGATTATTTTAATACCTACTTGTGCATAAATTTAGTATGAAATAATAGGCGTGTAGCAAGATGTGGCAAGATATTGTGCAATAAAACATCGCAATATTTGTTAAAGTGAAGCCTGTCTTGCTAAGCGCTATCCAGTTGCTGTCGTTCTGTGACTTCCTATCGCCAAATTAATGCAAGCAGTTGTTAATGG
The DNA here is from genome assembly GCA_037039145.1 of Fundulus diaphanus. NCBI lineage: Eukaryota > Metazoa > Chordata > Actinopteri > Cyprinodontiformes > Fundulidae > Fundulus > Fundulus diaphanus. Next base: position 27,344,818 of record CM073138.1, read on the forward strand.
TCCTGGATATGAAGACTTTAAGCTTGACACCTGCCTCTTTGTTTGAGACTCTTATTTGCCGTAAAAAGGAAAGTAGGTTTTTTTGTTGTCCCCCTGCTGTTGGACGGTAAAGAATGGTGACATAAGCATCCAAGAAGCCTTAGCCGTCTTTATTTGTCTTTAATCCGGCTCCATTTTGAGCACTTTCTAGGGAAAAAATTAACATATAATTGTTTTTTTTTGTTTTTTTTAAAGCACCTAGTGAATAGCTTGACTGGCTAACCGTTAGTTGCTAATAACGATGTAGTTTGTATCTTTCTGTCTGCCATTTTAGTTGTTCTCTGTCTACAGAAAACTACATTTGGTCATCTCTGGTTTGAAATCCAAACCATTACATGGGTCAAACATGAACTGGATAGTTCTACTGTGAACAAAGATTATTTAAGACAGTTTGAGATCAATAAAACCATTGTTTTTTTTGTTTTTTTTTGGCAAACATGCATAAAGGCATATCTATAATGTGTTATTTTTTTGTTGAGAACCACCTTTTAAGTTGAGGTACATTCATACCGAAATATCCTATCCATGTGAATTTCTCACCTGGATCGCCTGCCATTGGTCTTTTGACATTTTGTCAACAATCCACGCTGCCAATGCAGCCAGTTCCCCCTACCCCGCTGCACTGCATTGTTAGTTTTGCAAAAAAAACTTTATAAATGTTGGTCATTTATAAACTTCTCTTGGGCTTGGTATATTACGTTCCAGTCATGGAAGTTTATTAGTAGCTTTCAAGTTGACATGAATCATTTTTTTTGTCCAGTCTGCCTAGCTAATATTCTTTTAGTCCGTCAACTGTTGCTTAAAAACAGAACTACCTTTTTAATTGGAGAGGTGGGTGGCGTCCATTTTAGGTTCCATATGATGACTGATCATGTTTTGAGCAACTGGAAATATTTCCAAACGGCCACCTTTCCTTCTTTCAGCCAGCTAACAGTTGGGGAACGGCTGCCCCATTTTACGCTATGTTCTGTGCAACCAGAGAAAGTTGTGGTCACCCCAGCACTTCCTGTGGCATCTCATTGATTACTTTAAACTGTGGGGACAACATAATGGAGAACTTTAGCGGTAACCTTTTAAAACCTCCATATGCAACCTGTTCCTATAACCTGTGATGCTTTTTTGTAACCAACGTCCGGACCAGCGTTCTTGCATGTGAACACATAAGAATGTTGTGTTTTGTCGCTGAGCGGATGTGGTGGTGGTGCTGCTGGGGGGTGTTATGTGACCGGAACGTGTCTTTAAGTGTTACAGCTCACTACCCATGATCAGTAATAAAACCGCTGTAAGTCGCGCCGTCATACCTGAGATGACCCACGCAGCCAACGCTACAGCCTCACCGCCAGGAATGAGGTGGATGCCTTGATGCTGTTAATTGGCCCCTGCCTGCAGCAGCATTTAAGCTCTCAATGTGAATGAGTCTTTCTCTGGTATTCTGCTCCAGTCTCTGAGCGCGGGTTCTGAGAACAGGCATTGGAAGACATTTATCAAAGTGTCAGGGTGAGAGGCAGAAAGCAAGCAAGAGCTGCAATTAGTCACGGCATAAGTGGACCGTTCAGTGCGACTTAAGTCTGTTGGTGAATGCCTGGATAAGGATGTGTAAGGCGGGATTAGTCCGGGCTTTAATAGGCTTGGTTAAACACATCTGCTGCTCAGACTAAGATGTCACTGACTCCTATTATCCCCCCCCCAACCCACATCCCCTGGGCATTATTCTCCATGAGTGTCCTTCTTCATTGAGGGAGCAGGGCAATGTCTGTTTCTGAGTGTTTAACCGCATGTGTCGCACCGGGACATTGTTTGTAGTTGTTTCGGAGCTGGAAGTCTACACAGTCGTCAGCACCCACTGTTCATGATGCTCCCCTGACCACTGGTTCGATTTAGGATTGGGGGTCTTCCCCAAAGGAAATGAGGCCAGCGACCCTCCGCGTTAGACTTGCCTTACTGAGCCACTGCTGTCATCGGCACCGGCTCAGCTGGACCGGAGTTGAACATTGATAAGAATCTCCTTCTTGGGTAAATGTTGAGGTTTTTCTGTCTCTACATACTCAGCAAATTCAGCACACGTACAGGAGATACAGTTTGTTGTTCATTTCAGCTGATCTTGCAAGAATGTTCCCGACGGCTTAATCTAGTTAGGTATGCACAGTTTGTACATAATGTGTTACAGCTGACTGCAGTAGCATTTGCGCAATAATTGAATTTATTGAAGAATGGGTAAGGCTAAAATGGTTAAGAAGTTGATAAAAATGTAAATATTTGCAGGAAGATTTATTAATACTACAAAATGGTAGAGGTGACTGGACAAGTACTTGAGTGCTTTTATTTTACTATAAAGTAATCTATAAGGGTTTTACAATACAGCCACATAAAGAGAAGTACACAATAAGTTCACACAAATGAGACTTCTGCGATTAGCTACATTTTTCATTTGTAAATATAAGGCAACACTGAAAATGCTTGATTTTTGTATTTTCAAAACTAAATTAAAGCTTTCACGAACCTCAAAACTACAACTTACAGAATCTCTGTTCAGTATGCGTATCCAATTTAGGTTTGACTTGTAAAAGTAGTTTGGACCGTGATCCGGTTAAAAACGCACCGATCAGGGATTTGCAGCCAGTTTCTAACATATGCAGGTTTTGTAAAGATAAAAAAAAAAGTGTTTTTACTATTTTACAACGAAGCAGAGAAATTGCAAGTCGGCCTTTCTTTGAGTGGTAAGTCTGGTCTCTAAACTAAAGACTGAAGCAGGCCCTTCTCTCATCAAATTTAGGCCTTCTAATCTGCCTGTAACGCTGAATTGCATTAATGTTCTGCACGAATGTTTAAGAGCTGCGTTCCTCTTTTAACAGTACAGCACAGCATGCAAACACCTGTTATGAGGTGCTTTATTTTGTGTAAATTAATAATGTGTGACATTTACCTTATAAGAAATATTAATATGCATTTATATTTAAATAAAATATTTTAGGAGTTAAGTTATATAACATTTCTGCAACTTTCTGGAATTTATTTCAAATGTCTGAAACAAAGGGCTTTTATTTTAGCCTTTTGTAATGAAATGGTTAACACCTGTTAATCTCTGTGCTTTCCTTCATTTTATAGTCATTGGTTTTTCTTTTCCTTGCTCTTGAGTTTAAGGTATTTTAATACTACGGGGACACCATGTTACAAGTCAGTTTAAATCTATTGAGTTTAAGTATTAAACATTAGCAAGGCTCAATGTGGTGACTACATCAGATTAAACATCGAACATATGAATTAACAGGCCAAGAATTGCTTTTATTTTCATAAGCAGGAAGCGTCCTAATGATGCAGTTTTAACTGCAAGAAAAAAAGCTGCCTTGGTGTAAGTTGTCCTGAAGTGATTTTTAAACGGCGTTCAATGGTTATCAGGGTTCTCGCCAGCGCATTTCAGCGTAATCGACGTTACGCTGAACTTAGACCGTTACGCTCATGGTCGATGCGACACGGATGTGTGAGACCGGCATAGAAAAGTCAGTAAAGCTTCTGAACCTGCATCAGCGCAGCACACATGCGCTTGCGTGCACGCGCACACCCCGGCCGCCGTCAGCCGTCCACCATTAACCAGAAAGCAAATCTTGGTGAGTATCCTGTTTGTGGTCAATAGTATGAAGCGAAAGCTAACTTGAACAGATTATGAGCCATTAATGGGCCACCGCGCACAAATGTCCAGCTAATAAATTAAACTCAACCTTTTCGTAGTAAAATAAAAAAAATAAGCTTTGGTCTTTCTAATCACCAAAGATATTATGGCGGGTCATTTTTCTGCCATGCTACTCCAGTTAAAGATTGTTTACAATCCCCCCGCCCCCACAAAAAAAATCTCTGAAACAAAGATGAAATGAATGCAGGGTTTTCTGTGAAGCTGCTTGTATGGATCTTGATTGACCTGACTTTTAGACGCCTAAAGCTGAGTTGTCTTCCCACAGTAAAAACTTCCACACTAAAGAGTTGTTGCACCTCCTAGCTATGGTGTATACAATGCTTACAAAAATATGTGAGGTGATCAATAGAAAACAAATAAATATTTTATCAGGATATGTAAAGTTTTCCCTCCGACAATAGCATTGTCACCACCTTTACATAGATATCAGCTTTGTCTTGGGTGAAGCAGTGCCCACTGTCTGGCTGCTTGTTACAGAGTGCCATATCAGGCCATGCTACTGACAAAATCCTGCTCCACAGAGCAGCAATTTGCCTCTACTTGGTCAAAACACATGGAGCCTGGAGCTGTGGCCTTTGCTGCCTTGGGTAACTGAACTGCTGAAGCTGTCAGTAAGGTGAGATACTTGGGCAAACAACTCTGAGGTTTTAGAACAGCTATCATAGGCAAGGTTTAAGCTTGTAGTAAGGCTTTGTTAGTGAGACGGCACTAACTTCTCTTCTGTGTGTTTTGTAACCTCCAACACTGTGTTACATTCAAAAAATCACGCTGTTAGAAAGTCAGTGTTGTGATCAAAGGCTAAAACGTTCGCCACATTGTTCAGACATGGACTCTGATGGCATCTTTTTAACAGTGACTTTTTTAGTGGTCTACGTGATCCTCCTCGTTTTGTTGGTTAAAACGTCCTTAGAGGAACAGTCCGATTGAACCAGGAAGAGTATCAGATTGTAGACTGACCCCCTTTTCTGCTGAACTCACTACTCTTGCCAAGCAGTCTTATTTTGATCATATATGGCAAAGGGGGGATGTTCTAACTCTTGCTCTGTGTGTGTGTGTGTGTGTGTGTGTGTGTGTGTGTGTGTGTGTGTGTGTGTGTGTGTGTGTGTGTGTGTGTGTGTGTGTGTGTGTGTGTGTGTGTGTGTGTGTGTGTGTGTGTGTGTGTGTGTGTGTGTGTGTCGGGCTCTTAATGCCAGTGGATCCAGAGCCATGCAGATGGTGAGGTATTGTTGAGCTTTTTACATAGTCAAATCTAGCGCTCTGCTATATTTGCATATTTTAATTTCTTCAATTAAAAGAATTTGACAAAGATCATACTTGTTTAATAGTAAACTATTGAACTGAATTCTTTGTTCTATTATAAAATAGTGTAAAACGTTTGTACCAAAGGGGCAAATGCAATGTTTAAAGTTCGACTATTTCTCTCTGAACATACAATATATAGTGGGATCCTCAAAATTATTGATACAATATGTAACTTTTTTTCCCCCAAAACCTTTAGAAGAGTGTTTTTTCAGTCACAACTCGGCACTAAATAGACAAAACTGCTTATATACTGCTTATAAAGTAGTTATGGTAATTTACATCCAGTTTTATAACATACTGTTGAATTTATAGGGGTGTATTTTATTTTACCGTGACTTTAGATTTGGGAATACCTTTGATTAGAACCCCCATTAATTTATTATAAATGGATATTTTTTAAATGTGTCTGTTTCCTAATGATGAATTGACCTTTTGAGGCTTTTAGGTTCGGTAGCACACAGTTAGTACTAGACAGTAGGTCTGTATCAGATTCTCCTGTTTTAACTTACAAGTAGAGATCGACTGATCTTGAAGCCGATATTTTCTTCTTCCATTTACAATAAGAAAATGACACAATAACAAATGTAACAATGGTCAATTTATACAAAAAATAATCATTTATTAAAGGAGTTTAGCGAAGTTCTGGAGTTTTTGGAGACTTATCCCCCCTCTGGCCAGAAGTTGAAATGACACCAGTGTTGTGCATGTTAGAGGAAAAGCATCTGTGCCGCTCTTTGTTTAGAGTCGTCATGTCTTCTGAAGGAAAAAAACATAAACAAAAACAACAAATATATCTAAATTAGACAGTTAAAATACAATAAAAGTTGAAAACTTATTGTCTTATAACCAGTCTGACATTACCAGCCGCTCTCTGCCAGGGAGGGAGCGGCAATGTATGCGCTCCACGTGACGTTACTTGACGGGAAAATGTGCGGTCCTCATGGCAGCTCTGACTTTCAATTTCACTCCATATCAGACTTTAATCATAGATCGACTTTATCATCAGCGTTCAAAACTGCAGTTATTCTTTTGCTGGTGACACTAATCACTGTAAACAGTCAAATACGCCTGTGCGTAACGCTGCGCGGTGGATGCATCGGCACTGCTGGAAGACCTTGTAGGTGGGAGAATTAGAAGGAAACGCGGCTTCAGGGTAAAATATTTCCCGGCCAAGGAGGATCTGGCCAAGATACCGCTTTAGACTCCGAGCTTTGCATTTTGCTGTAACCTACAGGGGGCTACACCCACCTCCCTTCTGAAAGGCAGCTCTCTAGCCCCCAAAGCGCAGTGCGCGTTCCGCTCACACCAATGCAGTGCAGCATTTGTTGGCTTCCTAAAATGCTTGTGTGTGTGTTATTTTTATTTTTTGGGGGGGAAACCCCTCATTCCTCCTGGTCTTGCGCCCTTCTCTGAATGTCAGTCTGAACACACAGCCTCAGAGGGACTACAGTTGTCTTCCAACGTTTAAAACTCCAATCAGGTTTCATTTTAAAAGGTTCTTTGAATGTGGACATACAGTCCTGCTCACCATTATTGGCACCCATGAAGTTTAAGTACATATAATGGAATATTTCCTGAAAGAAATTCATCAAGTGAAACATTTTACTGCTGATAGCTTGTGCTTGATGCAAAACAGCAAATGATTAAAAAAAACATTAAAGATACACATGAGGAAAACAAAGAAAAACATAATGTTTACAATGTCAATGGTATTGGCTGCAAATCAGTATGAAAATCCAATTCGGCTCACCTGTTGCAAATCACAAATAAAGATCACTTGTGATGAACTGCCTCCACACATGTGACATGAATTAACCAATGAATGATCATGTTGGTGCTTTAAAAGGCACCTGTTAGTCCATCTTCACATGTGACAATGGTAAAGACAAAGGAGCTGTCTGAGGACACCAGAAATGCTATTATTTGTAAGCACTAGACCTCCAAAGGGTATAAAGCCATCTCCAAAGACCTTGGTACCCCTGTTTCAACGGTGCGTCATGTTACTAAGCAGTTTTCCAGGCATGGAACTGTCAAGAACCTCCCTGGACGTGGGGGGGGGGGGAGAGAAAAATTGATGACAGAAGTCTTCGACGCTTGGTGCGAATGGTGGAAAAAAACACCACGTCAAACATCTAAAGACCTAAAGAGCAACCTGGAGCAGTCTGGTATGATTGTTTCAACAAGTACCATACGCCGCACACTAAACAAAGTGGGGCTTTATGGGCGGAGACCAAGGGAGACCCCATTGCTAAAGAAAAGAAATAAAAAAGAAAGCTTGGTCTTCGCAAAAAACGATAAAGAAAGAAAACACCATACCAACAGTCAAGCATGGTGGAGGATCCATAATGCTGTGGCGCTGCTTTACCGGCATCTGGTACTGGAGGCCTTGACCGTATCACAGGCATCATGAAATCAGAAGATTATCAAGAAATTCTACAGCGAAATGTCTTGCCCAGTGTAAGAAAACTTGGTTTGAGGCGAAGATCCTGGGTCTTCCAGCAAGATAATGACTCAAAGCACACCTCCAAAAGCACGCAGGCATGGTTGAAAGGGAAACAATGGACTGTTTTAAAAGGGCCAGCAATGAGTCCTGATCTCAATCCTTTGGGTAGAGCTGAAATCTGCCATTGGAGAAAGGAACCCTGCAAATGTACAAGAGCTTGAGCAGATTGCAAAAGAAGGGTAGGAGAAAATGCCACCCGAGAAGTGCAAGAAGCTTAAAGATGAATATAAGAAACGTTTGGAGGCTGTCAGTGCTGCCAAAGGCTGTGCAACCAAATATTAAGGAGGGGTGTCAATATTAGTGCACATGCTGGTTTTCTGTTTTGTCCTTTGGAATTAAAATATTTGTGTTGAAATGGTAACTGTCTTTGTTAAATTACTTTGGACCTCAAATTGAAAGATCCTGCTGATATAAGTTTTGAACATTTCCATTTATTTCTGAAGATATTCACTCAGCTATGCAAAACATGAAGGGGTGCCAATAATGGTGAGCAGGACTGTATGTGCTTTTAAATCTGATTTACACATTTAATAAATGCCTCTTTTCCGAGTTTCTTAGCCTTTTCTCCATGGCTGCCACGTCTCCATGATATAATAAAATAAAATAAAAAGTCAGCTGATCCATTTTTAATCCACATAAGCATTCATGAGGTGCTTTGCATTGACCATTTATGGTAGGCAAACGTTCAGGCACAACTGTGATCTATAAAGGGAAGTTGTGTGCTGGTGTGCGTGCGCATGGTTTTATAAATCTGAATATTTTTTTGCCGTATGGCATTTTCGTTTCTTACGTACACTTTTATTATGGATTCCATGCAAAGTTTTATAAATGAGAGCCCTGGTAAGCTACTTCCTGTAGTCCCTACATGGCTTGTGGTGAATCTTAAGTGGGACTAGCTTTCTTTTTGCCAATCTTCCTAACGGCTGGATGTGTGGTGTACCTTTGTAGTAGTTGTCAAGAGCCTCTCACCTGACCAGTGGATCTCGGTACCGTCCTCAGAGTGAGCATGAGCCTTTGCTGCTTCTCTGAATAATGCGTCCCTTGCCGGGGGGCCAGTTTAGTAGGAAGACTCTGACTTGCTTTAAATTTCCCTACAACTTTCTTCCCGACCTGTTTGCTGTGCCCTTGTAGCTGGGTTTCCATTGTTTTCTTTAATGCACATTTTGAAGTATCGCATTAGAAAAGGTTGATGCAGATGGCAAAATGCGAATTCACTCACTAAATTTCTCAAAAGTTTTTACAATCGCTTGAGGTGGTTTTTGACTCTTTCGAATAACGGTAAATGCGCTGAAGAGGATATTCCCGGATATTCCCATAATGCTCCAAAACAGGTCTGGAAGCAACAACAGGTCTCATCCGTGGGGGGAAAAAAAATAAAAAATCTGCACATTCATTAAAGCCTTGCTCTGTCACTGATCTGTAGTCCGTGCTAGTTAGCAACCTCTACTTCCTGTTTATTACAGTCAACGTATGATGGCGTCACGCTGTGTGTCGCCTGGTTGATTCGCTACAAACCAGCAAATGGAAACGTGTCTGATGCGCATTTTCTTTTTGGCAATATTTTAAGTTTGCTCAAAGTTCGCATAAGAATTTGATGGAAAGAGCTTTTGTCGTCACTGTGCTGTTTGTTCACCAATGTTGTCCATCAAACTGCTGAGGCCTTCACAGAACAGCTGGGTTTTTACTGAGGTTAAAGTCCCCACAGGTGAACCATCTACTGAGTAGGTGACTTCTAAGCTTGGTTACACTCGACTTTATTTAGACGCGCTACAGTACAAGGAGCTGAAAACAAAACCGCACCACACTTTTTGCTTTTTGATTTAAAGAAAAAAATGTGAAAACTTGTATACTTTGAGTTCAACATTATGTAAAATCTGCACAAAATACATAGAAGTTTGTGGCTGTAATGTGACAAATACGAAAAAGCTGACTGGTTATGAATACTTTTCCGGGCCTGGGCATTTATACGTACATCCTAAAGCCCGCGTGTGCACGGTTTTCTTTGTGGCTTAAAAAAAAACTCTCTGATTAAGTTCTACGGCTACCCGAGAGGATGATACCCAGCACGCTGGAGTTGAAATTCACATCTCTCTCCCTCTGTGTGTGAAATCACACGGTGGCTTCTTGGTAAACGTTATCACTCTCTGCCATTTTGAGAAAGTCAAGTCTGCACTTGCAGACTTGTCCCTGCCGGTTTTTTGCTACTGATCAGTTAACCACGCAGCCCTAAAAGGGGTCAGCGCTCATCCTGTGGAGATGTGAGTCTGCCCCATATGCCACCGTACCCCGGTCAGGATGCTAACAGCGCCCACACTTATGGTTGCTGTAGGGTATTACCGGGGGGTGGGGGGGGGGCATTTTGGTCCATCTATTCTCCAATCGGGTGCCATGCTGACTCATCTGTTCCCTGCATTTTACTTTTCCCACCTCATGTTTGTCTCTGCTCTTAATGATTTGTCCGTAGCTGTTCCTGCTGAGGGTGTGTTATGGAGACAAACGCACCGCTGCGCCCTCTGATTCTTCTCTGTAGTGTTTTTTTTTTTTTTTTCTTCTTCTTCTTGCCCTCCCTCATTTTGCTCACCCACTCCCACTTAACCAGAACGACACTCACTCAACAGACAAGACGGTCCTGAGGTGATTCAATCCGAGTGTGCAAGTTTGTGTGTGTGTGTGTGTGTGTGTGTGTGTGTGTTTTAGCGCAAGCTACAGCATGCATCTTCGATTTACAGTTCCGACACACACACACACACACACACACACACACACACACAAAGCTGTCGGCAGATGCAGAGACGTCCTCCCAAACGACACAGCCAGACAGCTAGAGCCCAGCAGACTCTGACGGCAAGCAGCGATAGTTTTTCTTCTGCCTCGTTGCATGTTCCAGTTTTTGTTGTTTAGTTTTGTGGAAGCTGTGTACTGCATGGCCCAGGTCATGACAGAAAAAAAGTGGGCCATCGCAGTGGAGGTAATATCCATGCCTTGAGGTTGACCTCAGAATCCGTGTGTGGTACAGTTGGCAGGCAGGTGGTGTCTTGTGTTGCTTCGGGCTGTGTTGGCTTAGCTTCCTTTCTTTGTGTGCCTTAAAGAGGCCCCTGTTTCTCAGTGGTTTTAGCAAAAGATTGGGACCCACGCTACATTTTGGTTGGCCCTCGTCTTCCTCTGACTCACACGGTAATTTTCCAGAGAGCCGACGGAAATGCCAACACGTGCTCAAGTCAAGGTTTGAGGTTGGTTAGTACTTTAACCTCGGTCATGTTAATGCAAATCCATTCCCCCTGCTGAGATTGAATTGTCATGAGACGCCTGAGTGAGCGGTTAATAAACTGAGATAAGCCACCACTGCGGACCGTGGAGTATTATATTTGTGTGTATTTGCATGTGGCTTTCCCATGATGATGATGATAATCTCTTGTGCATAGAGAGAGACAGGTATCGCAGACAGGTGCCAGGTTTCAAGGAAGCACGGCTGCCTTTAGAGCAGAGGTAAAGAGTTGTAGGGATGTAAAGACATCACACGATATTAACTCGCCGCCATATTTCTCATCAAAGTCAAACCTCTCTTGCGGGGAGCACTATCCAGCTGCTGTGACCGTTTGGAACGTAACCATATGAGAATACTATATGACTGTGTTCAAATTCATCACAATTACTGTGGTTAAATGCTACAAACATTAACTTATTGTACCGTTACTGGGTCGGTGTGGAAATGTAGCACCAGACACATAAAAAGCCAGATTACAGCTTGGAAACTCACTGGGGAAAAATGCTTCCATTGCTGGTGACATGCGGTGTGGTCTGCTAACACCTGAACGACGGTTGTCAGAGGAAAAGTGGAGACGCCTCAGCATGACGTGCAGAGATGGCGTCATTAAGTAAATCCAGGAGGCACCGGTGCTCCGCACTGCACAGATGACATGGACAGGAAAGAAGATTATAGGAAGATATTGAGTTTTTTAAAATTCCAGCAAACTGTTTTGTTGTGGGAAGGACACCACGTGTCACCACATTTGACCCACGTCATACACTTTAAAAAGCTGATTCTGTTTCAGATTACTGTGAACTTTAGGTTTTACAGACAGTGATGGTAATTATCCATTAACTATTCATCAGGTGTCACAATGCCTCCAGTGCATCTGCTACGCATTCAAGGATTACTCAGTTTTTTTCCCCAGGCAACGATCAAATGTTTTTTTTTTTTTTATGACAATCTTTATTTTTAAACGGCACCACTGAAATATTTTCATGATAACATTACAAACAGTAATTACCAATCACTAAGCGTACAGCATCTAAAATGACATAAAATGTCCATACACTGCAGCGGTGGTCAGTGTTTTTTCTTCTCCTTCTCCCCATTGAACTAAACATGCTCTTTTCTCGCGTTGCCACAAGTGTACCTTTCCAACTGCGGTCTGAAGCTGATCGTTAATATTAGTTGGTTTAAAATCAAGTTTTAAGACTTGTGTAACGTTTGTTACCGTTTTTATCATGTAAATGGGGGAAGAAAAAAACAATATAATCGGCCCCCAAAAAATCGGCAGCACATATCTGGTATCAGTTAGACTGTCAGAAAAATCCGTATCGGCCTTAAAAAAACCTGTATCGGTCGATCTCTGCTCTGTAGTACTCGGTGGTAGCGCGCCAGTCAATATACAAACAATGAGTATGGAGACACGGGCAGGTTACGAGTGTCAAGGTTTATGTTAGAAAAGCACTAAAATGCCATAAACGTGTCATGTCAGTCTGGAAAGCCCCCGGTAGAGCCCGATTTCAAAGGCGGGACTAACCGGGTCAGTGTAAACAGGGTAGAACCAATCAGAGAAGCAAACGTAAGCTGGGGTTATCTTGATTATCTTTGATATATTGCCAAGTTTAATACATGGTTGTGCCCAAGTCTGTCACTGGATGTTTGTAGTCTTTACTATTGCATTAAACGACAAGCTAAAAACATTGCTAATACAAGACATTTTTTATACGTTTGTATAGGGCCTTACATTGTCCATTTTAAGTAAAATTTAATTGGAATATTTTTGACAGGCCTCCCAGCTGCGAAAATTGCACCCTTACATTTTTAGAAAAATTCATATCTGAATAAAAATGTGTCATTCTTGATTTGTAGTTGAGGGCCGCACTAAATCATTCAGAAGGCCGCCAATGGCCCCAAGACCGTACTTTGGACAGCGAACAGTAACTCCAGTCAATCCAACAATTGTGCTGTCATCTCATTAAAAGGACTGTAAACCTCAGGGGTGGTAGAAAGGAAACATTTAGTGGGTTAGCTCCTCTGTATTCCTGCCACCGGGACGTGGCCCTAAACATTATGCTGAGTATCTGAGAGGAGTGTGGAAGATTGTGTTTCTGCACACATCCAGACATCAACTCAGCCATATCTAAACCTGCGGTGCTTATCACCATTGTGCGAGTTCTACCAGGTATTATCCAAAGCTGACATCAGTAGTTATGTAAAGACTTATGAAAGCTCGCCTCATGGTAGAGGGTCCAGTCGAGGTGTCTAGAACCTGCTACATGATGGATTACTGTAATACAGTCTCTGTTTGACCAGCTCCTCGTAATTTGGTTATTTAGAGCGAATGTTAATAGAAACTTTTATTTTTGTCGACTTCAATGCGATCCAGGAAACGCTCCAGCTCCACAAAAGACTGCTGTCGGTGTGTGGGCTGAGCAGTGTACCTTGCACTGTTGCATTGGGACATAATCTCAGCTCTTTTTTTTTTTTTTTTTTTTTTTTTTTTCTCTCTCTCTCTCTCTCTCTCTTCCCTCACACTCCTGGCTGCTGGGAACAGAAGGCGTTATCAAGCCAAAGTAGTGTTTGAGCTATTAAAAGGTGACCTCCTTTTTCTGGGTCATTACCAAAAAAGAATGGATTGATTCTACTTATGAATATCCAAAATTCTTGACAGAGAGGGATGAGAATGGAGGAGCATATTTCTTGCCTTGGGGAGGTTAGGAGGGGCCGAGATGAAATGGAGCAGGCAAAGTGGGAGGGAGGTTTGTACGGGCAGAGAGTCGGGAAGGGCATGGAAGTGGTCGTGGCTGGCGCTGTGTGGGGAGGAAACCTGGAAGACAGAGGCGCGTAGTGTGCTGTCTGGTCAAAGGGGGACATGATGGTTACGAGAGCGCAGCGGAGGGAGATCTTGTGACGGGGTCACGAGAAATAAATCAGACGTTAAGTTGAGGAGTGATCTTGTTGCTCGAATGCAGTGGCGGGATGCGACCGACGGCGCTCTCGCTGTGCTTGTCTTAGTTTTTGTTGTCTGCTGGCGCTGCTGAGTGCTAACAAACATCAGCGTTTAGCCTTTACCGCAGCGCATTGATTGTCGGAGGAGGAAGAGGAGGGGTCAATTGCTGCTACACAGAGGGATTGGAAGGCCTGACTCTTTATCGGAGGGAATAAAAAGCGTGTCTTCTTGCACGAACGTGGACACGGCCGTCTCTGCTAACGCGCTGCTGACCTCGGAGCAACCCACCGAAGCCCACCCCCGTCCTCTGAACTTCTCATTGGAGCTCAGGCCCTTCCTCTCTGTGGTGCACCAAAAGATGAAGAGCGCAGCGCGAGCCTGAGGGGCTCTCGGTTCTATTTGCTGTCTGCGGCGAAAGAGAGAGAAGAGTAGGGGCGGATGGGAGGGGTTTAAAAAAAGAAGCAAAAAAAAAAAAAAAAAAAACCAGGAACGAAAAAGCGAGGAAGACAGAGGAGGGGTTGCTATAGTAACAGAAATATGGCTGCTCTTCAAAAACCTTGAATGTAGGTGGTGGTGAGATGTGTGTGTGTGTGTGTGTGTGTTGCATTTTTTTTCCCCAACCCTGTCTTCTCTCGTCAGTTTTGCAGATATTATGGATGTGCTGGAACCTTTCTGATCTCAATAAAGACTAAAATGCCATCAGCTTGACTTATTTTCACTTGTATTATTTATTTGGCCTCAGGCTGCCGTTTCAAGGCAATATGCAGAGGATGGTGGGGGGTGGGGGTGTTAAATCATTGTGGATCTTGAACAGCTTATAGCCATTTTTCTGAAAAGCAGCCACTCGTACAGTGTTACAACCTGACGTGGGATGAAAAAGGGACTTTGGGAGGAATCGTTAACGAAGTGCAACCTCTGACGCCACATTTTTAGGCAGCGGTAAGGCAGGGTCGGGTCCAGGAAATGGGCCTAGCTTTCGTAATTATATCCGTTCAGTTAGCTCACATTTTCCTCTCATGTCTTCCTCCAGGAAGTTTTTTTATTATTATTATTATTATTATTATGGTCCTTTATTAAATTGCAGGACTACTTTCTGACATCAGACAAAGGAGCTTTTACATATTTGTCTTGCCGAGTACTTCGTGGTATGATAACTTTGGTAAAACTACCACCGTTTTATGGTAGTGCAGTACTTATTGATAAATTGCTTTTGTTTCAGACAGACTGGTAACCCTGATTTCTGTTGCTGCTAGACTATTAATATATTTTAGCCCAATTGTTATTTTTTAACCAATTAATTAATACAGAACAATCTGCTGGCTACTTGACAAACATGCAGCTCAAAGCTTCCAACTGTGAGTTTGGAAAATGAGCTTACCATAATATGGGAGTGGGCTTTATTGGTGTCCCCGCAGAATGGCGCAGCCACTGCCATGTTTTTTATTTTTTTTGTTATATTTTTTAAGTTTAAAATGACCGTTTCCGTCCTTCGGCCAGCTGGCCGGCAGGAAGCCAGCTTTGCACTGCTCTAACAGCCAGAGAAGTCTGCCACCGTTTCTGGCGTCTCATTGAAAGGACTTTGAGCTGTAGATATGGCATCACGGAAGATTTTACTGGCTTTAAAATGTTTAAAACTGAAATAGTTTATTGTATTTTATAAACTCTATATTAAAAAAAAAACTATCAACAATAAAACTATTAGATCCTTGCTACCGGTAACTGGACCACGCCTCCTTGACGCAATAAAAAGCAGCACCTCTACAACAAAATGTCTGAGAATCCTAAGAAATACTGCAGCTCCATCACAGCCACAGTGCTAATATTTTTTCCCCCTTAAGCTCCGGTGATTAATATTCTTGTATAGGCAAGACACAATTTTTCATACCTTTTGGTCGATTTAGGTTTAAGTGATCGGTTTGATATTACCACTACTTTTCTTCTCACTGGCAGTAACGGTAACATTTTGGAGTGGCCCAGCCAGAGTGCTGACTTGAGTCTGATAATAGAAGCCATGTTTGGAGATGAGATTAAGGTGATGGCAAAAAAGGCTGACGCCCCTCCCTAACCCCCTAACCCGAACATAAATAATCAAAGGAAACGTGCAAAAAGCTGGTCGGCGATTTGAATTAAGGATTGCATTGTTGTAGCACCGAAAAGACGAAGAAGAAGAAGGATGCAAGTAATATTCTACAGGCCTTTGTTTGTTGCTTTAAATTTCAAAAATTGAGAAAATGAGAGAGAAAAACATTTTTGAATGAAGATTTCAACTCTTGCAAGCGGCCAGAATAGTTTTGGTTGTCACTATCTAGTTGAAGAACCAAACTTCCTTGATCAGCAGCTCAAATCCCAAACTGCACAAAAACAGATAATCGAATACGACTATAAATTCATATGAATGACTACTGGTGCCTTTACTGGACCTGATGATCCAAAAGATTTAAAAAAAAAAGCTAGTTTTTATATATTTAGAGTCAATTCTATTAAAACTGTATAGCAAAAAAATGTATTTGAATAAAATCAGTGATTGAACTTAAACATGAAGGGTTGGTTTTGATATAGATATAATTTGCAAAGGGGAGGGTTGTGGTAGGGCAGGTATGCTTATTTAGTTACACAGCAGAGACTTCGCTGACTAAGGCTGTGAGCTTTGTGTGCAGGATGTGTGAGATGTGCTGATGTGCTAGCTGGCCTTTTCCTGAACCTTGACCTGTACAAAACCGGAATGGGAAGCATGGGGGTCAGGCCCGATTAGCCGCTCTGCAGACCTAATCGTTTGTTGCAGTCCACCATCATCCCGGCAGTCTTAAATGGATTGAGCTTCGGCTTGTTGTTGCTGCACCAGTGGATCAGCTGATCCACCTCCTCTCAGACTCGTCATTGTCTGGGATCAGACAACAGTGTCATCTGTAAACGAGTTTCACAGAGGGGTCCGCTGAGATGTAGTCATTTGTGAGGTAGAGGGGAAAGAACACCCCCCAGGGTTTGGGGGTGCTGATGCTGATTGGTAAAAAGATGCTCGCTAGCCTCACCTGCTGGTGATCCACTGACAGCCAGGCACTGGTAGCTTCTGGTGGATGATGTCTTGGTTGATACGTTCAAAAATCCAACTATACGTTCCAATGAGGCTAGTTTGTCAAGTTAAATGTACCTTTTGAAAATGAGAACCTTAAAGCAGATATTAAACATTAATTAAACCCACGCTTCTGTATTAAGTGTTTCTATTGGTCAGCTGTAATATCCTTTTCATTAGCTGTAAGCGGAAAATCATAACAAATAAAGGTCTAAAAACTGTCCATTTGGGATTAATCTATACATGTTTCATTTCGTGAATGGAGTTACTGACATAGAATAACTTTTCCATATTCTCATTTATTGGACGGGTCCGTTTAAGGTCTCTTAACGTCGGCAGATTCTGCTTTAGAATCGAGAAATGACGTTTTCCTCAGGAGGCAGGAACAAAGATCCTTCAGGCCGAGACTTTTCATACTTTGTGAGAGCTGAACTAGTCGGCCAAGGTGACGAAACTGACTCTTCCACACAAACGGCAGCCATTTATAATGTCTGACCATTCAAGCATAGTTTGTTGGACACTGTAGGAGAAAAAAGTCCTCTTGCCAGAAGAACCATGCAAGTGCAGTGCTGAGTGCAGTTAGGTCATGTTGAGGTTTTCAATGAGCCCGGGCGCTTGTACCATGCTATGGCTTCCCCAGGCCGGTGCGTAGATGTCAATGGGCAGCCTACATGTTCCAGATTTTAACCAAATCAAACCAACCCTTCTTTTTCTGTCGGCGGGGACTTGGTGAGTGCGGATGAGGTTTATTATGAGCTTGGCTTTCGTTTCTGACCTGAGTAACTCTGCGCCCTGTCCAGGAACGGGAGAAAGCGGTAAAAGCACCTTCATCAAGCAGATGAGGATCATCCACGGAGCTGGCTACTCAGACGAAGACAAGAGGGGCTTCATTCGGCTTGTTTACCAGAACATCTTCACCTCCATGCAGGCTATGATCCGTGCCACCGAGAACCTCAAGATCCCGTACAAATATGAACAGAACCGGGTAAGTGTTGACGTGGAGATCCTCCATGTTCACGTTTTAGAAAAAAAGATCTTCTGTAATGTGGGAGAAAAAAAAGGCAAAAATTGGTCTCAAGATTCTGCATATTGAAACGAAATAGCCTTTATTTTTATTTTATTCTATTTATTTTTATTTTCTTGTGGTAGTTCAATGAATTGCCAGGATAGTTTTGTTTTCACTAGGAGAAAAAAATCCAAAGCATTTCTCTCTGAAACTATTGTTTTTGGCCTTTTTAGAGTTAAAAAAATGTAATGAGCAGAAACTGATTTGTTTAAAATAACTATAAGCAGAAATTTAACAAGGCAATAATTTGATAAATAGATTTCTATGGTGCAAATTCTTCATCTATTTTAACATATTAGATACAGCTCTTTGGTTTAGTACCCTTTTTAATTTCTTTAACTACGTATCTCTAATATCTAATGACATTATACCCATTACTAGTCAGATTATCTAAAAGTGTCAAACAGCATGATTTATTCATTTATTTTTTTAATTTTCTTTTAAAACCCTCATAAAAAGTCATTGCAGCATCCAACCTCTATTTAAAACACCATCAACCTGTTTTTTTTTTTTTTTTTGTTTTTTTCTCAATGTAAACTGCGTGGGTAGACGGTGTGTTTTAGGTCTTACTTTGAACCAACTTCTGGCACTGAAAGTTATGCTAAAATCTGTCTGGCGAAAATATATTTGGAGGACATGGACCTGGTGGGTGGTTAGATTATTCCTGCTTGGCCTAAGCAGACAGCGAGGAACGCTTTTTACAGGGTTCCTACGCAGTCTTGAAAACTGTGGAATTGGATTTTGTCATTTTGCACGTCTGGAGAAGTTTGGGTGGTAAAAACCGAGCACATAGATAAGTTGGAAATTCCAGATTTCATTTCTTCAGTATTTAAAATACAAATATCCAATTTGTTGTTTTAAGTTTCGGATTGATGAATGGATACGCTTTCAGAAGGGGACATTTTTGGCCCCTAGAACCTTTTACCAAAGTCCTTGTACTGGGTTTGGTTAGATAACTAGCAAAACAATTGATTTCCTTATGTTTTGAAATGTTGTAAACGAAGGCAATACTCAAATACTGAACCATTAAAATGCAGTTTATGATAAGTACAACACAGATTTTCCAAGTAATTTGGATTTGAAAGGATCCAAGTTTGCTTAGATGCTAGATGACTACTTGTTAAGTGTACATGATGTCATAAAAACCGATGGAAAAAATAAATGGGTCTGGAAAACTATGGGATTTCTAGATGAAAAAATTGTAAGCAACATTGTTTTTTTTGTTGTTTTTTTTAGCAAAAGTTCAAACTTATGGAAATAATTCTATCCGCCACGCTAGACTTTACTCTGTTGACTTGTTGATCTTTGACTTGTCTCTTGCTTTTGCCGTTTGTCTGTGCAGGCCAACGCCATGCTTGTGAAGGAAGTGGATATCGAGAAGATCAATGGGTTTGATCAGCACTATGTCGTAGCTATTAAAAGCCTGTGGGCTGATCCGGGAATCCAGGAGGCCTACGACCGTCGCCGAGAGTACCAGCTCTCCGATTCCACTAAATAGTACGTCTGCTCATCTTTCTGTATGGATGTACATGGAAGGGCAATGGCCATGATTCCTACCTTTGATAGCCGTCTATATTCTGTTGCCCTCTGCGTTCTTATTAGAGATGTTCTGATGTAGTTTTTGTCTCAAGTACCAGTCTGTTATTTAAGAATAGCCGTTTGTCAATATTTAGTTAAATGCGGATGCTTTAAATTCTGTAACATTAAGTGCACTAAGATGGCACACATTTATTATTGTAAGGCAAGGCAAGTTTATTTATAAAGCACTTTTCAGTAACAAGACTATTCCAAGTGCTGTGATGGTGTCCAGCTTAACTCACTCCCCAATGATATTCAGGATGCTTCAGTATCTGTTTTTCTTGACAGCAGCAGATATTTTGTCCCAACAGGAGTCTCTGCAGGACGACCTGAAGTTTCTAAACATGCATATGATCCAACACAGACGACTACGGTTTTGACTAAACACAGCTTGAGCTTACAATGTTATCATGCAGAGCAGTGTGCTAAAAAGTTAGGCTAATGTTAGCATGTTTTCTTTTGATTTTCCACTCAACTGAATGTGTCGCCAGCCGTCTGTGCAGCTCTCGTCTACACAAACAGCTGACACACATCGGCTTCTAAAAGGTTGTGATCAGGCTAGAAAATAAGATAAAATGGCCACACAAATTATGGCTACAGAACCCTTAGGGTTTGGCTAACACAGGGGTGTCCAAAGCGTGGCCCGGGGGCCGTTTGTGGCCCCGGTGCTGATTTTGTGAGGCCCTCCAACTGAATTTCAAGAAAAATTTGGCCGACCTGCGCTGGCGGTAATTAGGGTAAATTTATTATGGACAAGTTAAAATCTTACAATTGAAGGTTCGGTACAACACAAAACATTTGTCTTGTAATAAGCACACTTTATACATTTGCTTTAATTTCATAGTAAATAGGGTGACTTTTACTCCAATGCAGACTTTGGTGCTTTAAAATCTGATTGGAAATAATTTAATAAAATAGGCTAAATACAGTCTAATATCTTTTCTTAAATTTATCATATTTTGTTGGACAGGGTTAGTATTTTTGGTGTTTATTTATTATTAATTTTTTTGGCCCTCGATTGCTTTCGATTTAACAATTTTGGACCAATAGCCGAAAAGTTTGGACACCACTGGGCTAACATTTAGTGAAATTTTAACAGCTACTTGAAAAGATACGGTACTCGGGATCAGGGTTGGAGACAACCCCTGTGCTGTGTGACAGTTTTTTTTATTATGTATTATGAAATCTCCAAGTTCCTTAAAACATGATTTGGTTTTTGATACAAAAGGAGATGAGTGTAAAGGCACAGAGCCTGGACAAGAAATGTTGGACCGAGCTCTCTTTACATTGTTACATTACAGAGAACCACCCATCTGGTTATTTTTCCTTAACTTAAAGTAATTAGACATGAAAAATATATTTTACATTTTTTTTATTTTTGGGACAACTTGGAGCCTAAATCCCGAAGCCCGTATTAGCAGTGGAAAATAGCTTCTACACAACGTTGAATTTTAATTTAGCAGGACTTTAACCTCAGTTTTACCAAACAGCAAATTTCGAGCAAAAACTGTCTTTGTAGCTTGGATCCTCGTTATCATTTTCTCTCAGCATGAGCTATATTTTAGTCAACGATGTCTAATTCTGCACATTGACTGAATTCTTTTACAACCAATTAGTTCTACATTAAAGGTATAATTTTTAATCATGCTACTCACAATGTATTGCAGTATACACCTACACTACGTCACTTTATACTGCCCCCTACTTGTGGACTTGCTGCATTGCAGCTGGTTTTAGCTTCAAGCAGGTTCCCACGTGTTTGCATCTTAAGTGTGTATTTTCTCTGTGAGAAAGTAAATCCGTCAGTCATCATATTTGTCTTCATTTCAGCGTTATCCAATCTGTTCATGTATATCTCCAGTTATCTTAGTGATATAGATCGTGTGACTGCGGAGGGATATGTTCCCACCCAGCAGGATGTGCTGAGGGTCCGTGTTCCCACAACGGGTATAATAGAGTACCCCTTTGACCTGGAGAACGTCATCTTCAGGTACCCCGAAAAAGCACCAGGACTGCAGCATCCCCATGGCTTGAAGACATAAACCACTGATGGGCATCAGAATAGAGACAAAGTGGCTAAAAGAGTGGACATTCATTCTACTCTAGTAATTAAAAACAAGAACATTACAAGGTTGTAGAGAGGCACCGATCAGGCTGTTGTGGGATTTTGCAAAGTTTTGACTTGCTGCTGTTGATTACAAATTCTGTGAACTGCAAAATAAGTCGATTTACTGAGGGGGAAAAAAAAAGATGCTTACAACTATTTTTTTCTATCGTTCCTGCCATGAGAACATCATTCATTATTTATATTAGGAGCAGAAGTGACATCACTCTGTATAAGAGAGGAATCACTCTAAAACCAACGCTTTGCTGTTGCTACAACAGAAGAAACGATTAGAGTCAACCTTTTAAACTCTTTATTCTTTTGTATTGGTGGTTAAAATGGACAAAATTTGCTGCACTCTGTTCAGGCTTTTTGTTGTTTACTGACATTTTCAGCAGTGTTTTCAGCTTCTCTCTCAGGAAAGAGTCTCTAGAAACCACAGAATATAATCACCCAATTGCATTATTGACAATGTGCATCTCAATGTAATGTACACTGTAGGAGATGGGAGTGATGTTATTAAGATGAGAAAGTAGTAATAAAACGCCATAAATATGATCAGAACAACAAATCTACTTTTTCTGTCAATCCTTGTGTGTATTCTTAGTATTTACTCATTTATTTTTTTGCATTTCCTAATCTTTTATCTGGACTTGGGACTGGCAAAAGTGACACAAAATGCACTCTGGCAGTACTTGCTGGTCTGGTTTCATTTTTAACCCGTTAGTGGAGCCTCACAATAACAACCCAACCAAAGCAGCTTTATGCATTCTGGATATGGATAGTGAGCGTCTCTTTCTCCAGCTGCAGCTGGGAGCGCTGCTAAAGCCGGGCATACACGGTACGATATTTTCAATCGTTGTACTCATTTACAGCTCAAACTGTACGACGAATCCGCAGGGTTTAAAAGTTCACCGCTCACAATATCTGTTCTTACACTGTACGGCCCGACGCTCTGATGAGACCTGACTGCTCACACTGTGCGTCTAAAAACCACACGTCAGACTCAGCCCAGTAGACAGATGGCGCTACTCGGACTTGTCTACCCGGAAGCCAAATGTAAACAGTAGAAGAAGAAAAATACGGACGTGGCGATGCTCACTGTTAAATATGAGGCTCACTAGAACGAAACGCGCTGCCTTGGCAATTCTAAGAGT
Organism: Fundulus diaphanus; assembly: GCA_037039145.1. Lineage (NCBI taxonomy): Eukaryota > Metazoa > Chordata > Actinopteri > Cyprinodontiformes > Fundulidae > Fundulus > Fundulus diaphanus. The sequence continues at coordinate 27,367,528 of CM073138.1, forward strand.
TGCTCCTCCGTAGTTTGACTCCATGTCGCACTTACCGCCGCCATGCTTCTCTCCACGCCTTTTCGTCTGAGAAGAAGAAGAAGAAGAATCCCCTTGTTTGCGCATGTGCAGTGCGTGAAGTTGGGAGAAATCGGCTCATAGACGCTCGTAGCTCTGCTACAACAGCAGGACGCGCTCACGATCGCTCACAAGGGCCGACTGAATTTCAAACATCTTTGATTTTCATCCGTCTGTCCGATTCCTGATGGGGAGGTGGTCGTGAGAGGCCTCGTTAATCCCTGTATACGACACGACGCAGGACACACGATCAAGCTGAAACTTGGCCCGATCCAAATTATTCTCCCATGACTGAAGAATCTGCCCAAAAAGGGCAAAACCCGTACAGTGTATGCCCGGCTTTAGTAAAGACTGGGCCGCCTGTCATCGCGTTGGGGTCCTTCATGTTAGCGTCTCCGATGCCACAAGAAATGGCTTGATTTATCCATGGTCATTTCTTAAGAGTTGGATATAATTAGAGTAGCAGCTAATTATTTGAAAAGGGAATTCGACTGTTTGAAAATCACCTGCCATTTGTCATTATGTGGTTTACAAGTTTTGAGCCTTTTACAGTATCCCCAGCTGTAAAATGAGGAAACGAGTCTCCAACCTGCCCGGCACCACGATGGTCTAATCAAACCGTCTGAGTCCAGTCACCAGCAGTTTCCTCGGTGCATCTCTACAAGGGGCTTTTTTTTTTTTTTTTTGCAACAAAAAATGAAAGTCTGTAAAATGACTCCAGATTATACGTATATTTGAGTAGGCCAAGCCGTTCTATGTATGCAAATGGAAACTATTGCAGTTAATCTGATCCGAAATCAGTGGTTTGTGTTTAGAGTCGTGTTGGCCTGAGGCCAGATCTGCTGCACTGAAGCGTGTGGGGAGCAGCAACAAAATACCAGATAAAGACGGATTGGGCAGAGATATCAAGGATTTCGCAAGAAATCATGGTGGAAATATGTGAAGCTTAAGTGCAGAACAACTTGAATGCAAATCAAAACCACCCGTTTCCTGTGCCTTTGAAAATGGTCGTGTGGATTTTGCCTCTTGGCATCTTTGAAGTGGGACATGCCCGATCCTTCTTTCTGTGGTCCAAATGTTGCTGCTGCAGTCGCTGACACCCCCCCCCCCTCACTGTCTGAGCCATAACCCACCAGTGACTTGACTCCAGATTTGTTTTCATTTTAAAACAAAGCTACTGGGGATTAACTTTGAACACATTATTGGTTTCTGGTAATAGAGCTGGTGGAGCAGTGGCACAGACTTAACACCCCTTGGTTTCTGTGATGTGGTCTTTTCTACTGTCAAGCTTCTTCTACAGGACTGATCAGCGCTTTCCTGGAATTGTAGCGGTTTGCGATAATTGCCTGTCACGCTTTATGTAACTGTTTTCCTGTTTGTCTTTTTTTTTCTTCCTCCCCCTTGGTTTCTTTCCCCCCCACCATTTCCTGATTGGCCTTCTCGTAGTTATCTTACGGATCTGGATCGTATTGCCGATCCCAGCTATCTTCCCACTCAGCAGGATGTACTCAGAGTGCGCATCCCCACTACAGGAATCATAGAGTACCCCTTCGACTTGCAAAGCATCATCTTCAGGTAGAAAGAGGCCAGACGTGGCTGCAAACCTCAGTGTTTTTTCATCATCATACAATCAACTACTCATTTGATTATTTATTTTTTTCTTCTATGGGCCTTTAAAAACATATTTTATCCATCTACATGAATAAAAACATTCTTTGTCCCATTCCTGTTCCGTGCTCTTCTAAATGCTTCCATGCAATCATAAAAATAAAGTGCTTGATAATTTAGTCTCACCTGCTGCTGCCACCAAGAAGAATCACACAGAACACAACAGCGAGTGAACACCCAGTCCTACATTCTGGCGCCCGCTCTTTCTAAATGGGTCGCCTCCTTTTTTTTTTTTTTTTTCTTCTCCTCCTTTCCTCCCCGGCCGTCATAAGAAAACGAGGTCGTCCTCTCCGCTGTGGAGGAATGTTATTTTGGGCAGCAGGTCCTGCAGGGCCTATATTGGCCCTGGGTCTCTGTAGACGTCGGTGGAATGGGCCACCACCAGAGGGCGCTGATGCACCTGTGCATCAAGAGGTGCTGAGAAGCAAAAAGGGAAATGTGTATTAGTTGGGATGCAGACATTTTCTGCATTAACCGGGAGTGTTTCCTAAAGGATCTGACTGGGTCATTTGTTACAAATGTAGGCTTCATAAAATTTTACCTGAAGTCCCTCATGACCAATTGATGACATTGTATAGGAGAGGCATTGGAAGTCATGCTTTCTGTGTAAAGCAGTGATCAGCTGCTTGCTTTCTGCATGTTCCCAATATCAACTTGTTTCACTTTTTTGAACTCTCCTTGTCCTCCATTCTTCCTGCGTCCCACTTTTCAGCTGCTCTTTTGTGTCATTTCACATTTCTATTATTCTCTCACTTTTAATTTCCATGCATGTTCTGAAACTTGGCAATCGTAGGGAAAGCAGGAAAACCTGTACTGTATAGAAACTGATTCACCTTGATGTTCTAATTTCACGAGAGCTCGTGTACCTTTTGTACAGACTTCAAATAACACAAGAGATTTACCTTTTGTGTGTGTGGACATAAAGGAATGGTGCTAATCGAGGGAACCGTAGTGAAGCCAAAAGAAGGCTATGAAATGTTCAGCTATGTTTCAACGATAAAGCTCTATTTTATTGAGCTAATGCTGTGAAAAGGTATTTGCCCCATTAAAGATTTTATATTCTTTGCTTCTTGATCGTTTAAATGTTTGAAATCGTCAAGCACATTTTAGATCCAGACAAAAATAACCTTTAATAAATAGAAAAGACCGTTTTAAAGCGATTTTGTTTGATACAGGAAGAAGTGCTAGCCATGGTGACCTAGTCCTGTGTGAAACCATAACTGTTAAATCTCCAATTAATTGATTGACTACATTTATTTTGACAACAGAGTTCAATTTCACTTGGCCCCGATTACTGCCTGACCTAAAACTTCTTACTAAGTACCTGTTGGACAACATGAAGCACGCTCAAAAGATATCCTAAAGCAAATAATTATAATAACAGCAAGACAAATAACAGCAAGACAACAGACATTCTGTCTATGAATAGCTAACGCCTACCATCTGAACACCCCTAAAAAAGGGGCTTGGAATGGCCTAGTCAAAGTTCGGATGCAAATTGACATTTTTCTACACCAAAATGAAAGCCTTGTTTCCAGTTATTGCAAACACTTGATGGCAGTTTTGTCGTCTAGGGCGTCATAGGGAGTTTAGGCTTGAGGGTCACTTAATCTTTCCAATACGGCACACTTTTTATATTTAGGTATTTCACACTATGTATGATATTAAAATGAGACATTTTGGTACAAAAGAACTCTGTAAGGGGGCAAATACTTTTTCTCATAACAGCGTTGGTGTTTTTTTATTTTTATTTTTTTTAGAGATAAATCTTTCGCTTCGTACAGTCAGAGCTCTAAAAAGTTGAACCTGCCTTTTATGAGAGGCTACTTCACTGCAGTTACCTTGATAAATGCAATCTTGCCTTTAAGCTACACACCGTAATTTCATTCAATCAGAATTTGAAACTGTAATCATTGATGTTTTCATGGAAGCAGCAGTGTTCAAAAAGCAAAAGTTTAACATTATCACAGATGACTATTTTGTATTAAAATATAAGTAATTGATATAGTTTTCATAATATATTTCCTCTTTCCTGGCAGAGTAGGGAAATCTGCGCACATTTAAACACACATCAAGGTGTGGTTTGTTTACAAAGCATATTTGACAAATTTTCACAAGGTGTTGAATCCATCAAGTGTGTTTTATCTACTTGTCTAAAAAGAAAAAAACGAAATGTGACACAGTAGGACTGTTCTTAAAGTTCTCGTGAACAAGAGGCTCCCATTTTATGTAGGTTGATTCCTGAAAATACTGCAAGACACGGTAGATGTAAAGTTGTAAACTCAGGGCCGTTGAGACTATAAAGGGAGGAAACTAGTATTTCATCCCTATCAGATTTTGCTTGTTTGAGTTTGAGAGTTGACATTTTTTTCATGGTTCTTCAGTTTTATTGTGGGGAGACTGAATATTATCCAGAAAACAAGCCATAAAGGCAGGTGGGAAAAAAAGATTAACACTTGTTTAAATGAAGTAGGCGTTTGACCTGCTACAAGTCAGCCAGATTCCAGCTCCGTCAGACCTCTCAGCTCATGAGGAATCGAAAAACTCCTGCCCACAGAATGAGCAGAATAAGTTTTTTTCCCTTAAAACCTGTCCATCATGTGCAAGACCAAAGATCCGTTAAAGGTCGTCAACAAGTTGTTAGATCTTCACAAGGCTCGAATGGGCTATTAAACCAGTCGTCAACAAACTTGGTGAGGAAAATGAAAACAATAATTTAGAGATGGAAGAAATCTAGAATATGCCTTAATTGCTCTTGAGCTGGAGGTTTAGGCAAATCTTACTTCAGGCATTAAGACGGATCATAGGAGGAACCTGTTACAAGGATCACCACTGCATTAAAGGTCCCATAAAATAGTTATACTGGGACACTTCTTCCCTTGGGCTGAGGTCTTCAAATGGGACAAGGTCAAAAAGATCTCACCAAGACCACAAAGGAGGAGCTAAAGCAAAATCACTATGATCGTGGAGTAGCCTAGCTTATTTCCAGACCTCAATCCTTCAGGAAATCTGAGGAGGGAGCTGAAGTTTTAGTTGACAAATGCCAGCTGAGAAACCTAAAGGTTTAAGAAAGCTTCTATAAAAAGGAAAGGTCCAAAACCCTGGAGATTTATCTGAGACCGTAGACCAACTACTTGAAACTGTGCTTAAAAGTGAAAGATTCAATAAAATGTTATTCTTATAACGCCAATTCACAAAACATGTCATCTCAAAACACTTTAAAGTCAAATCCAATCAAATCATACAGACAAAATTCAAATTCTAAGAGATGAGTTTCTGGGGGCTGAAATTCTTATGGCGGTTTCTGTAGTGCAGAATAAATCTATAAGGTTATAGCACTTGGTTCAAAGGACTGATTGATCTGGTATTTTTGTGATGTCAGAGTATGAATAACTTGCATACCACCAAATACATTTTGATGGATTCAAAACCTTCGTCTGAACAACAAAAACGTTCAGGCTAAAACAGTTTATTTTGATTTAACACTGAGCCAACAATAAATAAAATAAAAAAATACAATTGAACCTAAACGGAGCCACTCGGGCTCAAATTCTTACAAATTTCTCTAACATGTCCTCCCACCTCGTAATCTTACTGTCAGGATGGTGGATGTTGGGGGTCAGAGGTCAGAGCGAAGGAAGTGGATTCACTGCTTTGAGAACGTCACCTCCATTATGTTTCTTGTGGCTCTGAGTGAGTACGACCAGGTCCTGGTGGAGTCCGACAACGAGGTGAGGAAGAATGATTGTTAGCTTATCTAAACTTGAAAGGAATGCTATTTAATTCCTTATTGCTTGATCTCATGGAGTTGTTTTTTTTTTTTCTTGTGAAAATAGAGATTGATGGTTCTCCATTTGAGTCTTTTGATTCCTTTTTCTTTCTGTATTAGAACCGCATGGAGGAGAGTAAGGCTCTGTTCAGGACAATCATTACCTACCCCTGGTTTCAAAACTCTTCAGTCATCCTCTTCCTCAACAAGAAGGATCTACTAGAGGAGAAGATTGTTTATTCACACTTGGTGGACTACTTTCCTGAATTTGATGGTGAGTTAACAGATTCTAAAAACTAACCGTGAATTTATCTCCCAGCCCCCCTTCTCACAGGATAATGCCTCTATGCTGATAGTTCTTGGGGAATAATTATTTTTCCTACATTTTTGGCATCTCCTGTGCCATTTCAAAGCGCTATATGTCAACAGCACAACAGTGGAGTCGGAAAGGAATCCTTTGCACAAAATCCTAAACCTGTGTTTTTCCACCGTAAAGCCAACCATACTGAGTTTCTAAAACGTGTTGTTAGGCTTTGTCAATTCAATTCAATTCAATTTCAATTCAATTTTATTTATATAGCGCCAAATCATGAAACATGTCATCTCAAGGCACTTTACAAAATCAAGTTCAATCATATTATACAGATTGGGTCAGATTATACAGATTGGTCAAAATGTCCTATATAAGGAAACCAGTTGATTGCATCAAAGTCTCGACAAGCAGCATTCACTCCTGGGGAACCGTAGAGCCACAGGGAGAGTCGTCTGCATTGTACATGGCTTTGCTGCAATCCCTCATACTGAGCAAGCATGAAGCGACAGTGGGAAGAAAAACCACCCATTAACGGGGAAAAAAAACCTCCGGCAGAACCGGGCTCAGTATGAACGGTCATCTGCCTCGACCGACTGGGGTTACAGAAGACAGAGCAGAGACACAACAAGAGAGACAAAAAAGCACAGAAGCACACATTGATCTAGTAATCTGTTCTACATTAGATGGTAGTAACGGGTGAGCCGTCTTCTCTGGATGATGTCAAAGTTAACAGAACGCCAGACCAGGTGTACCTACTATGAAGAAAAAGAGAGAGAGCAAAAAGTTAAAAGCTGAAATGACGACAGTCATTTCAATGTAATACAATGCAAAACTGGAGAACCGTAGAATGAAGAACAGTAGAAATCAGTAGAGTGAGAAAATTAGGCCCTGATGTCCTCCAGCAGCCTAAGCCTATAGCAGCATAACTATAGAGGTAGCTCAGGGTAACATGAGCCACTCTAACTATAAGCTTTGTCAAAAAGGAAAGTTTTAAGATTAGTCTTAAAAATAGATAGGGTGTCTGCTTCACGGACCAAAACTGGGAGTTGGTTCCACAGGAGAGGAGCCTGATAGCTAAAGGATCTGCCTCCCATTCTACTTTTAGAGACTCTAGGAACCACCAGCAGACCTGCAGTCTGAGTAGGGATGGGTAATGCATTTGGTACCGACCGAGTACCGATTCACGTACCTAAATAGAAAGGAGAATTAAAAAAAAAAGTTCTGGATTTAACAGGAAGCCAATGAAGGGAAGCTATTTAGGACAAATATGATCTCTCTTTTTCATCAGAACTCTTGCTGCGGCGTTTTAGATCAGCTGAAGGCTTTTAAGTGCATTTTGTGGAGCGAAAGACGGCCAGCCGCCGCCTCTGCCCCGCTCTGGTGCTCTCTCTGGCCTCTTGCTCTGATGTCCCGCTGTCCTCCCTGATATCCAGAGCGCCTCCTCACCTTACTTCTGTTGTACGCCTGATCCGTCTCCAAAGCAGGATAACAATATCAGATCCTAGATTAGGGGTCTTCAATTCTGATCCTCGAGGTCTGGTGTTCTGCAGCTTTTAGATTTCACTGGTTCAACACACCTGAATGAAATGCTGAATTAGCTCCTCAGCATGCAGTCAAGTTCTCCAGAGTCCTCCAAATGAACTGATTATTTGACTCAGGTGTGTTGGACCAGGAACCCATCTAAAAGCTGCAGGACACCAGACCTCGAGGACCGCAATTAAAGACCACTGTCCTAGATAGACAGAAGTACTGCTGGAAGCAACCATGATCCACCCGTAGCTCAGGGACCCTCTGAACTGGTAGCATCTCTGGAGGCTCTGGTGGACCTGCAGGGACGTTGGCGCCGTTGTTTGGCTTTCCACGTTGAATACAGCACCGTGACTCGCTCGGTAAAATCGCGGTCCGCCCTGTTGAGTTGAACAGACAACAGGCAAGTGGATAGAAGCTCCTCCTATTTGATGGCGTGGTGAAGCGAGTGAATCAGGCGGAAAATGCGCTGGAATCGCGTTCGGTGTGAGCGCACCTTTAAAAAAACATGCTAACTCGATAGCTGAGTCTGGAATGAATGCGTGTAGCCGTGTGCCGGTAAGAAGTGGAACGCGGCAGTCTCCGGTAAAGTTATCCAAAACCGCCTGAGGCCTCAATTCATCCATTTTACAAAGAATCTTACATTGGCGAAGGAAAGGCTGGGAAATGTGGCCGCTTCCATAGCCTTGCTAGCTTGCACTCTCTGCTCCGCCTCCCCTTTCTTTTTGTTGAGATGCTAATCCACGGGGAGCCAGGGTCTGTTGTAATGTATACTGGGATGTATGGATTTGAAAACTCTGCTGTGAGACTCCCATCACACGACACTCCAGTCTTTAGCAGATCACGTCGACTGTAGGCCATCTTAGCGTAACAGAAAGTGGTTAAAAGCGTAGAAAGTGGTTACAACAAAACAAAGCGTGAGCACCGAGTTGCTGCGTCTACGTGCGCCGCCGTTCTGAGCCTCAGCAATGCAAACGAAGCTTTGCCCCTAACCTGAGAAAATGAAATTTATTGGTCTGTTAATTCCAGTTAATGTCTCACTTTAAAACTAGCCATCGGTGTTTTTAGATCTTTCCGTTTGCAGGGTGCAAGACGAGATTGATCTTAACACACCGAGTGCCTCTGAAACCAACCCCCCCTTCCCCTCGTATGGTTTCTAGTTGATGCGTAGGAGAGAAAAATATTCATGCAGGCCGTCTCTGTTTCCAGGTCCCCAGAGGGATGCTCAGGCAGCGAGGGAGTTCATCCTCAAAATGTTTGTGGACTTGAACCCGGACAGCGACAAGATCATCTATTCCCACTTCACCTGTGCCACGGACACTGAGAACATCCGCTTTGTGTTTGCGGCCGTCAAAGACACCATCCTACAGCTCAACCTGAAAGAGTACAACCTGGTGTGAGAGGGGGGACGGTGCTCGCGACGCACATCTACCCCCGACCCACCCCCCAACCGCCCATTGCACAAACGCACCCCTCTTCAGGAGCGTGCCGTCAACGCCACACGCATCGCACAGCGCAGCACTCCGGCTCTCACACACTCATTCTGACACACACAAACAGAACTGTTGCTTTTTTTTTTTTTTATTATTTCCTTTCCAGTACGGCGTATTTCCAGTTCCTCCCACCTTCAAACGTGTCCCTCCGTTCACCAAAGCCGCTCCCTCCTTCTCCTCCTTCTCTCGGCAGCTTGTTGCATCAGTCTTCGGCCCTTATAAAGCTGCTCCGTGTGTCAGAGCTGGCACACAAACCTTTCAGACGGGCTAAACAGTGACCGGAAGGGATTTTTTTTTTTTTTTTTTTTTTTGGCATTTGTATATCCGCGTGAATTTGGAGCAGTTTTTGTTGCCGATGGATTTTGGTGAAGGATGAAAAAAGATGTAATCTTAGCGCCCCGCAGAGTTGACCCTCTCTCCTTTCCTGCCAGTGTGAAAGGCACTGACTGATATATCTGGTGACATGATCTAAGGACCAGCAGTGCTGCACACAGAAGAGAGGGCTCCAGAGCGACGCAGTCAGGATGTGAGGTCGCGCGCCAGACAAAGGGACGGACTGGAGGATTCTGCCATCACCTCGCATCTTTGAATGTACCCCAGGTGTGAGCATCACAGTTGCAACAAAACAAAATTTAAAGAGATGTATATTATGAATTGAATGCATATTTATCCATTTTCACCATGAACCGAGGGAGGGAGGGCGGGGGGGGGGGGTGGGGGGGTGGGTGCACAGGTGCAGTTGATGAAAATCTGTTGCTGAAAATTTATAACAGATTTTTACTGATCTAACAAAAATTTGTTGCAACACCAAACCGTCTGAATCGAGTGGGCATAAAAGCTAAACATTTTTACAATTTTTTGCAAAATCAAAACAAAAACAAAAGGCCACTGTAAAAAATTTTGACATAGGTATCCTTTTGAAGATATTCATTTTTTCCTTTTTTTTTTTTAAGTTTAAGTTAATCACACGCTTCCCTGCTCCAAAATGTATTGTGTATGAACCGACTGGGACAAGCTTCCACATGATGCAGCTCTCCCAACATCTGGTCGCGCTGACACAGGTGCTGTGAAAATGCTCCGTCAGTACAAAACCCTAGCTCGCAGCGGGGGAAAGGACCCCCCCCCCCCCCACCTTTTGGAAAGTTTGCACTCTCGTCCGCGAAGTTCATCTGCGAGTAGCTAAACCGGCGACCACGAAGGCTGGAAACTCAACGTGTCCGATGACATCACACTTCCTGACACGACGCAGTCACCAACGCCGTCAGGATGTGCTTCTTATATTTCTTTTTTTTTTTTTTTTGGGTGTTTTTGAGTGATGTATAAGGGGAAAGGGAGGAGGATGCGCCTTTCATAGAAAATACTCTGAAGTCTGCAAATTTTTGTGTATATTTGTAAATACATATACACAAAACTCTTCTGTACAAAACAAGTGCTCTGTGGTACACTATCTTTGGTTTTTGAAAAGAAAAAAAATGAAAAAAAATGACTTTCTTTAGCTTACAGATTTCTCCTATACATTTATGGTAGTATTGAAACTGTGATTATGAATTTTGTTCACTTGATTAATAGGATTTCAAAGAGCCGCACGGTGTTGAGGAAACGAAGCGGGTGGTCGGAGAACAGAAAAGACAGCCTCTGAACGCCACACTACTGCAACAGCTCTGTGTTCGGAGTAAAACTAACTAGGGCTGGTTCAACAAAAAAGAAAAAAAATCTTGACGGTTAAGGCGAAAGGATGATTTTTGAGAGTAATTAAAGATTTTTTTTTTTTTTATTTATATAATTTATGGACCAGAATGAAGGTGTTGATAATTTGACTGCTTGTGTTTCTGTCATGTTGAAGGGCTCCTTTTCTCATGGCAGAGCCTACTTGAGTCTGAACTGCTGTTAAAAAATACACACAAAAACAAAAAAACAAAAAAAAAAAAACGAATGTCTGGTATAGTAAGAACTTTATCTCTGCTTTCTATTTCTTATAGACATTTCCAGATGTACTTGCCATTACATTTCCATCCATTACGATCCCATTTGTTTTCTTATACGTTAGGGAGCCCTCACATGCCCCCCCCCCCCTATTTTTTAAAGAATCATATTTTTTTTCTGTTGGATTATAGATGCAGCGCTGTAATACATACCTAGAAAAAATGTACAGTACAAACATAGGTGAACTTTTTTATCAGTGATTGAAGACCTCTGAGGTCCATGCTTGCTATTTGTAACTTAACAAAAGATGAAACGTTTATTTATTTTATTTTTTGGGTTTGCATTAATTTCCAATTTTTGAAGGCTTGCTTTGAATAGTGCCAGTGAAGTGCAGATACGATTTTTCTTTTGGTCTTGTACACGACCTTTTCTACAAGTGATTTACCCTTCATCCTCATTAAGGGCTATATCACAGTGCATCCGACAGCGGGGAGTGGAGTAAAGGACCACAGTGAACCAAGTCATCCACTAATACTACTACTACGTGTTTAGAAAGAGATTATTTGCTGTCTGTGCTATTAAGAAGTAAAGACAGTGTTAACACAACTGTAAGGTGCGTGTATGTGCGTGAGTAGAGAGTTTTTACCAACACTTTAGATGCGCTCTTTAAGTTTTTTTTGTTTTTTTCTTTCTTTCTGGTTTCTCACAACGTTTAGTTTGCATCGGTATCGCAGTGTTGCTTGTAATCCATCATGGAGTGTTGAGGCGCTTTATCATTACGGACACTACTACCAGGACAAGTATTGCATGAGTTCCCCAAGTATTTGAGTGACAGCTAGTAAGCCAAGAAATGAAACGTTAACGCCGTATTGGTGTCTTTGCATATTTTAACCTGTGTTCATGTCTGCTTTCATGACACCTGAAGGAGGTGCAATAGTGATGCTGATGATGCTAACCTGGTTGTGGACCCCAAAAATTAGTAACCCACCCTTATTTATGATAAATCTAATCTGGTGACTGAGTCCATTGCCCTCATGCAAAGCAGTGATCAATTCCAGTTACATGGATGGTTTAGGATTTTTGAAGTGAGCTTCTGTTAAAACATCAGCAGATCTTGCATGCAGTTAAACTCTTTGGATCTTCCTTTGGGATGCAGATTGTTCGGCCTCGAGCTAATGGCTAGTCCAAGACCTTCTCTTTAAAACTCGAAAATAATTTTTTGAACCTTCTATTGGAACCTGCACAACAATAAAGCAGCAGTTTTGCTGTAAAACGGTTGTTTCCAGTGCAAGCCGACAGCATGTATGGTGTTCACTGAAAATATTGAAGTTTTTAATTGGTTAAATGACGTGTTGGAGTATCTCTGCCCCCTTGATGTCCGGATTTAGTAAAAATCCAGATTAGTAGGGACGTCTACAGCTAACAGCTAAACCTAGGAGGGCCAAGACTAAAGGGGAGTTACATTGTCTTAAAAGAAGCACAGGGGCTAATACACTCTGTGTTTTTTACCCCATCACGCTGTCGACACGTTTGCATCAGGTGGTTATTTACACAGAAATACTGGAAAACGGGCTTGGAGGCAGTCCGCCACCACTGATCTTCCTGTGTGAAACGCACACTGAGAAAAGAACAAGTAAAGTGTTTGTGGTCGGCGTAATCACCCAGTAGAATGGGAGAATGGTGTGAAAAGCAAGAAAAACCCCAGTTTAAGTGTTTGCTGTTTTGATATTTCCACTGCATTAGTTTTCTGACGGGAAATGCGTTGCGTTTTCTGTTCTACCTCAATTTCCCAAGTGATCGGCGTCTGCTTTAAATGGTCACCAACTGCAAACATGAACATTTAAAGGTTCATAAAACTGTATAAAAATGTCTGCATACATCACAGATACCGTAGAAAACCTGTTTGCTCTATTTCCTTCTTGGACTAGCCATTATCTTCCGATTAATCCCAAAGGGGCAAACTGATCTGGATTTATAATATAGTTCATTGAAATGGTTTAACAGGACCTGATGTCAATAATCCAGAACTGTCCCTTTTATAATCCTTGAACCACCTGAGGTTTGTAGCCATGTCGTACTCATTCCTTTAAAAGAAACTGACAGAGGAGCCAGCTTCCAATGTAATCGGGTTAAAATATGCAACCGTGCACCAGTATGCTAATGTTGCCATTTTCTCTGCTGAAAACGACACTAACCTCTTACTGAGGAGTGACCGCTGCTATGACTGCAGTCATATAGAGGATCATAGTGAGCATAACCAAGTGTTTATCAGTGGTGTTCTACTTTTTGCTGAGTGCAGCTCACCTAAATGGTTTCAGACCATGTATTTGCTAACTAAGATGTACAATCTGGCACATGGTGAAGGGCCAGCTGGCTGCTGGTGTGGGTTTGCTTGTGTTAGTAGTCCTCCTATTTCTTCTTTCGTTCTGCTTTGGACATGTATTGTTTCAACATAACCAAGCAGCAAAGAGGGATACAGTTCAGTCTCCTTTCATTCATGACTATTTTTATTCTCCCTTCACACTACATTACTAATTTATTGCCTTGAGTTAAGAAGAGAGATGGCCCTTTACGATGTTTCTGTAAGCTTGTTGTTACACTAAGGGAAAATCAGATTTATCTCTAACACATCTGTATAGAGTTGGACACTCGGCCCAAAGCTCGTTTCTGTTCTTTATGTAAACATGTTTTGTTTTTTTTGGACCACTTCAATTATTTTTCCCCTCACTCCAGTGAAAGCTGAATTTCAATCATGTAGTAGTTTGTAAAAATGTCTTCTTTTTTCCTCTTTCTTTTTTAAATATCCGAACCAACAAGTAAACAATGTATTATTCTGAGTGTGCCAACCTCACTCTCCAGAGCCAGGCTCTCTCTTAAGTGCCAATGATGTGGTCATTATCAGAAAGACCACCATTTGAGAGGGGGGAGGGCCTCCCCTTTGTAAAAAAAAAAATATATATATATATAAAGACTAAAGTGATAATTGTGAACACACAACAATTTTGTTCTGTATTTAAGATTGATTGATTTGAAAGATGATTTTTTTTTTTTTTAAAGAAACTGTAATATCTGCATGTGGTGTTTGTTTTGTGTTGAAAGTGAGGGCTTGGATGTTTTCACTGAAGTAGAGCCCTTTGTTAAATAGGGTTCAATCAGTCGGTTATAATTGATTTACAATAACTTGCCATATTTTTTTTTTATTTGTTTCATGTATTTGTTTCAACCACTGTTGCCTGATCCTCATTCAAACATGAACATGACTTATGATCATTGTCGCCTTTTAAGAGAGAAACATAATGACAAGGTATCTGTTTTAAATTGAAATAAATTTGTTCCTATACTTGCCGATGGTGTGCGAGTGGGTTTTATGCTGAAGGAAAGGCGAAGTTTTGGAGTTTACTATGTTTTGTTTTTAATGAGGTTTGCTAAAATTGCTGAACTGATGCTATGGGCTGACCCCTCCTGAATTTGGTCGAATTCAGGAGGGGCTGGTAGAATAGAATTTGGTAGGTTAATAAAATGACTTTATACAAAACTTGAGATTGAATCGAGAAATCCTCAGTTCTGGTCAAATTGTTTATAATGCATTAAAAGCAAAAAGAGGAAGAAAAGAAAACTAGAAATTTATTTAGTGCTGTGTTGTGACCTCCCTGGGCAGAAAAGCTTATTGCCTAAATCAGGTGTCGGTGACCTTTAGAAACCAAAGAGCCATTTTTTCCCTTAATAATAAAGTTAATTATTAAATGAGAATTTAATAATTAAACTTATAAACATTGATAGTAATATTTATATTGGGTTTTAAAGCAAAGAAAAATATCAAACGTGTACAAGAAGACAATTTTCTCTAATGAAACATTCCACATTTATGGAAAATGAACAAATTTGTAGTTTGCCACCTAATAACAAAAGCATTCAACAGAAAAGGAACTGCTGTCGTCCTGTTGTGGAAATTCCGTTTAGACACACTGAAAAAAATGCTGACGTTATGTTTTAAAATGTTATTTCTTTAACATTTTTGGTCAACATTTTGAAGAGCCAATCGACTCCGGGGCCGCAGGTTGCAGTGGGAGTCGTTTTAAAGCCATGGTCAATAATTAGTGTTGATGTTTTGGCAACACAAGGTGAAACATGCAAGGGTCAAAACAGATGAAATGGTAACATTTTTATAGAACGTTTTGGCAGTTATTAGTGTTTCAGGATATATTTTTTTTTTCTTTTCTGAATGACACTTAAATTATTTTAGCTAAACAATAAGGCCGTCCCGATCAAGGTGTGGGTGTCGGATTCTCTGCTGAACTCGGTGCTCGGTATCTATTGTTGCCGTTCTGTTTTGAGGTTTTGTGTAAACCACACCCATAGGTCTGGCGACTTAAAATATTTGATTTTAAAGATTAAACCCCTTTTTCCCCCTTGTCTATGATGGGCAAAGTTGTATATTAGACCTTGTTCATACATTAAGTCATGGAAACATCTGTTTCAGGCCTTTTTTTTTTTTTTTTTTAGATTGCTCACAGTTGATGAAAGTATCAACTTGTTTTGCACATTTTAAGTCATTTATTTTCATGACATTAGTTATGAAAAGTAGTTATTAGTTATAGCAGCTTTCTAAAATCTTATAGGCTTCATGTTAGAGCAGCATATTAAGGCCATCCTGAAGAAACTCCAGCTGAGACAAAACGTCGAGAAAAACGGGACAGAATAAAATATCAGATTAATCTAAAGACAAAACTGATCATTCCGGATTACAAAGATCCTGGTAAGAACTGAACAGAGAGATATGAGCTGTTAGAAATTTAGGATTTGACTAAATTAAAATTTTGTGTCATTTAACTGTTTCAAAAACAGAGGCTATAGGGTAGATAAGTAATAGGTATAGTTAAGCAAATATTATAAATCCTGTTACCAAAAAGAAAAATTGTTATATCCTTAAAAAGGATGTTTGTAATTGATACCATGGGAAGGGGGACAAAAGTCAGGTAGCGAACGCCTGTAAAGATCTGTTAGAATGGCTCACACAAAGAAATTAAAAATAAGTATTTTATAACTGGAGGCGTTTAATTCCATTGAAGAACTCGGACAATGAAGGAAAATCAGCTCCACCCTTCCAGATCTAAAAGAATAGGAGATAAGTTAACTTTCACTGTTTCGGCCTTTCGTAGCTGCATTGATAAATGCACATTTTATAATATACTGTGCAGAGAAAGCCATCTTCTCTTGGACCTTGATGGGCTGGAGTTGAGCAGAAAACTTTCCACTTGTGGTGGAATCTAGACTCATTCTAACCTGGTGAGTTTTCCCATGATGCTTGGTCAACCCTCCCCTCATTACCCAACACACCTTTTCCTCTTTTTATCCCCGATGTACTGATGAACCCGCTTGAAAACACGGATAGTGTGAGAGAAATGGCAGGGAATTTTCCTTCAGAGACATCGTTAGCCATTAATGGGCTGATTTTATGTTGGATCAGCGGCTTAATTCATGGTTTGTATGTTTGTTTAGGAGAGGAAGGGCTTAGCAGCTGTCAACATGCAGTGTTACCAAACTAAGCTTATAATGGTGTTGGATACTTCTTTAAAAAAAAAAAAAAAAAAAGCTCATCTCAACAGCTCAAAGTTTGATTTCGGTAGGAAGCAAAATATCACAGATTGTTTTAACCAGAAACTGTGAAGATCCAATGATAAAATATTTCTTAAACTGAAACTAGTGACTGATATTCACACCATTTTGTTGGGGTGGTGGGGGAGGGGGGGTGATCAAGCAGTTTTCACAAATGAAAACTGTAAAATGATCTACAATCTGTGTAGAATGCAGGCCCCCTGCACAGCCCCCCCCCCCTCCACCCACAGTTTGCTAACCGGGAAAACAGATCGGCAGAGGACGGAAATTCAAGAAGTGCAACCTTCCTCAGGAGCAACTGATCATCTTCTACTCTATCATTCAGCTTGTCTTGTGCTCATCCGTCTCTGTGTGGTTCAGTTCATCCACAAAACGTGACAGGTCCAACCTGTAATGAACTAGAGGTGGAGAGAGGATCATTAGGACGGACCTTGCATCCATTCACGAGGTGTCCAGGGCCAGAAAAAGGGCAGCCAAGATCTCGTCCTGTAAAAATGTCAGAAACGGTTCTTTTTAGGTCCTTTTTTGTTTATGACAGAATAAAGATTTCATAAATACGATGGCGTATTAGGGCCATTGTATATAAAAGGGGAAAAGTAAATTTCCACCAAAAAACTCAGATTTGAGATTAATTTCACATATTTTCAAGAAAAAAACATGGAAATTTTCTAAGGTTGAAAAGTCACAAATATGGAAGAGGTTTAAAGGCCATTCAAAAAAAAGTCTATTCCATTCTGACTTTAATCTGACTCTAATCTTCTGAGAATAAAGTCAGAATTCTGAGAAAAAAGTCAGAATTGAATACCTTTTTAAATGGCTTTTTTTGTTGTTGTTGAAAGGCCCTAATCCTCTTCCGTACATAAAACCCAAACTGTTCATTGCAGAAAACTGTTTGACCATTCTTAGTATTTTTATGTTTTAGATTTTGAGATGAAATGAGAAAGCAAATATTCTTTTTTTTTCAAATTATGCTTTTGACACGGTGCAACTACCACACTGGCTGAATTTATCTTATATATTATTCATCATATAGATTTGCCGCTCCTTCATGGAACGGCGCTCTGGGTGGAGAACCATGTCTCCCATAACAGAGAGAGACCCTATTTCAACAGCTCATTTTTGTCTGCAGTGTCTTTAACAATAGCGTCTGTATAACCCATTTTCCATGCTGACGTGTAACACTTATAGGTAAAAGCCAGTAAATTAGAATATTTTGAAAAACTTGATTTATTTCAGTAATTGCATTCAAAAGGTGTAACTTGTACATTATATTTATTCATTGCACACAGACTGATGCATTCAAATGTTTATTTCATTTAATTTTGATGATTTGAAGTGGCAACAAATGAAAATCCAAAATTCCGTGTGTTACAAAATTAGAATATTGTGTAAGGGTTAAATTTTGAAGACACCTGGTGCCACAAACTAATCAGCTGATTAACTCAAAACACCTGCAAAGGGCTTTAAATGGTCTCTCAGTCCAGTTCTGAAGCCTACACAAACATGGGGAAGACTTCAGAATTGACAGCTGTCCAAAAGGCGACCATCGACACATTGCACAAGGAGGGAAAGACACAAAAGGTTATTGCTGAAGAGGCTGGCTGTTCTCAGAGCTCTGTGTCCAAACACATTAATAGAGAGGCAAAGGGAAGGAAAAACTGTGGTCAGAAAAAGTGTACAAGCGATAGGGATCACCGCGCCCTAGTCAAGATTGGGAAAAAAAACCCATTCAAAAATGTGGGGGAGATTCACAAGGAGTGGACAGCTGCTGGAGTCAGTGCTTCAAGATCCACCACCAAGAGACGCTTGAAAGACATGGGTTTCAACTGCCGCATACCTCGTGTCAAGCCACTGTTGACCAAGAAACAGCGCGAAAAGCGTCTCACCTGGGCTAAGGAAAAAAAGAGCTGGACTGCTGCTGAGTGGTCCAAAGTCATGTTTTCTGACCAAAGCAAATTTTGCATTTCCTTTGGAAATCGAGGTCCCAGAGTCTGGAGGAAGACAGGAGAGGCACAGGATCCACGTTGCCTGAAGTCTAGTGTAAAGTTTCCACCATCAGTGATGGTTTGGGGTGCCATGTCATCTGCTGGTGTCGGTCCACTCTGTTTCCTGAGATCCAGGGTCAACGCAGCCGTCTACCAGCAAGTTTTAGAGCACTTCATGCTTCCTGCTGCTGACCTGCTCTATGGAGATGGAGATTTCAGGTTCCAACAGGACTTGGCGCCTGCACACAGCGAAAAATCTACCCGTGCCTGGTTTACGAACCATGGTATTTCTGTTCTAAATCGGCCAGCCAACTCCCCTGAGCTTAGCCCCATAGAAAATCTGTGGGGTATTGTGAAAAGGAAGATGCAGAATGCCAGACCCAACAACGCAGAAGAGTTGAAGGCCACTATCAGAGCAACCTGGGCTCTCATAACACCTGAGCAGTGCCAGAAACTCATCGACTCCATGCCACGCCGCATTAATGCAGTAATTGAGGCAAAAGGAGCTCCAAACAAGTATTGAGTATTGTACATGCTCATATTTTTCATTTTCATACTTTTCAGTTGGCCAACATTTCTAAAAAATCCCTTTTTTGTATTAGCCATAAGTAATATTCTAATTTTGTGACACATGGAATTTTGGATTTTCATTTGTTGCCACTTAAAATCATCAAAATTAAATGAAATAAACATTTGAATGCATCAGTCTGTGTGCAATGAATAAATATAATGTACAAGTTACACCTTTTGAATGCAATTACTGAAATAAATCAAGTTTTTCAAAATATTTAATTTTGAAAAACTAATTTACTGGCTTTTACCTGTATAATAGGTCATTAATATTTCTCCATTAATAGACACCAGCGGCCGACAGAGGACATCCGTGAGCTCGCGCCCTGCTGGGTTTAATACAGCGCGTGGTCACACGGGGCGCCCGCTCCACCGCTGCTCGGTTTGTGTTCCGGGTGATGCTGTTCCTCCCTTCAACGCAGTCTGGGGGGGTGGCGGCGGGGAGGGGGGGTTTCGTGTGTCAACATCCAGGGTTGTCCCCGGGGGAGGCGTAGCATTAATACCTGATGTTGCCTTGAAACAGTCTTTTCTTTCCGCCAGACGCCCGTTAGCGATCCCGACTGCTAAAGAGCAGCCGACCGCTCCTCTTCCCCCGCCGCTTTGACGTTAGCTGGTGTTATTTTAAAGGATGACAGAGTACAATGTGCCAGCAGCCTCTCCGGTAATTTAATAATATCTGGGGACGTGCTAGCTTAGCCAGCTGGCCTTGTGGTTTCGGCGAGACCAGGGGAAACGCTGCGAAAACGCTCCGCTGACATGATGTTTCCTCAATCCAGGCACACGGTGAGTTAAAGTTGTAGCCCGGCCGGGCTGGACCCGTCCCGGCTGAAAACGGAGCAAAGCCGAGCTAACGCTAAGCTAGCAGCCGACAACTGGATAACATGGGCGCCGCAGGTAGCTGTCAGCTGGCTGCCACAAAGCCAGACCTTTGCCCGTCTGCCCGGACGCGTCTGGACGGACGAGTTAAAGCGGGTTTAAAACACCAAACGCCTCCAGGTTGTGGCTGAACGGCGTATTCGGCTTTTTGTTCTCGGCTACAAACTGTTTCCCATTAGCTAGCCTTCCTGGAAGCGGCTAACAGCTAGAGATGCACGTCCTGCTCGGTTCAGGGTATAAAAATGGCTCAAAGCATGCACATGCATTTTTAATATATAGCACAAGTTCACAAGAAAAAAGTTGAAGCACATTATTGTTGTATATAAAAATAGACAGTAACATTTAGGTACTCCTGGTTTATTCCATTTCCCGTCTGTGACACTAAATTAAATATTTTTAACATTAGGGTTTTAATGAGACACCTTAGCGTATTTTAGCACAGGTGTGTAATCACCCAACTATTTGTTTTATTATAAACAGGGATACTTAAAGCACGTTTTGTAAATCTTTAGGTAGTTTCATGATATATTTTTTTTCTAACGTGGCTTATTACTGTGTAGGATTATTATTATTATTATTATTATTCACATCAATCAGTTTTCTCTTTGACAGCTGGCTTTATTTTATTCCATTTTTTATAAATTACTAAACACATAAAACACACCCAGTGGGTTTTTTGATTAGTGGTGGCAGCTTTGAGAAATTCACGGTATATTTGAAAACATAAAAATAAAAAAAACTTGCTTACACATAATTTAAGATAATTAATGTTTAAAAAAACCTGCAAATTTTATTTAAAGCTGAAAAGTAAAACATTTACCGCTACATTGCTAAACTAACGTTGAATATTACAAGTTAATAATTGTATTAATAAAGTATATTTATTGGACTAAAGTAAAAAATCAGACTAGATCCACTCAATTTGAATTTGTCTCTGTTAGTCCATCCGACTTTTTGTTCAGGCAACCATCTGTCTGTCCACCATGTGTTCATATGTCCAGTTTCTGTTGATTCATCTGTCATTAATGACCGAAAACTGAGAAATTTCAGACTAAAAAGTTTCACTTTAACTAGAACTCGAGTAAAAGACACAAAATGGTGTATTTGATCCAAAATGGCCGACTTCCTGTAAGATTTACACCTTGGCTCCAAGAGACTATTTTTTTGTAAGTCACAATGGATCGCTCACACTAACTTTGGCATAATTATGTCTTTAGATGTGAAAGATGCTGCATTCCAACCCTTTTGGCAAGAAGACAAAATTTTAAGCCAGGTCACTCTCTCTAGACACGCTCAAAAACTCATTGCTTTGATCACTTCTAATGTCCCCTCCTGGTCAGTTTTTATCTTAACGATTTAACAAATTTGAAGCTGATGCCTCAAAATCCCTAGCAGGAGTTTCAAAGTTTGACTAGATGTTAAAAACCCTAAAAAAAAATTACCTACTTCCTCTTGGCTTTATGACATACCTTCAAGAAACTTTCTGGCTCCATCTGAATACCCTTAACGACAGCTCCTAGCTCCAGGTCCTCCTGTTCTGCAACCTTTCACAGGGTCAAGAGTAAGAACTCTGTCATGGGGAGGAAAGGAGCCTGGGACTGATGTGGCGAATTCGGACAGCCTTTAACTCCGACGTCATTACGTGACGGAAACACACGGACAATGCGAGTCAAATCCGGTGTAGGTACCAGATCGACTCGGGGTGCCAGATTGACTCGGGGTTCTGCGCCTCTGGATGACGTCACTATACATGATTGGTTTAACGTTTGCACAATTACGCAAAACATTGTGATTGGGCTGGACAACTTAATAAAAGTAATTATAGCGGGGTGTAGGTTTTATTCCAGAGCGGGATTGCGGTTTGTAAACGGACAATTTTACGAAGAAATTCTCCATGGTCCCTGCGCCTCCCGATGCGGTCGCAGTATGGCAACGCCACTCAAACAAACTACATTGAGCCCGCGGTCTGCATTTGTAACGAATCAATTTTATTTAGTTAATTTAGCGGTTTCCTTTTTCTCAAAAGCTTCAGGCTTAAAGATGAACATAGAAAAATGTGAAATCTTAGCAATTCAAAATAATCAACCCACTTTAATTGATAAAAATGAGGTAAAACATTTAGGTATAATGATTAACAAGGACCACACTGAAAAATATTCAAGCCATTTTACAAAAAACAAAAAAACTTGACAGTTGACAGTAGTCTGTCAATTGACAATTGACAGACTACCACAGAAGCATTCCAAAATGATGTTAAAAGTTTTCATGCCTCGATTAAGTTACTGGAAAATAACCGTAAATTAACAAAATAAAATTGATCTGTAACAAATGGAGACCGCGGGCGCAATGTAGTTTGTTTGAGTGGAGTTGCCATATTTTTGACGTCATCGGGAAGCGCAGGCCCCCCGAGTCAATCTGGCACCCCAAGTCGATCTGGTACCTACACCGGGCCTACAGACATCTGAAAATGAACTGCAAAGTGTGCGCTCTCTTCTCTCCGGACATTTTCGTTGATTTCTGTGAAGTGGCTGTGCTGATACGCCATATCACTCAAAGCATTGTGGGATGCCTTAAGGGGTTCTAAGCACCAGTAATGGACGTCACGGGGTTCCTAGGCAAAACTAGCCGCAGGAGGGAGCTTACAGGCTCCTTCTCCTACCTCCTTCCTTACTGACTGCTCTATTCGGACAGCACTTATCATGGCGACCGCTGACGCACTGCTTTGGTTAAAGAGTCCTTACTCTATAAGGGTATTCGGATGGAGCCCTTGGCTGCCTCTGAATAGGTCTAATTGGTGAGGACTCTTTAAGCAAAGCGGAAGTGCGTCAGCCATCTGAATAGTGCAGTCAGTAAGGAAGGAGGTAGGAAAAGGAGCCTGTGTGGTTCCTATCATAGTTCTTTTAGCATAGGGAGCTCCCTCACTGGTGCTAGGCCAACGGGTATAGTGCAGAGAATTTGTATGTGGTACACAGACAGAACCGTCCTAAACAAGAAAAGAAGTCTCCTGGAGGTAAGTTACATCTTAAAAGCAACAGGAAGTCGGCCATTTTAGTTCAGAGGGTAATTTTTGAGTTTTTTTACTCGAGTCATTAGACCATCTGGACCATGTGGTCTCCTCACTCGTCTTCAGGGCAACAAAATAGTTGTTTTTAATCTAATGAAATGTGCAAAACGAATCAAAAAACTGAAAATAAATCTGCCAACATGGATTACAGTTGTTTTTTGACATAATTTTAAGAACTCACTCAGTCCTACTGTTTTCCGGTGTGATTGACGGCGCTCCCTTTCCTCCATGTTGGATGGAGATGTTTAATCAAACGTTTCCTCCTTCCTATTTCGATCCCCCAATCCAGCTGGGACCCTCTGGCCCCTGTGCCACCTGTTAAGGGAGCAAGGAAGTTTAGGGATCCAGATAAACACTGGATTACGGCTTTGAGGGATGGTTTAAACGTTTGTCCGTTTATAACCAGACTGGCCGCACATGGGCCGCGTTGGTGCGCTCGGCCTTATGTAAACACGTCTCTTTTCATCGATGCTCTCTGCGCTCCTCGATGGGGAGGGGGAGTTGCTGCGCAGACAGATGTTTCATGTCGCTGGCACGCGTGATGCGTTTTAGCTGTGTGTTGTAAATTCAACGCACTTCTCTACAGGCACAATCCAAAATGGAGCCGGAGTTTAGGCTGAACCCCGGTTAACCTCAAACGGTTAATCTCAGAGGTCAAGCCGCTGCTTCTAGACAAACTCAACCGCACTTAGATTAAGACGTGCGGCCGGGACAGACGTGTGTGTGTGTGTGTGTGTGTGTGTGTGTGTGTGTGTTTGCACGCTGCCTGCTTATCTGCAAGGGACGTGTCTATCTCTTTTTCATGCTGGCTGCGCTTGTCAAATCGGAAGTCAAAGGGCTGTGAATTGGAGCTGAAGTTTTCCGATACGACGGATTTAGCATTTATAGCAGTTGGAGAATACGTTTCTAAGTTTCGATGTGTGTCCCTTGTTCCGTCTTCCCCAAAGGCGTCATCCCAGTCCGGCCAAGCTCTGAAATTCACCACCTCTGACTCCTGTGACCGAATCAAGGATGAGTTCCAGTTCCTCCAAGCACAGTATCACAGGTATAGACCGAGTAATCCTTGTCTTTTTCAGCTCAGTGGTGTTTATTTATTTTCAGAAGCCTGTTTTTATTCAGAAGGTGTACTGCTGTGAAAGTAGGCTCATCGTATTTTACAACATTCTACTGAGATGTACAGTTAAGCCCAAAATAATTCATATCCCTGGCAGGTTTAGGTGTAAAGTTTTTTTAATTTATTTTTTATTTTACCAATATGTTTCTTCTGACTCTTGAGTTATTGGCGTTTTGGAGAGAATCTGTGGAGGGAGGTAAAGAGTAGGGCTTCCACGTTTAAAGACTTGGAGCTTATCACCAAAGATAAATAATCAAAATACCGATGGAGAGTGACATGCAAAAAGCACATCTGCAAGTGTAGGAAAGGTGAGACTGATGAAAAGCTAATAAAGATTTTTCCATCAATTATTGACAAGGGTATTGATTATATGTCCACATGGCATTTTTTAAATGTAATCTAAATTAAAAACAGCTTAATTATACATTTTCTTAAATTGATGCACCTTTTGACTTTGTTTTATCTTTTTTATGTCCTATCAGAAACAAACTTCTTGGTAATAGTAATTTTTTTTCAAATTTAAAGGGGACATATACAAAATTCACTGTTTTTAGCTCTTTAATACATTTTGTTGTGCTCTCGGATTCTCTAAGGATGCAGAAAATTTGAAAATAGTCTGTCCAGGTATTGTATAGATGTCTTTATATTCTTTTTGGAACATATTTTTAAAGCGTTCAATTTTTTATAATGTTTTTTTAGCAATTACGCCACTGCATTTGCTGCAGAGCTGCTAAACGAGGTCATGGACTTCCAGCTTATCAGTCTCACAAATCCACCGTTTTTTATTTATCGGAGCAATTTCTTTAGTCCAGGCGAAGGAGGCCGAAGCTACAAGTGGATAGGTCAAAATGTTTGATTGTCCACTAAAAAGAAAGGCTTTAAAAATTATGATATGCACCACATGACAATTTTTAAGGACGCAATTATTCAGTGGGTTAAAAGCAATATAATTAATAATTTTTCAATTATTCCGTTATTGAAAAATTGTATGTCTCCAAATATATTCAGTAAAACAACGCTTTTAATACTTTGTGACCATGCCAAGATCTCCCCTGTTTCAAACTCATCTAATCTGCTCTTCCAGTTTGAAGTTGGAGTGCGATAAACTGGCCTCTGAGAAGTCGGAGATGCAGCGTCACTATATCATGGTGAGTGTGTCGCTGACTCTGCTTTCCTGAGACCAAGTAGGGGGTTTTAGTCCTCTCAGTATATTAGTTAAACTGCACATAATTACTGGTTAACAACCAACGGGGGTTCCTTGTGTTTTCCTTTTGTTTGGAAATCTTCTTATAATGTATTTTAGTTTGATCTAAGTCTTGTCTTTGTCACCCTGTTTGTGTCACAGTATTATGAAATGTCCTATGGGCTCAACATTGAAATGCACAAACAGGTGAGTTAGAGTCTCTTGTTAGAAATCCTGCTAGTGGTACCGTTCAGAGTCGGGGGGGCGGGGTGGCTTTGATCGTTCTGACTATAAATCTGTTTTCATCTGCAGGCTGAAATAGTGAAGAGACTGAATGGGATCTGCGCTCAAGTGCTGCCTTACCTGTCCCAGGAGGTAAGGACGTCTGTGTGTTTTTAGACTTTGTCCTGCGGTGGATAAGAGCTTTTGCTTACAGAGAGAGTTACGCTGAGGGAGAGTAAGCTGTAGACTTTCAAAATGGTTTGATCGACCCATCAAGTATTGACGCCCCTTGGCGTTTTTTACATTTTGTCTCAAGGAGTTATTTTTGTCTGGGAGCAGGAACCGGATTTGCTGAGGCTGACCCTTCCGTTTTTTTTTTTTTTGGTGTAATTATTCGCTCTGTCTGCCATGTTTGTTTGGATAGAGTAGCGCAGACAGAGGCAGCCAATGACTGGAGCCAAACTCCTGACTAAACTAAAGACACGGAGGCTTCCTGCTGCACACCAGGCTGCGGTCTGCATGGCACTGCTCACGTAGCACTTAACTTTTAAGAATTTATTTCTTTATTTTCAAGATCACAGATTAGGTCGCTCATGCCCTAATCCAGATTTGGCAACCCTAACACATGCATAAACCTTAACTGAAGCTCTTTCTGGACGTGTAGAGTCACGCTGTCGGAAGGTGAACCTCTTTCCCCGTCACCAGTCTTTTGCAGCCTCCTCACATGGTCCCACTCCTTAGCTGATCTCGTTCTCTGACCACACCCCTGTAGTTGGTTCTTCCACCACCACCGCATCTCCTTGTTGACTTTCTTTCCAGAAGACGCACACTAAGTGCTCTCCTACCTTTCTCCCTGATGGCCTCAGCTCTGGTTGTCGACCGAGCCGGTATGGAGATCATGTAGGCCAGAAAGTTGGATTTCAGTCTCCTTTGACGAGACCAGACTATAATGTAACTAGTCAAAAACCTAAATAAAGCTGTGCTTATAGTTGCAGTTAAAACATTGGCTGCTTTTAATTCTGTCTTCAACAGAAAGAAGAAAATAGGCAGGAAAAAAAATGGGATTTTGTTAATTTTTTTTCAACTTTCTCTGTGAAAGCACCTAAATGCATTCATATGATAACGAAATCTCCCCATTTCAGCACCAGCAGCAAGTCATGGGTGCGATAGAGAGAGCCAAGCAGGTCACGCCTCCTGAGATGAACTCCATCATACGGGTGAGCAAAGCTAATGACTTGCAGCGCTGCCTTTAACCCCGTTGTCCTGTAGATGTTGCTGGGAGTCATGAGGCGATCGGTTGTCATCCGATCCACCCGGCGAGGGATCCAAGCAACTCGCTGGCCGTTCACTTTACGAACGTTTGCTTTGTGCTCTGAGCCACCGAGCGAGGACTGGAATAACCGCTCATTTAAAGGCTTGAAGCTGAAACAATATCTTAAGTTTGATCTACTGTCATTAGTGCAGCGTTGGATTGCAAAATAAATAAAATCTACTTTCAGATTACTATTTTACAGAATCACCAGTGGGACAGTGGTTAGCACCCATTTATCTGGTAGGACTGCACTTATTTTGCTCCATTGGAGCATTCAGAGAGATGGCAGATCTTTATTTAAAATGTTCTGGTGTGCTTTAAAGAGTTTATGGTGCCATCTTCTCCAGTAAGGGTCTCCACAGCATTACAGAGCCTCCACCGCTCAGCAGTGGGAAGGAGGTCGGCCTTTTTCTTACACACCAAGCCCACCTGGAGTGTTTGTTCAGCAAAAGTTCACTTTTAGTCTCTTCTGACTGAAGCAGTGAAGCAGTGAAGGTCCCAGCAGAGTTGAGGAAGCTCCACGGGTTTCCAGTTGTCGTACAAGGACAGAAAAAAAACCTTAGTTGTCTTTATCACTCCCAAACAACCAGTTGTGTAGATCTGGGGACGCCTGATTGCTTTGGAGACTTTTTTTTTGACTACAGATGATCTTTGTGTGTTCAGAGCCACGCTTCCTTTGAAACGCAGGCCCTGTGTAAACTCAGTAAATGGGTCTTGATTTACTTCCTAATCCTGTCGCAAACCTGGGTTTGGTAGACTGCCACGTTTTTCAAACTTCTCCTTTTTTTTCTTTTTTCTTTCAGGAACATCCTGTTATTAGCAGATGTGTAAATGCTGAATAAGATGCATGAGAATAATAAAAAATGTCAGTTATTTAAATAGATTTTATAGGCTTCCAATGAGGAGGGGGGGGGGGGCAGCCGTAATTTTGTAAAACTGTATTTTTTTTGGAGTGCCAAACGTTTTGTTTTTTTTCTTACCTCCACTGAATAAATGTCCTTAGATTAAAGGTTGAATTCAGTAAAATGAGATTCAAGCTGCAACTGCAACAAAAGCTGGATTTCTTTGATGGTATTTTACACATTTTACCAGAGATGCTAATTTTGTTAAGTATTTATTTATTTATTTTTGGCTTGTAGACATTTAACGGCCGGTTTCATGTCGTTGCCTCAGCGACCCTGTCCTGTTTGTGTTTGCAGCAACAGCTGCAGGTGCAGCACCTGTCCCAGCTCCAGGGCCTGACCCTGCCTGTGGCCCCGCTGCCCCTGGGCCTCACCCCGCCCTCCCTGCCTGCCGTCTCCTCCAGCTCAGGCCTGCTCTCCCTCTCCTCCATCCTGGCCAACTACTCTCACAGCCAGCCGCAGGTGGGGAAGGAGGACAAGGCCAGAGACGCCGCGGAGAGAGCGCCCAGAGGAGAGGACGGCGACAAGTCAGATTAGTGAAGGCACGCAGAGGTCATTGGGCTGAGGGTAGGGGGGAGGTGGTATGTGGGAGGGGTGTAGGTGTTTAAAAAGAAGGAAGAACAGACTGTAAATGGGGGTTGATGCAAAAGTCTGGCTGCTGAGTGTTGTAGAGAAACCGCAGAGGAGATGATAATGATGATGATGAGCGGAAATGTTTGAATGTGCAAAGGATCCTGAAAAGCTTAAACTGAGAGTAAACGTCCGGATCATCTAGTGGTGATGGACTCAGTGCAGACCTCAGACTCTCAATACTTTATTTGTGTGTAATCAGCTGTTATTAGGCCTAACAAATGTAACTGTTGTTCCTTTTGGAGAGAGGGCTGAGTGAGAAACAGGCTTTCTTCCCATGTCCCCTGTAGTCTCGCAGCGACAATAAGCAGATAAAAAAAACAACATTATCCTGGTTCAGACCTTTTCTGACCCCCTCCATGTAGGAAGTACAACAGCTAGCATCAGTTCATCTCAAATGAAAACTCTCATCTCGTTGGTTAGATTGGACTTTTAAAAGACGCATAACTATTTAAATGATAAACCAGGTTTCATCCCAAGTGAAGCCGGTGCCACTACAGTGGATTGGGCTGTAACTGCAAATATTTTTGCCGTGATATTATTCTGAGCTGGGTCCTGGTAGTTTAACATGATGCTAGTTTTAGGACCAGGCTGTTGTCATGTTTCCAGTTCATTCCCTTAAAAACAGCCTTTCTGCTTCGTTTGATCCAACTTCCTGATAATGTCGGGCATGAAGCTCCCAGTGGTTCCAGATCCATTAGGTGAATTTCAGCTTTCTTTCCGATAATCACTTCAACATCCTGTAAACACCCCCCCCCCCCCCCCCCCCCCCAATGTACACCAGCTTTTCCTGACCCAGGAATGGCTCCTTATCCAACTAAACTTTACCCTACATCAAACTGATTGATTGGAGATGAACATTGGGGGTTGTAGGTGAAGGAAAGGCGGCGGATTTGTTTCTCTCCAGTCTCTCTCCCACTGTTGAGCGGAGACATGAAGCAGTAGCTTGTTGGTCACGAAAGCGATTACAAACACCTCAGACACCAGAATACTCTCATTTTCACTCTTTTTGGGCTCAAAAATCCTTCTTTAATAAACTTTCAGTGAGTTGTACGCATGTTGCATCGATTCTTGTTCTGTGTTGAGTTTCTGTGTACAGCGTCCAGGAGAGCTGTGCTGACGGCATGCTAGCTTGAATTTCACACATTGGCGTCAAATAGCGTTTGCTCCCCCTTAAGGATTTCTTCGGCCTTTTTATTTGTCACACTTAAACGTTATCGAACAAGTTTAATATTAAAGAAAAATAAGCCGAGTAAATTACAAAAATGCTGCTTTTATGTTCGTATTTCATTTATTAAGGGGAACAAAAACCTGTCAGTCCACAGACTATTTTTCTAAAAAGTCTTCGGGATCATCAAGGTGGTTGTTGGCTAGTGAAAGATTGGTCTTTGTTACCTGTAAACAATGGTTTTTGCCTTGCAACTCGCCTATGAAGGTTATTTTTTCCGCGGCCTCTTTCCTGCAGAGCGTTGGATGCTCCGGGTTCTTTACTGACCTCCTGGGTCCATTGTTGATGCGCTTTTGGAGCAACGCCAGAGTTCCAAAAGTCTTCAAAATGGTTTCATAACTCCTTACCCCGACCATGTAGATGTCAATAACTTCTCATCTCTTGAATTCTCTGTAGATCGGGGCACGAAGTGTTGCTTTCTGACATCTCTTTAGCCTACTTCATGTTGTCAGACAGGATCTACAGGTCTGGCAGGAGTAATTTAACTAGAAACAAACTGTCTCATCACACCCCTTTCAACTGGTCATTCATGATTTATCAACTTGGGCAAATATAGTCTCATTGGCCGGGGTTGGTTCAGGTTTTTGTTTTTAGCTGTTTTAATAAATAGAATTTGAATTTGAAAACTGTTTCTATTTATTATCATTATCTTTTAAAAGAAAATGAGCTACAAGTTTGACAAAAAAAAGGAAAAAGAAATCTATAATATCTGCAAATACAAAGCAATGTGACTAGTTGGGGATCACAGCTGGCCTTTGATTTTTATTTCTGTAGGCAGCAGAGGGCAGCATTGCTCCTTATTTGAGGAAGACTGTCTCTGAAGCCTCTGAAGTTCTGCATTCTTTCCCCAGATCCGCATTTCCTGCTTGCTTTCACCTCCTTTGCTCGAATTACTTAACACCTGAGATCAGCATTAAAAACTTAGCCTCTTCATCTTAATTTGAAGCACTTAAGATTCGTTTCAGTACTGTTGCTTTTCTTCTGTCTGTTGGAGGGGGTAAAAAAAAAAAGTTTTCAGCTCCCTTTTTTTGAGGTTTAACTTTGGGACATCTACGAGCTCGCTCTCCTTAAACCCCAGTTTGGCAAAACTCAGACATGTGAATAGTTTGTGCGTTTGTTTTGCTGTGAAGGGCCAATTTGTATACATACGAATATATCAATATACATATTTTTTAAAGCATTTTTGTATGTTTCAAAGCTGCTTTTTAATGTGTGTGTATATCATCAAAGACCTTGGTGTCGTGCGTGTGAGTGTGTGTGTGCGCGCATTACATGCCTAGAGGCACAATGTTGTATAACAGGTTTTTTTTTTCTGATTAATTTTCTTCTTCTCATCGTCTTGTAATATTCTAGTTTTCTAAGTGTTTCTTTTCTGTGCAAAAACAAAAAAAAAAACAACAAAAAACAAAACGAAAAACCCTGTTAAATGTGTTCAGAAACACGTTTTTAGATTACCCGGGACAGAAAAAAAAAAAGATGTAAGCAAGCAGCCTGTACTTAAGATTGAATCAACCTTTTAGCAGTAAGGAAGCTTCTCTGGTGCCTTACAAATAAAAGATGTGATTAAGAGTGGCCACGTTTGTGTGTTAGTGTGTCGTTAATCATCTGCTACGCAGCCGGAGGAAAGAAGGGAACGATAAATGAAGACGGACATGAGTGGATAGAGCGATTTGACTTCCAGGGTTATCAGAGGGATCGGTGAACCCTTGCAAGGATCTTTACTGCAAGTTCACGATGCGGTGTTTCAGAAACTTCACATTTATGAATAAATAAATCATGGTGTCAAATCTCTTGTTTTCAGCAGTAATTCTGATTCCTTGTCTGCATTCGTTGTCTTTCTTTCTTGTCCTTTAATCCCTTTCTATCCTGTTTTTCCTACTTTTCTCTTTCCTTGCGTCCTTATGTTCCTCCCTTGTATCTTACTTCCTTTCATCTTTTGTCCTTTTGTGTTTCTTTTTTTTCTACCCTCCCTTGTGAAAATACCTCTCCCTTTCCTTGTCTTTCACCGTTTCCTCCCATGTGCCCCTTTTCTCTTCCCTGCATCTTACTTTCCTTCCTGAAATGATTGTAAAGGGCCTCTGGAAAATTAAAACAGTTTGTTCTTCTTTCTGGGAAAATTCAGATTCAATGTGTTCTGGTGAAATGGTTTTCTGAAAAGCTGCCCTAGTTATGTCATTTTGCCTTGTTCAAAGTATAAAGACATGAGTTTTTAGGCAGGATAACAGCTTCTCCTGTACGTTTCAAACTGCATTGAAACGTAAGACATGAAAAAAAGAGTAAAAATGCTAACATTCTTATAGCCCAAACTGCAATTTTACCCCTTGTAGTTGTGAATTTGCCTCCAACCTCCACATAGCCAGGGTGGTGCATTTGTACCACTGATGGTTCATCTATGAAGACCCTGTAGTGGTCAGCTATGTGAAATTGGGCCTAACTTTGCTAGTTTGCACACAAAGTACACTTCAAAATAAAGTATCACTGAAAACATGTCGGATGTGTTAGGAACAAGAGGATGTGGCATCATTTGACGAAGATGAAAGTTAACCAACAGAGGGCTTAATCCGAAGACAGCAAAAGTTCTTGAAGTGTTTTGCAGCAACTCGGAACGGTCCTCGGTAGTTTCTATGGTTCCCATGTGCCTGTATGCATGCCTGGCAGCATTGGGACACGCTCCTTATGATGGGGTCCGTGGTTGTCTCCTCCAAGATCCTGAATAAGGCATCATTGAGCTCCTGGAAAGTTTGAGGTGCAACATGGTGGCGTCAGATGCACCTAAACATGATGCCCCAGAGATGATCTATTGGATTTATGTCAGGGGGGTATGGAGGCCAGTCATTGTCATCAATCCATTCGTCATCCAGGAACTGCCAGCACACTCTTGCCACATGAAGCCGGGCAATATCGTGCACCGGGAGGAGCCCAGAGCCCACTGCACCAGTGGAGGGTCTATCAACAGGTCTTAGGACTTAATCCCGATAACGGGAGCCAGGGTGCCGTCGTTTATCCTGTACAGGTCTGTGTGCCCCTCCATGGATACGCCTCCCCAGACCAACACTGACCCAACACCAACTCATCATGATAAACGGTGTTGCAGCAGGCATCATAACGTTCACCGCAGCTTCTCCAGACCCCTTCTCGTCTGTCCCATGAGCCCAGAATGAACCCTGTAATCTGTGAAAAGAACAGAGCGCCGGAGCTGAACCTTCAATTCTTCAGTGTTCTCTGGTAAGTACGAGTCGAGCTCCACGGTTCCAGGCAGTGAACACAGAGCCTACTAGAAGACGTCGGCCCTCAGGTCACCTTCATGGAGTGCGTTTCTAATGGTTTGGTCAGAGACCTTCACAACGGTGGCCTGCTGGAGATCACTTTGCAGGGCTCATCCTTTTCCTCCTTGCACAAAGGAACAGATACTGGCCCTGCTGATGGGTGAAGGATCTCTAGGAATCTCCTCCACGCTCTTGAGACTGTGCTGGAAGGCAGCAAACCTGACCATGGCTCATATTGATTCATTCGTCCATCCTGGTGGAGTTGAACTTCATATCCAACTTCTGTGGCGTCCAGTTCTTGCCTCATGCCACCAGTAGTGGCGCTAAAACTGGTCAAATCCAAAACTACTGAAATGCTATCGAACAAGTGTGTAATGGAAAATCAGAAAAATGTAAAGAACCTTTATGTGAGATTTGAGCATTCATGAATACTATGTTTATAATTCATTAAACTACTGAACCGCCAACAGAAATCATCAGATATGCCATTCAGTATGAAATGTAACCTGTGGGTATGAACTGGCTCTAGTGGATCATCCTCTGTTGTGACGCTGCAAGAAATTGTCGATTCGAAGTTTTATTTCGTCCATGTGTCACAATTCTTTCAATAATATTTGTGAAAGGTTAATGATTTTGGAAATATTTTCAGAAAAGCTCATAAATAAAAAGGGGCCTGGAAAAAAATGCCTGCAAAGCAAAATAATTAATCCTGTCAAGTACAACGTTATTGTTTCAAAGATCACGGGGCTCCTACAAGTTTCCCTGTTTCAAGAATCCATTATTTTCCAGACTAAAACTTTGAAATGTTCTCATAACTTGTTTTTAATATTCTGGGTATCGGCGGTCAGGACAGCTAGTCCTTGCATCGGCACAATCTGTAAATCATGGAACAAGTTAGCTTGTGATTTGGCTGTGTGAAAAGAGGCCGTTTCCCAGTTAGCTCTTTTCTCTTCTACCTGGAGTACTTTAAAACCTAGAATACAAACAGTTGTCAAATCTGGACCGGTTTCTCCTACAATAAATAAATAAATAAACAGCTCAAGCATCATTTGGTAATCTTTGATACATTTATTTTGTTTGCAAAAAACAAAAACATAAGTATGTGAGGGATCTGATCCAGACCCAGTTCAAGAACAGTTGTCCAATTGAAAATCTGATCTGATAGGGTCCACAGTCCAAAAAAAAAAAAAAGTGACTTTAAAGGTGGAAAGGCCCTTTTTGTATATGTATGAACACATCTGTGGGATCACTCAAAACCCAATCAAGGAGTTAAAGAACATAAAACTACACATGTGGAAAATGTCATCTAAACAGCAATAAAATAAAGGCCATTTCATAAAAAAAAAAAGATATTCTGATTTATCGTTTCAGTATTAATGGAATAAGCAGTAAAGTCTAGAAGCATTTTTCTACAACCACTCTCCCCTTTTCCTTACCTGTCCAGACTTTATCAAGAAAATGATCAAGCCTTAGTCCAGATTTGAAGAGTGCGCAGGAATCTAGACATTATAAAATGTCGAGGGGAAATTTCTGCCCATATCATAGTTATTTGTCATTTAAACTTGTTTGAGTCGACTGTGGGGTAAATGGAGTACTTCCGCCATGCTTCAGTATTAATAAAAAGCCACCTAACAGAGGGGGATTAGACTTATTAAAAAGGAGAAAAGAAATTATACACAGCCTTGTGTGCCTCTGATGTGGCTCAACTGGCTCATTCCACGCTCTGTAAGGAATCTCACAACTATGAGCGGCAGGTTCAGACATGAACCCCACGTCACAAGGCAGCAGAGAAGAATAACTCAACGGCAGGGGTGGGATTAAAATTTTCCCTTAGTGCAAGTGTTATGCAATTTTTTTCCTCTTCCTGGTTGAAGGGGTATGCAGGAATTAAAGTTGTGTGAAACAGCACCTAACATGTATATGGAAACGGTAGGAGTTTTAAGAAAATAACCTTATACGGCGTGAACAATATGCGCAAACAAAATGCCACCGTCGGTGGTGGGTTTTGAAATGGGCAATATGACCCACTGCTCAGGGCGGCAAGGCTTGGGGGCGAGGGACCTGGAAAAAGTTTTCTACCGCTTATTTACATGCCGTTTCATTGAGGAACGCGCGCAGCAATGACGCGTTACGTCACACTGCAGCCGGATAGTGGCGCTTCAGATGGAGTCTGGATTTCATTTGATCGACTGTGGCTCAGATTATAAAACACGTCCAACTTTGGCCGGGTTGTTCTACTCAAAACAGGGATTCTTTAAAACATAGCTGAAGTCTATGAAATCTTTATTCCTTTTGTTTTCTGTGCTTTTTTTTTTTTTTTTTTTAAGCAATTAACACACTTTCACTGGTGAGAATTATCCTGCATTCCTTACAGAGTCTTTAAAATAAAGCTAATTGGAAAAAAAAAAACTTGAGTACTTTTGATGAAAGAATGACCACTGTAACATAGACAAGCTGTTAGTCCTGAAATGGTACAGCATCCATCACACACAACTGTTTCAAGCAGGATAACATTCTCAAAGGCCAGGTCAGTTTGTGCAATGCTAGCAGTAAGTGAGTTAAAAAGTGGTCAGTCACATACTTTGAGACAGGTTAAAAATGCATGCGTAGAAAAGAGTGGGATGTGCCGATACATTCTGCTGCAGTGTATATAAAAAGTGGCAACATTTGTCCTTGACCGCGACGTCGTTTGAGCATTCTGCAGCCGAAGTTTTGCCACCCGGGCGAAGAGGAGGAACTTTCCCTTAATTTTCACTCTGACGCATACCTGAAAGCTGATACATTAAGAGAAGACATCATATAATGTTGTACAATGTTGCACAAATCCGCGCACACACACACACACACACACACACACACACACACACACACACACACACACACACACACACACACACACACACACACACACACACACACACACACACACACACACACACACACACACACACTTTTTAAGGCAGCAAACCCACCCTCCCCAACACCGCTCATAAAGTTTCTCTTCCAACAGGTTTTTAAGAATCATTGTTTTCTTGGTTGTAAAATAGCTCAAGGTTTTTCTGCGTGGTTCTCTTTGTGGTTTAAAAATAAACAGTCCTGTGGGTAACCGAGCTGCTGTCAGAGCTTAGGCGGCGATCGGACCGGCGCACTCCTCGGCTACTCATGCCAGTCCAGAGCGGCTGTTATGGTTCTCGTGCTGCGAGTCCGAAGGTTGTGGGTTCGTTTTACAGTCGAGTTGTTCGCTCTCACCGCCCTCAGAACCGACGGAGGTCGGAGGCCGCTGCTTGAAGAAATCCGACACGTATCGAACCTGAGAACAAAAAGAGGCGTAAATGTGGACTTTAGACAGAACGCAGAAAGGTCGTCTCTGATCAAGAGGTCATAAATTGGATTCAAATAGTGAAAGAAAAGCAGCAATTATCATTTACTGAAAACCATGACCAATAAAAGTATTAATATCCCTTTTAACTTTTTTTTTTACATCATCAAATCAGATGAGAAGAGTGGAGTCCATCTTTTGCTCTGCTACACATAAATAAAATCTAGTGCATTCAATTGCCTTTAGAAGTCTCTCTAATAAGAAAATCTGCACATTAATGCAGCTGTTCTGGCCTCAGAGGTTTGTTAGAGGACCAATGGCATCATGAAGACCAAGGAACACAGCAGACAGTTTAAAACAACACCCAAGCTTTCGAAAATCTCAGAGAGCGATGTCAAATTCATGATCTGAAAATGGAAAGATTATGGCACAGCAGCAACTAGGGTGGCCAACTGAATGCGATGCTTCAGTATTTTAGTGTTTCCCACTCCGTTAAGATGGTTTTTCCACCATTTTTTGCCATGTTTAAGCACCTCAGCCACTAAAAAACATACATGAAGCATCGGTGGTGGTAAAAGTCAATCCAGCAGGACAAATATTCTAGATAATTCTCTATATCCGAAACATATCCTAGCAGATATTGTGTGACAGCAGCAGCAGCTTCTGTAATTTTAATAATGCACTCACACTGATGCTGTGGTGATGCCTGTGAGTCGATGTATTGCGCTTCTCTAAGTACAACCTACCAAGACATTTCTGCCCACCCAAGCTGACAGGCCGTGAAAATTCAAGTACATAAATCAGAGAAACAGGCAAGAGGCTCAGGGCAACTCTGGAGGAGCTGCAGAGATTCAAAGGCTATTAGATGTTCACACATCTGGCCTTTATGGAAGAGCGGCAAGAAGAAAGTAATACGTCCAATTTGCAGTTTTTCACTAGCCATGAATACATGTGGAAGAAGATGCTCTACCCAGACGAGACGCAAGCTATTTTCTGGTCTGGGTTGAAATGTGTGGAGGACAGCCACCACCCTGAGCACACCATCCCTGCTGTGAAACATGGTGGTGGCTGCATCATGCTGTGGGAATGCTTTTCATCAGCAGGGCCACTGCAGCTTGTGTGAAAGAGACAAGTACAAGTACTAATACAGAGCATACCAGCTAGCAGCTGCAAATGAGAGCAGGATAACTACCTCTAAACATACAGCCAGATTTACAGCGGGGCCGTTCAGATCACAGCAAGTTCATGTGTAGAATGGCCCAGTCAAAGTCCAGGATTAAATCAAACTGAGAATCGAAAGCATGAGTTTAAAATGTATGCCAATGAAGTCTCTGCATAAGTGAGTTTGAGCAATTCTACAACGAACACAGATTTTAGTGTTTAGATGTGCAAACCTTGTAGAGATGTGCTCCCATCTCTATTTGCAGCAGGAACAGCAACATAAGGCGGTTCTAGTAGGAGTTGTGTGAATAAAGAATAAAATGCAAAAAAAAAAAAAAAAAAAAAGAGCAAGACAATAATTCTCCTTCCAGTTCACAATTATGGGCTACTCTATAGGTACATCACATAAAATCCCAGTACAACACACTAAAGTTTGCGGTTGGAACATGGCAAAATGTATACTAGTTCATAGGGTATTAATACTTTTCAAAAGGTTACAAGCTTTAGATTCTCTCTAAACTCCTCAGATATTTATAGAGATGAAAGGTTCAATCCAGGCAACAGTCCCTGTAAATGTCCTTTCTAATATGTTCTGTCATAATTAGTTAACATGTGTTTATCATTCATTCACAGCCGATGCTTTTACTTTGAAAGGTTCAAAACAGCAAGGTGTCGGAAATCGATTGTCGCAAACTATGCAGTAATAACGCAAACTCTAGTGGGCAGAGAGGAGGTGTGCTCCACGGTTAAACGGAAAATATCACTAAGGTTCTGTTGTAAACTTCAAAAGTATATTAGCGCCTGGTTGATGAGGGAACAAGGCTGGTATTGACTTTTCTTGTGTAAATGTATATTTAGTTATATTTCACGGAGCATACAGGTTGCTATTAAGTGTAGCTGTTCCGTTTTCTTTTGCAACAGAGAGCGTTCATTTTACAAGGTAAGCTAGTCATATTTTAGTGATATGAAGAAATAAGTTTCATTGTTATGTGATGTATAAAGTCACAGGCGGTTGCAATTTGGTGCATCATTTAATTTATTTCACAGTATAGTAAAATACTGGCAACGTTAAAAGGATAAAGGAAACATACTGTGAGAGTTATTAATAGTGTATTTGTTTTGTATATGTACAGCTCTTACAGTGTGTTCATGAGCAAAGCTGTTCAGTAAAAGGATTGTGAACCATCAGTTTGAGAGACCATGTTTTCCACTGGGATGCTACAGTCCCCATTCAGTAAACGGATGCAGACATCGACTCACTGTGAGCACCGCGATGAGCGCTCCTTGCAGCAGTCCCACCAGGACGTCAGTAGAGTGGTGTTTGTAGTCGGAAACGCGCGTATATCCAACGTATAAAGAAAAGGTCACCAGGAAGAACTGGATGGTGGGTCGAACCAGCCTCGTCCACTTCCCCTGCATCCTGGCTTGGACATAGAGCTGCACACACAAACACGTTTAATTCTGATTAGCTGTCAAAAAAAACATCTATACCAAAGAATCAATATTTGTCATGTTATGTTCTCTATTTAGAAGTTCGCCTCCCTCAGAAAAAAAAGGGCATTACTAGATCTGTCGCCCTTCCATCTACTGTAAAATAAGAAAAATTACAACGATAGAGTTTTTAAACTGGAGCCGTCTTCGTGTCTTGGCCCCCAGCTCCCGTTTTGGCTCATTTCTGTTTTGTCTAAACTATCTTTTATGTCTGGACAACTTGTCACGTAGTGAGCACTCACCGACAGGAAGAGCATGCAGTACATCCCAAAGGACGAGTGACCGGAGTAAAACGACAGCCTGAGGAGAAAAAAAAGGAATTATTGCGAGGGAAGTATAATGGCGTAGAACAGATTAAATAAAAGGGGACAGAAGATCCAAACTAATTAATGCCACTGAGACATAATGTCAGACTTCATTTTATTTTTAAATTCACAATATATCGGTTTCTGTGCAGTGTTATAACATGAGTGTGTTTACAACTAGAGCGGCGACAGCACTACTTATTTAGTTTTTCTTATGAAGCTCCTGGATGTTGAAAAGTAATATTGTTGCAGAACATGATTTCAATCTTTTATATGAACCGTAGCTATGGACACAGGTTTATATTTAAAAGTATTTCAAAAGTAGACGTACAGCCTCGATTATACAGTCTAAACTATAAGAA
Organism: Fundulus diaphanus; assembly: GCA_037039145.1. Lineage (NCBI taxonomy): Eukaryota > Metazoa > Chordata > Actinopteri > Cyprinodontiformes > Fundulidae > Fundulus > Fundulus diaphanus. Next base: position 27,406,884 of record CM073138.1, read on the forward strand.
CAAGTGGATATTCAAAAGCAGTTTTAACATTTCTGATGAAATCAAGGAAGACAGGAGAAAAGTCCCTTTAAATATATTTTGATTTAATAATTTGTGTGTAGTTGAAATGAGCGCAAATATCACGCTGAGATCCACAGAGCTTTCTAAGGCGTTCAAGGAGAAGTCCGGTCAACAAGGAAAAATCAGGGGATCATTAGCTATAACTAAAACTAATACGTTTGTGGTTATTTAATGAACTTATCTTTAATCAATAAGAAAATAAAAACATAAATTGTCATCTGGATCGCTGTGTATGGAGGCCGCCCTAACTGCCCATATTTGGGCAGTAAGGGCCGTCTGACATCACATCCTGCGACGTGGAAAAGCGGAAGCGGCGACAGCATTTCTCTCCGCTTTCCATGCAAAGTCAATAGGAGCCGTTCTACACAGCTGCGATCATCAACAATTTTTTCGGATTTCCAGAGGACTTCCCCACTGACATTCGCAAGAGCTATTGTTACAGCAACAATGCCCACGTGCATGGCCATTGGATGTTCCAACACAACTGGTAAAAGTAGAAAAAACATTGCTTATTTCACCTTTCTGATTCATGAGCCACCGGGCTCATTCCTGGATTGCCAAATTGAAGAGAGCGGATTTGCCATCTAACTTCTGGCCAGAGAGAAAACGTCATATGCAGCGACCATTTCAAAGAAAAATGTTTTGAACATGACAGCGAGGATTTTTGGTAAGTTATTTTTTATTTTTTTATTTTTAATTTAGAATTTGCGGGGATGGTTACCGACCAGAGGGGCGGAGGGATACCACATGTGATGTGGTATCCCTCCGCCCCAGCATGTGCTGGAACGCTTTTATATTTTAATATTTATACAATAATGACCACCTGCCCTATTTACTAGGGGGCAAATATAACTCGAGTCACTTCAGCGCGATCTCTCCTCCGCTGCAGCGCCTGTAAAGCCGTGCTGCAGCGGAGCGAGCGCGCGCACACACACACACACACACACACGCGCGTATATATATATCTTGGGGGGCCCGACTGAGTTTGCACTGGAAATAAATCCAGTTTCTGTCAAGAAACTCTTCTAAAAAATCCATATCGCTATCAGATGATGATGACTCCACGGAACTCCCATCACTGTCACTAAGTACTTCATAACTCTCTGCTTCGTACAGAGCTCCAGTCGTCGCCATCTTGGAAAATAGTGCGTCGTTGCTCAACAGCGGGTCCGCTGAGGGACGTCACAAAATGGGAGGTGACAGTACTATTCTTGACCAAGATGGGTTCCTCCACATAAACATGATTAAATGAAAATTATTCTTAATTAAAAAAACGTATAATTTATTGCACAGTATGTAGTAGTTTTATATTTAAAGTACTTTCAGCAGTTTGAATTCTGATTTTGACCGGACGTCTCCTTTCAGAAAAGAAGATTTTGAATCAGCTTATGAGTCTGGTAACGGATTCCAAGAGGTGCCAAAAGAATTTGAAGTCAGCCACTCCGCTGTATGGAAACTAGTGGTGGACGACATTCAAAACAGCTGCCAACATAGTGAGCTGACCCTCACCTATGGTCGTGAGGTATGGACCACGAGCGAAAGAATTGTAAAAGAGCTGTGATAGGTCATTTGTTGTGAACTCGTAATAGAACTAAAAAATAAATTTCCCATGACAAACTTGTCATGATAGCGTTTTCCAGCGATGCAAGCCCTTATGAGTTGATGGTAAGTGCATCTGCGGCTGTGTAAAGGTTCCAGACTGAGGATAGTGAGCGAGGGAGAGTCAGCGTCTCACCTGGACTCCGCCACGTGGCGCTCGTTGCCTGTGCAGGAGAATTCTGGTATGTAGCTGCTGCAGTTCACCGGGGCGCACACGGCTAAGAAGTGCGGACGGGGCCGGCCGATGAAAAACTTTGCCACATCAGTCAGAGACGTGCTGACCGCTGCCCCAAACAGAAAGGTGCCAACCACCTTGTAGAGAGCGGACAGGTACCGGTTGAATGAGGAGTTGGACTGCAGACGATTTGTGTGCACCAGATAGGCCTCTCCTGTAGTGATCTGTGACGAAAAAAAATAAATAAATGTTTATAGATCATATGTAAATGTCTTAAAACAAGCTTTAGGCCATCACTGTTGCAAGCATATCTATTGGTACCCCACCCCCCAACATGGACTCACAATGACTATTGAGCAGGTGATGGTGACAGCAGCCATGGTTCCATGGGAGATGGTATCTTTTTTGTAGGGATACTTGATGCTGTCGTCATTGCAGTAGATCCGCCTCTCATAAGGTTTGAATCTCAGTGTGAGGATGGCCGAAGGCAGAGCCGCTGGAGGTGGAGAGGAGACGTGAAAGTGAAATTAGCAATCAATGCTGTTTTCTTGAAACTAATAGTTGTGTAGGAGAAGCAACGTCTGGACGCCACTGTTGATCCTAGAAGACAAGGTGCTCGCTGGACAGGAAAAGCATGAACTTCAGTAATTATATGTTTTAAGAAGAAACTGCTTTGCAGTTTTCCCCTTAGTCAAAAACACAGTATTTTTGTTTAATCGTTGCAAAAATAAATACATAAACGTTTTCCATTTAATTTCAACTTTGTCTCTTAGTAAACAATATAATCCGATAAATTCAATAACTGAAGGAGAAACACGGCATAGAGCAAAGAAAACTTCGCCGTGCCTTTCTTTGAAAGCAAATTTCCCCTCAGATGAAATGGAAAAATGTATCCATAGCATCTTTGTAGAAACAATACTGATACACACGGGCAGCTCTGTACGAAAACCTTGGTACTACTTTAAACCACACATTTACTATGAGATGCAGGGATAGTATTACGCATGTGTCCTACTCGTATCTGAAGGATCCAATGAGCAACAAAGCCCATAGCTACATTTCATCGCAAAAATGTCCGGATGAGCCCAATCAGCTTTCTCTAGCAACACTCAAGTCATTTAACACTCAAGTCATTTAAGAAATATGCGGACTAACAAATCTTCAATTACTGTATTCCCCATGTATGCTTCAGCTTAAGGTCAAGAAGATTTTCCTGCAGGATTATCTTCTACAAAGCAGAATTCATGGCTGAATCAATTAAAGCAGGTCTTCCAGATCCTGAGGCAGCAAAGCAGCAGCAGACCATCATACTACCACCACCATGTTCCAGTGTAGGTACAGTGTTTGTTTGTTTTTTTAGGAATTGCTGAGTTAGTTTTACACCAAATTTAAGAAGATGCACACCCTCCAAAAAGTTTCACTTTCACCAGTTCACAGAATATTTTCCCCAAAGATCATCAAGATGAGTTTCAGCAAATGTGAGACGTTTTTTTTTTCAGCAGTGGTTTTGGTCTTTGATGCCATTTTTCTCCTCCCTCTTTTACTTATTGTTGAATCTGGAACTCGCTGATGTGCGCTTGGAGTACATATGGTAGGTCATTTTGGGTTAATGCCTCTCACTTAGGGCTGGACGATATGGCCAAAACTTATATCACGATACATTTCTTGATTTGGGTCGATACGATATAATAAAGATGTCAATATAAACACAATAAAAGTCAGAAAGACTGCCAAGAATGTCCACAACAGATGCCTGTATAATCCTATGACACTTATTTTGTCATGTTTATAAAACTCCAATATAACATTTTAGAAATATTTGCTTTAAAAACATAAAATTACATGAAACCCACAATGTCAGTCAGTGACAAATGCTGTAATCAGACTGTAATGTATATTGAAATATTGGAAATATCGTCTTTACTGATATATATCACGATATATATTGATATTGAATTATTGTCCACCCCTACTCTCACTGCGGTTCACTGGAGTCCCAAAGCCTAAGAAACTGCTTTACAACAGTTCCCAGACTGGAAGATGTCAATGACCTTGCTTCTCCTGGAATTAGTGTTTAAGATTCAGACACTGAGGGTTTCTTTTTCAGATTCTTTAGCCGACTGCAGTCAATTTCTTGATTTTACATGTCCAGCAGTAATCAGGCCTAGATGTTGCTAATTACGGTAAACTGCAGTCCGCATTCCAAAAATGTCATCATAAAATAATTATAATTTAGTAAATTCATGATTGGTATTTACTCAGGTTATCTGGAACATGCAAGTGAGACAAAAAGGAAGAAAAAAAAACATTTGTAAGAGGGCAAACGCTTTTTTACAGCATCGTGTTTCTACATCATATATGCCTCAACCTTCCAAATTGCTGAGTTTGCCTTTTTTTTTTTAGTAAGCAAGGAAAAGTCGACCTGTAATGTGCAGCAACATGTGGAGACGGAGCATCACTCTGCCAACTCCAGATTCATCTCTGGCATCTCATTCAGAAGATTTCAAACCAGAGGAGCAACGCTGCAAAAGTTGTGCTGCAATTTTAAATCCAAAACCATTTCAACCCTTGGTGGTTAATCTCGATACATGGAAGTTAATGAAGGCACGTTGTTGTTTTTTTACGACATCCTGTGAACAGTCCGAACAGTTGGACCCCCACACAGAGGCCTGCTGCTCAGGAAACAGCTAAACACACAACAGAGCTGAGATTTCCAGCTTTAAGAAAAAGAACATGAATTTGTCATCAGAGGTAACGGCTTCATACCGCTACGTCACACGTTGACATTTTGTCCTTAAAGAAAGAGCCACCGGTGGCCGTGGAAACCAGCCGATAACTACAGATGTGACCTTCTTGACAACAGGGGCCTGGGAGCCGAGCACCGGAGGGAGAAATGCACATTCTACAGGTCTCTGAAGACATGCTGACCTGCTCACACACTCCGGACAGAAAAAAAAGGGGTGTCGTTGTCAGACTCTAAAAGAGAGGCATTCATTTATAAGGTTGCAACGAGCAAAGGCTTTTGTTGAGAATGGTCGGGAGACAGTAGGCTTAAAACTTCCCCTCAGAGCGAACAAAAGATGACATGAAGCTGTCTCCTGAATCAGAGGAGGACTCATCCAACTGTATGCACCACGAACCTTTAAATAGCTTTCCTGTTTTCAAGTAAAAACACAAGGAACTGGACAGTTTATTTTTTTAGACAAGTGGCTGTGTATTTACTGGCACACATTGTAAAAAAAAATGTTTTACAAAGACTACGCTTCCTTCCTTTCTCCAGAGAGTGCATCTTCAGTTCAATCCAAAGAAATACCAATGGAGAAGCACACAGCTCACACGCAGAGCCACAGTAATAAATTCAAGCGGATATCTGGTGGCCAGCGAAGTCCATAAGCTGATGCAGAATGCCGTGAGGTACGAGCATTTACGTAATTTCTTTTCCCTTTGTTTGGGTTCATATATATAAAAAAAGGGGCAGAACTGTTTGAAATTGTGAAATTAAAGAAGAATGACCAGAAATGGATCCAAAACAGCGACAGAAATCTCACCATTCCACACAGCTTTGTCCGACAACCAGCTTCTGAATCCGTTTTAGCACAACTGCAGCGTCCTGCAGTTTGCTTTTACAAACATGAAATTAATGGTCATCCAGCTCAGGAAAATGACCCAAAACTAAACTTTGATTCACCTCAAAATAATTTCCAAAGCTGAGGTGAACATGCGGGGAAAAACGTGCAGAGGCATCACAGCCCGGCCACAAACCGCTGCGTTGTATTTCACAACTGCTCCTGAACCGTCCTAAGCTGCCTCAGGCCTCCTGCTTGGTGGTGCTGCAGCCTCTGGGGCCTTTCAGAAAAGCCGTATTTCTACTGATACATCAGGAAACCCTTAGGCTAAGTTCACACTGCAGGTCTGGATGCTCAATTACAATTTTTTTGCTGAAATCTGATTTTTTTGGGGGGCCGCGGTGGCCGTTCATGCTACTATTAAATGCCGCCGCCATCATGCTGCTGTCTGAACAGTTCAAGACTGCAAAGGCTAACAGGAGACGTCACACAGCACCGCGCTGTTTCCAGAAGTAATGGCAGGTGTAAAGGTTTCTAGAAGTGTTCAATACATCTTCGGTCAAACAAACAAACAAAAAATAAATAAACGTGGATACCGGCCGACATCTCACTTTACTTATTATTAGGAAGTTGCTGAGCGACGGAAGCCGACAATATTAAGATCACATCATAGGAAGAAGAAGAAGAAGGTAAGAGGAAAGCACAGCTATTAAGGTTTTTTTTTGTGGAGCGCTAGCTGCTACTGTGTGTGGATGTGAAGTGAGATCCAGGACAGTGACGTAAAAGAGGGATGAAATGCGACACGACCGTTCAGACTGTGGAAGCTTCGAGAGTTATCCGATACGTATCCGTATTAGTACCGCGTATACAAGTGGCACAAATTAGATTTTCTTTTTGGGTCAAAGGATCAGAAATGGGCCGGTCACACTGCTATGAGAAAGGTTGCATTTGCCTGCAGTGTGAACGTAGCCTCGGCTTAAACACAGGTGGACTGCATTTCACCTCTTAAGTTTGTTCTGCTATATATAGACAGACACACGCAGACACTTTTCTAATTTTACTTCACCAACTTGGACTATTTTGACAGATTCATCACATAAGATGTTTAAAGTAGTAAGTTACAGTTTGGAATGTAAAAAAAAAGGTAAAGAGTGGGGGTGGGGATACTTTAGCACTGCTATAGGCTTAGGCTACTGGAGGACATCAGGGCCTATTTTTCTCACTCTACTGATTTCTACTGTTCTCCAGATTTGCATTGCATTGCATTGAAATGACTGTTGTCATTTCAGCTTTTAACTTTTTGTTCTCTCTCTTTTTTTTTCATAGTAGGTACACCTGGTCTGACGTTCTGTTAACTGTGACATCCAGAGAAGACGGCTCACCTGCTATTACCATCTAATGTAGAACAGATTACTAGATCAATGTGTGCTTCTGTGCTTGTTTGTCTGTCTTGTTGTGTCTCTGCTCTGTCTTCTCTAACCCCCAGTTGGTCGAGGCAGATGACCGTTCATACTGAGCCCGGTTCTGCTGGAGGTTTTTCCTTCCCGCTAATTGGAGGTTTTTCTTTCCACTGTCGCTTTATGCGTGCTCAGTATGAGGGATTGCAGCAAAGCCATGGACAATGCAGACGACTCCCTGTAGCTCTACGCTTCTCCAGGAGTGAATACTGCTTGTCGGGACTTTGATGCAATCAACCGGTTCACTTATATAGGAAATGTTTGACCAATCTGTGTAATATGATTGATTTGACTTTGTAAAGTGCCTCGAGATGACATGTTTCATGAATTGGCGCTATATAAATAAAATTGAATTGAATTAATGCAGTTAGACGACTCGTGAGCCAAGCAACCCTTTACTGCTGCCAGAGGTAGACTTAGATGAACTCTGATGTTTGCTGAGATATTTGTTGGCATGTCTAACTCTGAGTAAGTGTAATTAATGTTCTCTGATGATGAGCAAGTTCCTCATTGAAGAGAATTATTTACACAACAGGAAGTCGTGAAGATGCTCTTCACATGTCCGAGGCTCATTCCTCCAGCAGGTCAAGCTTTTTCTCAGCTACGCTTTGAAGTAAAGCCCGACCCGTGTTTGTTCTGCAGGGAGCAGGGAATAACATTTAGACAGAAAGTCACAGGGGCCTCCATGCTGTGCCAGTGGACCATTGGGCTGTGTTCGTCCAAAAAGGGATTAACGGCATGAAGCTTGTTTAACCAAACAGCGACTGAGGAAGTGGATCCCTCTTCCAACTGTTTTTAATGTTTGCTTTTAGTCTCTATTTTTCCATGTTCTATTTTGTTTCTATTTGCTTTTATACTGGGGGTTTTTCAGTTTTTTCCTGTATTTTAATCACATAAAGCACTTTGCATTGTCTCTGTACTGAAATGTGCTATACAAATACACTTGCCTTGCCTCTTCATAAAGCTCACTAGGAGCTGAATCCAGTGAAGTTTCCATTATCTGTGCTGGACAGCTTTTAATCTGTTTTATTATTCCAGAGGGCCTGGTTTGTTTTCTAAAGCTTGTGCTCGGTGGGTCACCTTCCTGATGCAGGACACAGCATCAGGGACACTCTACCCCATGCCCTGGCCAAATTTAAAACCTCAACCCATTTGCCAGAAGGCTTGACTGCAGGAAAATGTATAAATACTTTTATAGTTTAAAATGTTTTTTTCCCCTTTATTGCGATCTACTTCTTTTGACATACGATTTTTTACATAATACATTCATATTCTCGTTTACTTTTGTCAGTTTAATTCAAAATGGGTCAACAGGACCAGTTGAGAAAAAAAGAAATGATCTCAAAAAAAATATACATCTCAGAAGGATTTCAGGAGAATGTTATAACTGTACCAGCCTGACCTGCTAGACATGGTGAAAATAAACCACCGTCCATTTCCTTTGTAATGTTTTAACCCGCGAGCGACCTTTAGCAAGTTGTAAAACCTTTCTAGATCAAAGCTCAAGAGTACAAAACCTTAAAACTAACAAAAAAATTGGAAATGTTTCTGAAAGTTGCAGCACAATGCCCCTAAAAAAAACAAGCAAGATAAATGCAAAAATCGATATAACCCCAGAATTCTACCAACACTGTAATCTTTGCTATCCCCATTTTCTGTAACCAAACACAGCGTCCTATTGTTGAAGGAAACAAGAGTAGGAGCTGCAGAGGTTACAATTAGCCACAGAACACAGCGAGTGGCCTAAAGAAAAATTTTGTGGACTAAAGTTGGATTTTTGTGGCTTATGCATCATGATAATGGCCTGACCAACTAAACACATACCAGAGATCCTGGATCACTGTGAGTACATGACATTACATGAAACACGCCAAACTAGAATCTCTCCTGTTCTTTTGCCTTGGCGTGGTTCCCGATGCATTTTACGTTTGTTTATGGGAAGAATTTGGAGCAGCTCTCCTCACTTTTTTCAAACACTGATTTTTTTTCTCCCAAAGACAACCGTTGTAAAGGTTTGAAGCTTGCGTCGGTCGTCTCATCTCGCTGTGAAATATTTTCCACGTCTCTGTTGGGTTTTAGTTCTCTGGATGGGCCTTTCCAGCTCCGACCAATGCGACAATAGGTTCATCTCACAATCTTTCCACCGAGGAGGAACACGCTCGCAGTTTTTGCTGACTTTGTCCTCAGATATAACATGTCCTCCGGACATATGAAAAAAAAGAAGGGGGTGGTGTGAGGGGGGCATTGTTTTACACTTTTATAATCTCATCTGGTAAGAGAACGACTGTGATTCTACCCTGAGAAAATAAACATGATGGAATTCGGGATGAGTATAACTTCCCCTTGACCTGTGACCCCGCAGGAAGGGGGAAAGTGTTCCTGTTATTCTGCTCTCAAGATAAGTGGCCATCTCTACTGGCCCTTAAGAGATGAATCAAATATTTGTAAAGAGGAGAACCACAAATGGGTAAAGGCAAAAGCGTGAGAATGTTTCAAGTCTGCATGCCAAGTCTCAGCACTGTGAGACCTGGGACACCAGTCTGCTGAGTGACTGCTGCCCTGCATCGCACTGACATATTTGGGAAGACAAATATTAAACTTGTATGTATCCTTCGGTTTACGAGGGAAGCTTTTTCACTGCTTGTTGCGTTATGTTTCTCCTGCCCCGCATTCTGGTGACGCGAGCTCAGAAGGAACAGTGTGGCAACGCGGTGTTACTGTATTCAAGAGCAGCGTTTTAGCAGAAAAAGAGCATCACGTCCTGTCAGGGTGGGAATTTTTCCTGGGAAAACCCGACGCAACGCTTTGTCTTATAAAAGGAAGGCAAATAAGGTCATTTTTACAAGATTAGAATCGTCCACAAGGTGAGCTTTATCATTTTTAGCCAGGGTAAAGTCCCCCACCCCTTCCATTTCCAGTCTTTGTGCAAAGCTAATCTAACTGCTGCTGACATCAGCTTTACTGATATAAGAAATGTATTAATCCAATGCAATTCTTGGAAAGAACTCAACAATAACCTTTGCGGTTTATCTACATCAATAAAGTTGGAGTTAGCAACACTTTAGGTCATGTCAACAAGGCCATAGCCTCAAGAGAACGTACTTGGAGCATGTTTGCTTTAACTGTTTTACTCTATATTTGGTGCATGCCTTACATTTCTTAACTCTTCATGTCCTGAGGGAATTTATTATGGTTTAATTAAAACTAGATTTGAAAGTTTTGTGCTTTTTTAAAAGAAAATAATTCATTAATGGATGGTTTGATTCAAGTTAAACAACCTAAAATATCAAATAAACAATAAATAACCCAAGGAAGTCGTTGCAGGGGAGCATTTAGTAAAGAACAGAACAACCAAGAGAGGGATATTTTATGAATATGGTTCAAATGATAGGAGTTATGGCCACATCTGCTTACATGAAAACATCAAATAAGAATATTTATATTTTCCAGCTTGAAAAATGTACAACAAACTTCTTCTAAGTTACCAACTATGGAAGAATCACACATCAGAGACGCTTGAAGACGCATCCTGCTCCTAAGACGAGATGATGTTGGCTGGCGAGTAGGGATCGGCGATTACTGTCCTGTTTACTGTCACTGGGAAGATAAATTTACTATATTTTTATTCTGATACATTCTGATTGATGTCTGCGAACCCGAAGCTGATCAAAAAGTTGAGGTTGCTACCACTGCTGTTTTAAAGTTGGTTTTAGGAGAGCATCAATATTAGAACAATACTTTAACTGGTGTACTGAGGGATAAGGTTTATTTTTAGAGCAGTATTTGTGTTTGTTAGGTATTGTGTGGAGAGAGAGATTTATAGCAAAAAAATATACTTTATAACTTATGGTATTGCTACTTCATTGAATGCCACAAATGTTGTGACCAGGTTGAAGTAGTTCATGCATCATCTTCTGCTTTTGTCTAAAACCCAAAGGAAGTTCTAAAAGCTTGAAAAGCTTGAAAAGAATTGCTGGTCCTTGTCTACAGTCGTTGACAAGCAGTGGGTCACACCCTGGACAGGTCGCCAGGGCAACATTTAGACTAACAGGGTTAAGAACATATTCCTACCCAAAGATGTTTTAGAGTAATCGATTCTATATTAATGGTTTTGGACTTGTGGAGGGCATTGGAGAACCCAGAGAAACCCAAGATGCAATGCAGGGGGAGAATTTGCAAACTCCATGCAGAAAGACTGCAGACAGGAAGTCAAATCCAAGGTAACAGTGCTACCAACTGCATCACTGTGCCGCCCGTCTTAAAGATTTGCGGTACAACCGTAAAATATTAAAGATAACGGCTGCATGGTGTGGTCAAACGACTAAAAAACAGCCCAACTCTTAATGCTATGGTAGAGACAGCTCCCTCCTCTTGTCATTCATTGTGATTTGGTTTACTCCAACTTTGTTACAAACATCATCCCTCCAAGGATATCAAGTGGCTCATTTTACTATGCTTTATTTTAATCCATATATTATTTCATTAAATAAAAAAAATACAGTAAAAGGTGTTGTACTTAGTGTTCATAGGCACATATTCGCATTTTTATACTCCAACAACAAAAAGGAAGTTGCCAAACAACCACCAACAACTGGCGTTTTATAATTTGAAACAACAGAAACAACTCCGTTCGCATGACACCGACAGCTTCTGAAACCAGAGCGGGACAATAAAAGAAAAGTGTGTGTTCATACGCTGTACAGTAGAGAACCAAAACATGCTGCGTCGGCGCTGTCAGACTGGAATTTTGGGGTAGTTGAATGTAGAACCCGGGACTACGTGTCTTAGTTTTTTTTGCAGCAATCAACACGGCAAAAAAAAGGTTATCTGTCAGTACGTTCTTTAAACGGCGCATACATAAATGTTTTCACCAGTCACCTCAATAACGATGACTCGTATTAAACTCTGCAGGAATTGCAGGAAAAAAAAGGACACACCATTTGCATTTTCAGTTTTCTATTGGGGATTTTTGTTAAACCCCCCCATATTGTGTTATTTTAATTGCCTACTTGTCAAAAAAAGTATTTAGCAGCCAAGCTATGAAAGAGCCATCTCCCCTTTAGTGTAGCGATGCACCAGTCAGGCCCATACCTGTTTTTGAGGTGTGACCAGCAGATTCTAATTTCGACCAATTCCAACTTTCTTCTAAAGACTAACATATAAAAGACAAAAGAAAATGGGCTGTATATTCTTTGATAGAGTTTTGAATCCAACAGAACATTTGGGAATCACAAGATTACCCTACAGCTCCCATTTATACATCCAACCACTTATCCCTAATCCATCAGATTTTCTTTTCTTTTTCTACATTAGTTTGAAGTTACAGAGGTGAAGTGAAGCCTGTTCTTAGATCTATTCTCAAAACTAGCTCATTGGGTAATACGACTAGCAGAGAACATTTGTTCTGTTTTCATTGTTTGCAATGGCTGGGTCAGCCATCTTGTTTTATAAGAATGTTTCACAGCTTGTATTCAGTTGCACTTTGAATTCAGGCCAACTCCCAGAAGGGACAATTGAAATAAAAGTTAGGGTTAGAAAAACATGTTTTTGTCTAATTTCTTTTTATGAAATGAAAGGTAGAAAAAAAATTCAATAATCCAATTTAGCATAGAAAAAATGTCCCCCTCCTGAGGTCAGTTTGTTCTTGAATGATGAACAATAAAAACTGAACACATACATACATCCCCACTAATATTTGCTGACATATCTTTTAGCAAGTTGCATCTCGTTGCAAACACATTTTTGTAGCTATGAAAAGTCTTCCAACCACCACTGACAGAATTAGTAAGAATTGGTAATCAGCTTCTTTAACCATGACTGATATTTGCTGCTGGCCGGAAGGAAAAATTAAATGCCTTTTGGAGGAATGTTTTATGTTCAGACAAGACAAACACTGGGTTGTTTGGGTACAATAATAAAAAGGAATGCTTGAAGAAGCGAAGGTGAGACGAGCATGGTGGTGGCGGCATCATACAGTGGGTTTGTTTCCGTGTACAGTAAGTGGTATTGTACACGGTATTGTATTCTATGTGGTTTCTCTGCAACTTCCTAAAGGTACATTTAAATATTAGTCGGGGTTTATTTATATACACCGTTGAAAACAATTAAAAGGAAAACTTTGAAAACACATCAGATCTAAATAAAAGAAAACATGCTGGATACCCATGCTGATGTGGAATGGGTAATATGTTAGGAACAAAAGGATGCCACATCCTTTGATGAAAGTTATCAGCCAACAGGGCTTCCTCCAGAGCTGCCGAGAAAGTGAAATCGAAAAACTGATGCTGCAGACTAGTCCAATTTGCTGGAATGTCATTGAAACAACTCTAAATTGTACTCAGTAGCTTGTATGGCCTCCAAGTGCTTATATGCGCGTGCAACGTCAGGCCTTGGTCCTTATTAAATGGCACATGGTGTTCTGGGGTATGTCCTCCCAGATCATGGCCAAGGCATCACTAAGCTCCTGGACAGCCTGAGGTGTGAGGATGGACCTAAATGGGACGTCCTGGAGATGTTCTGTTGGAATAAGGTCATGGAAAGGCACTCAATGGTATCAAATCCTTCATCCTCCTTCATCCGACTGCTTGTGCAACCTCTGTAGATCCAGGTAACACCTCATGCTACCAGAAGTGACATTGACCAAGGTCAAACACAAAACAGTCAAAAAAACATGGAGGAGAAGATTCTGATTAACAGCAGAACAGCTGACACTGATTAAAAACCTCCGTTACCACTTAACTGACCAAATCAATACTCCAGAAGTTTAACTGATTTAATATTATACTGATTAAAAAGTCCACAATGGAAGCTTTTGCACAAATGCTTGAACCAAACAAGTTATTTGGTGTAACCAACAGTCTTATAGTGGATTTAACTGTAAAGTTAATCTTACTGACTGAACAAAATTTTGTTGCACACCTGAGTCCAGATGCTGTGATTTATCCTCAAGTTTGCAAAACCACAAGTCTTAAATGAAAAGTCCACAGTTATGCATTTTCTAAATTAACTTCCAGTCCAGAGGAGTTAGATACTCCAATATTTAACCTAAAATCCTGTGCATATTCGTTTTATAACACATTTTAAGAGCTTATTTTGTGTTGTGTAGAACAGATTTGTTTCCAGATTTAACTCCTAGTTAATCTGAGGTGCCACCCTGTTTATGTGCAAAGGGGGTGCTCATAAAGCTAAAATTGCTTATTTCCCTTAAAAGAAAGGTGAGAAGCATAAGATTAAAAAAGCTACTAATTCCTTAAAAGGTGAAGTGTTGTCATAAGCCGCATGTTGAATGGTCAACTTGCGCACCTGTTTCTACACATACAAATAAGTATTTGCAAAAATGTATGTTTAAACATAAATGCTTAGCTAAGCATGCACAGACTGGATCTTATGTTATTTTGAAAGTTTTGTCATAACTTGTGTTTTGTTTGTTTTAGCAAGATGGAGCCAGAACTTCTCATATCTGAAGCTCCACCTGTGGCTGACTTCGCAGACATAGAGAGGCAGAAGGTTGTCATTTCCGACCTCATCAGTTTATCTGCAGATGAGTGGAATAATTTAAATAGTTTCAACCTTGTTAAATGCGATGAAAAGATTAAGGAACTAAGGAATTCTAATGAAAACCCAATTAAAGATGCTCTGATTACAGATGTTCTTTGCCAAATCACCCTGTTGCATCAGCGAAAATCCCAACTGAAAGCTAAACAGTATCTTCAGTTGCAGGTTGAGCATATAAATACATTAAGAAGTTTGCATCAGCAAATGTGAGCAAACAATTCAGTGATTTGGAAACAGTTTGTCAAGAGTGATTAGGAAATTTTATCCATGTTTTGTAATACGATTTAAAGCCACAGAGTAATCAACAACACATGGAGCGAGACTGAGAACCAGCTCTGAAATTAGTGGTTTGGAAGAAGAAAATATTCTATTCCTTTTTTTTTTTTTTTTTTTTTTTTTTTTTTTTTAAATTGTATGATTATATGATTAAAGGAAACCCAGAGGCATAACAATGCTTGAAACATTTCTAATGCCATCAAACATCAACCAGGGACAGAGATCTGATAATTATTGCCTACATCTAAAAAGGAAATCTAAGACAGACGTTCACTTTTAGGAAGCTGGGAGAACTTCTCAAATAAGAAAATGAAAGTTTAAAAGCCATCCTTATCACAATGATGACTCACCTCTGATTTCACAACAAAGTGCTACACCCCTCTGTCATAACATTGTGACCATTTGCCTAATCATTTGTTGCCCCCCGCCACAATTTTCTGCCGAAACACTTCTGACTCATCAAGGCACAGACTGCACTAGACTCCTAAATGTGTATTGGGGTTTTCTGGCCCAAAGATGTTGGTAGAAGACTCTTTAATTCCTGTAAACTGTGAGGTGGGGCTTTCATGGACTGGGTTCATACGTCCAGCTAGCCTCCCAGATTTGGAGGTTAAGTGACTTTCCTAAATGACTTATGCTTTGTGGCAGGGCACATCATCCTGCTAAATGAGACCACAGTCTGTAACTTAAAAAAAAAAGGGTTCCAATGTATTTCAACAATGCGCAGGTAGGTGGTTTGTGTCGAGGTAACATCTGGAGTTTTGGAGGTGGTCTGACACAGTCACCATAGCATCATAATTCAGCTCTTGAGAAACTTTCTCAAGTCCTAATGTGTATCGGTTTTCTTGCTTCTAACACATCAACTTTACAGACAAAATGTTCATTAGCAGTTCAATAACGGCTCCCATAATGAAGAGGTTATGTGGGATACCACAAGGCTGCATTCTCACACCACTTTTATTCAACATCTATGTCGACAACCTCTATCAGACTATGGAGTAGTACTACATTTAATACAATATCTATGGCGATAACATACAACTTTCTATCTCTGTGTAGGGTTGTAAGATATTAAGAAAGCTTCGGGAATACATTAATGTTAGTGAATGCCTTGATAATGATTTGACTGGGGATAAGTAATCAAATACTTAACTCATGCTTGGAATTCATTGCATTGATATGATATAGTTTCTTAGTGAATTAACACTTAACTACCAATTTACTCTCTGAATTTTTTTATGCTATATTGAACAACAAACATTCCCAAATATACAACTCGCACAGTAGTTTAAATGCATAATACTTAAAATGAAAATAATCTTTTTGCCCTCCAAGCTTTTATTTGCAATATTGATATTACGTAGCATGTAACATTGATGTTACATAGTCAGAACAATGAATTCACAACATTTTGTGGAGCCCCATATAATTAAATATTAGCAACAAGCTCTGAATGTTGCCCTTTTTTCATGCTCTTGATTGAAAATAAAAAGGCAGAAACGGCATCATATTTTTTTCATCTTTTCTTGGACCCCTGCCAATCAAATCCCCCGAATATGAAAACCGACCCTTTGAACAGATGTGTAACAACCAGCTGATCCGACAGAAGTGGGCAAATAGATGTTTAAATACATTTACAGTGTGATTGCTAACCTAAGTTACAGTTGAGCTAAAACAGTGGCTTGCAAAAGTATTCATTTTAATGTTTAATTTTTACTGATCTTAGAACAGTAGCCTTTCTAGTTTCCTAATGAATGACTGTTGAACTGTATTTCCTATATGAAGATGAATAATGATAAATGCAAAAGCAACAAAGACATGAGGATTGATTAAATGTTCAGCCTGTTACATTTGTACTAATTCAAATATGATTTGCTCTGAACAGCAGCTGTTAATCAAAAATAATTTACAGAAGTTCTTCAGACTTTGAGGATCTTTGGTTTAAATGAGCTCTTCCTAATGAATCTTCCTCAGGAAAACAAAACTTGTCATGATGGCATTGTTCAGTTTCCTCTGGGAAGTCTGATATTTATGATGTGTTGGTGGTTTCCATCAAACAAATACAATGCTGTGAAAACAGGACCAAAAATAAGTCTTATTCTTAGAGCACTTTATAGGAGGAGTCCTAGTTTCGTATTACACTTCCCATTGTTGCATTTTATTCATTGTACTTTATTTTCTCATTTTAATCCCACTTCTATCTATTGTCTTTCATAATTTTCCTCCTTGATAGGTAAAGCAAAGTTATATTGTGTGGAAGTATATAGTAGTTTAATGTTTTTTCAGAGTTTTTATTTCTCTTATTTGCTGCAGTTGTTTTTAAACATTAATATTGAGAAGTAATATGGAAATAAAGAGAAACACACTGACAAATCCTGCATTATTATTAATTTCCATGCGGAGGGCACCACACAGCATTTGTACCCAGGGCCCCCAAATGGCTACCACCGCCCCTGATCTTACCGAGGCGGTGTGCAGCAGCAGGTGCCCTGTTGGATGCTCTAACGCCAGCTGAGTCCGACCTCCGTTTTCTTCTGGTGAAGGACTGTCCAGAGCTATCATTCAACTTTACTTAAGTTCAGGTCTTCTTTGAGCCCTCTTGGAAGCTGTGATCATTTTCCACCGCTTTTTATCTCTCAGGGGAAATGCCTACATCCACTTGAATGTACGGCAAGCGCTGTGCGCTAAGGCAATGGGTTTCTGATGAGGCGATTTTTTTTTTTTTTTTTTTTTTTTTAAATCAACAAATAGGCTACAAGCTGTAAACTGTGGAGAGGTTGGCAGGGGGCGGGATGCTGTTAGGAGTCCTGGTACTCGCTGCACGCTAAGGGGTATAATTTCAAAGTGCTGGCATTGTGTACCAGTGCATACCGGCCCACTTAAAGCACTGATCCTGATCACATAATACCTTTCTGCAATAATTCTATAAAGAGTTGTGACAGTGTTCACCTCCGTGTGGTTTTTATCTCAAGAGGCTTTCATCAAGACTTCCTTCGACAAAACGAAGAGAATTTACAGCAGAGTATGTACTCATTATCATTCCTCCATGTCATTTAGCAGAAGGTTCCACAAGTGGAGGCAAACATGCAAGCCACACATAAAAGCAATGATCTTCAGGCAGGAAATCTGGTTTTGACCCTGACAAGCAGCTGCAGAAAATCAAGTGAAGGGAGAATCCTACATAGGAGTCACCACCAACCTTTGCCGGAAACAGTGTCAAAAATGTGAGAAACGTGACGCAAGCAGCTGGAAGATACCCATTAATGGCTTTGTGTCAAACCCAGGCAGCACAGCAAGTTGCAACATGTTGCTTTGTTGCCTGTGCACAACTCGCTCCTGCACACAAACGGAGCCCACCCTGAGCAATATGCATGAGTGACGGCCGTTGTGTCTCTGTGAGCACCCTGCTTGACAAGATGTACCCTCCACCCCCCCAAACTGCCCTTTAAAGCTATGCAAGAATGTTCCAACAACAAAAACGCTTCCATGCCGGATAATAGATGGATTCACACTTACACAATAGCACACAATCTCCAGTTTCCAAAACAGGATTTTCACTGTCAGGGAGATTCATCGACAGTAATCTATGCTCTTCCTGCTAGTCCCATTGTTTTAAAAGCTACTAACCAGACATATGTAAAATCAAACTCCCTTTAAATATGCTGTGTCGTCTATAATCCAACATGTCATGGTTGTATTATCCATTTATTCAGCCATTTTGTCAGAAATTGTTATTTAATAAGGGCAAGATATAAATGACCCAAGATAATTTTCCACACAAGCACAAGTCTCTTGTGCCAGAAGCAATGTTCGAGATAATTTTTTTTTATTACATCATTTTGTATTTTTCATGTTGTATCCTGTATATTCCTGTTTTAAAATCAAATCTCTCCTTAAAAAGTGTTACTTGGGTTCTGCTGTAAAACATGCAAAGCTATATTTCAGAACACCACAGTAAAACTTGTGAAGAGGACCAGTACGGCTGAAATGGTTTTGCTTTGCCGTCAAAAGGTCTTTTGCAAGGAAGGAAGAGATGGGGGCATCTGATCCAATGCTGACATCATTCTTGGATCAGATATTAAGCTGAGGCCACCGACACAAAAGCCACGGCTGTGTGTTGACTGACTTTACTCTTAGAGCCAAAAGGGTTGTAGCATATTTTACATAATGACAATAACCTTATATATAAACAGATGCTGCTACGAAGAGTTTCAGATTTACTGAAGATAGATGCTGATCGTGTGTTTTGTGCAAACATGCAGAACGTTGGAAATGGTACTGAACTGTTACAACAATAACTGAGGAAAAAACTCAATATCTTCACATGTGAAGGACAACGAGCTTCAGCAGCAACGTGAGGCTAACTGGATTGCAGAAACTTGTTTTATTTGGTTCTTTTTGGACTTTCCAGCCATCGACCATAAAGCATAAAGGATCTGGAAATGTTGACAGCTTGTTGGGAGACTCACAGAAAGCAGGAATATGTCCAATCTAGATAATAAACGGAAGGCCTTGTGGTGCAGTTAGTGATGCTAACTAGCCAAAAGTGCTAACTGCGGACAAAGGTAAAAAAATAAATAATAATAATTAATTAAAAAAAACTCAACATCCTAGGTTTTTGATTTGTTTCATTAAAGTACAGGCGCTGGTCATATAATTAGAATATCAGGAAAAGTTGCTTTTTTTCAGTAATTCAAAAAGTGAAACTTGTATATTATATTCAGAATCTATCTCAGAAATTTAGAATATTGTGAAAAGGTCCAATACTGAAGACACCTGGTCCCACAGTCTAATCAGCTAATTAACTCGAAATGGCTGCAAAGGCCTTTAAATGATCTCAGTCTAGTTCCGTAGGCGACAACCACAGGGAAGACTGCTGACCTGACAGTTGTCCAAAAGACGACCATTGACAACTTGCAAAAGGAGGGCAAGACACAAAAGGTCATTACTAAAGGAGCGGGCTGTTCACAGAGCTCTGTGTCCAAGCACATTAACAGAGAGGTGAGGGGAAGGAAAAGATGTGGTAGAAAAAAAGTGTCCAAGCAATAGGGATGACTGCACCCTGGAGAGGATTGTGAAAGAAAACTCATTCAGAAATGTGGGGGAGATTCACAAAGAGTGGACTGCAGCTGGAGTCAGAGCTTCATGAACCACCACACACAGACATATGCAAGACTTGGTTTCACCTGCAGCATTCCTTGAGTCAAGCCACTGTTGAACTAGAGACAGCGTTAGAAGCATCTCACCTGGGCTAAAGACGAAAAGGACTGTACTGCTGCTGAGGGGTCCAAAGTTATGTTCTCTGATGAAAGTAAATGTTGCTTCTCCTCTGGAAATCAAGGTCCCGGAGTCTGGAGGAAGAGAGGAGAGGCACAGAATCCACATTGCCTGAGGTCCAGAGTAAAGTTTCGCCATGTCATCTGCTGGTGTTGGTCCGCTGTGTTTTCTGAGGTCCAAGGTCAACGCAGTCGTCTACCAGGAAGTTTTAGAGAACTTCATGCTCCCTGCTGCTGACCAACTTTATGGAGATGCAGATTTCATTTTCCAACAGGACTTGGCACCTTCACACAGCGCCAAAGCTACCAGTACCTGGTTTAAGGACCATGGTATCCCTGTTCTTAATTGGCCAGCAAACTCACCTGACCTTAACCCCATAGAAAATCTGTGGGATATTGTGAAGAGGAAGATGCGATACGCCAGACCTAACAATGCAGAAGAGCTGAAGGCCTCTATCAGAGCAACCTGGGCTCTCATAACACCTGAGCAGCGCCACAGACTGATCGACTCCATGACACGCTGCATTGCTGCAGTAATCCAGGGAAAAGGAGCCCCGACTAAGAGTTGAATGTGTACATGTTCATACTTTTCAGTTGGCCAACAGTTCTGGAAATCCTGTAATCCTGTTTTTATATTAGTCTTAATTTGGGGTTTTCATTAGTTATCAGTTTATATATATATATATATATATTCCATTCTACTTTTTCATGATATTGTAATTATATGACCAGCACCCGTATAGCATATTTTTAAACTGTTTGGTGTGAATTATCCATGTCTCCTGGCATCTGCAATGCTATGTTTGTGCCAGAAAAAAACTTTCCCAAAACAGGGATCACAACCGAACTAAACGAGAACAGCATGTAAAAAAAAAAGGTTTTCCAAAAAACAAAAAAACAAAAACAAAACATACAATTAAATAAAACGTATACACAACATTTTTGCCTTTTTAGTTTTATATATCTCTATATTTCATGACAATAGTGAAGAAGAAGAACAACAAAAAAAGAAATAGACACGCTACAGTTTAAGTATGAAATTGTTCATTTACAGGTGTGAAATGTACCAACCAATGTGTTGGTACGAAATGGAGGCAAAGGGGCAAACTGATCCAGAGTCTTGGCTGACTGCTGTGCCTATTTATGTTGACGTCATCAATAAACACATTAACACTTTAAAAAAAGTTAATTCTGCTTCCACTTTTTTACTTTTCCTCCCCACCATGATAAACTGTTTTGCAAAACCCTGCAAAACAAAATCCCTACTTCATCACCCAGCTGTGTTCCTCCTGTCAGTGTTAAAACATGCGCCACGGGATATTATCTTTAAACAAAATGGGGAGAAAAACGCCAAAAAGGACTGGACATCGGGGCAAAACAGAAGGAAAAGCGCACAACCCAAGCACACACGGAGACAATTATACAGGCGTTATTTCGCAAGACACAGGGAGGCTCATAAATGCGATAAAATATCAAGTGTCCTACATTCTTACAGCAAAAAAAAAAAAAAAAAAAAAAAAATCTGCGTGATTTCCATGCAGGGATCAACAAGCGTAGACCATGTTTGGCTTGTCTGAACAAGACTCGTTCTGTAGCAAAAACAAATAAATATCTGTGCCATCTGACGAGCAGCATTTTTTTCCCAAGTTTCACTCTTTTGCCATTAAAAAGCGAGCTCCCCTTATCTTGTGCAGCGACATGTTGTATCACCTGTGGCACAACAGCAAATCAGATGCGCGTGTGTTGAGCAATCCTGTGCGCCGCCGAACAGCAACGCTTCTTATTCTTGTCGCTTAATTAAAGTAATTTGTATTTTACAGTTCTGCATCTGATAGGTGTAGGCTACAGGACGGCGTGGCGGTATGAAACCGATTCCAGACACTTTTTTTTGGCAGCATGAGGAAGGGAAAACAGAAATGTGGGTCACTCACCAAAGAACACGCAAAGAACATCCACCACGATGAAGATAAGCTTTTTCATTTTTCCTTTAAAAGCTGGCCCGCTTTCCGAACCGGATCGCATCGTTAAAAACGCAGGCTGGAATGAGAGGAACACCTGGTGCTCGGAAATAAATATTAATAACTAAAAAGAAGAAGAAGAAGAAAAAAGACTCAGGGGGAGATTCTGTTGGGGTTAAAACGACCTGCTGGTTCTTCCGGGCTGCTGTCCTCAGTACAAGCGCTTCCGCCCGTCTGAAACAGACTGTTTTCCCTGACTGGCTCACCGACCGACTGGCTGATTGTAGGAAGGACTGCTTCAGGTGTTTTCGTCCTGCCTCCTCAGAAAGGCGTGGCTCTCAGCGCGGGAAGACTCAAAATGTAGTCAGCAGGGTTACATCTTCATCAAAACTCCATGTGTGGCTTTAAAAGGGGAAACTTATTCACTCCCTTCCCCCCCCCCTCGCTCCCAATCATTGAAGATATTTAACAGATGGAAAAAAAGAGGAAATGTTTTTCACTCCACTCTAGTAGATGGCGGTAATGCACATCATTAAGTTGCTTGCCAACCGCCATAAAACAAGAAGATGAAGAAGAAGAAGGAAATGTTCTTCTTTGGCAGCAGAGCCATTTTTCATAATTAATTTGCAATATGATTCTGGATATTGCCCCTTTTGAATACCAATTTGTGCCAAAATTTGACTGCCTAACCAATGTTTTAAGCTGTTCATTCCACAAAGTGTTCTTTCCTCATGATGCATCTGTTTTTGCAGAGTTCACCAGTCCCTCCTGCAAAGATTGCTCCCCACAACATGATGCTGCCACCCGTTTGCTTCCCAGTGGCAATGGTGTTCACAGGCTTGCAGGCCTCCTCTTTTTCTCATTAAATTGTAACAGTGGACAGTGGTCAAACATTTCAACTTATAGTTTCTTCGGGCCACAGAACATATCTATAAAATGTGACGTCTTTATCCCTAAGTGCATTTACAAACTATATTCTGGGATTTTGTGTAGCACTAGAAGTAATGGCCTCTTCCTCTATCAGTATCACAAACACCAAACCCATTCAGAACTTAAAACTACTTTTTATTGTGAGACTTTACTGCTATTAGACGATGTTGATATATAAATATAAAGAGAATAAGTCCGCAACAGCTTTCAGAGATATTTCCAAGAGTCACAGTTTTCACATAAGTGATTCACAAATCACAAACTCTTAATCAATCCTACAGTGTAATTAATCTTCATGGTCGTTTAATTTTTATACACAAACCTTGTATGGAAGTTGACCCGCACTAATGTTTCAGTAATTGTAATGTGTGACAGGTCACGTTTGTCTGTTACAGACTTTAGAGGAAGATGTGCTCCAGTAAACGTCTGGGCCATTTACAGACAATAACCAACCGCAGGCTGCGAGAACAGAAAGTTGTCAGTTGGCTTTTGAAAGTGGGAACAACCCAACAGACCACGGCTATACTGAAACGACACCTCCGACACACGTGAATCTCATTCTTGCTCTGCTTCGGACCTGAAAGGCTCAATTTAGTGAGTGAAATCAATAAGAAAGAACGACAGATATAAGAAATCAGTTACTCAGGATTATCTCCTAATTAAAACATTTTTCGTGTTTATCCCCAAAGTCTCATACTGATTGTCCTTTAAACGTCTGATGTTCAACAGACCCATACAGTATCCGTGTAAAACATGGACACAATACGTTGTTCATACCTGGAAAAAGCATCAGACCATCTTTTACGAACACAACCTCAGGAAAAGGCTTGCTTTCGTCTCACTTGTCAGCGCGTAAGCAAACGTTAGTTGCATAAGTCATAGATAGTTGGCTACTTAGCCAAAATATACTCTGCTAGGCAGATGTGTTGGGAGAATATTCCAGAGTTTTTCCAACTTTTACTGATGGAAAGAAATGTCTTACATAGTTAGAATGCTTGGCCCAAACACAGGGAAACTCCCTCAGTATTTCAGACATGCCAACTGTAAACTGGCACTGGGTTGATACAGCAGTGTTTGGCTTGAAAAGTGCAACATCTAAAGTTATTTTAGTTTTGTCCAGTTTAAGTTACAAACCTCCAAAGACCAGCGAGGGAGAAAAAAAGAGTCGTGTGTGCTTCTGTAAGGCAATCTATAGGTGAAAACCCAAGAAATGACCATGCATTTATTATCTGCCTCCATACTTTTGATACCCGAAAATAAAATCCAATACAATCATCTGCATTTGGAAGTTAACTAACTAGACTGTGTGTAATTTATTCTCAGTATTAACAACGTTTTGAATGCGTCAGAGGTGTGTTAGGGAACATTTAATGTTATCAGCAGGGAGAAAGTTGAAAGACGCTAAAAGCAGGATTAAGATATAAAACTCAGTTCCAAACTTTGAACACTTTACAGAGCGCTGTTCCATCATTTACAAATGCAAAACGTATGACAAGTGGAAACCTAGCAAGAAACTGCCGTCCAGGTAAAGTGTTGGACCCGGGCAAGTGGATCGTTAATGAGAGAAGCGGCCAAGAGGCCCAGGGTCATTCTGGGGGGTTTCAGAGATCCACAGTTCAGCCAGAGGGATCTGTTGACATGACAGGTATTCGTTACACGCTTCACAAATCAGGCATTTATCGAGAATAAAGTCATTACTGGGGGGATTTCAAAAAGTTTGCCGTTTCCCAACAAACAATGTAGGGAACACAGCAAACATTTGTCACTGGTCGTCATCACTGGAATGACTGGTGGCAGCTTCATGCTGAGGAGATACTTTTCTTCTGCCGAGACAGCAAAAATGGTCAAAATGGGTAAGAAGCTAAAGACCAGGCAGCTCTGGAAGGAAATCTGTGTTTAGAGGCCGCAAAAGACTTCAGACTTGGGGTGGAGGTTCACCTTGGAGCATGTCTACGACCCACATTCAAACGTGGTTGATCGGTCCTGTCAACATCTGGACCTATCAAATATCTAATCTGTGCAAAGCCGTGGAAAGTGATGTTCCCAGACTGTTGTTTGGTGAGAAATCTAACACTTGGACTGATTGCTGGAGACAAATCAGCAACGTTATCAGGTATACGTTGAGAACAGTGAACGGTCATGCAGCTTTTGTACTCTATGCAGATTTCAGTCACCTGCATGTCTCTGATTACAGGAGGGAGGGACGGAGATCAAATCAATGTCTATTTCTCTCAGCTGGTCTTTTGTAACTTGAGTTCCTGTTTTGGAAATGCATCAGTTTTAATTATTTTGTGCAGGTCTATTGAGGGGTGTTTTTTTTTCCTACATGAATGCATGTATGTTGACGTATCCACAGAGCTGTGTGCAGGTTGGAGTGTGTTTGTGTGCTTTTCCACAGCTTCTCTCACTGCAGGATGTCACCGGCAGCCGTGCTCCTACACCTCTTGAGAGATCCGCATCCTCTCTAGACGCAAATCTCCTCATTGCTCCTCTGGTTGTCCTCCTGTTACAAACTTGGATTCCTTCAACACCAATGCTCACTCTCCTGCATGTCCGCCCTCCACTGTTCCTCGTTTCCAAAGCTTTTTTAGACTTTCCTTATGTCTGTGATTCATGGCAGCACTAAACCAACATGACAGTCGACGTCTTTTTGTAAACTTGTCTTAATCCCCGGATTGTCCTTCATGATAGCGTGATTAGAGAACCCCGTTTCCCTGTCCAGTTGCTGTTTTTTCTACCAAATCAAATTCTTTTTCTTATCCAAGATTAAATAAGATGGTAAATTCTTGGCAGAGCCGTCTTTGATTTCACTTTCTTCTGGTTTGTATTTTGGGTTTCACCTTGTCACTTCTTGATCTGCAAAGCTGGTAGAGATGCACCTCCAAAGATATGTTTCTACAAAACTTTGCTCTGTGAACTAGCTCACGAGGTGTCAATACTTTTCTAAGGCACTGTAGAAATGAAAACTAGAGAAACATTAACATCTGTTGATTGGGTTAACGTAGGATTGTCAATATTTACAAGTCAAGATAATTCCATCATCCGTCTCTGGAAGAATATCAATGAAACCTTCAGCATTTTTTAATGCGCGTTTATGTCTCAAATGGTGCTGTTTTGTAGATTTTCAACAAAGTGAGATTTGTTTAATTTCCTTTTAGAGTAATCTATCAAATTCCCATAAAAATCACAGCCACTTCTACAAAAATTATGGTCGAATAAGAGAGGAAATATGTGGGGTCTTAGAGTTAAAAATGTTTTTAAAGGTTTTGTCTGACAACTTGTATTAACAGTGCACACCCAAAGAAGTGTTTTTTGCTGGTAAACACTCTCATGCTAAGTCGCAAGTCACAGATTTATTTTATTCCTGTCCAACTTTTACTTTAGTCATCATTTTGGAGTGTAAAATGTTTTCTTACTACAAAGTAACAAACGACGCACAAGCATTTGTTCAGTAAATTATAACATTTTTGATTCCTTTGCTGGCGCTAACTATTGAATGACTACTACAGAAGTACATTATGAGATTTTTTTCTCTTTAAAGAAACAGCAAAATTTTGGGTCAGGAACCAAACAAATTGTCACATATTTCTTTGAAATGCAATACATACCAGTAAAATACATGGCTTCTGGTGCTGGAAAACCATTTTAAACGGGTTTCAGACGTCTAAACATGAGTATTTTGTTTTGTAAACACTCAGACTAGACTCAGATTGCTTATATTTTTTAATCATGAAAAAACACAATTTATTTTACTTATGCTCTTTAGCAAGTCAAAAATGATATAATCACAACAAAGAACAAAAGAGGTTAACATAAGTCTTAAATACAGTTAATTTTTGTTCTCAACTTACTAAACAGTATAAGCTTGATATAAATGTGCTTTTTGATGATGAAATATACGTGATCTGAGAGTAGAGATGGAGTGAGGCATGCTGGGGGTTCATTATGGTGGAGTAAATGGTGAACAAACACGCATGAACAAACATTGTAGGCAAAGTCTTCTCCCATAACCATTTCTTAGGCAAATTTGGAGGGTGGAGAAGCCAAACAAATCAAACATATTTTTGCAGGATTACTGCAATCGTAGCCTCCCACTGTAAAACAAACAAACAAACCCAGAACCCCCCCCCCCAGCTGAAAACGGAGCTTAAAGTGCACATAACTCCAAAACAATCAGGGGAGTCCAAAGTTGAATCATCTAACAGCACTCTAGCTGGTTCTGAGTCAACAGGATTTAGAAATAACCTGATGTGATCACTTGCAGAGGACACCTTTCAAATCCAATCAAGCGGATAACACTAAAATCCCATCAATGCAGCTCAGACTGCCTGATCTAAAATAAACACAACCACCGACAATGGAAATACTTACCAACATGGAGCAACACTAACTTTCTGGTTCACAATTAAAAAACAAATAAAAACAAAACAGATTCTCTTCCTGAGGTCACAAGGATGCCATCCAGTTTCTATTACAGTTTGAAAATATTTATTCAACTCAATTCAATTAAATTTTATTTATATAACACCAATTCACAACACGTCATTTTAAGGCAGTTTACAAAGTCAAATTCAATCAAATCATCCAGACAGATTGAGCATACATGAAGCGACAGTGGAGAGGAAAACTCCCCTTTAACAGGGAGGAAAACCTCCAGCAAAACCAGGTTCAGTATGAACGGCCATCTGCCTCGACCGACTGGAGGTTAGAGAAGACAGAGCAGAGACACAAGAACCACAGAAGCACACATTGATCCAGGAATCCTTTCTATGTTATATGGTAATAGCGGGTGGTCTGCCCCCCACCCTCGAATGGTGTCACAGCTAACAGAATGGCAGATAAGATGTACCTCATATGAAGAGAAAACAAAGACAGAGAGAACATAAAGTTAATGGTTGAAATAATAACAAATAATGCAGAATTAAGAAATAGACCCTGATGTCCTCCAGCAGCTTAAGCCTATAGCAGCATAACTACAGAGATAGTTCAGGGTAACATGAGCCACTCTAACTATAAGCTTTTTTAAAAAGGAAAGTTTTAAGCCTAGTCTTAAAAGTAGACAGGGTGTCTGCCTCACAGACAAACTGGGAGTTGGTTCCACAGGGGAGGAGCCTGACAGCTATAGGATCTGCCTCCCATTCTACTTTTAGATTTAACTTGTCCAAAGGTATGTTTTCAGGATAGGAATTATTTCAAGTTAAATGTTTTGTTAGTCAGGATTACCAAAACTATTTGCACAATATTAAGAGAGACTTATATAACTTTCTTCAAATTCAGAAGTTTAAACTAAGATCATAGAGCACGTGAACAGTGGGAAAACTAAAATTCAAGTGTTTGTAGAGTCGAGCAATGACACTGAGGCTTCGGAGCTTGTGTTGTTCTTCCTACATCAGGCTGATTTCATCTGGTTTCTCAACGTTTTTTCAGAAGTATATGAGTATGAGTGAATATGAGTGCAGATCAGGTTTGTGTTTTAAATCTTCATCCTTTTAATACATAACTTAGTTTTATTTCTACTGGAGGGTGCGTTTTATAATAAAAAAATAATCAAATGTTTAAATCAGTGAACAGTATGAATGACCAAAACATCAGAAAATGAGAGAGACCAAAGTCTTTTCTAAACTTTTATCATTGACATGGGTTAAAATGTCAGTATTTCAATTGCTCTGTTGAGAGGATGCAATGGCTTTAGCTGCCTCTTACAGCCGGTGTCCCTTCTTAGTGTCAAAGCTTCATAAAACGTCATTAATCCATCAGGTTTTGGCCATGACAACAACCATTACATTGGGAGGAAAAAGGGGCCAAACTTGAAAGCCTGAGAACATAATCACAACTATGAAGTACGGATTGGGAAACATCCTGTGGTGTGAGGGGTTTGTGCACTTCACAAAATGAGTGGCATCACGAGAAAAGAACATTATGTGTGAATACTGAAGCATCATCTTCAGTCTTCCACACGGACAACTGCCCAAAGCACAGTTACAAAGTTTATAGACACAAAGTCAGTGTTTTTGAGTAATCATCACAATTCTCTGATCCAAGCCTCCTATACAATCGGTTGGCAGAGTTGAAAAAGTGTGAGTGAGGGAGGCCGCCTGCAAACTTGACCCAGTTACACCGGTTATATGGAGGGCGGTGGGCCAGAAGTCCAGCAAATGTATGTGAGAAGTGGAAGGAGACCAAAAACGACAAGCAGTGTGAAAGGCGATTTCACAGAGTACCCAAAAAACATATGTAAAGTTTAATTTGAAGTTAAAAAAGCTCTTAAAAATCATAACATTCATTAATCAAACAGAAATAATGTTTGAAATTCTTACTGAAAATAGGAAAAAATTGAAATCTGGTTTCAGCTGTAGATTGACGTTTTTTTTAACCATTTCTTCAAAATGGGAACATCAAGAGAACATGCAGTTCAACTCTTTTTAAATCACAGTAACTGAATACTTTATTTTATACTCTTTCCTTAGATCTTTGTTTGTAGCTTTTCTTCAATCTCTTCAATCCAACGTCACTGTAATTATTATTCAAAATGTATCACTTTATGCAATAAAAATGGGTATCAATACATTTCAGTCAGATTTGTTTTAATGAAAATGGAAGAAAAAAGCAAAAACAGTTCAAGACAAGGCACACATTTTAATAAAAATCACAAATAACCTAATTATATTTTTAAAAAACTATTAACATGGCTGATTACTTTGAAACTGGATTCCAGTTCAGTAGTTTCTCTTTTTTTTTTCAAATCTACAAACTAGATGAAGAAGCTAAGAGATGTTGATCAAGGTCACAGTCACTGTCCAAAATGCAAGAAGATAAAAGAGGAAACATGAATACATTTTGACCAGAAAGAAGAAAAGAAGAAAAAAAGTCTTACAGTGCTGAAATTTAGTTACGTCAAAATTAGATTATAGATTAAATCTACCAACACAAGACCCCACTAATCAACAGAGGGAACGCATGGGTTTCAGCTATATCAGCATCCACATAGAGGAGCACTGAAATAAAATAAAAATAAAATTCCCATTCTTTGACATTCAAGTGTAATGTAACGAAACAACAGTTTGTTATTTACAGTTCAAGGCATTCAACAATGTTTTATCCACAGCATAAAGTGTGCATAAAATTTCAAATATTCACATTAAAAACTTTAAATTGGCTCAAAGAAAAAAGCATAAAGACTCAAAGCTATGAAAAATATTCATTCAGGCTCCTGACACTTTATAATGGACAAATATGCCTGCATACCCTGAAGAGGGATGTCTTTCTTACACATCCATGGCTCTGTGATAACAACTTGATCGAATGGCTGTGGAAAATAGCGACAATCAGCAACATCCATTTTAATGGCGAAGCTTGGCTTTAAGTCGGCTCAACAGATTTTCCAAATGGTGTTTGAAGAAGAAATGTTTGCGGTAACGACAATTCAAAAGAGAACAAATGCGTCATTGTTTGGTCTGGAAGCATTTAGACGGTAGCCATTTTATATTTTAGCTGATATCTACCTTCATCTGAGGGTATTATCATCGTTATTGACTGAATAACATAGACTCAGTGGCCACTTTATTAGGTACCCCGTTGTTCAGTTGCATGCGAATCAGCCAATTTCATGACAGCAACCCAATGTATTTTGGCTTCTAGCTGTGGTGCCGACAACTCACTGAAGTTCAAACCAAGCAACAGAACTGGTTTTTAAAGGGGATTTATATTACTTTGAACATGACATGATAACAGGAAACTAAGGCTACAATTACCACTGGTTCACCAAAAACCAGATAAAATAAGATGGGAAAAATTTTGCTGGTCTAATGAGTCTTTATTTTAGCTGCAAAATTCAGACGGTAGGGTCAGAATTTGGTTTAAACAACAGGAACGTGTGGATCCATCCTGCCTCGTGGTGGCGGTTCAGGCCGGAGGCGGTAGTGTAGTAATGAGGGGGAAGGTTTCTTGGCACACTTTAGGCTTTTTAGTGGTAAATGAATATCATTTAAGGGCCTCATCTGAGTAATGTTGCCAACTACTGTATATCTATTCAGACAGGCTCAGAATCCTTCATACTACTGTCAGATTTACATTTAAAGTCACTTTAATTTGATCAAAATGTTTCTTCTCAGTGGATGACATATTAACATTTTGCTTTTTTCAGATTCGAGAGTCCCAGTTTGAATCCAAAGGAAGGAGCTAGAGATTAGGATGATGGTAAGGAGGTCTATTCTAAAAAACTTGAGGCTTATTGCTAAACATAAATGATCAAAAACATCAAGGGGGGGGGGGGGTGTCAGAAAAATGCATCTCAGTGATTGTAATGACATAAGAAGATGAAAAATGTTTAATTGCTGGAAATAAATAATTGCATTTCTTTGAATTAACATGTATAAAAGTAGAAATGTATGTGATCTAATATAATATTCTTGAATATTATTCAAAAATGATCTTATTCTCTATTCAGAGAGGATTATGTCATTTCCTATGAAGAAACTTCTTGGTTGAATGAAATTCATTTTAAATCTAAATCTGCCAGTCTAAATCTAGACAGAGATGCGAGGACCGTACTGCACAGGACGTGAGGATAAATCCAGGAAAAACAAGTGTGGGAAATGAGCTGTGAAGTGGAGTATTTTTCTTCAAGTTTAATCTGGGGGCCTCTGTCTGATGGTAATGTACGGGGAAGGCGTGAGAAGTCCTGCAGACCTCTGGCTTCTGAGCTCCTCAAGAAAAAGCCTGAAGGTTTGCTGTTCATCTGAGGAGGTAAAGTGAAAGACTGACGACTCTCTGACTCCACCTGCTGGCTGCTTAGTGTCATCAATGCAGGCCGTGCTGTTCTCACTGGCTTGGTAGGAGGCAGGCAAGAAGGGCGGAGGTAGATTCTGGTTGAACTGACTGCAGAGGACATTAGAGTAGATGCAGGGGCTGGTGGAAAGATCATTTTCGGACTGGGTGATGATCGTGTTCCTGATATATCCTTTATCTGATGCTTTGGCTGGGGGTGAAGAGGGTTGCAGGTAGGGAAACATCTGAGGGTTGCAGATGTGTAAATAGATGTGGGACCTCTCTAGATCTTGCAGCTTGTCAACCAAGATGACTTCAGGGCAGTTGACTTCAAGCTTCTCTTGTTCCACAACCAGCCTCTTACTCTGGGGTTAGAACACATGAGGATTAGCAGCAATCAAGTTATGTAATTTCAGATGTAGAAATGATACAAACATTTTATTATATATTATCCTACTGTTGTTATTCTGACAGCTCAAATAAATTCACATGCAGACGGACTCTCTCTCCTTATATCTACCTTATATCTGTCATTATAACAGAGCCTCCTTTCTGGCCACAAGGACCGCAGGGATTTTTGTACGCAAGTTTGCACCTTGCAAAAACTGTACCCACTATCAGTACAAAGGATTTTAAGTAACTTTTCTGTATGATGGAAACAAAGTCAAATCAAATCTGGTGCCTTCAAACCACTGACTAGTACTGAAATAAAAGCTTTTGTAAGTTAGAAGTATATAAAAAGGATATTTTATGTCCTATAACACAACAGTTGCTTTAAAATCAAATTAATGAAGTACACTGACCTGGGCTGACTCTAAATTGATTTATAATAGAGTGAACTAAACTCAACCAAACCAAACTGAACAGAATAAAGCTGAATTTGAGTAGACTGGTATCACTTCTACTGGTCTAGACTAAATATAATTTAACTGAATTAAATATAATGTAATTAAATTGAATCAAATCATTTAACTGCATCTAATCAAATTGAATCTTAACAAATTGAACTGAAATGGAGCTAAACTGAACTGAACGGGACTTATTTGGTATGGAGGGGACTGACTCAAAATGAATCAGACTCAGTGAAGCTAAATCTAACTGAAGTGAAATAAACTAGAAAGCATTAAATTGAACTGAACTGAATAAAACTGTCCTCAGCTAAATATAACTGAGCTGAATTCAACTGAACAGAAGCTAATTAAATTGCATAAAACTGAAACAAACTGTAATGAATAGAATCAAACTAGGTTGTGCTAGTTTCAGGTGAACTGAATTGAACTGGACGGAACTGGAGTGGATCAGACTGAATCGAATCAATCAGCACTGAGCTAGGTTTAATGGAGCTGGGCTGGGCTGAATAAAAAAATGGGATGAGGTAAACTAAACCAAAATAAATTGAAATAAACTGAACTGATCTGAATATATATTTATATTAAGTCCCATATTATTCTGTTACGAGCATTTATTTGTCACTGAAAAAGTAAAACAGAGCGTGTTTATTTCAGGAGTCGTGTTACCTCTGCACTAGTTTCCGGGTTCCAGTGGGACAAGGTGCTGTTAGAAGGATCAGGAACTCCCTTAAAGAGCTTCTGTTTTGCACTAAAAAGAGGCAGAAAATTATACATTACGACTAAAAACTCATCACGAAGGAAGATTTCTTTATTAGCAAAATAAATGAATAAATCTTACATCTTTGTGTGAGCCAGGAGAACCATCAGCACCAGCATCACTGAAATGAGCAGGAGTGGAACGACGACACACATCACTAGTGAGATTTCCTCAAAGCCTTCACACACATAAAGCTGAGTTAAAGTCATAGCACTAAATGATTTGGGGGTGTTACACCTGATGCTGAGGATCTGTGTTCCAAGCTTTACCAATGTGCACGTTGGCCAGGTTCCCAGGTGGACCAGTCCCGGCGACGGTGCTGGCGCGGATGAAAACTTCATAAACACCCGCTGGCATATTCTCCAGAGTGTAGCGGTGGACGTGACCGGGCACAGTTATACCTGATTAAACAATGAGATGGTATAAGGGATTACATGAAATCAATGACAAATATAGCCAGCATTACACCTAAATACAATCCTGTGCAACCTGTTTCCTTCAGAAGTCACCTGATTACTAAATAGTCCAATGGTGTTAGCAGTGTGTGACCTAATCTCAGTATAAATCTGAGGGGCTCAGAGGTTTATCAGAGAGCATTAGTGATCAAACAGCATCTGGCTGAGGGACACAGCAGACAGCCAGGGAGGAATTTAAGGCACTGTTAGGTTAGAAAACAATATCCTAAGTTTTCATCCAGAATTGGAATAGATTATGGCACAACTGCAACCCTACGAATAAACGGCTATCCACCTAAAATGGCAAGGCAGCACAAGGAGAACATCAGGAGCAGCAGATCCAAAGCTCAGGTGGGAGAATCTGTGGACAGGGCAACCATTAGTTTTGCACTCCACAGGACTGGTCTGATTATAAGTCAGTAAAGTTGATTTATATAGCACATTTCACAGCTGCCAAATGACTTAAAGCTTGTCTGAGTGAAACAAAGTCTTCAGGTGCTTCCTAAAGGAACGAACATTCAAAACAGCATATAGACAAGGGAGGGTGTATGTCACGATCAGTGTGTGGATTCCTGAACGACGTGAACTTTTAAGTAGAGTTTGAGGAACCAACAGTGGTCTCTGGTTTTCTGATCTGATGGTACGAGTTGATGTAAAAGTACAGAGTGATTGTTGAAAGAATCCAATAGTAATCCATTCGGATGACAAGCGAAACAGCAAATATAAGTAAAAAGAAAGTGCTCTGGTCAGATGGGATCAGAACTGAAGTTTCTGGGCTACTTACACTATGTGTGAGGAACACCGCACCTCACCCTGAACACAACATAGTGAAATATAGCGGTGGCATCATAACGCGGGAGTCCTGCTCCATCAACACGGACAGGGAAGCTGGTCAGAGCAGATGGATGAGGCTAAATTCAAGACAGTCCTGGAAGAAAATCTGTTGCAGGCTGCAAGAGTATTCAAACTGGGGTCAAAGTTCACCTGCTAACACATCCAATGAAATAAAAAAATAAAGCCAGAGCAACAATATAATGGGTCAAATCAAAGCATGTTCATAGCGTGGACTGTCCCATGTCAAAGTCCAGACCTGAATGCAACTGATAGTCTGTGGCAAGATTTAAAACTAAATGTTCAGAGACGCTTCCCATCCAGTCTGACTGAACTTGGGCCACTTTGCAAAGAAGCAATGACCAGAATCTCAGTCAATGTGCAAAGCATGTAGAGACAAACCACAGAAGATTAGTGAATTAATTCACACTCACTGCTGAGATAGTAGCAACATTCAGCAACGGTCTAAATATCTGGGTGAAGGGATGCTCTGAGTGGAGCAATGCATCACTCACTCTTTGCTGGCTGGTTTTTGGTGCCGTAGAAGAGGGCGTAGTTTCTGATGAAGCCATGAAGCAGCTCCACAGGTACTGGAGTCCAGCTGAGCTCCACTGAGCTGCCGGAAATCTGCTGTACCCGCACACTGGGACCAGCTGAGGGCGCTGTGGACACAGAGTAGGAGGGCAGAGGCTTACGTGATGATGATGATGATGATGATGATAAACCAGAAAACTGCATTGAATTGGTTTGTTTTTCTCTTGTATATATTTCTTTAAATCTACTCAGGAAAAACTGTGGAAAGTAAGCACTACTCATGGAGTAATACTGTCTAACTTGTGCATCATCAATATTAGGTAATTTTTCATGATTACAGCTTGCTGTAAAAAAAACACTTCATTTCCTATTTAGAACCATTTCTTTCAGTCACAAAACTGTGCAACTCTTACATTTTCTCCACCCAAGAAAACCTTCTGATTCTGAAAACATTATTGCTTTCATAAAGGATCTTTATTCAGCAACACACAGTTTTTATTCTTAACTCTCCATTTTTCCAAATAATAAGATATGCTTTTCAGAATCAGACATACTTTAATAATCCCAGAGGGAAATTGCTGAGCAATGTTATTTCAAGAGTAGGTTTTGCAAAATCAAAATCTTTTGACCACTCTGAAGAATACAGGCACATGATGAAGTTGGAGGCTCTAAGAAAAAGTTGACACCATGAAATAAATATGGACTCGGCTACCAACTACGTTTCTTGTGCTTCATCTAAGCAGTTCAGAAACAGCTTCTGAAAGATGGCTAAGTTGTATGAAGACGCTGATGAAGCAGTGGGGTAGAGTTAAGATAATTGATGCTGAAACACAATTTTCTCAAAGCAAACACAAACAAAAAGGAGGGAAGATATAAATGAGAAAGACAAGTTGAAGCAAATCCACAAAAATAAAAAAAGGACTAAGGAAAAGTACAAAGCAAGAATTGTATTAACACAGCGAGGTAGTATGTCTGCTTCATTAACTGGGCCATCCGTTGCCCGTTGATAGGCAAACCTTCTGGAACGGTTAGCCTCCCCTCTCCACCCCTGGATCCACTGCTTTGCATGCTTGATACGTTGCTCTGCCATGTGGTTAGTTCAGTAGTACCATGAAGGAGCTCCCTGCAGCTCATTTGCATGTCCAGTCAGTTTGAACAGGACCCCTGTGGTGTGGGCACAGTCCAAGTACTGTAAGGAGATAGAGCTTGTTCGCTGCGGGTGGCTGATGACACTGGAGGTGGGGGTGTGATTCGCAGCTTCTGGTTCAGTGCCAAATCTTCACTTTGACTTTCATTGTATTCTGGACAGGAGATGTACAATAGTTTGGATTTACTGAGAGCACAGCACTGTAGCCTAGCAGCAAGAGGGTCCTTGATTCAAACCTCGTTCTTGGTCCTTTCTGTGTGGAGTTTGCATACGTAGGTTCTCACCAAGTACTCCGACTTCCTCCCACAGTCCAAAAACTTGACTGTTAGGTTAACTGGTTAATCTAAATTGTCTTTAGGTATGAGTGTGTGTGTGTGCGTATGGCTGTTGATAAGCAGCTTTAGACAATGGATGGACTCAGAGCCTCAAAAACACAACTTGCCTTAATACATGTCAACATAGTGTAGAAATAGCCAGACATGACTTTTGGTTCTTGTAGGGGGTTTGAGGAGGTCTCAAAACAAAATTTGAAATCAGCCATGTCACTTTACGAAAAGTAGTCTACAAGTGACTTTTGAAACGACCCCAGCCGTGCCCAGGTCTAGCCATCCAAGCAAGTTCCCCCTGAAAGCAGCCTGCAATGCTAAAAGTGGTGTCCAAAAATACCCAAATGTTATCACCGGACCTACAGCAAGCCTGCTGCTCTAGATATGAAAGTGCATGCATCTAAAATCAGAGTTAGGCCACACGTGTTTTAACAGATGAAAACTAAAACTGTATTATTTGGACGCCAGAACAGAGGGGATGTTTGGCTTAAATCAAATGCTGTATGCTAGGTAAATAAACGCACAGCAGTTGTGAAGTATAGAGGTGGAAGTGTCATGGTTTTGGGATGCTTTGCAGCAGCAGGACCTGACCAGCTCACAGTCATAGATTAATGTCTTCTACTGTGGATCAGAGAGACCTTCAGAAAAATGTAAGATTGACCGTATAAAAGCTGAGGCAGAACTGGAACCTTTAACATGACAATAATTCAAAACACAACATGCAAGAAACCCCTCAAACATCTCACAGCTGACTGTGAGGAAGGGGGCAAACCTTTCTACGAATTACTTAAACTACAGGCATGTCTTAATGACATGAAAAGCTGGATGACTTTAAATTTTCTGCATTTAAATTCTGACAAGACAGAAGTTGTAATCTTCAAAAAATAAAGTTATTAATCAATCACTTAATCTGGATGGCATTAACTTGGCCTCTGGTAATAAAGTAAAAAATCTTGGTGTTATTTTTGACCAAGACATGTCATTTAAATCCCATATTAAACAGGTTTCCAGAGTTTCCTTTTTTCACCTCAGGAATATCGCCAAAATTAGAAACATTCTGTCCAGGAGCGACGCTGAAAAACTAGTCCATGCATTTGTTACTTCAAGGCTGGACTATTGTAATTCTTTACTATCAGGAAGTCCACAAAATGCAATTCAAAGTCTTCAGCTGATCCAAAATGCTGCAGCAAGAGTTCTGATGAAAATCAATAAGCGGTATCATATTTCTCCTATTTTAGCTTCCCTTCATTGGCTTCCTGTTAAATCAAGAATAGAATTTAAAATTCTTCTTCTAACGTATAAAGCCCTTAATAACCAAGCTCCATCATATATCAGAGCTCTGATTACCCCGTATGTTCCTAACAGAGCACTTCGCTCTCAGACTGCAGGTCTGCTGGTGGTTCCTAGAGTCTCTAAAAGTAGAATGGGAGGCAGATCCTTTAGCTATCAGGCTCCTCTCCTGTGGAACCAACTCCCAGTTTTGGTCCGTGAGGCAGACACCCTGTCTACTTTTAAGACTAATCTTAAAACATTCCTTTTTGACAAAGCTTATAACTAGAGTGGCTCATGTTACTCTGAGCTACCTATGGGGATGTGCTTCTATGGGCTTAGACTACTGGAGGACATCAGGATCTATTTTTCTCACTCTATCGAGTTCTACTGTTCTTCAATTATGCATTGCTTGTCATAATTTCTGCTTATAACTTTTTGTTCTCTCTCTTTTTTTTCTTCATAGTAGGTACATCTGGTCTGGCGTTCTGTTATCTGAGACATCATCCAGAGAAGACGGCTCACCTGCTATTACCATCTAATATAGAACAGATTACTGGATCAATGTGTGCTTCTGTGCTTTTTTGTCTGTCTTGTTGTGTCTCTGCTCTGTCTTCTGTAACCCCCAGTCGGTCGAGGCAGATGACCGTTCATACTGAGCCCGGTTCTGCTGGAGGTTTTTCCTTCCCGCTAATGGGTGGTTTTTCTTTCCACTGTCGCTTTATGCTTGCTCAGTATGAGGGATTGCTGCAAAGCCATGGACAATGCAGACGACTCTCCCTGTAGCTCTACGCTTCTCCAGGAGTGAATGCTGCTTGTCGGGACTTTGATGCAATCAACTGGTTCCTTTATATAGGAACATTTTTGACCAATCTGTATAATATGATTGATTTTGACTTTGTAAAGTGCCTCGAGATGACATGTTTCATGAATTGGTGCAATATAAATAAAATTGAATTGAATTCAATGCCAAGGACTGGCATGTGGCTACAAGAAGCGTCTCACTGAAGTTATTTCAGCTACAGAGGATAAGGGTGTCCTAACTTTTACTCAGTCAGAATAGACATTTTTGTTGATATCATTTTTTAAATGAGTAAAACACGGTTTATCTGTGCTGCAATTAAACCTCTCTCTTCCGAAAAAGGCATTGGTAAGTATCGACATTATAAAACAGAACATTTAACTGGAGGCCCTAATTTTTCAGGACCGTATATTTGAAATGAACAATGTCAGTACAAACTACAATACTGTGCAGATCACGTACTTCCTTGCCGTGTGTAAACATGGAGCGTCACATTCTTTCCTGCTCCTTGTTCACCATACAGAGCCTTGAGAGAGACCGCATAACGTTCCATCGGATTCAGTCCCTCTGGAAGGAGAAAGAAAGGAAAAACACAAGTTCCTGAGACAAACCTCTACCCATGAGGCCGTTTCACAGCACAAGATAGTGCTGGGCTACCTGCAATAACCAGCTTTGTACAGGAACCATCCAGCTTTTCCCACTGCAGAACGCTGCTGGATTTCTCTCTGACTGCAAACCACTCCACGACGTAGCCGGTCGCCGACAGATCTGGTGGAGGCGACCAGCGGACCTCCATGCTGCTGTCACCCAGCGGAGTGGCGGTGAATCCGACCGGAGCGGGCGGCTCTGAAGACAAAGAGAAAACAAAACTGAGGCAGCTCATGCAAAGAGAAACGTCAACGCAATGATTCATGCCGTAAGGAGACAATTAAAGTCTGACTGACTGAACCTTGCTGATCACGGCACAGACCGAGGATCATTGTTGCACTGTCAGGTTTGATAAGTCTTTTAGATGTGTCTTACAACTATGCACAATAGGTCAGAAAGTCTGTTGAACTTCCTCACTCACATTTTGTCATGAAACAACAAACTAGAATGTTGATGATTCAAAGCAGACCCTAATTATGTGTGTGGAAGGAACAGGATACTCGGGTTTCAAATTTTCTACAGTGAAAATCCCAAAAAGATGCTCAGTTGCATTTAGGTCTGGACTTTGACTGTGCTGTTCTAACACAGGAAGATATTTATCATATTTAGGGTCATTGTCCTGCTGAAAAGGTGAACCTACTCCCCACTTTCAAGTCCTCTGCAACCTCTTACAGGTTTGGCCTGTATTTAGCTTCTTCCCATTAACCTTGACCAACTTCACAGTTGGTCAAAGTGATGCTGCTACCATGGAGCGTTACATTACATCCTCAGTCGTGATGATGCTACCAACCATATATCACTGGATGGTGTTTGGTGTTAGTTTACCACCACACAGGTTGTCCACATAGGGCAAAAAGTTCACTTTTGGTCTCATCTGACCAGAGCACCTTCTTCCACATTTGTTGCATCGCCTGAATGTAAGGAACTATAAATAAAAAAAACAACTATAAATATAACTTCTTTCAATAATGGCTTTTAACGAGTTTAATGGTGGCCTGTGATTGGTTTCAATATGGGATTAATTTTCTTTAAACTAACCTTGCTCTAAACTTTTGTACAACTTTATCCCTTATGCTGTTGTAGATTCTCAGTCATCCAGGCCATGAATATTTTAAGTGCTTAAGCAGATGACATCTGGACTTCTGCTGGGAGATATGGACCAAAGATAATATCTCCATATTTTTAGGCTGAA
Source organism: Fundulus diaphanus (assembly GCA_037039145.1). Lineage (NCBI taxonomy): Eukaryota > Metazoa > Chordata > Actinopteri > Cyprinodontiformes > Fundulidae > Fundulus > Fundulus diaphanus. The sequence continues at coordinate 27,447,313 of CM073138.1, forward strand.
TGCCGACGTACGATATTTATCTCGGTATGTTTTTCTGTTCGTAAAGTAATTATAAAAAAGGAATCTCTGAATCAAAAATTTACCCCACATGTCTTGTCGGCACATTTTCTAACCAACAGTTGCATATTAATATGAGAAATAGTTGAAAAATAACCTACTGGAATATATAAAAGTATAACTAACGCAACATAGGCCACCTCGATATAAACAATACAGTCTCATCTTATAGATCTTTTTTTTTTATCTTGATATTTTTAAAATCTCCACATATTGCCCAGCCCTAGCTTGCACAAACTGAAAAGTCAAAGGTGTGCAGGAACATTTTCAAGGTTCTGCATCTGGCTGTAGCTCTACCTGTTTCAGAGGAGCCCGGGATCCAGACTCTGTCCTCCGGCGATGTCCCTGCTGAGTTGGACGCCGCCAGGGCACAGGACCAACGTCCGTCAGGAAGAGGCAAGCTGCAGGATGTGTTTGCACGCTGCAACTTTCGGCAGCTTCCGTAATCGCTGAGAATCTGACCGTCCTCTGCCTGGCAAAACACATCGTAGAGGACGACTCTGCCGTTGGCCAGGAAGCGAGGCAGCGGCTAAATGTCACACAAGGGAAAAAAAGGAACGAGGTGGAAGACTTCAAATTGAGCTAGTTGGCTAATCCAAGTCAATAAAAAAATAGCTGCAGGAGATTTTTATCTCAGAGTAGCTCTTAAAAATCCAATAAAAAAAACACAAAAGTAATTTCAAGATGATGCAAAAGCAAATTAGAGCGATCAGCCGTGTAAGACGGCGATAAACAAAATAATCACATCCAAAGATGATTAAATTCTAAAGCTCTAATGCTCAAACAGTGAGAAATGTGAGAAATGATTTGCCGAGATAGCAGCAGGCAGTCGTGCACACACACCTTCCAAAGCAGAGAAACGAGCCTCCGTCTATCCCTGCTGACGTGTCCCACCTCCCTCCAGAGCACCGGTGCTGCAGACGGAGCTGGAGAATTGAAGAGTGGAAATTATTAGAGTAATTACAGGGAGGCACATCCAAACATGTCGATTAGGAACCCGATGATACTTTCATCCGAGGCAAGGACGTGTTGTCAGTGTTGTTGCCGCACGGATGTTTAGAAAACGGGAGGAGAACAAGACGCCACAACGCCCATAAAACAGTAGTTCTGGTTGTAGTCCCTATCAGAACAAGCTGGTTTATTTGACATAATCTAAGATATGAGATATTAACGGGCTTTAAACACGTCTGGTACCCAATGAATATGCTGTCCTTTAATTTGGTGGCACCTCCATTCTGTCTAACCTTGCCTTCTCTTAATTGAAAGATGGCAAAAATATCGCCCCCCCTTTACATAACCAGATTACTCTGTGCATGGATGATCCAGGCAAAATCCAACAACATCCCCTTAAGCAAGTATTTCTTGGAAGAGGTGAAACTCAGTGCGTTATGATTACAGTTTGTTTACGCTCCTTTTCTATGAGCCTGCATGTCTGGATTATCATGTACCCAATGTTAGAAAAAAATGCACAGTGAATAGGAACGCAAAAGCGCTCATTATTTATTAGTCTGTCGCATTGGACATGACCAAATCGGTAGAATAATGACAAACAGGGATTTATCAGATTTGTCAGCTGTAATATTTCTATTAAACTCAGACATAAAATAAAAGTTAGTTCTTCTTTTTTGCAGAACTTCTGCTAACAAAAATTTTTTTTTCTTCATTTTTTAAAAAGAGCTTAATTAATATGGTCTCTGAGAAAAAGTAAAATTTCTCATTTAAATGGGGCGGACCAAATCTCTTTTCTACTTCCACTGTGTACGCAGTCTTTGAAGATCAGGTGCAACACAGCCACTTCTTGCTCGCACAGTTTTCTTTCTGTCGACGCAATATAGCGTCTTTATTTGGACTCTTACAAGTTCAGGCCCTAAGCGTCAAGAGACAGTGGAGGAGTCAAGTTAACTGTGATAACAGAACTGGTTGGGCCTGTAGGACGCTCCCCTGAACCATTGGCTGTGGCCACAAACACATCCAATTGGCAAACATCTTAAAGAAATGTATGGGCTAGATACCTACATCCTTGGACAATGTCGGCTAAAGTACAACATTGTTTCGTGGTTAGTGTCGCCCATCCATCCATCCATCCATCCATCCATCCATTATCTATGCACGCTTATCCCTCATGGGATCGTGTGGGGTGCTGGTGCCTATCTCCAGCTGCCAATGGGAGAGAGGCAGGGTACACCCTGGACAGGTGGCCAGTCTGTCGCAGGGCAACACAGAGACAAACAGGACAAACAACCATTCACGCACACACTCACACCTAAGGACAATTTAGAGAGGCCAATTAACCTAACAGTCATGTTTTTGGACTGTGGGAGGAAGCCGGAGGGTTAGTGTCACCATATAATTAAAATCAAAATTGCTGATATTTTGTTTGTGTTGTTAAAAAGTTACTTTGAAAGTTATCAACCTCCAGCCAATTATGAATCTTCAGTATAAAGTTTCACGTGACAGAGCTCTATGAGAATCATTGTAAAAAGAAACTCTACCATGTTTTAATTGAAGCATTTTACTCATAATGTAAATGGTCTGCTGTTTGTGAAATTACTTAAATTTAATGCTTTTGGCATTAAACAACAAAAAAAGAAGCCACATGGAAAAGCTGTGTATGAAAAACTGAGAACAATCCTTGATTGACAAGCTTATGCTTATATGCAACAAAAATAACTTAAAAGTAGTTATTTTATGAATGGCTTTATAAGCCTCTGACATCTATTTGGAAGAATATTGCCCAAGTCTCCTTAATATTGCCTCAAGTCATTTAGGTTTAAGGACATTATTTTCTGCACAGCAATCTTGAGGTCTCACAGCATTTAAATCCAGCTGAGGTCTAGACTTTGACATGACTTTTCAGAATGCAGATACGCTTCTTTCTTATTAATTCAGTTGTAGATTAGCGGCTGTATTTGGGAACAGGGTCCTGATTCATTACTCAGTTTTGGTAAAGCTTTAGCTGTTGAACACATGGCCGCAGATTTGGCTCAAAACAGGCCCCCGGTCATCAGACCTCCACCACCATGCTTGACAGTTGGAATAAGACATTTGTGCTAATATAAGTGTGTGTGTGTTTCAATTAAGTCAGTTGTACCGTTTCAGTTTTTTTTTTCCCTTGCAACTGTCCTCCTGTTTTAGTCGTTGCTACAGCCTTAAAGTAGTTTCATTACTATGGCGAATAAAAATTCTGTTTCATCTCACTGTCTTCTGCAGTTCTTCCCTGAACTGCATTGCTCCACTGGCTCCATGGGCTCGCCGGGCCCTGGTAGCGGTGTCGAAGCCTTATCGTATACAAGGTGTCTGGTCTGAAGAGGCACACCAGGATACAGAGTCCATTTACTGTCAGATTCCTGACCTGAGTGATGTCCTGTTTGGATGAGAGAAACAGAATGATGGAAATTTACTTGTGTTGAACAGGACGCTCACTTGACTCTGTTTTTGGAGTACTCTTCCTGCTTCTATGCAATTTCATTTTCCAGATAAGAGAATAGATGTCATCAGAAGTACCACTCATATGTTTTTATTGTTAAGCCTGTTTTTGCTTATAGCATGTCAAATCTCACTCAATAGTTTTTACTATATTGAATAGTTGAAATTGTAACAAACCTGTTGTCAGTATTTCTGCATAACAATTTTTTTGTCCTATGTAGGGTGTGCAGGGTGGTGGTGTGTGTGTGTGTGTGTGTGTGTGTGTGAGGTCTTTTTTTCTATAAACTCCTCCAAACTGTAATCTGACATCCAGATTGCTTTTAAATTAATTGCTTCTTCTTCTCCAAGTAGCCTTTCAGCTACAGTCAGCACCAAAACATCTCTAGGACACGGAATGTGTCTCCTTTATAAAGGGCCCGATGACTGACATTTACAGCATGTTTATACTTGTATAGAACTGGTTCAACGGATAAACGTGAAACCTGTTTACAAATCTGAAAATCAGACACAAGGCTAAGTCAAACTTGAGGAGATTGACATATCTGTTGATGATCTCTTGGCCATTCCTTTCCATTTTTTGATTTCTTTAGAATTTTTAATGATGCCACAGAATGGGACTGTTTTTGAGGACTTGTCTTACAATAAATCCAAAGCTGTGCCTCGATTTATGTTAAATTCTAGGCATTAAAGTTGGATCAGAAGCTTAAAAAGCCATATCACCATCATCATCATCTGGACCTTTCCAAATTGCTTAAAACGTTGTGTGAGTAACTTTGAAAATAGTAATAACATAAATATCTAAAAAATGATTCATGTTTTTTCAGACATTTAGGAAACAGAAATCCCTTTGGGAATCCTAAATGACCCGAAAAAGGAAAAGTTTAGTCGGATTCAATACCAGTCATTGAAGAAAATGACGAAGTAAAGTAGTTTTATGGTTAAATGCAAATGTCTTAGTAAGATTTCCATTATATCTAGAAATCTTACTAAACATAGTCAAAATGTAAAAAAAAATGCAGAGGCTCAACTTTAATAGATGTGAACTAAAAAGGATAATATCATCAGCATATAATGATATTTCAAGCTATTCCTAAATTCATAGTCAATGAAATTTCCAGAGTTCCCAGTTGGAATTAGCCAGCCAACTCTTTTCTGTTTTAGAACTTTCTCAGGTAGGATGATTTGTGGAACATTTAATATATTTTTAATTTTTATTTTTCTCTGCCAGTTATCCTTTGTTTCAAAGGATCTGATGATGACAGCTTGGTGTTTCTATAAACACAAATGTAATTTTTGGTTTCCGATTCGGTGCGGCTCACCTCCCCCTTTTCTGCAAACTCCATTTGAGAATTCAGGTCTCCGCTTTCGATTTCTGACAAAGCCACGGGAAACAAATGCAAGTCACAACTCCAGGACACATTCAGACACTGAGGGGCACCGTTAACCTGTTGGACACTGTTCAGAATCACTGGAGGCAAGATCACTAAGAAAAAAAAGAAGTGCAATGTCAGTAGATAGGAAGGAATATATATATATATATATATATATATATATATATATATATATATATATATATATATATATATATATATATATATATATATATATATATAGTGTGATACTACAAATGGGGAAGAAAACATCAACAGTCTCACCTTCTTTCCTTCCAGGCTGACACCGAGGTGCTGATGAAACATTTCCACTTACACCATGAGATATGACGCTGATGCAAAAGCATATCCTGACTGTAGATGTACCAATTCCGGTTGTGCAGCTTGACCCAGATGTGGTACAGGTGAATGTCTTTAGGGAGCTATTTGGACTTGAGTTCAGAACATAACATCTGATGAGAAACAAAGACAAAGAAATTAAATGACCTTAAAAATTTACAGTGCCTTAAAACAGCATGTACACCCCCTAAACTTAAATGTATTTTATTTTGACTCTATGTTATAAATGAAAACAAGTTGTTAAGTAAAGACAAAATAATAATAAAAAATTAAAATATGTTGTAGTGTGATCTGAAAAGTGTAGTGTGCATTTGTGTGCAGTTTTCCAAGTAAATTATTTTATAGAACCGCCTTTTCTGTGGAAACAAGTCTCTGTTACAGCCTTAAATAGGTTTTCTTTAATGACTGCCTGTCATTTAGCTCCATCTTTCTAGCTTTGATGCCCCCACAGCATGATCCTGCCACTAATGTTTCACCACTGGCTTTGGGTCAGCTTTGAGTTCCACATATAAAAGTTATGCTCCACTAGATTTCCAAAGCTCGATATATTGTTTTATAACAAATTCCTGCTTTAAACTTTTCCAAATCTTACTCCCAGATCTGTCTTCTGGGTTCCATGACGTGATTAGTTCTACAATGTTCTCTGAGAAACCTCTGAGGGCTTCACAGAACAGTGTGGTTTATACCAAAATTAAAATACGAGGAAGCTATAAACAGATGAATGTTAAACCTTTCAGATTTTTATAGTAAAAAATATTTGAAAGCGGGTAGCATTTGCCTATCACTTCACATTAATGCACCAGTCTACCAAATAAAACCCCAGTAAAGTTTGTGGTTTGAACTGGCATGCTGATGCTTGTTGTGATCTAATCTTGCTCTCAAACATGTGACAAACAATTTACTTAAATATTAACATTCTACGATAGACAGCCACTTTCATTGGGCAATGCAAGACAAGATAAGATTTATTACTGAAAAAAACAGGAAAGGGAAACTGTGATGGAAATGTGAACAATGTGGTCAAAGATTGAAATCAAAATAAGCAGAAAAGTTGATTGCAAAACACCATAACAGCTTTATTTATAAAACACTTTGAAAGCCCACAGGACCAAAGTGCTGGAGGCAGAATTAGTAAAAAAGAAAAGAAAAAAAAGGCACAGTATTAGAATAATAAATACATTAAAAAAATACTTTTAAAATGTAATTATTAAAACTTGTGAGTGCAGATCATCATACAAACAATAAATTCAAGGATTACAAGTGGAAAGGAAGGAATCAACTGAACTCACCACAACCAAGCAGGTACTTAAAAAGTGTACAATTGGTGCTTGGCTGATGAGCACCACAGTGAATTGAAAGTTATAAACAGCAAACTTTCTGACTCCCTCTTAATGTAATCACCCATAATTTCTATAGAAAAGATAAACTATTTCTTGTCCAGAAAAGCATTGAAATATCTTACTTTTGTTGAAAACCACACCAACATGCAAATATGGGACTATGAGGAAGTGCTTGACAAGGCTTTCCTTATCAAATTCAAACTGAGCATGCCATGACAGATATGAAAGGTACATCTAAGGCATTGTCAAAGAGTCAGCATACAGCAGAAGAGGTTTACTCAACATAAAAACCTCAAAAGTTGTTTTTAAAGTTGCAGTTTGCTGCTATGAATAGATGACATCAGTGAACATAGTTCACAGATGTTAACCACTCCAACAATACATTTGGGCTCCTGGTAAATTTAAACAGCTGATATAACTAATCAAAATATAGTAAATGATTTTTCTCAATAAATATCAAGGCATTTCAGCTTTAGAAGCTAAAACAGAAAAGCTAAAAAGAGTACAGACTGGTATTAGAAACATTCAGGACTGCACGACTCGCTGCTAATGAACATTGTTTTGAAGAAATTAGAAGCGGCAGTTGCAAAAGGTTCCAGACCAAAAGTAGTAAATCTGCATTTATGTAAAAGTAACAGGGGAGATGTGGTCCTGTTTACTCAGTAATTAAAGAGAAAGTAAAATCTTGGGCTATTAAGAGAGAAACACTCTGTGTCAATATTTCAATTGTAAGAAGATTTTTACTTGTCTGTAGTGTTTGCCCTACTTAAAAATACATGGTCTCCATCTGGATCAACCACCTGTGCAGTTGGGCCAAAATATTCTAAAATTGCAGTCGGGGGCCACACAACATCAGTCCAGGGGTCACAAATGGCAAATTAGATTAGTGTTATTTGTTCCTTGAAGTCTTTCATCTTTAAAAAAAAAACGTTTTTGCATAATTTATGGAGATTCATTGTGATAACAAAACAGGTCAATGTTGGGGTCATTGGGACCATACACCATTTACTCCAATACGCAAAATATTTTAGGAGAAGTTTGTCTCACCTAGGCGCTATCTGAACTTTAAGGGTATAGTATGCTGCCGGAGTGTCTCCAGGCTCCCAATGGCAAGTGACGTTAGTTCTAATTATGAACACACAGCCGATGAGCCGCAGCGGTCGTGGGGCGGTTTGGGATGTTGCATTGGAGTAAGCTGGAGAATCAAAGATTGAGAACAGCTGGAGTCAATTACATCACAAAGCAAATGGTCCAAATCCTTTTTTTTTTTTATTTGTTCTATATAAGAAACAGAGAAAAATTAATTACATTGTGAGGAACATTTATTGGCACAACTGATAAAGATTTTTAAAGATTTATAAAATAAATAAATTTTTCCTTTTAGCAGTATAATTTCTACTTCAATTTTTTTTATATAAAAATGATTAGATTTTAACTCAGCAGTGCTGCACTCACTGGTACCCTGAACAGTTTCTAACCCTAACCCTAACAAATGGAGAAAAAGTCTTTTTTAAAATTTTCTGTAAGTTGATCAGAGTTTCTGTGAACTTTTAAGTAGTAGTCCGTGATTTCTTGTATCCCTAGATTATAAACACGATTTGATGCAGAGGTCCATTTCTCTTAGTCGCTCCTCAAAATGGGAAAGACGAGACATAATGGCATGCAAGTGGATACATTTTGATGTTCATATAGAAAATAGTGAGTCACTTAATGATCAGTGTTGAATATCAAGTTCCTACAGTAAGAGCAAAAATGTCAAAGTTTAAACAGCAGGAAGTGTGATGATCAACCAATTTATCCATGTCAGATTATGTTGCTGCTATAAAAAATTATCTTATTTTTAGGCTTTTTGTGGAGGGCGCTATGTTGGGAAGAATACTTCTCGAGGTTTAACAAGAAGCTCAGATGTTTCAAGACGGTTATATTGATTTGGCTGTCAATCCATAGCACGCTCTACCGCAGGCTATGTAGGTGTAATTAACAAGATTGTACATGTAGCAAAACTTGAATACCTCAGATGATTTCTGAAAAAGAAAAAAAATCATCTTATTTGGACTACCTAACCTCTTAAGTGGCTGTGACTGTCTTATAACATTCATATTGCCTCGCAGTAAAAATAAGGCCTAGATCCTTCCTGACAAGTTTAAGACAATCCTCCATGCATTTATTGCAACTCCTTTGTTTGTCGGCGTGGATCAGGCATTGCTAAAACGCAGTCCAAAACGCAGCAGTCTGACCAGAAGCAATAGGTTCCTTTTTAATACGCAATTCAATTTCACTGCAAAATATATGAAAGTAGTAATGGCTTTGCACCACACTACTCATCTCATCTGCGTCAGAGTTACAACCCCACCAGGACTCCTGGATCCTCTGGTCAGCTACTCTTCCCACAGATCCAGAGTAAAAACCTGAGGCGACAGAGCCTTTTCTGTGGGGGCCCCTGAGCTCTGAAACCGCCTCCCTTTAAAAATCAGAGCCGCTCAAAAAGCTGATCAGTTTAAATCTCTGTTAAAAACCCATTTACTTCATGACTTTTGAATCCCAGCTAAGCATGAAATCTGGGGGTTTGTGCTAGTTTTAAAGCCATTTGGTGAGCTGTGGTTGTTTTTAGGTATATAAATACACTTGAGTTGACCTCTATCTTAATAAAGTTAAATGTCGTATTGATTGCCTTTTTTTTGTGAAGCTAGAGATCAGATCAGGGACTTTAAAATAGACTTTCAGGTTTTACCTACGCTAATTCTTGATAAAACAGATTTATAGTTAATTATTACACAAGCTGAATAAACAAAATTGTGCACTACAGGGTCAAAGCAGCTTGGCTTTGTTGAACATTGTTTCATTTTCTTGCTCTGTGAAAGAACAATCCCACACCCCTAACAGGCCAAGTATCAGAAGAAGGTCACATGCTCACAGTCTGTTTTGGACACAAAAAAAGAAGAAGAATGAAAAGTGGAACGTGATCGTTACCCAGAGCAAGCCCAGACCCCAGCAGGCAGGTCCAGACCACCGTTAGAAGTCGCTCCATGAACACCCACAGGTCTCTCACCCAGTTTCTCCCATTGTGCCGGCGGCCACTCTGCTCAAACACTCTGCTGCTCAGACTGCTAAGAGATGTTGAGCTTTATTAGTCAGGATGAATCAACGTTTTGGCAGATTCTGAGTGAGTTATGGAACATGTTTCTCCACATTTCTTTGAATCTGTGGGTTCCCACAGAACTCCTCCTGAAACTGCAACATGAAAATAAAACCACAGGCTAAGACACTTCACCATTTGTTAAAATAGAAGCAATCTGATTTTACAACCGGACAGCTTTATTCAAAAAGGTACATCGTACAATGTATTTTTTACCCTCTGTGCCTCACAGCCGTAACATCCGCAAGTTTATTATTGGCTCAGATGTCTCTTAATAAGACAATCTTTTCTGCTGGACCAGCAGTTCCAGGATTTCCCCCTTCAAAATAACAAAAGCAAAGTCTTGGAAGACTATCAACGGTTAGAGTAAGGACATTTATCTAATAGTCTGATTAAACATGGGCATAAAATGACACCACAAAGCACTGCAAAAACCTGATTTTGTGAACTCAAATGACTAAAGTGTTTGTAATTAAGTCCTGGTAGAGAAGATAATGTTAATTCAACCAATAACTTTTTTTCTGATAGGAAATGACAGGCAGACATCATAAAGATAAGGCAATGCAAAATAAGAAACAATTTCAAAAATATTACGCATCTGTTTTTAATTTACATTTCATTAAAAATGGCATGCCAAAGATGTATTTCATTCCTTCACAATAATTAATGTGAAAATCCTTCTTGGTATTACAGCGATCAAACTCTTATTATGTAAAATGGCTGACAAGCTTTCTGAATATTCCCTCTGGTGTTGTTGGTAATTTATCTTTTGTGATGAGCTCAAATTCTTTGAGGCTGGAACTCCTCCTTTCCATCACCCTAATCTTTAGCTCCCTACACAGATTCAAGTCAGGAGTCTATATTTTTTTCACCTTCTGTTATTTCTTTTTTTTCGATATTCAACTCTTTGGGTCTGATCTGGTGTGTGGGCGGGGCATCAGATGATGAAAGGTGTGGAAACACTGGTTAAACAGTATCACTTCTAATGCATTCATGAATAGGCCAACCAATGTGTATTTCTTTCTAAATAAAGATTCATAATACTTTGAACATTCAATGAACAGATGCACTTCCAATTCCGATTTACTTTAGCTATTTAATTTTATTTATTTTTCATTACAATTTATTCACTTATATGAATAAATATATATTATATATATTATAATTTAAAATTAAAGGATTAACAGTAGTTGCTCTACACCACAGGAACTGTAAAAAAGTCTTAACTCACGACTCCAGAGGTTCACAGAACGAGAAGGGGGAGGAAGGATGGTGAACCTGGATGTTGGTAAAGGCAGGCGCAGGAAAAAAAAAAACTGTTCAGTGTTCTGGGGACACTTTTAGGACTTTGGGGTCACCTTTAGGACTCAAACCTTTTCAAGCCAAAACATGAAGTGGGCAGAATGTTTAGATGTCCACTTATAACATCAGTTTAATCCAAAACATTACAAAATTAACTGACCAGCAATCTAATCACAACGAGCCAACAGCCAGTATGTTTCTGAATCAGACCATTCATTAGCCTACCTTCCATAAGATCGCAGCTGCATGACTGAAGGCTTCTCCTGGAGCCGCAGCACCAGATCGCCCCGGTCGTCTCGGTAGAGCCGGTTGATGCAGTCAGGATCCAGCAGCGTGAACGTCGGACTAGTTTTGGCTTGAACGGCCATCAGCCGCCATGAATACTAGGTTATCCTTGTTGATATTTATTAACACCGATCCAACTCTTTCACTGCGGAGGTTCGCTTCGGTAAAGTCGCACTGCAGAGCCGTCCGCACCAAGTGACGACACAAAACAGGTTAAAATGTCCTCGTACGTTATGAGGCCACTTCTTCATGTCATCCTCTCAGTCATGAATAGTTTGAAGCTGTGGCCATAGTTACTTCCGCGTTCGAAAATAAGGTGGATAGAGCGACCAACTTTTTTTGAGAAAGCATTGATTATGCGTGACACGGTCTCAATTTGCGGGACGCATGAATTGGGCTTCAAACGCTGTGCGCGCACGCGCTACGCGGGACGGGTGGTCACCCTAGATGGTGTTCTTGGACTGATGGTATGTGTTGGATTTGCACCAGATATAGGGTTTTCCTTGGTTAATTTTCCTTAGTTAATAGAAAACTTTAATTTTATTCTCATCTGACCAGATCACCTTCCTACATTCATATGATCCTACCTCATTACAGCTGAGGCTAAAAGGGCATCACCTCAATTTTTAAGTCATTATCAAAGTATAATATGATTGAACTTGATTTTGTAAAGTGCCTTGAGATGACATGTTTCATGATTTGGCGCTATATAAATAAAATTGAATTGAATTGAATTGAAAAGCAAAACATGAAGTTGGTCAACGGGGCCAGTCAGTTACAGTTTCTGTGCCAGTACATATAATCATAGGAAATTGATTTAGTATTATGTCTTCAGTACAGGGGCCGTAGCAGGGGCATTGGCCCCTGTTGGCCCCTGTCTAGAACCGCCCATGAGCAGCACGTGTAAGCTGAATTTGCTATAATAATAACATTTGAACATATCACACTAGAAGAATTATGATTTGAACCACTTCACGTAATTAATTGATATGGTTCTAAAACAGGAGACTATAACCGTGCAAGAAGCTGTGATCCCGGCTGCAGGGGATTCCTCACCGAAACAGCAACCCCGTTTTCTGTAGTCGCACATTTTCCGAACTTGATATTAGAAATCATACTTTGAATATAGCCTACTGGTAATAAACAATTGCTCTCGATTCTGAAGAAGCTAATCAAAAATCTCATTACTGTTCGCCGGCGCCGCTGTCAATGTGTTTGATGCAACTTTGCGTGTTGTCCGAAGCGTTAATTACCCCGATCCACAATTAACCAGCGGCCAGGTCCCCGATGTCTGTTCATGTCCCATAAAGCAGGCAGCTGTTAGGTTACAAAGGTCCACTTACCAGAGTGAGCTTCAGCCGGCAATCCGCGTCTCATCGAGCGCTTCTGTAGCGATTGTGCAACATGTGCGGATCTTGATAAACACCACTGAACCGCCCCGCTGCGTGTCATTACCCCCCGGGGCAGGGCTGGGGGTGCGGGGGTGGAGTTCATGATGGATCCTCTCGGTGAGTCGTGATTGGCTGTCTGTACAGATCCTTAAAAAAAATGGATTTAATCAAATCCGATTCAAGTGATGAAGAACTCAAATTTTCTGCTTTAAAAACCACAAAAGATAAAAAGTCAAAAGTTAACTCCTGAAAAGACTTAACTTTTTCTTCTTGATTGGTAGCTCCTCCTTACTGCCGGACCCAATGATGTTTCACAGTTCTCGCAAAAGCTGTCTCCATTGGTGCCCCGAGTTGATCATAAGGGGAGAATTATAAATGAAGAATGTGCCACAGTGCGCATGCTTCAGGATGTTTCCAAATTGCAGTTTGGAGTATTTTCCCCATCTGCCTACTTTATTTTCTGCTATAATGAGTTTCAAACGATGGCGCGCTGGATGACTCCCCTGGCTTTTAAAAACAGCACTGAGAGACGCACTAAGCGTGTCAGATTCTCGGGGGATAGTCTACAGGAAACTAGTAATACTCCAGATAAATTTGTGTTGAAGTTGTTTGGCATCACACTTAAGAGTGATGTGAGACCACTTTGTTTTGATTGTAACTTTTAAAAATTGATCAATGGTGTCACACTTCCCTGCTAGATTTAGTTTTGTGTTTCTTCCGTGCACACCGCGAACCCAGAGAGATCCCAAGAGAGGAAACCAACACAGCCCACCAGACTCGCTTTTAGCGAGAAACACTCCCACCTCCATGTCTCAGCTGGCTCTGCCTGTACAGAAACACAAGCTGGTTTTATGAAAATTACACAACTCACGTCGACTCAAGAAAAAGGCCCCTTTTTCTTGTTATTTTGTGACTGAATCTGGTTCTGAAAGCTGACAGATCAAGGCTGATTCTAAATATTTTTTCTAATTTCCTTATTTCCCCTTAGGAAATACGCCCCTACAGTAACACCCATTTCTTTAGGTTTCTGAAATTGTGATAGGCTCTTGATGAATTAGAAGTTTTAAATCAGTTTACATAATATTTTGATCGTTCACTTTATACTCATAAGAACTGTTCAATTCAATTCAATTTTATTTATATAGCGCCAATTCATGAAACATATCATCTCAAGGCACTTTACAAAGTCAAGTTCAATCATATTATACAGATTGGGTCAGATTATACAGATTGGTCAAAGATTTCCTATATAAGGGAACCAGTTAATTGCATCAAAGTCCCAACAAGCAGCATTCACTCCGGAGAAGCGTAGAGCTACAGGGAGAGTCGTCTGCATTGTCCATGGCTTTGCAGCAATCCCTCATACTGAGCAAGCATGAAGCGACAGTGGAAAGAAAAACCACCCGTTCGCGGGAAGGAAAAACCTCCGGCAGAACCGGGCTCAGTATGAACGGTCATCTGCCTCGACCGACTGGGGTTACAGAAGACAGAGCAGAGACACAACAAGAGAGACAAACAAGCACAGAAGCACACATTGATCCAGTAATCTGTTCTACATTAGATGGTAATAGCGGGTGATCTGTCCTCCCTGGATGATTTCACAGCTAACAGAACGCCAGACCAGGTGTACCTACTATGAAGAAAAAAGAGAGAGAACAAAAAGTTAAAAGCTGAAATGACAACAGTCATTTCAATGTAATGCAATGCAAATCTGGAGAACAGTAGAAATCAGTAGAGTGAGAAAAATAGGCCCTGATGTCCTCCAGTAGCCTAAGCCTATAGCAGCATAACTATAGAGGTAGCTCAGAGTAACATGAGCCACTCTAACTATAAGTTTTGTCAAAAAGGAAAGTTTTAAGATTAGTCTTAAAAGTAGACAGGGTGTCTGCTTCACGGACCAAAACTGGGAGTTGGTTCCACAGGAGAGGAGCCTGATAGCTAAAGGATCTGCCTCCCATTCTACTTTTAGAGACTCTAGGAACCACCAGCAGACCTGCAGTCTGAGAGCGAAGTGCTCTGTTAGGAACATACGGGGTAATCAGAGCTCTGATATATGATGGAGCTTGATTATTAAGGGCTTTATACGTTAGAAGAAGAATTTTAAATTCTATTCTTGATTTAACAGGAAGCCAATGAAGGGAAGCTAAAAGGAGAAATATGATCCCTCTTGTTGATTTTCATCAGAACTCTTGCTGCAGCATTTTGGATCAGCTGAAGACTTTGAATTGCATTTTGTGGACTTCCTGATAGTAAAGAATTACAATAGTCCAGCCTTGAAGTAACAAATGCACAGACTAGTTTTTCAGCGTCGCTCCTGGACAGAATGTTTCTAATTTTGGCGATATTCCTGAGGTGAAAAAAGGAAACTCTGGAAACCTGTTTATAATGAGATTTAAATGACATGTCTTGGTCAAAAATAACACCAAGATTTTTTGCTTTATTACCAGAGGCCAAGTTAATGCCATCCAGATTAAGTGGTTGATTAAGAAGTTTATTTTTTTAGGACTGGCTTGTCAGAATTTAAGTGCAGGAAATTTAAAGTCATCCAGCTTTTGATGTCATCAAGACACATGACTGCAGTCGAAGTAATTGATTGGATTCATCAGGATTTATGGATAAATATAGCCGAGTGTCATCAGCATAACAGTGGAAATTAATCCCATGCTGTCTGATCATTTTGCCAATCGGAAGCATATATATCGTAAAGAGAATTGGTCCAAGAACTGAACCCACAGGGTTCAGTCCTTGGACCAATTCTCCAAGTCCTGTTTTATGCACTTTTAAAACAGAGAATGTTTTAAAAGTGCTTATGTGTTAGAAACAGATGTTACAGCAAAGAGATTAAAGATAAAAGCGAGAGAGTCTGGAGCAACAGACCGCAATTCACACCGTCAAAACAGGAAGTGACACAATACGCCTTACCGCAAACAGGAAGTGACAGTCAAAAAAAAGTTGATTACCCAGTTGATATTGAATTGATCTAAATTTAACTATTGTTAATAATAACTTTTTTATTATTTTGCATATTAGCTCAAGTAACTTTGAGAATCTTGTGCTGCTGATGAATAAATTTCAATCCTAAGAAACATGAAGAAACCTCCTTGTGCTTCTTTTCATCTAATATAGATTGCTCCATATAAAGGTGGGATTCATTCAGCACATTATTTTTGATAGATTAAGAGATTGACTGTTGTATAAAGATTAATATAATTTAATGTATCTTAATATTGCTGGAAGAGTATAAGGAGTAATAAAAACAGAACAAATATGGGAAAAAAGTATTTCCATGCCGTACATTGAATGAGACAGACGTTAGGATAATGCTGGACTGTTTTATTTCACATAGCACAGCAAACACTCAGCCACAAGATTAATTTCTTATCCAATATATTCAACCAGCAATGTCCCACAGAGACACAATATCTCTCCAGCTAGGGAATCCTGGTCAAGATGAGCCACAAAAAAATTCATACATAAACTGGAAAAACTCTTAGGTAAAAATAAACAATAATCACAATAACACCAAAAAGACACCAAAAAAAAAGGCCAAAAAAAAAGGAGGGGGGTATCATGAACACCCCACATATTTATTTATAAAACATCCAAGCAATATTTCTTTTCACAAAAGTTGTTTTTTAAATGTTCAAAATTACTACACTAGGGCAGGGGTTCCCAAACTTTTTTAGCCGCGCACCCCCTTCAGTGTCCCAACCGGTTTGGCGCACCCCCCCCCCCCCCCCCACCCCGAAAAAAAAAAGGAATCTGTTGCAGTTACATCAGTACAGCCATCAGTTGTAGGAATAAAATTAGAACATGATTTGAATTAAACTGAAATAAAGTTGCAACATCCACAAACAGAAACCTGAGGATTTTCAGGTGCATCAGTGGCTCAGAGAAAGAAAGGCGCTCAGATTGGCCACTCCTCCACAGCCTGAAACGTCTCTGAAACGGCCATCCTGGTGCATTCACGGACTAAACTCTGATGTTCTACGTGTGTGTTCTCACTTTGTTTATTTCGTGCACCAGCTTCTTAATCTGAGTCTGACTCACAATTTACGTCGCAAAATACAAACACGAAGAAGTTTGATTTGTGTCTGATGACGAGCGAACGAGGGAGCGAGAGAGAGAGAGACAGAGAGAGACAGAGAGAGAGAGAGAGAGAGAGAGAGAGAGAGAGAGAGAGAGAGAGAGAGAGGGGGAGATAACAGAGCGCTCCATAAAGATGTTATTAATCAGAGAAATAAAAACTTTTAAAGCGGTTACATTCAGCAGGTAGACACGCCCATGGCAACACATCTCAGCTCCCCGCAGCCCCACCGCTGGATTTTCCCTGTCTGAATACGCGCTAAAACCGCATCTTTAAAATAAACTGCGGCTGTCTGAATCACAATGAGACGTACTGCAGCCCCCCCTCCCCCCCAGCAGCAGCGGAGGCTGCAGCAGGTGTGGGCGAGTCATGCGCCTCAGTGCTGGTAGAGGTTCAGAGTCAAGGCCCAATGAGCAGCGCTGCTTGGAGGCGCTGCGCTATTCTCCCAGATCCGTTGCAATTCTCTACTCTGATTCCCTGGTTTCAGCCAATAGAGCATATTTGTGAGAATGAATGAAGTAGAGGCACAAGCTGGGTGCGCATATGAAGCACAATGCGTAGAAGAAGATAACTTCATCTTAAAATGAAGCGTGGAACAAGACTTTTTAAAATAAATAGATTTTCATGTCAATACATTGTATTTATTTATTAAATTTGCAGTTTTGATTTTAATTTTCACAAAGGAAATGTTTATTTACACGTCTATGGTGTGGGGAAAAACCACCGTCAGACGCCATTACAGATTTCAGACACTTTGGGAAACCCTGCACTAGGGTAATGAATCCAAGTTACACACCTTTCGTAGATCATTCGCGCATGTTTGGAAATCAGTTTTGCCAATTCTGTACGTGGTATAGTAACTATCAAGAGAATCTTTGCTTAAGACATGTTGATATGCACACTGATATGACCTTTGAGCAAACATATGGTGGTTACCTGTCCAATCAGTCCTTTAACAATCAACATTAAAATACAAAAAGCCGACAGACATGTCAACTGGACTAAATCTAAATGGGGCTTTTCTAGTAATATGCTGCTGACCACTGATAGCGCTTCACACTAGAGCCATATTCACCCAGTAACAGACACATTCATATAAATATATGCAGATAGGTACGCAGCTTGGGACCACATTACTTTTGGGAAAATATTCTGTGGGCTGACAAGACAAAAGTCAAACTTATTAGAAGTTGTCCATCCTGCTACATCTGGAGGAAAACTGATACTAAATAAAAAATAAAAAATCTCTACCAAAACCTGACTTTTGGGAGAAACAATGAACACACCACTAAAGTTCAACTTCGAATGGCCCAATAAAAAAAAAACAACCACACACACAAACACAAAAACTAAATGAATGTTTTTGTGGTCTACTTAAACCCTGGACTTCAATCAGGTTATGATTTTGTAGCTTGACATCAACAAGCTATTCTTGACTGAAAGTCCTCCAAAATTCCTGGTGGCACCCCCGGCCACCAGGAATTTTGGGCCCTTTAACAAAAAATCAAAATCATCAAGAAAAAAACCACATAAATAAATAACATTTTCTTTTTGGGGGCCACTATCAGTCAGAGGCCCTTGAACCCCCCCCCCCAATCTGGTTTTAAAAATTGTTTAGAGATCTAAAACATTTAAATGCAAGGAAAAAAAGAGTCAAAAACAGAATAAATCAAATAATTCAGCACAGTCTTATGTTTTGTCTTTTAAGCAGTAAGCACGAATTTGAACTTTATGAAAGACTTTTGAAAAAGGTTAAACATAAATTTAAAAGAAGTATTTCCACTTGTGATGATGATGCCACTGGTTCAGTAATTGTGTCATCTGCATATGAGTGAACCATAGCAAGAGCCAGACTTATCCCCAGCATTATTTATATGCATAGAAAAATCAATGGTCCCAAGACTTCTAATCGAGGAACACCCAAGAAGACTTTATAAAATAAATTATGATGTACAAGATCAAAGGCTTTAGATATAGAAGTGATTCATTTTATTTCCCAAAACAGTAATGTTGTTGTTTGTGACAGGTGTGAGGGTGGTTATTGTGCTGTGGCTTTGTCTAAAGCTAGATTCTCACAGGCTTAAAATAAAAAGTGTTTTACCTGTAATTGTAGAAAAGATTAACATATTTCACCAGCAACTAAGAATCTTCACATAGGGTAACTATCTAGAGCATTAAGACAATTGTATAACCATCACAATGTTTGATGAGCTAACAATCAACCTACTAAAAACACAAGGATTATAACTTGGGCAACAGACAGAACCATTCATATTTACTGCTCGTTCAAACAAAAATGGAGTTTTGAGGAGGAAACTGCGAACAATGAACACCTCTCTAGGGACTGCATAGCATGGGGGTCATTCCCTTGAATTACATTTTCGAGGAAGAGGTAAACAGAGCTCTTGTATCCGAGAAGAGGCATTAGCAGAGCGAGCTGCCCGGCTAACACCATATGGGTTGTACCCCTCAAACAGTGCTTTCCTCCTTTTGGGGGAGGACAGCTCACAAAGTCTCTGGCTGGCTACGTGATTTTTGGCTGCTCTGGAAACTGGCCAGCATACTGGACGCTCTCCCTCATACTTGGGGTGGTCATGCTTTGGAGCTGGAAAGACAAATGTATTCAACAACAAGCAGAACAATGGCAACATGAGATCAAAGACGTATAACGGAAACTTAGACTCACTGGCTAGTAGCTCTATATGGGCCGACGTTTTTGAAACCAACTGGGTCATAGGTCGAGGTTCAGCTCTGCAGCTAGATACCGCTCGAACCTGTCGCCTTTTTGGCTGGGCGAGCTGGCAAATCCGGGAAGATGCAACTGCTGTCTGTGTCCTTCTACTCAACTACAGAAAAGACTGTATTAAAAACGAGAAAAGCAGTACCTAGATAGATTGGCTTGCGTGACCCGCTATACACTCGCTATACACTCTTCCACCAATATAAGGCAGGATCGTAAAGTGTGAATCCTCCCCCGTCTTGTCTTCAGCAGGAACAGCAAAGGTGGTCAGAGTTGATGGGACAATAGAGGGAGCTAAACACAGGGTCCAGTAAACAATAACGTAATCACAACCACTAACGTAATACCTGTCAATAACAATAATTCTGGCCAACTGAAGTGTGATAAAACCAGAATTTGCGACAACTTGCCAAGTATATTCTAACATTTTAAGTCAATAACATTAATACATGTAGCCAATGACATATGTTATTACATTTTTGTAGCATTAAACCTTTTAAATGCAACAGCTGCAGTGGATAATGTAATGGTGAATAAACAGGACTGCAATTCTTGGGCGTAAAAGTCTTGTGTTGTAGCTTTGGCTGGTTTACTAATCAAAAATGAGTAAAAAGGAAGCATAGCTTTCATATTCATTCATCAAAAGGTAACGACTACGCAGCTTTCTCTCTTTGATTATTAGCTGTACTTAATTATTATTTAGAGCACTCTGTACTAACGGAGTTATGTGAAGTCATAATTTTATGTGACCTACATGTGTTACATGGCTTATCCTATGTTTTTGATTCAAAAAATGTCATGTTATTAGTTAGTAATTAAATTATTGGTTTCATTGCATTTAAGCAGGCTAAAATTATTAGCTATTTTCTTATTTCATCAGTGGCTACACGGGGGATTCCTAGAACAACACCTGGTAGAATTGTGTTAAGTCTGGGAACTGAGGGGAAATTCCCCCTCTGACAGGATTTGCAACTCAACATCCAGAAATCACAATGCAGTGAGTCACAAGTAAACTACAATATTAGATCACTAGATCTCTGATAGGAGGTCATGTATCATTAAACACTGCCTGCTGGTTCACCACATAGCAGTTAGCAGTGTACACAGGTATCTGGATCAAACGACAGTCCGTCCCACACCCACACATCCTGCCGTGATCTCCAGGTGTTTGGGTTTTTCTTTTTTTCTGTAGTAATTTCCTTGTGCTATTTGTCTTTGGGTATTTGTGTTTTAGGTCTTACTTTTGTGAATTAGTTGGTTGATTTTGTTCATTATTTGTACATTTGTTATATTTCCTGTTTCCCTTCAGTTCATTGCTCTCCTCTCCTCAACTCATCTGCTTCACTGGTCTGAGCTGCTTGTCATTTCCTCCTGGTTACTTTCACCTGTCTTCTGTCTCACCTTTCTCCACACCTCTCTCTGTAATTTAAGCTCCCTGGTTTCATTACTCATCGCTGGTTTCTTCTGCTTACTTCATCTTTCCTCAGCTCTTTTCCTCTGTCAGGGTTTTGCTGTCGTTTCTTGGCTCTGTCCTTCGTATATTGTTAGTTTTCTTTATTTTATCAAACTGTTTGCCACCACCATGTCTGCGCTTGGGTCCTCCTTAACTGCAATTACAGCATCCAACGACTATATGAAACTGCAGTTTCCAACGGGAGCGCCCGAGGCACTTCCAGACCAGAAGGTATGTAGGCTATATAGTTACTCCAGTCAGTTCTAGCTTTGTCTCCAACATTTCATCCAGTTGGACATTCCTTCAAATTCTTCATTTCTATACTTTTCCAATTTGTGTAGGATCCCTGATATATTGATCTCAATCCGTCCCGCCTCAATTTGCAAAGCACTAAGGACACTAAGACATTTTAACTTCTCTGCCAAAGGATGAGACTGATCTTCAATGAGGAGGATTCAAAAACAAAACTATCTTATTTTTTTTTAGATTTATTGGTTCAGGGGAGAGCAAAAACTTGGACATTTAATCATGTGTGGCCACATTTGTAAGATTCAGTTTATAGAGGTTCACAGCCTGGCCTTTCCTATAAAAACAGAGTGAAATGTAGAAAAGAAGCACAGAGAGGTACCAGTATAGTAGTTTCTTTTTTTTTTTAGAAATTTGCATGTTGCTACTCACAGGTGTTGGCAGAGGGCGGCCTGGCTGCCACTCTGCTGCTGGGGGCCGAGGTTGAGCCAATTTACATAATCGTTCAGATGGGACGGCCCTCAGGGCCCATTTGCTGACCTCCCATATGGGAGAGAGTCTGAGGGAGGAGATACAGGAGAAATAAGGTTTAAAATAAACAGCGATATGAGAAAGAAACTTTATTTATGGCAATATAAAAAAATGTATGAGAAGGGGGTCTGGTTAGATGAGACATACAAAATTACTTTTCTTGATTTGTTTATAGTGACAATCCAAAATATAATACATTACAGATGCTTAGTGACAGGAAACATTTCCTAAATGAGAGATGAGAAATTTTTAACAAGTGTTTTATATATTTAAAACATAGATGGTATGTCAGAGTTCATCAACATAGTAACACAGCGGAAATCAGAAGAATTGTTCCCACAAGCCAGGTTCACACTTCAAACAAATATATTTACGGGACTTGAGTGTAGAAATTTTTACTTCTGGTCAAGTCAGACCAACGAGAAGTCAACTCTGTGAGAAGCAGCAAACAAATGTATAACTAAATAAAGATTAAAAAAAATAACAGTAGCATCACAAAGAGCTTGTAATTTAATAGCAAAAAAAATTGTAAAAAGAAATGTCAAAAAACGGGAAAATATACCGATTTTGGTGGTGGATTCGGTCTTCTCCGGTGGCATTTTATCTAGCCAGTAAACAGAGCGACTGAAAAATAAAAAGAGGCTCACTCAAAAACAAGAGCGAAACTCTAAAGTAGTAGTTGGTGGTGCCAGTCATTCCTACCGGTCCGGATATCTGAGATGGTTCTGCTTAGGCTGCGAAAGCTGCTGAATCCGAGTTCCCATCACAACAATTTAAGCCGATTGGCGCACAATCTAGAAAAAACAGTCAAGATATAAACCGTTCCTTGCAACAGTGTTTATACTAATACATTTTTTCACATAATTAATGTTAGAACCACACAGTTCACTGCATTTAACTGGGATTTTATGTGGTAAACCAAAACAAAGTAGTGAAGGCATCGTTGTTAGGTGATGGAAATAGGGACTCGTATGTTTTCTTATGCCACCTTTACTCTGACAATCCCCAATTTTTTTTATGCCACCTTTACTCTGACAATCCCCAATAAAATCTGGTGTCGTATAAAAAAATAACTTACCTTTAGACAGTTTTTAAAGATGCTTTTCATTAAACCCACATTTTTGTTTTAAAAATGTTTTTGTTGTTGGACTGTTGGTAATATTCCAATCGTAAATGTTTTCATTAGTTGTAAGTGGAAAATCATCGTAATTAACAAAAATAGAGGCTTGAAACATCAGTCTGTGTGTAATTAATCTATTTAATGTGTTTCACTTGTTAAGTTAATTGGTTTATCTAAAAAATACCCTCAGGTGTGTGTCTGCTTGGTTGTTTGTCCTAATATGTCTCCGTGTTGCCCTGTGATGGACGACAGGGTGCCCAGGGCGTACCCCGCCTCCTTCCTAATGACCAGGAGAATCTGTTTACAGGATAACTGTTAGACATCCACTCAAAGCTGATCTTTATGGAAAAGAGACAAGAAGAAATCAATTTTTTCTCTTTTTTCTTCATAGTAGGTACACCTGGTCTGACGTTCTGTTAACTGTGACATCATCCAGAGAAGACAGATCACCCGCTATTATCATCTAATGTAGAACAGATTACTGGATCAATGTGTGCTTCTGTGCTTGTTTGTCTGTCTTGTTGTGTCTCTGCTCTGTCTTCTGTAACCCCCAGTCGGTCGAAGCAGATGACCGTTCATACTGAGCCTGGTTCTGCTGGAGGTTTTTCTTTCCACTCTCGCTTCATGCTTGCTCAGTATGAGGGATTGCAGCAAAGCCATGGACAATGCAGACGACTCTCCCTGTAGCTCTACGCTTCTCCAGGAGTGAATGCTGCTTGTTGGGACTTTGATGCAATCAACTGGTTCCCTTATATAGGACATTTTTTGACCAATCTGTATAATATGATTGAACTTGACTTTGTAAAGTGCCTTGAGATGAAATGTTTCATGAATTGGCGCTATATAAATAAAATTGAATTGAATTTCAGAACGAAAGTTATGAGAAGTTCAGTTTGCTACAAGACATAGGGGGGAAAAACAAGTCTAAGGTGCTCCGGATAGATCAAATCAAAGCTGCCGAACATTTTGGCCTACAACCAAAATGTTGTGTAGTGGAAAACCGACGCCACGGATTACCTCAAACGAACCACCCCCAATGAAAAAGTGGAGGCAGAATTACTATGTGGGGAAGCTGGTTAGAGCAAATCTGGAGGAAAGCTATTATAGGCAGCAAAACATTTAAGATTGGGATGGGTAGGACCACAACCGCTGTTTCTGAATGGACGTATCAAAGTCCACATCTCAACTCAATCAAGAGTCTGTGGGAGGACATGAAAATTCATGTCCGCCGATGCTCTAGATGAAATCTCAATGAACCAGAGCTATTTTGCAAAGGGATCTAAGCAAAGCTTTGAAAAGCCATGTAATTTTAAACCTGTAGATTTTTCCTTCCATGCCCATAATTGTGCTACAATACTTTGAAATGGTCCAATGATGCCTTCGTAAAGCTCCAAGAAAATAGACTAAAGTTTGTGGTTTTCTTATGGCAAATGTGGAAAAGCTCAAAGGGAATAAATTCTTTTGCGAGGAACAGCCTGTAACAGTAGCTGTCATTCCACTCTTTGAAAAGCGTTCACATGCTCTTAAAATGGCAAAAAATAAAAATATCAGCACAATTTCAACATGATAGAATAAGCAACCAATTATTGTTCTGGCTCTGTTATGATTTTCCTCTTTAATTTGCAGTAATTACCTGGTCAGCCTCTGAAGCAGCTCCTTTGTATCGACAACACCTGCTGGTTGCTATAGTATCAGGTGACGGCACGCCAAAGATTGTCTATACTGGGGAGAGGTAGGGCCACTTTGTCTCGTTTCCGTTTAGACTGCTTTTATTGTAGCGCGGATGACGCAGACACACGTCCAACCTCTCAGTCTCGTTACTTTTAAACCTCGAGGACATCAGCATCTTCTCAGAACCACCTTTAGCTTTATTCTGATGTTTTCCTTTTACAGTGTGTGTCAGGTTTTAGAAAAATCTTATTCATATCCACCAATGGAAAAGGAAGTATATCACCAAACAAGATGAAAAGATCACACAGAAAAGTGGAAAAACAGAACACCTTTATTTTGAGCTCACATTTAGAATCGTATAAAATAACACAGTAAATAAACTACCAAAGCCACGAGCTTTCTGTATAACACTGTAATAGCTATCCTCTAAACTAGTATTGCAGGAGTTTGTAGGACAAGTCGTGTTCACCTGACATATCAACACGATGAAACAAGAACACTGCAGGATACATGGCTGCAACATCGCAGGACATTCAGAAGCCTCTGAAAAACACAGAGTCTAAGGGACAGGAAGGCCAGGACTGATGTAGTGTTTGGGTCATCCAGCAACAAATATTTCAAGGGCCATAACAGCATTGTTTGTTTCAGCGGTAGTTTTAGCTACTTAGTTATCTAGCAAACACCACATGAGAATAACGGGAAGGAAAAAAAAAAAAAAGCTACAACCGTGGTTTATTGGCACAGACTACATTTAGTCCCCTCCATCACACCAAAGCTGGTATAGTTTTGGTCACCTGACTGAAACTGGTTCGACTGCATGAAGGCAAGCTATGTTTAATCAATTCTGCTGTCTTAAAACACTTTTAAGACAACATTCGGACATCGAAATGTAAAGATTTCCTGCCACACTAAAGAAAACATGGCACCGGGCAACCTGGTCAGGGCAGCGCCGGCGGGAATGCAGCGGCAACGAAACGAGAGGAAAAAAGTGGAAATGTCGAGTGGACATTGCTTTCAGTAGCACCGGGAGAAACAGTAAGGTGTGCGTCAGTGTCAGAGGGTCTGCACGATGACGGGGTACAGCAGGGACATGTGCTCGGCTCCTCTGATTGGCAGCTTGTGTGTGGTGTAGTAGTGGATGACCTCGGGGATGGTGGAGAAGGGAGGACTGTTTTCGCCGAGGACGTAACGGCCGTCTGCGGACTGAGTGAACTTCATGTGCATGAACCCTTTGCAGCTCCTGGCATAAATAAGAGCAACACGGGTAAGGTGAGCCGACGTTCAAACTTAAGGCATTCACACAACCACAGCGACAGGGATGATAGAAAGAACATTGATGATTCATTCTATAGATTCATTACACAGACTGATGTTTTTAAGCCTTTATTTCTGTTAATGACTATTTCCCCCTAACAGTTAATGAAAACAACGTTTCAGTTTAGAATTAACTAAATTTAACAAAAAAATATATAGAAATGTGGGCTTAATGAAATGTTTAATACCTGCTCAAAGGTTGTAATTTTCAAAAATTACTTTTGATCTGACGAGCAAGCTATATATACGAAGTTATTTAATATGACTAGATGAATATGAAGATTTGGTTGTCATTTATTATTTGGGGTGCCTAAGACATTTGTAAAAAAAAAAAAAAAAAAACCCTCAATGTACAAAAAACAGAGCTGGATAATCTTGATATTAACAGACTTTAGAAAATCTGGCAATTCTCTACATGTGCAGATCTAATTTTGATAAAACTATGTGCCTCCCCTGGAGCACTGACAGCAAAAAAAAAAGAAAAAAAACATCCAATGAAAGTTGCCTGAAGGTTTCTATCTAACATGATCTCACAAGCACCGACCGTAACCATTTGATGAAGGAATGCCCCCTCAGCAGATTCCTACAGTATTTAGTAAATATCCACATAGTGTGAGTTTTTGTGCTTGGATTAAAAGTGTAAGTAAGCAATGACTAAAATAGGACAAAAATGAGACATAAGTTGCAAATGGGGATAGAAAATAGGCCCAAAGTGTCTACCTGAGGGATAAGGAGTAGTCGTTCTGGCAGGTCTGGCTTTTCCTCACCAGGTAGGAACTCTCTTTGCACAGAGTCAGCAGAGACTCCGCCTCTGAGCGGCTCAGGGCTCCATGGTACCACCTGCAGGCAACCAGAGGCAGAAAGACACATAAAACTTTATTTCTTTTCTTTTGTAAAAGCATATCCGAGGTAAAGCTTTAACATATTACAGAACATCAAAAACTGAAAGCGGATACAACAAGGTAGGTGTGCTGTATGAAAACAGAAGTTCCAGTTGCTCATAAACAAGACGATCGATGGTTTGGGGATGAAGCGCCGACCTCGTCCACTAGAAGAAACGCAGATTTTCCACTTACACTTGCTTCTCCAGAGGCAGAAATGGATCCACCCTCTCCCCCAGCAGTGGAGGAGTGTCACCAACCAGGCGGAGCGTCGCGGCGTCACATGCGGCCGACGCCGAGCCGGTTTTGGTAAGCCGTGTGTGTTCTGACTGAGCCCGGGAGCGTTCCCTTTCTGCTCCTTCAAACTGAACTACAGGCAGACAGACGGAGAGCAAACAATGTTATTCTCCTGCATAGGTAGATTTTAAGGCCTTGGACCACAGAGTTTACCCGCGAGAGCTTTGGAGATGTCGTCTTTCTTCCACTCCCACGGCTGGTCGTACTCATCAGCCGGCCTCTCGTCGTCCTGGGGCAGCCGGCTCTCCCTGCTGTCAACCAAGCCGAGTCCGCCGTCCGTTCTCGCCGTCTGCTGCTGAGCTGGCGGAGCAGCTCGGTGGTGGTGGTGACGGCTCTTTTCCTCGTAAGGGTTGTCGTATAACTGGCCTCCGTCTCCACTCGGGGACCTGTTCGTCATGGCGTTGTGCTGCAGATCTGCCCCGTAAAAAGACAGTCATGACACCCACCGTAGCTCTGAATGGACGCTTAATGTGGCTGGAAGGTGAACGACTGTCCCCCAGGCTCAGGATTGCTCTGTGTGAGGGCTGCACAAGTGTTGTTAAAACTTGATCTTTTCCTCCTTTTCTTTGATGACAATTTCCCCACCTCTTACACACACACTAAGCGAGAGCATCAAGAGCATCGCGGGCATGCAGAATTTGCAGGCACCGCACATGAAACGATATATCCAACCAAATACTGCAGTCCTCTGCGATTGTGTTAGTGTGCACATTTATATCGCAGGGATGCCTGCAGTTGGATATACTGTTCAGCTCTACTCTGTTTTCTCTCGGCCCATTCCTATTCACACCAACTCTGATTGTCGTCTCCGCTCCTGCCCAAGAAACGCATCCCGAAAGCGTGTTTCCTGATGGGGCTTATGTGCCACACGTATGTGTTTTGCATGTCAGCCTGGAAGCTGAGTTCAGGTTTTCATCTGACCTTCTTCCACGTTTCTTGTGTCCCCTACATTGATCGTGGCAACATTCGTTCCCCCAGTGGCTTTCCTCTTGCTAGTACTAACCAGTTACCGTGTCGACAGATTCTCTCGTCTGGGCTAAAAGCATCTACTTTGCGTTGGTCTAGCAGATAAAATGGCAAGAAAAACTATTTTAAGTCTATGATTGCATCATAACAAAACCAGTTATTTTGGATGCCCGAGAGTTTTGTGTAGATTCAGACATTAAAACTAAATTAGTTATCTTTGCAAAAGCTCAACAGGGGTCAGGAAAATCTGGTGTTTGGCACGAAACTTCCCAGGCACTGAAAGGTTAAAAGATAAAATCCTGAAAAGGGTCCAATTCTCATACTAAACCTGCAATAATCCGCTGGGCCTCGAAAGGCTCCATGTAGCTGCAGCAATCTGTCGGTGCAGATTTGAGCTCCCAGTTCGGCCGGGCTCTTGGGTCTGGACGCGCATCAAAGGGATCAGAATAATCCGTTTCACCATCAGAGGCTGCCGGGGCAGAAGGTACCACCTTCGCGGAGACGTCGGTCCGAACACGGCACATGTAAGAAACGACGACATAAAGGGGGACGTTTGAGTTAAGACAGCGAGAGCTATGAGAGAGCAGAAACGGCAGTGAGCGGAAACTGAAACGTGGGTGAGGGAATGAAGGGAGGAAATGGGAAATCAAATAACGATGCTTACGAGCTCTTCGTGAGCCGTCACCGGACTGAGAGGAATTTTACAGCGGCCAAACTCCTGAGAGTCCACTTTAATTAGTCTGTGTTTTGGAGACACAACTTTCACCTGAATATCAACGAAAATCATTTAAAAAAGGAAAATAAATAACTGCGTACATTTCTGTGAAAAAGAACAAAAAAAAAAAAAAAAAAAAAAGTGAAGACAAACAAATAAAACCTCTGCGTAAATGTTCAAACAGAACCATTTAAGATGCGATGTAGTCAGAAAGGAATAGACTGAACTCATGCACGCACGCCAGGGCTCTGGTTTCATACCTCCACGCCGTCGGACAGCGCCGCACCAAACGCGGGGAAAGAGGGGAGGCTCACCGTCGCGCTACAAGAGCTAAACCCCCCGTTCTGGTGCTCCTTATCACAGTGCTGGTAGGGATCCTCAAAGTCCAGCTCCTTCTGAGCTCTGTAGGCCCTTAATATCTCACTCTCGGTGTAATCTGGCCTCGGGGGCAGAGGAGGATCTCGCCTGCTGCCTAGATTTAAGTAGTCCTTTAGCCACTTTGCCATGGATCTGTGGAAAGAGAGGTGAACAGTGGTGTGATAAAGGGTGTCATAACTCCAAAGGATTGGGTAAAAGTGGCTCGTATTTGCTCGGTAAAGCTGTCCTTTCCTCCTGAAGCTGCTTTTATTAACCACTGCACTAGCATCCGATGGCTCCTTCCAGCACTTCATTATTACCACGCCGAAGTGATGATTTAGGGGTGAAGGGTACCCCGTGCGCACAGAGATCGCCTTCACCGGTGGAGATAAAAGCCACGTTCAACAGCTCACCCTTAACAGAGATGGCTCAGTAATTTCCAGCGGACTCATAAAAGGGGATCCAGCACAATAAACATTGATCAAAATTTAAATAAAATGCCCTTACGTGGGTAATTTAATCTACAGACGCAGCTGCTCCCTGAAAGCCTCGGAGGTTTGTTAGCGAAACAGCAGTGACAAAAACAGCATGATGCAGACCCAGGGACACAGCACACAGCTCCTGGGTTACAGCCGTAGGGTTAGGTTATAAAACAAAAACTTAAACCGTTTAACACGGAGCTGGCAGCATCAGGCTGTGGGGAGAAATGTTTGGTTATCTGATAACGGGGATTCTGAATGTGTTGGAGATAAAGTGACCATAATCACAAGAAACCATCTACGCAATAACAACATGCCGTGAGAGCGCTGCAAGCTGCGCGTTCAAGCCCATCCACGGGCATGTAAGTAAAAGGAAGGATGTTTAAAACGGTCCTTTTTAGAGCCACGGCTTGAACACGCAGCTTCACAGACGCTATCCGTTCGATCTGACGAGGTTTAGGCCATAATACAGGAAACAATTGTCAAACATGCTCAAGACGCTTTTAAGACTTCCGTTGGTAAACGAATCCTCTTTGATTTGCCTCATAAACTACATTCAGGTCTGCGTTGGTAACAGAGCAAAAGGTGGAGAAGCCCAAAGCATTTATGCCTTAGAAAGGGAGCGCCGAAGTTAAAACTACAGCATCTTTAATGACATTAGGCACTTGTAAGAGGTGCTCAATGCAATGGGGCTGCTACCCCCAGGGAAAGGTTTGGGCATTTATCTTGATGCTTTCTGAACGTTTTGGAGATGGGGGCGTCCATGTCTGCAGGCGAAGTCTTCGGTTTTCCTCAAACAGCTTTGGGAGCTGAGCAGAAAGCAGGAAAAAAGTCTGAAGTTGTGAAGTTTACAGGGCTGCTGCAGTGAATAAGATCTGCATTAGATGATCAAATCATCAGTGTTTATTGAGCTTCTGGAGGGAAGGAAAACATCCCATCATGTGAGGCAACATTCAAAAACAGTATCACAGTCATAGGAAGATGCAGAACCTAATTATTAGTGTAGTATACCAAAAGTGTTGGTAATATTATAGGTCAGGATTTTTAATACAGTATAATGGAAAAGGAAGACAACAATGATAACAATAATAATAATAAGCCAAGGTTTTAGCCCCCATAGCTTTTCCATCAGGATCAATCAATTAGCTTCCTTCAATAACTTGGAAAGCCAGCTAGCTAAGCTAAACTAAGCTAAGCTAAACAGCTAGCATTTAGGTTCTTATCTCGACAATCATAATTGCCGAGATAAGAACCTAAGTCGAGATAAGAACCTAAGAAACCCTGTTTTATTTTAACTCTGAAGGGCCATAGGTCCAATAAATGAGCTCAGCGACTGGAGAGGCTAAGCTAGCAGGAGCTAAACAAACTCACCCTCTTTCTCTGGACTGACTTGGTCCCCCCGCTCCGCTCCGGCGGCTATGATCCTCCGCTTATCACCCGGCGGGTCTCATTAATGTTATCTGTCCTAGAAATAAAACATGCTCAAAGAAAAGCTGGTTTAGAGCCGACCGGGCTAGCCAGCTAACTGGAGCTAGCTGGAGCTTTCCGGGGACCCCGCCGGGGACAACATTGACTGGCGCGGTGGTCTGGTCTGCCGCCGAGGGCTTAGAGGAGGGGGGTATTTTCAGTCCCTTCAATTTAAAGCCACAGGTTTATTTCCCAGGTTCCACATTCTCTGTAAGGTGTGGAATAGATCAATACAATGACGCCAAAAAAAAGATTCAAATCTCCCCTGAATGTCAAAAGAAACGATCAGAAGGATTGTCGACGTTGTTGGAAGTTGCACAATAAACTTAATCTGTTGGCATGAGAGTTTTACACGATCACAGTCACAGAAGATGCTGAAATTGGCCCCTGAGGTCTGCTGCACTTCATTTCATGCAGCCCACTCTTGGTGCAATTAAAGGGCCAATGATTAACAAAGAACGCCGGGATGCATCATGATCTTCCCTGAGTTTCCAAGAGGGACAGATGCAAAACCAAGTGATGTTCCACCTCCAACCTTTCCTGCCTTGCTGGGGAAGTTTACTTATGTGCAATTTGATCGATTCAGCAAATACGATTATAATTTTATTTAAATAACATATTTTTATATGGTTGCAAACGCAATGTTTATTCATTACGTTTTAATTTTCATTGTACTTATGTAAGGTCTCAAACGTCAGGACAGGAGCCCAGTTGTTAGCGCCGTTGTTGCTTGTCATAAAGGTCCAATAGTTTCAAAGTTTGCATGTTCTCTTTGCGTTGTTCCGGCTTCCTCCCACAGTCCAAAAACATTATTTGGTCACTCTAAATTCCACTTTGCCCTGAGAGTGACCCCTGAGGGCCCTGTGAAGGACTGCTGGCCTCGCTGTCCAGGTTGGATCTCGTCTGATGACTACTGGAGTCTAAAGATCTAAACACCAAGGGGCTCCATGCCCAAAGTGTAAGGCGTACACACTACTGATCCAAAAGTGACGAGAAAATTCATAATTTTACATCTACATCAATTACCCAAAGAGATCTGGGGTTTCTTGTCTGTGGAGAGAAAACTCGAAGCTGGAACTTTTCAGTACCATAGGTCAGCAGTAAGTCTGGTGAAATGAGGAATGAAGCGTACGCTGAAAGGAACACCATATGAAACAGTGAAGCATGGTAGTGGCTCAGTGATGCTCTGGGGCTGCTTTTGCTTCCCAGTGCGTGTGGAGGGCCGAGAGAAGCTGGATTCAATGAGGTGTCAGGAAATCCTATGAAAAAAACGGTCCAGTTGTCTGTGATGAATCTGAAGTGCTGGTTTCACTGGATCTTCAAACATGGCAATAATCTTAAGTAAAATATCAAATTCACCAAAGCTTAAATTCAGAAGTGTTTGAAGAAACAAGGGGCCCATCATGGTCACCTGACTTGAATACTACTAAAAATCTGAGATAAAAAAAACAGGCCCACACAAACAAGATTATTAATGAGTCTGAGGTCTTTTCCCATGAGAAGTGGGCTTAGATTCTTCAGGAACACAGCCAGAAGCTGCAGTCTGGCTATGAATCATGTTGGCCACAGGTTATAACAGCAAAAGGGTGATCTACTGGGTACTAAAGGTAATTGTTTGGATACGTTTAATGCAACTGGACATAATGTCGTTAGAATACTACATTTCTGTAACAATACTCCACACTTTATGAGAAAAGGAACCGCGATCCTTCCCCAAAGTATAACCTCCTCTACAACAGTTGTCAAAATATTTCATTACAAACCCTAAAACAGAAACACCCAATGAATAATCGTTAATGGTTTGAAATAAAGTTATTGGTTTGGTCCAAATGTGCCTAATCTGAGGCAAAAATCTAAACGGCATTTCAAATTTCCTTACTTAAATTGTTGCCATTTTACTACCCATTAATAATCTCAATCTAATATGTATTCTAGTAATCAGAATAAACCAAAATCACTTAAATGAATGTATTTTCAGGGAGTAGTTATGGACCTACCCTAACTGCAGTCAGGTAAAACGTTACCCACTTCTTATATTTTATCACATTACATCATCAGTTCCCTGGGTAACGCACAGGTCAATCATCAGATCAATTAAATCAGGATCACCAATAATTCAATAACTTTCACCTAAACCTGCTAAACCACAAACCTGTGGACAATGGACAGAAAGTTAAATGTATTTCTCTAAACGCTAACATTTGCGACTGATATAGTTAGACGGAAAACAATGGCTTATAAATACAAAAAACAGATTAGTTTAAACAGTCTTTTCAAGTTTTAATCCAATATTTTAATAGAATACTTGATACACTGTTTAACATATCACACAATTACTACAGAATTTTGTTTTAAATCAAAAAAATTCATAAACGTGTATTTTGGAGGTTGAGGGCGGATGAGAATCTAACTTTTCCAGATAGTTGCCGACCAGCAAACATTAACCAATATCCAGAACCCACATATGATTCAGTTCCCAAACAGAATTTCAGAAGTTCAACCTCAACATGTTTTTTTTTTTCTCTCTGCGCCTCTGTGTCACTCGCTGTCATTGCTGTCACTGTCTGAATACGCCCCCAGTAGGCTGAGAGATGACGAGCCGTTTTGTGAAATGCTGGATTTGGAAGCATCTGTTGAGTCCCCTTTTGATGTCTTTGAATCTGCGAAAAAAGAAAAGCACTGACGTTAGCTGTGACTTAAAAGTTGAACCATAAGGCAATCTGTGATCAGCTGTTTGAAACGTGGCTGCGTCACCTGTTTGCGACGCAGGAGAAGCAGTTGCATCGTCTGTACCGGGTCTTTTATCCGTCACTGTTGGTTTCTTTCGCACCACCAGGGAGCTTAGTGCCCCCCGAGCTCCCAGGGTTCCAACGCTCTTCTCCCAGCTCTCCACCTTGGCCCGCTTAACTCCCCCAGATGCAGCTCCCTGTTAAAACACGGCACGTCCCGAACTTTTATTTACTTCTTACAACGTGATCTTTGTTTAAACTCCAGTAATGCCTGTAAAAGCAGGACACTTCAAAATAAAAACAAAAAACTGTTAAAATATTAGACCATCAATAGGGGTGTCCTGATACCACTTTTTCCCAGACCGAGTACAAGTTTGAGTACTTCAGTTTAGATACTTGCCGATTCCAAGTACCGATACTAAGTACTTAATAGATTACACATAACTTAATATCAATGACCACTGAAAACGATTGATCATCAAAAGGGCGATGAATTCGGTTAGCGCTTCAGTTATCTTCTCTCTTTCCATTTTCTTGTCAGCCAACAACCTCTTGGTGTATAGCACCAGTACCTGCTATAGAGTGCCGTCTATAGCCTTTGAGTTGCAGCATAGCTCAGCCAAGGAGGAAAATCAAGCACAAAATTGGAATCGGGGGGTTGCTTTCACATGTACGACTATGAGTACTTGACGCTGGCATCGGGCCCATTACCGATACTAGTATCGGGACACCACTAGCTATCAATATCTAACATATCATGCAGCATGATAGTTCCTACACATTTTTCCATACTTGACTGAGCTGATGGAAAAATAAATAATCGAATCCTAAACAACTACGCACACGTGTGTATGCAAAACAAAACATCCAAATCTAGTCTGAAGAAGGGCAGTATTCCATATCAGCGCTGTTTAAAAGAGCACTTTAAACGCACACAGGACCAAAGTGCTGTACACAGAGTAAATAAACAGCAGCCATGATACCATTAAACCAAGATCACAATCAATAAGGCTTGAATAAGTAACACAGCCCTATACAAAAATATTAGATCAGTCATAGAATTGACAAAAGAAAGTAAAATGAAAAGAAATATTATTTAAAATGAATAATAAGATAAACTGAACAATTTTAAATCTTGCAACTCTTCAATGACACTTTCTGCAACAAGGGGTCCACCAACCTGTAAAGCAGCTGCTTTGTCAGTGGTGAGGATATCTGTTGGTTTGTCTGCACTGGACTTCGACTGGCTGCTGCCGCTGCTGCTGCTGCTCTCCTCTTCTCTGTCAGAATCAGAGTCAGAGTCTCGCAGTCTTTTCACAAGTGCACGCTCCAACATCTCTCTGAAACAAAAAAAACAGCAACTTTTGAGTGTGCTGTTTAACAGCAAAGACTTTACAGATCAGTTTTGCGTGATGTGATGCAATATTTCATTATCATCATCCGTTTGGTGCCTCCTCGCTCACTTTGTTTCTCGCTCATCCTCTTCTTTTTCTCGTTCCCTCTCTCTCTTTTCCAGCGCTCTGTATTGGTCGATCATTCCCTCAAAGTCTACTAGAGCCTGCCTCTGGTTGAGCTCCTTCAGTTCCTGGAGGTTCTCCAGAACTTCCATCTCCATCTTGGAATCCTTTGTGCGATTCTCTAACACCTGGTAAAGAATCAGGCTACAATCACTCATTCACTCTTTGCGTTAACTTGGGTAAAAGCAGCAAAAACAAACAACAAACAAAAAAACCCCGAATGCAATAAAGACCTTCATGGGGTTGTTCAATTCCTCATCTTCCCTCTCCTGCTGGATTCTCTTCTCCTCTTCCTCAATGAGTTTCTCAGCCTGGAAGTTACGTGTTGCACCATGCTCCATGGCGTAGTCCGTGTTCTCCGGGTCAGTCTATAATATAATTTTAAAGTTAATAGTTTGATTCAGATTACAAGACCCTAACAGAGAAAAAGGTAAATAGCAGTATGCGATAATGATCGGATTTCGACAGCGATCCCACTCACCTTAAATGTGATCTCAGCAAGGCAACGAGTGCATTTGATGTAGAACCGGAAGATCGGCAGTCCCATGTAGTGTTCGTTCTGAACGGTCTCTTTGCGCGCATTGAATTTCTTCCCCTTGTAGATGTACTCACCGCATGTTTTACACCTGCGTGTGAGAAGAGATACAATGAGCCCTTAGAGGCAAGGAAAGGTTTCTCATTGAGAAGCTCAAATCGTTTGTTGTTAGTATTATAGAATTCATTTTATTTGGCGATAAGGGTCAAATTAAACTATTTATCCAAAAGAAAGCTGACCACAAGGGCATTGAAACATAAAACACATAAAGTATAATAATATCTGCGTAAAACACAGAATGTCTAAAATACACACTAATCTAAAACTTTCAGATTACTAAACAAGCTTTGCACTGAAAGCAACCAGATCCCTTTCTTTAAATCGTCTTTATATGGGTGCCATCCTGGGTGCCATTTTTCATAGCATGAGTCAATAAATGGCTGATATGTTTGCAAACTTACTAAAAGTAATCCCATTGCCCATGCAGCCCTTTAGATACAAAGCAAAGAGGATAAGATTGTGCTTCCATGGAGCTAACCATAGTTTATAAATGAAGAATGGTTTTAGCACCGCTGCCTTTTAAAGCTACAGTTCTACTATTCTAATTCAACCAAGAAGGACAGAAAGGGTCATAGCTGCCCTGTCCTCCTCAACAGTTAATTATAGGATCAGTGCTCTATAGAAAAACTCTAATACTCTGTAGGGGATATGAAATTAAGCCAGGACGTCATTTTGGGACAGGGCTGAAACAGAACGTCTAAGCTAATTTTTATGAACCTTGCAGTTCATTTGCTTTTTATCTGATCACCCTTTATAGTAATCTAGAAGTAATACAAAGTGCCACCGAAAAAAAATAGTAGTAACGGTGGTAGGAAAAAAGAAACAGAACACACACACATAACATTTAAGGAAGCCTTTTTAAACATTCCCAAGACAGATATATACCTCATATTGAATGGAGCCATCAATCTGACCACATACTGACGATCTTTGGGGAGTTTAAGCTTGGGGATTTTAGCAGGATCGAAATCTGGAGGGTAGTATTTCTGTAGAAAGGAAAGTGTTGGAGCAAAGTTAGTCGTTGAGTGTCCGAAATGAACCAAATGAACAGAAGCGTAGCTCTGTTATGTAAAACATTTATTTACACACAATTAAACACAATTAAGACAGAATCAGTGATAACAAACGGGTTCAAACACAACACTTAGCATAACTGCTAACATTAACCCTCGTAATTCGGTCACTTTGCAGATAGCTCCTTGAAGTTAAGTAAAAACGCTCTCTTATGATTACTTACATTCAAGACTTTTCTTTCGGACATTGTTGCGTTTCTTAGTAATACAACGCTAGAAGAAAGGCCCCAAAAACATCGAAAGGATTACTTCACAACGCTGTGTAGAACTGTAAACTTCCGGTTTCGTTGCTCGCTTGCTTCCGACTTACAAGAAACGCTGCTGCCCCCTTGTGGTGTAAGTGGCCACCTGCAGGAGCGTTCCTTTTGTTTTTCCTATTTACTTCTGAATATGTAATATTCATATACAGACATATACAGAATGTTAAAAATGGGAGAAGAGAAAAAACAAGATAAGAAAACATTAAGTACATATTCAATGAGTGGGTAGAAGCATAAATTTGATGTGACCCACCCTTTACGAGACACACTTTCACACTCAGTGTCTAGTCATGTGACATGAAGAACCCTCTAAATACAGTGCAGCAAGGTATGTATTTCCTCCCAATGTAACTTACATATTCATAAATTATTACAACTTTAATAGTAACATTTTATTTGCATATAAGCAACAGTACTACTATCAATAAAAGCAACAACTCTACTACTAAAAGCGCTTTGGGTGGTCAGGAAAAGCGCAATATAAGTTCAGTCTATTTACCATTTTACCATTTAATAAATAAATAAATAATAATAATAATAATAACAATGTTCTAGGTATGGCACTCATTTATAAATCCCTTTTTATATCGTGGCAAACTGTTTAATGTTTAATGGACATTGCTTGAGCTCCAAATCCAGACTGTTCCAAAGCTTCGCTACACAGACTGAAATGCAGATTTCTTGATTGATTGTTTGATATTTGATATCGATTTAAACCTTGAAAAACAAAGTTGAAGAAAAAGTCGAGGGAACAGACACACACACACACACACACACACACACACACACACACACACACACACACACACACACACACACACACACACACACACACACACACACACACACACACACGGTTTAAATTAGCAAACACAGTTCTGTCTACATCACAGTTGTCCACGTCCATTTCCTCTCTGAAGGGGGTGGTGGGGTGAAGGTCATCCGTGTAGGAGGAAATGAAATCTTGATGACAGATTGGTGTCAATGGGGTTTAATTTGAGGTCTGATTTAGGCTATATTGACAGGTGAAAACATCAGAAGATGGACGGGGTAGAACTGTGTTAAATTATAGATGAAGAAAGGCCTGTGCTCATCAAGAATTCATCTCTGTTAGATCCAAGCAGTTTAACAACTTCATTTAGAATTGACACTTGCAGAATTAGTCTAACAATTGTTCTTTATAAAGCTATGATGGATGAGTCAACACATGCACAAGCGCTTCAAGTCTTTGGCACATCAACATGACTCATGAGTGAGTCAGAGAGCTGGTCTAAACCCCGTAATATATTAATGCAATATGTAATATATCACATCATTATTTAGTTTTTTCCCCATTTCATGTTAATTTCACCTGGTACTATCCCACTGAGATTAAAATCTATTTTATCGAGCCATTGCTGAAAAGTCCACAAAAGTGGCAAAGACACAACAGTTCACAGTATTTGATTAGACAAAAAAGGTCTTATCAATCCACTTAGAGAGACAAAGGTGCAAACCAGTGTCACAGAAGTCAAAGTTTAATTAATATTTC
The DNA here is from genome assembly GCA_037039145.1 of Fundulus diaphanus. Classification (NCBI taxonomy): domain Eukaryota; kingdom Metazoa; phylum Chordata; class Actinopteri; order Cyprinodontiformes; family Fundulidae; genus Fundulus; species Fundulus diaphanus. The sequence goes on from CM073138.1 coordinate 27,486,009, forward strand.
AGAGGCTGGCTGATGTCACAACTCCTTGTGAAGCACATATAAAAGAGGGACACTGCTGGTGGGACATTCTTCACAAATATAACTCAGACTTGTCTCCACCTGCTGCTGAGAAGGACACCTCCTGTTTGAATTTCAGCACCATGGTCAGCACCCGGACCCTCCTCCTTCTTACGGCCACCTGCTGCGCCTACCTGCGACTGGCCCGAGCGGAGGAGTCCTCACTGGAGACGCGCTCCTTAGACTTCACCCTGAAAACCCAGCAGGAGAAAGACCTGGTAAGAGAACGGCAGCATTTATTACACAAATGTTCTTACACCATTTTTTTTATCTTATCGTGATAACTTTTGATCTATGTAACAAAAGCACTTGTATATAGTTTTTTTTTATCACAGAATGAGTCACGTTTAAATATGGAAAGAGAAAGAGAAATAGAAAAGAGGAGACTGATTAGCTTTTTGGTGTGTTTTCCTTTTCAGATCGATGCTTTGCAAGAAGTTCTGGAAAAGCTGAGAAATAAAGAAATGCCCTTGGAGAAAAAACTTGGCTGGTTACCTTCAGTAAGCAAACAGAGCAATTTTGAATTTTGAATTGCTTGACTTAAACCATTTAAAATAAAATACAACAATGAAATAAATAAGATGTTTCTATTTTGTCATATATTTCATCTAGTTTTACTTTTTAGATCCTTCATTTTTCAATTTTTCGTCTACTTTTAGTTATTTGATAGGTTGAATTGAAATTGAATTGAACATTAAGAATCAAATCAAATCAATGAAATTGTTGCTATACTGTTCTATCTACACATTCAACATAAATTGAAATGAAAGAAAAAGCCCTTAAGTCTTAACTTATTTACTGTGAGTTCTATGAACTCAAATGACTTTATGTTTTTGGTTTTAAATAGAAACGCAATCTGTAAGTAAATGCATATACCTCTTAGATTATTTTTATTGCCTGTAAATTGTTCCCCATGCATGTTTGCAGTTAACTGACTTGTTTTACCTTTGCAGTGTGATGCAGGGGAGCCATGTGCTGTGCGTAAAGGGGCGCGCATTGGGACCCTGTGCAGCTGTCCCCGGGGGACTTCCTGTAACTTCTATGTCCTCAAATGCTTGTAAAGAATAAATAGAAATACAAAGGTTACACAGCTTTGGGTCAATTCGCCTTTTTGTCAATTTTACACCAATATATTTTACACCGTTTTGTTCCTTCTTCCTTAAATTTCAGCCATGTCATACCAATATATTGAAACTATTTCTTAATATTTTGTTTTTCTTTGTCACTGCTATTTAATGAAATACGAAGATATCTGGTCACAAACTATTCAAAATATATTGATATAAAGCACTTTAACTTGCACCCTACTTCCATTCATTTTGAGCCACCTGACTTTACTGAAAATAATTCAACATTTTAATCTAGTCAGTAATATTAGCATCAAATTTGAAAATAGGCTCATTCCTTATGAATGCATCAACAAATGTGAAGTCTTAAGATCTGTAGTCTTTGTAAAAAGTGCTGTCAGGGCCCCCCTGCTGGCCAAGGGCCCCAATATGTGTATTTTGCTTAGACCTTAGGCTGGCACTGCAGCTTGTGAGCCGTGTTCAAACCAGAATACCTTTAAGCAATTGTTTTCACATAATATACATGAGTTGATCGATACAGACTTGTTGAAGCAGATACAAAATGTGCAGTGACAAAGAAAACAACAAAATCTGCTAAGTTGTATGAAAGGAACATGATGACAAAGTTACGAAATTGCAAAAAGGCGAAATGAACGGCTCCTGTGACATGCACTGGTGTGGAGTAAATTAAGTGACGAATGTAAGATATGGCAGGGCATCAGGGAGCTCTGTTTATGCCCATGCTGATTTATAATTAGAAAAAATATTATATGTCTGACCTTGTGAAAAACTTTCTGATAATATTTCCTTCTAATTCAGTCAATCATTGTGGAACATATAGCTTGCAATCAGTTTATAAATATATTTGTAAGAGCCAAAGCCAATAAAGTGACTTTCAAAAAAGAAAGAGACTGGTTTGTTTTGCACAGGACTTATAAAAGGTTTAAACGTTATGGGTCCTTAATGTTTTGAACAGGAGAACAATGAGAAATTTTCAATCATCAACGGGGATGGAACCAGGAATAATAGAATCAATAACTATTACAACCCTTACTCTCATAAAAAAACAAAACAAAACAATTATGGTTAATGTGGTGGACATTACCCAACTAGTCCTTGCATTGGTAGGGCTACTGGTTATGAAATATAAACACTGTAGTATCAAATTAGGGAAGTCTAAAAATTTAAAAAATTTAAAAAACAACTAAGTCGTAAAATGCTTACATACACAAAGTCAACTCTGCCATTATCTAATGAGAACTGGAAGCTAAAACATAAAAAAAAATCAACGTAGAGCTAATTTATTATGTATTTATTTATTTATTTTTAATAAAAGTTTTATTATTTTACTGTTGTGTGGTACAGCACGTCATGAATCAATCTGAATGAATCTGTTGGTCTCAGTCATCAAACTTAAGGGGTGGGCCTGGTCCTGCTCCTGTCAAGATAAATAGTCTGGAGAGGACTTAACGAGAAAGCTAATCAGTGAGATGTCAGTCTGTTTGATGAGTCACTTCAACACTTTAAATTATTTTAAAGTGCATTGCAGCAAAGGAGCCATGAAATAACTTCATGAGTTCTAATAATAACTTTTAAAATCAAATATAAAATTCTGATGTACGTTTTTATTAATTTTACATTTGATCACGTGGTCATGTATTGAAAAAGGTCAACATAATTATTTTCAATAGTACTTTAAACAAGAAGGAATTTTCACTAAATCACCCTGGAAAGTTAATGTGGTGGACATTAGCCAACCAGTCCTTGCATTGGTAGGGCTACTGGTTTTGAAATATAACCAGTAGCTCTATAGAAGCATGATCAAGGTTTTCAGCATTGGAAAAGAAAAGTAATGGACATAGTTTAAAATGTTCTTGAGAAAAAAAGAGGCTTTAGGTGTTTGATTTGAGATTCAAATTAGAGTCAAATCTTACCCCAAGATCAGTGACTGTGGAGGAAAAGGGAATCTTGTGGTCAGAGAAGATTATGGGTGAATTAGATGATGAATGAATCTGATTTAGTGTGCCAACTACTACCACTACTGCTACTACTACTACCACTACTACTACTACTTTATTATTTATAGAACACTTTAAAACAACCACAGCTGCAACAAAGTGCTGCACATGTCAAATATAGAGCATTACAAAGGACAAGGAAAGAACAATGAGAACAGCAAATAAACTCAGTAAAACAATAAAAACAGAGTAAACTAAAAACAGAAATTTTCAGGTTCTGCTAAAAGCCAAGGAATAGGAATGGATTTTTAAAAAAAGCTTTAAAAGTGGGCAGTGAAGGGGCTCACCTGATCTGAATAGGAAGGTTATTCCATAGTGAGGGAGCACACACTAAAAGCCCTGTCCCCTTTGAGCTTCCTGTTTCATTTTGGAACCTCTAGGAGAAGCTGATCAGCTGACCTGAGGCATTGAGCAGGAGAGTAAGGTGAAGGAGCTCAGAAAAGCAAGCCGAGGCCAGACCATGTCAACTTTTAAAAACAAATAAGATAATCATAAGATGAACTCTTAATTGGTCAGGGAGCCAGTGGAGAGAGGCCAGAGTGGGGGTGATGTGCTCTCTCTTACCAACTCCCTTCAGAAGCCTGGCAGCTCTGTTCTGGACCAGCTGGAGGCAGACGGGACTGGCTGAGTCCAAGGTAGAGAGCATTGCTGTTGCCAGGCTGTAATAAAAGCATAAAATGCTGTCTCAATGCTTTGTTTTGAGAGAAATGACTTAGCTTTGGCCAGCTGCCAAAAATGATAAAAACTGGATGTGACCACAGGCGTTGATGTCCTCAAGACACATCAGTAGCTGGTTGATTGAGAGGGCTTTTTTTGTGCCATATATATCTGACTGTCATCAGGATAAGAATGGAAAGGATCACATGCTATTGAAGTTTTGAACCCAAAGGGAACAGACAAAATGAGAAGAACAAGGGACTAAAACTGATTATTAAAGACGTACCAGTAGAGCTACTAAACTCTTGGGAATTGCAATTAAAAATACTCTGGCTACATGTTATAAAACTGAACCCCTTTTTGAATTATGAACCACATTTTTTGACTCAGTTTTACAAGCCATATTCAGGTCTTAGTACTACTTGACCTGCAGAATCGAGACATACTTTTATTAGAACCTCTCTGACAACATGAAGTAGGATGCAAGATCTCACAAAGTAGACTAACACTTGTGCCAAGCTAATGCAATTCCAAAACAATGAGAAACAAACTCATTCAAATCTATTGTCTGGAAAGGGCTAGAAAAGTAAAACAGTGATAATCATTATCTTTAAATGGGTTGAGATCAGTGTTCATGATACAAGGCAGTTATGGGATATATATATATATATATATATATATATATATATATATATATATATATATATATATATATATATATATATATATATATAAATATATAAATGTGTGTGTGTGTTCGTGTAATAATGACACAATATTATGTGAATTTATCATTCATAACAGCATTCCAGCGCAGCCTTGAGCTCTGTCATAGCGCTGCTGTCTGGTTTCCTCAATGACATCACTCCCAACATGGCGTCCAGCCGGGTGTTGGAGAGGGAGGTCCAGGAGGAGTCGAAGACCGCAGCCCCGGACTTCTGCCCCCACAAGTACTCCCTGCTGGTTATCATCGGACGGACGACCCGCAACAGACAGACGGAGCACATCCGGCAGGAGATCGAACGAGGTGGGTGCAGATTTCTATGTCACCGAAGCTCAATGCGTCCCCCTTTTCTTCTGCGTTTGCATATGACTTCATAACCCTGCCAAGTTCCAGTTGTCTGAATTTTCACCAGGGATGGCAGAGGGACCACTTTGCAGGGTTTCAGTAATTTTCTCCACCCTGAGGACCGAGGATGCGTCATCTGGCGATCCGCCACCATCAGCATCTCCTCCTCACCCCTCCGGCTGCATTATAATGAAGCAGTCAGGAGGAGCGAGGGGTTTGTCTCTTTTTGTCGTTATGTAAGGCCTGGCTTTAGAGGAAATGTGGCGGGGATATCCAGCCTCTTGGAATCGATTTTCTACTAAGCTACTTAGTATTTATGGTCAGCATCACCTGGGATTATCAGAGAATATCGGGGATTAGAGCAGATTATAACGCATCGCTTTTATGATTCACTGCATCCTGTTTTTACACGCTGGTTTACAGACGCATCATCTGGATGAATTCATAAAGCTGGAAATAAATGAACGCCGAGAGCCACTTCCGACTTTAATGGGTCAATTAACATTTCATCAGTGCCTGATGAAAACCCCTTTGTCTAAAATGTTGTGAACTTTTCATGAGTTTAGAATAAAAAAAGCTGTTAGTGGACTAGTGAATATGTCCACTAATACCCATTTTCACCAGAAATTATTTACAAAATTAAACTGGAAATTCACTTAGATTTTTTAAAGCTCAATAAATGGTCTTTAACCTAGAGATGCACAAATTAATCATTGTTTGATAATTCTGACTGATGATCAGCATCGGAGCCACCCTTCATTAGGGGCATTAAAACTAATAACTCCCATCATATTTGATCTGTAACTGCATCTACCAAAAGCATTTATACAGTGTTTTCTGCAGTTTAATAAAATTCAAATAAATGTTCTTATTCTTTCATTTCTTTAGTTTTTAAAAAAGATAATTAAAATTTGTGTATGTTAGGAAATGTCTGACTTGTGCACTTCTGCTGTTATAGTCTGTTAGCAATCGCACACACACTTATTTCCTCGCTATATATATATATATATATATATATATATATATATGTGTGTGTGTGTGTGTGTGTGTGTGTGTGGGGGGGGGGGGTGCATTGCTGAACATCATCCCCACCACGAAATACAGTGATCATGCTTCAAAGATGCTTTTCTTCAGCAAGGACAGAGAAGCTGGTTAGACTTATGGGTGGATATGTGGAGCTAAATACAGGGTGAACCTGGAGGAAAACCTGTGAGAGGCTGCAGAACACAAACATAAAGCCAGAGCTGCAATGGTTTAGATCAAAGCCTGTTCATGTGCTAGAACGGCCCAGTCAAAGTTCAAACCTAAATCTAACTGAGAATTTGACCTACCTGTATGTAGTAAGGAAGAATGGACAAAGATTTATTTTCAGTTGCTTTGTTTTGAGGCTATTATGACAAAATACAATAATACAGAAATGTTTGGGGATTTGACTACTTTGGTATCAAGATTGTTGACTGGTATTTGTGTCAGATTAAGTAGGGCTACAGTCATTTCTAATAACTTACTTTCAATATAGACTGAATATATGTTTCGTTAAAAGTGCTGGTTGCATATTTTGTTCCCCTATTTTACAGCAATGGACATTTTAGAAAATAAGTATGGCCTACATTTAATCCCAAGTTTGTTTTGTGACCGTTTTAGTCCTAAAGTGTAAATTGATGATGATGATGATGATGATGATGATGATGATGTACCAGTTAAAACCGATTATTTTTTTATACCATCAGGTATTCGGTCATGGGACGTGGACCTAAAATCCTGCAACTTGAATCTCTTTTTGCAAGAGTTCCTCTCCCGTCACACGGCATCCTTTAAAGGTGCAGGTAAGAAGCTTCTCTTTAAAACCTAAGAGGTCCTTCATGCCCAGATTCTGGAAATGCACTCAAAGTGTTGGTCGGGCACCAGCTCAGCTGCTGTGGGGTCACTCAGGAAGGAAGGAAGGAAAGTTAGAAGCAGTTTGGTGATTGTTAGACATGGGTGTAACCTTAGGACAGAGAACAATAGGAACCTGCAACCAGTTGTGCAAACTCTCCATGTCTGTGTTTGGGTTTTAAAGCTTTTTAACATGCACAGCCATGGACAGCTGAGCTCAGAGAAACTGAATAATGGTCAGGGTGGATATAGTCATGAATAGACATTTGTTCTTCTGTGTTCCACCCATCTACAGCAAACATGCAGCAAATGGAAAGTGCAAGTGTTGCATTGTTGGAAATGCATTCATTGGGTTTCTTGCCAAAAGTTAGATAAGAGGATCAATAAGGCTCTCATGCTTTCACTGTTAATACGTAGCTGAATCCAGCAGCTGTGCCGCTTTTTGATGAAAGGTGGTAGAAAATAAAGCTTCTTTAGTTTGTCTAAACTCAAGAGGGGAGCCAAAGCCACCCATAGATGTATATAAAAAGACATTTTTTATAGAAAACAATGATAAACTTAACAGAGGAAGAGATTGACAGGTATTACATTATATTTCACTGGCAAAGTAACCCCTTAAGAGCAATTTATAAAATGCATGGCACAATATCCGCATGGTTTTGAATGTGTAATGAATGCAAAAAAAAAAAACTGGACCCAGTATATTAAGGAAGAGAAGTGGCTGACCCCAAAAAAAATCTGCAGTAGATGAAGAGAACATGTGGAAAGTGTCTGAAAGTAGATCATCTACTTTGTGCCAAATGTTGACGTAATCACTTTTTAGACCTAAGCTATAATGCTTTTAAGTGAAAATGTATTTTTTCTAAATAATGAAGTAGACAGTTGGTGTCAAAGTTGTCTATAGTACTTTATCTAATTGCAACCCTGGTTTGTCCCCTGATTTAGCAATTATTTATGACCCATAAAATATTTATAGAACAGTGTGGTGAGCAGCCTCTAAAATGGAAACATAAATCTTCTGGACAGAAATAAGTGAAGATTTTTGAAGAATACTTTAAAAGATTACCAGAAATCTTTCCACTTAGAAGCAACATTTTAGTGAATCACGGCTCTTACACGTCTCATTAATCAGACAGTGCCACAAAACATCACTGTGTCACAAGATCAAAATAGTGCTAAGCTCATGTTCCTATTAAAGCCAGTTCCCTTTACACTGGATTTCCGCTGCACATTGACTAAAGCTGGCATATCATCCTCCCACAGTCACCTGACTCAGCTCTCTTCCTTCCTCTTGTTATTTTTCTATTACCCCTCCGATGATCACAGTTCACTTTTTGCCTTTTTCTTATGACGCCTGCTATCTGCTTGGATCTCTCAGGGTGTTTCCCATTGCTCTGACTCTTGTGTTTTTTGCTTTCTTCTTTCCCTTCTATCTCTGTGTCTTTCCTTGTCTGCATGTATTTTTTTCTGCCTCTTCAGGGCAGAAGTGTCTTCGGCACTGTACCAAAGTATTGGACACACAAGTGCTGATCAGTCCATCTCAGGAACTGGCTTATTCCGAGGTAAAAATGTTTATTTCATTTCGAATGAAAGCTCAGAAATAGGTCTAAAGGAGAGTATCTATTGTTCTGTCCCTCCGACAGCCATTCAAACAATCTTACTAGAGCATGAGACCAATTAACAGAGACTATTCAGTCCTTAAGGAAGTTACTTTCATTGAGTAAATAAATATTAATCATAAATCAAATAAATATTTGTATTTAGTTCTCCTACAGTGAGTCACTGTAAAGCTACATTCTCAGGGTAAGAGCTGGTATTCATATGACAGGGTATGAAAGGGATCTATGGGGATATTTCTTTTTGCCAAATGTGTTTGGAACTGGATGTCTGCAAAGACTGCCCCGCAAGCTTAGAATAGCTATTAAGTAGTCTTAATATCCTGGTCTTTATTGCAGCAAAGAGGTTCCACAACTAAACTGGACTTCCATACAGCAAGATGCTTATGTTGTTGCACAAATAATCTGTAAAGAATTTCAGTTCGTAGTCTTACTGATTGAAACCAGTGCAGTGTTGTCTGACAATTTCATGGGATAGTGGTCAGAATCACGGATGAGACACAGTCGCTACAGATTGTAAACAGTAAGGGTGCACATAGACATCCCTGTGGAACTCCACTGTTTGTTGTTCAATCTGATGTCTGTCTGTAAACTATAAAGGATAGCAGTGAAGGACATGTGGGGTTAATTTCTAACTAATGCATTTTTAAACAAAGTCTAATAGATTAGATTTCCAGGGCCTTTAGAAAGAAAACCCCGCAACATTACAGATCCTACAATGTACTTAAATGACTACATATTTATCCTTTGTTTCACACTAAGCTGACCTGGAGTGTTTGCAGAAAAGCTCAGCCATAGTCTGATCTAATCAAAGTGTATGGTTCTAGTTTAAGTCCTAAGAGAGTTGAGTAAAGTCCACGTTTCTGCTTGTGACGGTTGGACAGAAAACGCCTTTTCTTGGCCTCACTCTTAAACAGCCAATTGGCATGGAGGTACAATTTAAGATGATATTCTTTTCTACTATTCTCTAGCTTTTGAGGCTCCCCCCCCACCCCCACCCCTCTTTGATCATCCTGCTGAACAAGTTGGTGCATCCAGCCTAGATGTCAGTGGCTGCAAGTATTGGGCTTCTGTGTTATACAAGTATAACCCAAGGAAACATAAAGTCATTGATTACAAATTAGAAGTCATTTGAAACTCCAATCAACTCAAAAGTAAAGAAGAAATAAAAAGAAATAACTTCAGTCATATTATTTTCCTATGGGTCCCAGTAATCGCAAGACCTGTTTTTCCTTTTGGAAAACAATTAATCCTCAATGTGGGATTTCTTTTCCTACTCAAAAAATGTCCTCAAATTAAAGCTTAGATTTAACTTTTTCCCTGTGCGTTTTTTCTATGGCAATAAAAGACCAGTTTATCTGAGGGTTTTTACACATCTTTACCTGGGATGCAAAGTGTGGCTGCGGTCCATAGATGCAGATAATTTCATGCAGATAGGATCTTTAGTTAGTTATTTTGTTTTTACACTAATTTCCTGAAAATGCTGAATTTAATTCACACTTATCAGAGCATTGGTTTGGCCAACACCACCGACCTTTGTTTAACAGTCCAAAGCAATATGCACATTTGCTCACATATAATGGACATTACATGCACTCTTTGGAAATCTGCAGCTCTTTTGATTTTTGATGAATGACCTTGCGAAACAACACAATTTTTCTATCTCTGTTTCACCTCCAGGTGTTCGCCCTGCTGTCCAGGGATTCTGCTCATAAGCTACTGATCTTGGCAGGCCTGAGCGTGGAGGAAAGTGGAGAGCTGCTGTTTCACAAAGGACAGTTTTCTCCTGGCCACCTCAGACGAATAATAACAGAGCAGGTACAGCACAATGATCCTTCTCCAATTTCCTAGATGGTTCTATAAATGCAGCGTTGTTACGTCACTTAGGATACTTAGAATTTGTTTAGAAAAGTGTCCTTAGCAAGCTACGCTTTTAAAAGTGGATAAGAATCTAAACTTAACTGGGGAAGAGTAAAATATTTTTACCTTTTAATGTCCCTGCTATGCCATTTGCATGAGCTGCATACTTTATACAAATATGAGCAAATTCTAAGCACACTGTGAAACTATGAGATAATCTTTAATAATTGAATATTTTGAGGATAAGTATCTGCATTTAAAGAACAAACCCCTATTAACCTACAGTACATTTGGCTTAAAGCATGTGTGCAGGTTTATGTCTTAATTTGTTTTTCTTAGATGATTTCCTGCTAGTTTTTCTATTACAAAGGTCAATTTTCAAGCTGCTCAGGATGCTTTACTAATAGACCAAATGCCAAAAACCAGCATTTTAGGTTGGTGTAAACAGGTGAAAAGCATTTAACGGCAAATAACTGATCAAATTTGCACTTTTTAATTGTACCTTATTTTAAACAGGTTTAACTTAAAAAGCAAACATATATAATAAAGACATTTTTTTTTCAGTTCCCAGATCAGGAGAGCTCCAGCTTCTGCCTTCACCTGACCAAAATCAATCTGACTCTCAGCTGTCCGAATATCGGACACTGGAGAAAGACCCTCCCGGGAAACCCATCCCTGCAGGGTCCCTTCACTCTACGTATCAACCCCCCAGAGATACTGCCGGCCATGGAGTCTCTGGGGGAATTTACATCACTCGTCTCCGGCACCATTTGCCCTGCCTCCCCCTTTGACCTGCTGCCACCTCCCACCACCGTGGGGTTCCTTAAGCTGTCCCGACCCTGCTGCTACGTGTTCCCTGCTGGGCGCGGTGACTGCGCCTTCTTTGCGGTTAATGGGTTCACTCTCCTGGTGGACGGGGGCTCGGACTCTCAGGCCTGTTTCTGGAAGCTGGTCCGCCACCTTGACAGAGTCGATGCAGTTCTGTTGACTCACGTCGGCACAGAGAACCTCCCTGGTGCTGTCTCCTTCCTAGAAAGAAAGGTGGCTGAGAAGGACCTAAGCTGTGATGTCAAAGGTAAGAGAACATTATCATATTAAAGATTAAAGTATACAGTGCTAGTGAGAAGTTGTTTTATTTATTTTAAAAACAAGAACTGTATGCACAAGTCTGTATTGTGGATTTTCTCCGATTCACACAGGTTTAAGATTGTATTTACGCAGAGCAACACTGATGTAAAGTTAAATGCCCCTAAACAAGTTGCAGAGAAAATTCTTCCACTTTTTTATATTGTTTTTATGCAGATGCAGTAAGGGGAGGGTTGGGACCCCTTGTGTTTGGCAGGTGCCCCCCTCTCTGCTGCTGAGTATACGGTGATCAGCCTTGTTTTGGCTGCCCACTTGAAGTGAGGTGCAGTCTACCCTGTTACTGCTTCTCCACTTTTAGCCCGAGAGCCTGAGCACTACCTTTAGCTAATCCAAACAGAGAGATCCGAAGAAATTATTTTTTGAAAAACAGGACTATAGTAGGGGTTGGGGATGGCAGGATAAAGGACTCGCCCACGGTGCCATTCATGCAATTACTGCTCCGGGTTGCCATCAACAACGTCCTGGCATTATTCTTGCTTGATATTTTTGACCACAATTCTTGGCAGAATTGCAGAGTTCGTTGAAATTGGTGGGTTTCCTTCCCTGGACCGTTCTTTTAAGGGCTGTGTGTCTGACAGGCTGATCTGCAGAATGGGAACCCAGCAGGGTGGCACCGTTCCTGTTCATCCTCTACACAGCAGATTTCTCCATCAATTCCCCAGGTTGCCATCTGCAAAAGTTATCCGATGGCTCTGCCATGGTTGGCCTCATCACAGGTGAGGACGACTCAGAGTACACTCAGTCCCAGGACTTTGTGGACTAGTGCCACCGGAACAGTCTCCTGATATCGCAGATTCAAAGGGAAAACCAGGGAGCTGGTGGTGAATATCTTGATGCACAGACCCACAACACTGACACGGGTGAACATCTAACTGATGTGGAGATAGTGGACTCTTATAAGGACCTGGGTGATCACCTGAACAATAAACTGGACTGAAGTCACAAAACTGATGCTCTTTACAGGAACAGCCAGAGCAGTATCTACCTGCTGAGGAGACTGAGATCTTTTGGAGAGCAAGGGGTGCTACTGAAGACCTTTTTCTGTGGTGGCATCAGCAACATTTTATGGTGTAGTTTGCTGGAGCAGCAGCTAATCTACAGCTGAGAGGAAGCCATTTCATCAGCTCATCAGGAAGGCCAGCTCTGTTCTAGGGTGCCTTGTCGACCCAGTGCAAGTGGTGGGAGAAGGACAATTATTGAAAAGAAACAGCAAAACTGGTTTCAGGATATAAAGAAACTAACATTAAGCTTTTTGAATGGCACAAACTTCAATCTTGCTGAAAAGCTTTTTAGATATTTCTTAAAAGCTGGATTTGTGACTCAAAACCTAACCAATTTATAGGTGCATAATGCAAGTTTTGAAGTTAAATATTATTTATTGTCTTTCCCATACTGTAGAGGGCCTTACAATTCCCCTACGTGTAAAAATAGATATCTTCTATTTACCGCATTTGCCTCTATGGGCTCCACTAGTCAGTTCATGAGAGAGCGATTCGGGGCTGAATCCTCTGGGAGTGCATGTGGGTGTGAGGCGCCCTGCGCTCTTGTTAGCCTGGTACCTTTTGTTGAGTCTCTGCTGTAATCGATGCATTAGCGAGAGAACACGGGCTAACTTCAATATTTATAACTTTCTTACTTAAGAAGACATTACACCTTTAAGCAAGAGACCTGTGCAGTCGCAGCAGCAGATGCTTTTCCTCCTCGCCAATGCATGTGCACAACACTGGTGACATTTTAACCTGTCGCCAGAGGGGGCACACTTATGCAAAAACTCTGGAACTTATGCTATGCTCCTTTAAGTTTCTCTTACATTTCTTGTAAGAACAGTGATCAAAGATCCAGCCAGAGTTAGCCAGGATCTTGTTGATGGCAACAAAAAGTGCACGGTTTCTCTGCAACCAGCAAAGATACATTTAACCCAATATTAGAGGGGTGTGTGTGTGTGTGTGTATATATTTAAGTCTGTATTCATAATTATGAACATTTGTAGATTAGAGAAACTCCACAATAATTTCAAACTTCTGCACACAATTGGTGTTCTTAAAATTCATTCAAATTGTTTGATGCACCATCTTTTCACCCTAGAACAAAAAATAAATATGCACCAATAAATGCTCAAAAATAAATATACCATTTATGAAGGGAACTGTAAATGCTGCTTTGCATAATTCACACTTTAATGTCCTAATTTTTGTCTGCACAGATGACTTGTCGAAGAGGCTTATCTCTCCAGAGCTGGGAGTTGTTTTCTTCAATGCTCCCAGCAGGTTGCTGGCAGAACAACACTCTTGTGAGTTCTGTAATTAAGCAAACTAAAGATTTACTCTTTTTGTTCTTGCAGAAATGTGGAAAGTAACATGAGTTATCAATCGTTTCCCTTAAGTTGCAGACAATGTGCTTGAGAGTACACAGCAGGCAGCCACAACTTTACAGCTCTTGAAGAAGTTGGACATCAGGCCGCAACCGATGTTTCGACCACAAGGAGTCCCTATAAAGCCAATCACCTTGTTTCAAAAGATGGGAGTGGGACAGCTGGATTTATATATTCTCAGCCCAGGCAAGAGCAGCCAGGAGTATGAAACGTTCATGCAGAACTGGCCGGATGGAGACTCATCGTCGCAATGTCTGCCTCTTGCTACGCTGGTTTCAGTCTCTGCCCTGCTCGTGTGGCATCCAGCGTGCCCTCAAGAGAAGGTGGTCAGAGTGCTGTTCCCCGGCGCAACTCCACAGACAAAACTGCTGCAGGGGCTGGAGAAGCTCAAGGGATTGGAGTTCCTCCAGAAGCCAACAGTAACTACCGGAGATCTTGAAAGGCAGGGGGAGGACAGGAAGGCCAAGAGGACGGAGAGCCTGGACAGCGGCCGGTCGATAGGGAAAGAGGGAACAACCAGGCAAGGGAAAGAACGAGGAGCTAGAGAAGAGGGAAAGGATGCATCAGTGAAAGAAAAGGGAAAGACATTGAGTGGAACTAAAGATTCTGATAAAGCTAAAGTCAAGGAGGCTGGTCTAAAACGTAAACCATCACTATCAGAGAAGAATACTTTAAAGAAAGGGTTAGGGAAGGATGGAAAAAAAGAGGAGAAGACAGGCAACAAAGAGGAAAATAGTATTAAAAGGACTGAGCAGATAAAAAGAGATGGAGTCTCCTCAAAAATTAAGAAGGACAATAAAACAAAACCCAAAAAGGATGCAAGAAATGACAAAACAGCAGAGAAGAAAATGCAAAAGTCATCAGCAAGTAACGCAAACAAGGACAAGAAAGGGCAGGCGAACAATAACTCAAAAGAGCAAAAACAAGGGTCTTTGTCAGACATCTCGGAGCCAGGGTGCCCTGGTACTGACAAGCAGAATCACAAGAGGGAGACAGAAGTTGAGGAGAAGCAGCACGGCTCCAAGGTGTCTACCCCAGAGGATATGACGGCTGAGTTTCTCAGACTCCGGGAGGAAAGCGAACTGGAAGTAGCGGAGCCGGAAACAGCTGCCTGTGGTGATTTAGGACGAGAAACAAACCTTGGAGGCTTTGGTGAAGGTGCATGCAATAAAAGGGCTGAAAGATTCATAGAAGAGGCAGCAGTAGGTTTAGGAATAGCGAAAGTAGAGGATGGTAACAGTTTAGTTCAAAACGTCCCCGGGAAGAGTAGCGAAGCACAGGCAGATCTCCAGCGAAACCGTCCAGATGAGTCTGTCAAATCTAGTAAACCTGCAAAGATTGTAGGATTCCCGTCTCCTTTGAACAAATCATACAAAGGTGAGCACGCAGTCCAGCAAGACACAACCCCAACCGAGTACACACTTCTGGATGGGGCTTTGAGACACTCTCCTCCCTCACACTCCTCTCCAGAAAACCAGGCCCCTAACAGTCCTGATGAGGAAACGGTAGAGCCAGTGTCCACCGACTCACGTCCTAACAGTGCGGGCCACACTCCCTACTGCCTGTCCCCGGACGACGTGTGGTGCAACAAGGCCACACTGAGCCGGCTTCAGGCCCTCCATTCAGCTGATGCTTACGGGCCAAATGGGTCATCTCGGCTAAGCGAGGAGCAGGTTTGCAAGACCAAAAGCGCCACTGAAAATACCAAAGAGAAGCATCTAAGTTTTCTTTCTTTGGGTACATGTAGAGAGGGTTCTTCGGATCCCTCCCCCTCTGTAGCCACAACCACCACCACCACCACTCACTCATTACCAGCAGAGGTGAGCTCGCCTCAGTCCACAGAAGTAGATGAA
Organism: Fundulus diaphanus; assembly: GCA_037039145.1. NCBI lineage: Eukaryota > Metazoa > Chordata > Actinopteri > Cyprinodontiformes > Fundulidae > Fundulus > Fundulus diaphanus. The sequence goes on from CM073138.1 coordinate 27,501,598, forward strand.
TCCTTATCCATGTCCTTTGAGCAAGGACCAACTGCTGGGAGTCAGAGAGAAGGAGATGATGGAGTTTATCTCTCCCACTCTAATGGAGGATATTATGTGGGAAAGTCTTTACCAATGAAGATGCCTCCCAGATCTTTGGGTCAGACCTCAGAGCTGGGGAGACCCGCTGCACCCAACACTCTCCATTTTGAGGGATCAGCTCATGACGTGGACCTCTGTTTGGTTTCTCCTTGTGAGTTCAAGCATTTCAAAGCCCCAGATTCAAGCTCGGGCGCCAGTGAGGGCTCTAGAGAAGCAAGCGGTCCAAATCACCAGGGCAACAACAATAACAACCCGAAGGACAGGTCACCCAGTGAGTCAAATGCCCCCGTCTGCACAGAGGACTGCCCGTCCACCACAGCAGACGGAGCTTTGGATTTGGACTCTGATGATTCATGTAGTGACCCGTCCAACTCCCCTTGTAACCACAACGTGAGTCAGACTCTGCCCCCCGACCCCCTGCCAGCCCCTCTCATAGACAGCCCACCCCTGCCTCCCCATCCCGACACCTCAATGCCAGTTCCTCAGTCCGACTCTGAAGCTCATGGAAAGAGAGTAAAAGCCACTGCAGCTCGGGGAAAACATTTCCCAGGGGTGAGTGTGTCACATCAGTGAGGAAGAAAATGACTCTGACGAAGCTATGGGTCTGCATGGGTTTTCTGAATTTGCTGGCTTGTGAAGTTTTATTTCTTTCTCTGGCAGAAGTAAGCTGTGTACAGTTGCCTACCCTACAGACGCATTCATATCTTCTAATGTCTTTTAAATTTTGTCACATTACAACCACAAACTTCAGTGTATTTTAGAAGGATTATATATGATATAACAACAGGTAGAAGGCCAGGGATGCATGGTTTTCATACTTTTTTCTTTTCTTTTTTTACAGATAAAAGTGTAAAAAGCATGGTCTGCATTTGTATTCAGCACAGAGTCAAAACTTTGCAGACCGACTTCTCTGTGCAGTTACAGCTGGCAGCTTAGCACGTCTAAAGATTGAAATGTTTGCTTGTTCCTCTGGTATCAAGTTCCAAGTCCTGCTGCAGATTCCCAAATTAATTTAGAAATGAAATTTGACAGGGCCATTCTAACCTGTAGATTTGTTCTGGGTCTATATTTAAAGTTATTGTTCTGTCAGAACGTGAACTCCAACCCCAGTGTCACATTGTTTACAGAACCTACAGTTTTCTTCTCAGATTGCCATGCATTTATCCCCATCAACTTGTACTACCTTCCCTGTCCCAGCAGAAAAGCATCCTCAGAGCCAATACAGTGCAGTATGTTGCTCTGTGGGGATGGCACACTCAGGTTTGGGTACTGTGTTGGCTTTCCTCCACTCAAAGTGCCCTTCTTTCGACAATGACAATTTTCTTGCCACTCTTATGCCAAGGTTGGGGGATGGATTTGTTTTTGTGAAAAAAATGCAATTAACATGTTTTGTATAGCCCATCCTATCCTAACTTGTTTAAAAGGAACCCTTTAAACTTTTGAAATTTACATTACTGGGCATGATTCCCTGTTAACATCAGTAATAACCATGATTAAAGCTGTTTTTTTTAAATGTAGATACTTTTATTTGTTTGTTTTTTGCAATGGTATAATAAAAACTTTTTTTCCACCAGATTATTGATGCCCCCCAAAAATCAGGCTCAGGGAAAATCAAAACAGGAAGCCAAAGTGGAGCCATGAAAGGGAATCTCCTCTCCTCCCGAACACTTTCCTCCAGCACTCGCATGGCACCAGCAAAATCATCACCAGCTCCTAGTATGTTTGTTTTTTTAAACTGAAATCCCCTTTTATACCAGAACATGTCCATACTAACTGACGAGAAAAGCATTTTCACATTATTTTGTTTTCTACTCTCCCTCCGGTCAGGCTCTAAGGCTCCCTCTGCTGGTGAAGTCAGTATTTATGTGGACTTAACTTATATTCCATCTGGAGCCTCTTCTCCCACAGTCACTGTGGACTTCTTCAGGTGTATTCGCTCCTCCTGCTACATCATCAGCGGCAACAGCCCAGAGCGGGAGGAGCTTATGAGGGAAACTCTGGATGCTCTTCTGGACGGCAAGACATCCTGGCCAGAAATCATGCAGGTAGAAAACACAAGCGAAACTTGAAGCATATGTGACCGTGCTGCCTGCTACCACCCAGTGAGAGGAGCTACTAGTAACTAGTTGGTTTGCAGGTGCTTGCAAAATAATCAACTACTGACTGAATCTCTCCTTCTCTGTGAGCTCAGGTGACAGTGATCCCCACCTTTGAGTCGGCGTCGATGCAGGAGTGGTACCAACAAACTCTGGACAGGCAGCGGGAGCTGAGCATCACTGTCCTGGGATCCAACAGCACGGTCGCCATGCAGGATGAAACTTTTCCTGCCTGCAAGATCGAATTCTGAGGTGGAAAATACATGAGAGTCGATAGATGGAAATGTCAGTGTAAGAGTTAAAATGCAAAGACTGGGAGATCGATAGAGATAGAAACAGGTGTTATAGGGATATGACCCACCCTCTTTGCATGTTAAAGGTAAATTAAAAAAGAAGTTTGCATGCTTCTGTTGGCCAATGACCCTGTTCAAAACAGGAGAGGAGATGAAACTTACGGGAAAGGTTGCATGTCACTCAGTGAACACAGAGAGTTAGATGATAGTTGTTGCCGTAGATTACTCAAATTAGCAAGCAGAGAATTAAGGACACAAACTGGAGACTCGGATTGAAGTTTGCAACATCCAAAGCAACAAGAATTTGCCAAATTCAGATACATTCAAAAGAGTTTTAGAGGTTTGTGTTGCATTTTGAAACAAACCTACCATTTAATCTTCAAGGAGTTCAGATGTATAGTTTGTGTCCAGGTGTTGTGAGCACTGTAAGCAGATGTAAGACGGGCTGTGCTGTGTGTTGTAGCTGCTTTTAAAGGTGTTGTGTCACTGTGGCCTTTCTACTGAGATCTGTACTAGAAGGAACCAATTTTTTGACTTACAGTCGCCCACCAACGACTAATAATACCTTAAGATGAGGGATTAGCTGATTTTTCCTGATTTAACAGCATTACAACAATTGTAAAATTTAGTATCATCCTTCAATTGTAATCCAGTAAAGGTTCTTATTATCATGCAAACCAGGAAGTGGGCTTCAAAAAGCTTTTTTAAAAATAAATTGGAGCTTTGCCCAAAAATATATAATTACTACAATAATTGTAAGTGTAAATATAAAACAATCAAACATTATGTTTTAGAAAATATATTTTGCACAGAGTAAAATCACAAATGTGAAATGGTGATATTAGGAGCTTTAATGGCTGTAAATAAAAGCTGATGTGATGGAGTAATTCTGAAACTGCAACTGAAAGAATGGTTGTAATCAAATGAAAAATGCAAATCATATTACTTTTATTATGCAAGTCCATGATTAGCCATTCATTCATGTTGCTTTTTAAATATCACTTTGTTCTATATACCCTATATAAACAATGTCATTTGGAAGTGTAAAGCAAAATTAAGACAGTGTTCAGATGCTGCACTGTTGCTCCTAAATTGGAATAAAATACGTTTTACATCTTCTCATGAAGTAGTTGGAACAGTGTGATTCATTTTTGACATATTTATATCTCCTCGAGCATCTATCAATATCTTGACTGAGACACATAACAATGTGTCTGAAAACACATTTATTCAGCATGGGCACCAGCATATACCTTAGCATTACTTGAATTTGCAAACATACATTTGACCAGCTTCATCATGGAAAGTCTTTCTATTTTCCCTGTGACTTGTACTCTAAAACCTGCTGGGTAGAGACATATCAAATTGGGTTACTTAGGTTATTTTTCACTCCTGGGTCAAATGTGGACCAGGCCGAATGTTTTTTGGATTTTGACTTAAAGGCATTGAAGTAGATAATTAACCTAAAGTTTATGCCTGTGGATTGTGGGAGGAACAGAATATGGAAATTTCATAAAGAAAGGCCCATTGTGCAGCCCTGGATGGATATCCAATTTTAGTTTAATCCCGCATTAAGATATATTGACAAAAACAACAGACCTGAAAAGATAATTAAATTTGGACAGTCAGTATATAGTACTGTATGGAAGATAGCCTGTATATATTGATATTATGACAACTCCCTTGGTCAAAGTTTGAATGTTGAGCATAGCTAGCACTATCTAGCTAGCGGATAAAAGCCTAACGTTTCCTTAAGTCAGTGGTTCTCAAATGGTATTTATGGCGTCTCCCTTTGAAGCATGAAAAGATATTTCAGGCCTCCCCCCATCGCAAAAAATGTGTCAAAAATTTAACTTTCATTGTTTCCTTTCTAACTGCATCGAAGCTTTCGTTCTGAAGATCACTTATTATCCCCTTTACATTTTATAACAGTTTTTAAAAAATTCTAACAATGGTATCTAACAAGTTGAATTTTCCAGCATTGCAACATTTTATGACCTATGTAATATCAGCAACAATAGAAAAGGTTTTTAGCCTGACACACCTGCAGTCAAACCACAGGATAAAATACAACAATGTTGACTGTCTGCAGGCACAACACATTCTCGCTCCGGAAAGACGGCAGCTAGCCATGAACTTCATCATCAATAAAACACAGAGACCTAAAATAAACCAGCTAAAATATGCCGAAGATAGTATCAAGCCATTAATGTGAAACACTAGCTCCAATTACATTAAGTTTTATACTCTTTAAATTTATTAATATCATTCGTCCACAGACATTCATAGCTACGTTACATCAATGCAGAGAAGCTGTTGCACTGAGAATTACCCAGAATCCCTAGCTTCTCCTACTAATAATTACAAGTACAGACCAAACAGCAGATGTTGCTGTTGTCCCATTTAGCAGGATTTATCTATAATGCACCGATCTTTTTAACTGTAACACCTGCGCTGTATTTTCTGGAAAAAATAATGGCAGGCCGTTCTTAAAGCCCTCCTGTTACGCCTTCACTCCCTTACTATTTGAGAACCATTGTCTTAAGTGAACAAACACTAACACCAACAGAATTGTACAGCATTATTTTACCATCTTACCATTTCTTATTTGAACTTGTGGAAGATGTTCAGTGAAGTCCGATCAAGTCATTTTAGGTCAAAATGGCCGCATGTTAGGAATTATGCAGCTCCTTTGAGTCTTTCTTAGTGTTTTACTCAGTGTTTGGTTAGAAACACCAAACTTCCGTCCTTACAATATAAATCCAATATTTGGGTTGAAGAAATAACTTAGCAGTTTTTTTGAATGGGGTTATTAAATCATGCCCATTTTTAATGCAATAGATTACATTGAACCCTCTAGATCCATTGTTTTTCAGTTATTCTCTTCTCAGAACCCTTACATCTTAGTTTATATCCATGGACATCGTTATTTTATGTTTTATTTTTCTGTGTGGCTATTTTGCACAAATAGGCATGTGACATGATGAATTTTTAAATACCAAAGCATGAAACATCACAGAGACAGGTCATTTTCACCTGAAAAGCAAAATGCTGCCACCAAATACATAAAAGCGTCACATTTTTATGAAGAGTCTCTAAAAGATCTGACAAGGTTTTTGTACAAATGTTGATGCACTAAAATGAAAACATCCTAAGATTGTAATAATTTATGAGAATATTTGTTTTAATTTATGCATCTCGGCCTCTGAATGTGTTTCTCAAAAGATCTTGAGACGTTATCAAACGCTACGTCATTACACACCTCATATGAATAAGACGTATTTGAATTTCATCTTTGCTTGTAATTATATTTGTGTGTCCTACATATATGTACTTTATGTTGTGTCTTTCATGATATTCATGAAAAAAGAGAGCAAAGTACTGTGGGGAAGCTTAAAATGGTCATATGAATTTTCAATTTCTGATTGTAAGTAAGCTATAAAAAACAATGTCAAAGTATGTGGGTTGTAACATTAGTGGGAATGCAAAAACAAAATAAAAAGCACATGCACAACCATAACGTGTCTTGACAATTATGTAAATGCAAACTTTTGAGCAACGAGGATCAGTAGATGTTAATGAAGCAGAGACAAATATGTGGAAATTAAACTGCACCTGTCTGGCTCAGAATTTTGCACAAGACCTTCGTCATGATATTAAACTGAGCTAAAATAATATTTTTGTCCCACAGATGATGTTCCCAAGATTGTCAAAACCATGCAACTGTGTGTTAATAGCTTACAACCTGTGATGAAAAGTTGTTCATTTAGAGGGAGCGGTCAGGAGGTGAATGATCTGCTACTTTAGACAACAGTACGCTTTTGAAATGACTGCGTTGTTGAGTTTATAGCTTCTTAGAATGACATTGCTAGGTCTTCAATTAGACTTCTGCTTGCAGCCAGAAATATATGGGTATCTAGTGTTTTGGCACTGTCTCTGCCTGAAAACTTAAACAACAGTATGTTGTGACCATTTCTCTTTCCTTTGATTGTGTAATATGCCACAAATTTACACTTTCTAAACTCCTCCAAATTTGGTGGGTATATCAGATCAGTGACCCGTTAACTCTGGGTTGAGCTCTGAAATGAAGAGAGGCATGGACTCACAGACTATTGAACACAGAGAACCCACACCAAGTCCTATCTGGGTCTGAGCTACTTGCAGAATTGGTTGCCATGTTTTTATTCCATGTAATTTTTTCTGTTTTTGTTTTTCCATATAATCTTTAAAGTTAATTCAAGTTACTTTTTTTTGCCAACCTATGGTAGCAATTGAAACCCAGCTTCTCCAGCCTTACTCAAGGGTAATCCATTAGATCGTGGCCAAATATGATACCACTCATTCTCAGTCCACATCTTCCAGGCATAGCTCCAAATTTAGCTGCTTTAGCTCTAAAGTTATGATTCTTTCACATATATATGAACAAGTTCAAATTAATGTCTTCACGAGTGATGCTTACATTTTAAGAACTTTGAACTAAATAATGTTGTTGCTTTGAACTTATCTGACTGACCATGCTTCTGGTAAAATAACAGCAACAACAAAATAGAGGCCTTTAATTTACATGATGGGAGATTTTGTCGGCTAACATGTTTAACCAGAATCAGGATTTTTTTAACAAGGAATGTCTTGGTTAAAATTAGCCATTATGGAATACAGTTTATCTGGACAAAGACTACAGGAGAAATACATGGAAAAAATGACTATTTTTTTTAATTCAAACGGCAAACAATGAAGGCATAGATTAATCTCTCTCACTGTGTTAAGGAAATCTCGACTATAACCTTACTGAGGGGCCAATGAACTAATAAACCCTGGGGTCAGATCCTCTGAGCTGTGTGCAGGTTAGTGTGTGTCTACTCACCACTTCCTTGCAGGGTGTGACTGGCAGGTGTGGCTCCTCAGCTGCTGGTCGTTTGGCTCAATCAGGAGGATCATAAAGAGGAACAGAAACTATGTGACAGAGGGCCGATTGTTTGCTCATCTACTGTGGTAATAGGAGCTACCTTCTTTGTGTTGCTATTGTTCTCAGGTTCTAATCCAGGGGTGTCAAACATACGGCCCGCGGGCCATATCCGGCCCGCCGAACCATTTAGTCCGGCCCTGTGGCTAAATGCATTATCATTATATAAAAAAAAAAATAAAAAAAAATTAATATCAATATCCCATCAATGTATAAAACCCTTGTGGAGATAACATTTGTTATAACCATAAAACACACTAAAATCACATCAGCAATGGCATGGTATCACAATGCTAACGGGAGCTATATCGGTCAGCTCCATGTGTTTTAAAAACACCATGTAACGCATTACGTAAACCTTCTAAATAAACCATTTAACTTTCCCTGTTTATTTCTCTGCCAAACCTGTCAGTGCCTCGGTGTGAGTTCGGATCACTTTGGGCATCTAAGGGTAAGCAGTACTCCAGGAAAACGTTGATCATTTCAGCAGCAGACAAGCAGCTCTGAGCTAGCCGAAAAGTGGTCGGAGCAGGCCGGTCTGAGGTCCTGCATGCAGTCTCTGATTCGGTTGCAGCGGGCAATTTCAGCTCAGCTCTTGTCTCAGCTTGGCAACATGGTCCTCTGCTGGCTGCTCTGGCTCAGTTTAGAGTCCGTTCCCTGCAACAGCTGAGGAAGCAAAACAAAGCTGGTTTGGCGTAGACAGATTCTCTCACTTCGGCATCTGTTTTAAGCAGAAGTGAGACTGCAAACGTAACTTCGATCTAGTCGGCAGATCTCCGAACTCAGTCGGGTCCTCCGCTCCACAGAGGACGAGTTTCTCCCCATTGTTGTCCCAACGAAACAGCGGGAAATGAGTTTCACAGAAAGCACATTTTCACCCAGTTTGAGAGTAAACGGGCCTTTAGAGTCCCAGGTCAGGTCCTCTGAGTGAAGAGGAATCCCCCCTTTGTCACCCCAGGCAGGAGTGTATGGACTGAGCGCAATTGTCTGTGGAAGCAAAGCTTTATAGCACTGATGGCACCCTGCTGACGGGGCAGATCCTTGGTGCCTGTGAAAGTCCCAAACTTCATTTGCTTCCAGTTCAATCTGATTTTTATTTTCGTCATGGCTCGGTGGCACAACACTATAGCCCCGTTTACACTACACCTAAAAACCGAGCCATGCCGAGACCAGTCCGAGCTTGGATCAGTTATCCAAGATAATCCGACCCGTTTACACACAAAGCTTATCTCGGTTCCTTGGTTGCTCCTCGCCCCCTAGTGGCGATCTGCGGTACTACCGCTCTCTGAGATTGAAGGCGGGACCGAGCAAAACAAAACGGCAGTGCCCGTAACATTCAGGAAGTTATGCTTGATATTGTGATATTTCGGTGTTTGCAGAGAGTCAGGGGAAGAAGGCAACCATTGGTGAATTTACTTGAGAAAGTTGGGTTTTTTGGGAAGTGGATGAGACAAATGAACGTCTAATAAGGATATACAGACACAGGAAACAATGACAGACGCTGAGGTTCATTGCGCTGCTAAGCAGATTCATCTCTGGAAACCGTGTGGCACGGTAAGGAAGGTAGTATTAATATGAATGTCTGAAATTTGTCTGAATGGAGTGTGAATCGGGACGTGCAGCCAGACTGCCGGAAAACCCGCGGACAGTCAGCTGACTGTAAGGAGATGACGCGGTCTGCTCATGCGCTCTTTATCAGAAAACTGGGCAAGAAATAAAACCAGGCCGTGACCTACTCAAGAGCTGGTCTGCAGTTAGCGCGGTCCGGTTATGTTTAGCGCGGTCTGGTTCAGTCTGCTGACCGTTTACACACAAGAGTTATCTCGGTTACCGAGCTCGGACTGGTCTTGGCTCGGTTAAAAAAAGCCCCGTTTAAAAAAGTGTAGTGTAAACGGGCAGATAACTCTTGTGTGTAAACGGTCAGCAGACTGAACCAGACCGCGCTAACTGCAGACCAGCTCCTGAGTAGGTCTCGGCCTGGTTTTTTTTTTCTGGCCCACTTTTCTGATAAAGAGCGCATGAGCAGACCGCGTCATCCCCTTACAGTCAACTGACTGTCCGCGGGTTTTCCGGCGTGTCTGGCTGCACATCCTGATTCACACTCCATTCAGATAAATTTCAGACATTCATAATAATACTAGCTTCCTTACCGTGCCACACGGTTTCCAGAGATGATTCTGCTCAGCAGTGTGATGAACCTCAGCGTCTGTTGTTGTTTCCTGCGTCTGTAAATCCTTATTAGACATTTGTTTGTCTTATCCACTTTCCAAAAGCCGACTATAACATCCTGAATGTTACAGGTGCCGCCATTTTGATTTGCTCGGTCCCGCCTTCAATTCCAGAGAGCGGTAGTACCGCAGATCGCCACTAGGAGGCGAGGAGCAACCAAGGAACAGAGATAACCGAGATAACTCTTGTGTGTAAGCCGGGCGTACACTGTACGAGTTTTTCAGTCGTGGTACTTATATACATCTCAAACTGTGCGACGGAACCGCAGGGTTTAAAAAGTTCACCGCTCACGATCTGTGCGGCGCGACACCCGGACGCGACCGGACTGCTCACACTGTACGTCGTGCCCCCTCTGGGACCGCTCGCTGTGGTGGCAGAGGCAGGCGAGCGACGGTAGGTGACAGGGACCCAGAGCAGGGGTTCCAGCCCACCTCTGGCGAGGCCCACAGGAGGCACCGGGCGTCGGGGGAACGGAGGGGAGAGAGGAGGGACGAGACGCACCGGCGGCCGCGCGGCACGGCAGGTCGCCCGGCCCGCACCCCCCCCCGCGAGCGGAGGAGTGCCGAAACAGGCGGCGGACCGCGGAGGAGTGCCGAAACAGGCGGCCAGCGCGTTGCCGCCCTCCCCAACGCCCTCGCGAGCGGGCCGGGCGGAGGTCGCTTCAGGGACGCCCGCTCCCCTCCCTCCGCTGGCGGGGACGGAGAGGAGGGGAGGGCGCCCCCTCGTAGCTCTGCTTGAACAGCAGGATGTGCTCACGAAAACCTCACGACAGCCGACTGAATTTCAAACATGTTTGATTTTCACCGATCGTCCGATTCCTGATCGGGAGGTAGTCGTGAGAAGCCAGTCCCTCCTCCTCCCCCCCTCTACGATCAAGCTGAAATTCGGCCCGATTCAAAAAATGCCCGCACGACTGAAGAATCGGCCCGAATAGGGCAAAAACTCGTACAGTGTACGCCCGGCCGTCTTATCTCGGTTAACTGATCCAAGCTCGGATTGGTCTCGGCATGGCTCGGTTTTTAGGTGTAGTGTGCAGCCAATAAAAAAATCGGGAAGCAATCATATCATTCACTACTTCACACGTAATGAATGTGCACACCCCCTTTTTTTGGATTTTAACGACTGTAGTGTGAGACTACAGCTTTAATTCTCTGTCAAATAACACTCATGCATTGACTTGTTCAGCAATTCTCTGCCGTTAACTCACTTTTTTTCGACAGTGACAGCATTGTTTGTTTTTGTTAAATATGTCTTGATATTCTCCATATGCCTTCATTAAAGATTTCTAATTCCAGTGACAAGAAATGTGCACTTCCCGGCTTCTTATTTACTGCCATTGCCATGATGAATCGCATTATCTGCGTTCCATTGATAAGGGCTTCTTTCATGCTCATGCTTAATTTGATAGTTGATAGGACGCTGAGTCTAGTTACTCACCTGAGTATGACAGTGTGAGGTCGAACTACTCAGAGTAGCTGCTTTCTACTCAGGGTAGATTGAGTCTTCTTTCTGAAACGGACCCCAGATGTGACCCGCAGCTCAGTTTTGCCCTTGTCACAGATAAGTCTAACATACAAAGATGTAAATCATAAAAGTAACAATTCAAACACAGCATTGTAGTTACACCTCACAGCCTGGGTTAAGTGGGAAATAGTGGGATACATGTAAACAGAAAAAGAAGATGCGATTAATCTGGGTCCCGGAGGAACCTTAATCCTCCTGGTGAAATTGTACACGTTGTGTACTGTAAGCAACTAAATTTGAGTGTGGGGTCTATAGAGGCACAGAGTAAGCAAAGGGAATCTTTTCATCACATTTTTCAAAATAGCTTATTTTGTAATTAGAATACTGAAATAGAAAGTTTTTTTTGAGGAGGTCCGAAAACGACTAGTGTACAATCTGCCTCCCTGTTGGTGTCATTTTAGACCCAAAGTCTAAGGGCTTGGCCTTATCATTTGAAAAGTGAAAGTAACAACATAAAAGCAGGAGTTTTCTTTGCAGCTCGACTGAGAAGCAGCCAGAAATACAGCAGCTCTTCTTGACTTTTACCACCAAATCTTTATTAAAGGTAAGCTTTAAGAGAATCCTCCTTCATAAATACTGTATTCAGATGCAATTTCTGTGTGTAGCGTGTTGATCAAGGAAATGTTCAGGGTGTCATGTGGCGAGGCAGTCATTCAATGTCCTGTGTTCATCTAAGGTTTTATACTCTTCCACATTATATGGATGGTTTTTAAACCGTGTGTATTTGTATTTGAGGCAAGTTTAGATCCCGTTTAAAAGCATAGAACAAAGGGAAAATTCAGGATTGTCTCATTTACATGACTGAATTATTTTGCAGTAAAAACTGAAAGTTAAAAACCTGTGTCTATCACTTGATTCAAAAGAGCTTCTACTCTCTCTGAAGGTGGTTTTAATTAATTTAGTTTGTGTTGGACAACATAAACTTAACATAATAGCTCACATACAGGTTTTATAAGTACAGTCACATCAAAACAGACAGATCTGATCAGAAATAAGCTTCCATGCACACCCTGCATGTGTCACTTCTTTTATACAGTTCCTCTCTTTCACACGTGGTTCTTATCCTTCATTTCACTCCTGAGCAGACTAGTTACAACTTCTCTTCCAACTATAAACATAACTGGACAATATAACTTTTGGCCATAAAAGGTCATAAGCCTGGTTTAGAACCAAGCATATTCATCAGTTGGAATAGCCCAGTTAAAGTCCAGACCTGAATCTATTAAAAAATCCATGGCAAGATATCAACAGACACCCTCCATACATTCTCACTGAGCTTGAACTGTTTTGCAAAGCTGAATGACCAAATATTTCTGTCTCCTGATGAGCAGAGCTGATATAGTCAGACACCCTGGACTGGACAGCTAAAGTAAAAAGTAGATCACAAAAAAGTCCATGTCACATTTTTATTATTTCTTTCCTTTTTAAAATATTTTCCTTCTACTTTGCAATTATATTTTCCATTAGTCTATAACAGGAAATCCCAATAGCATAAATATAAATTTGAGTTTGCAACATGTTGAAATGTCAAAAGGTTCAGAGAAGTATGAATACTTCAATAAAGGCACTAGAATTGTTGCTTATCTGCCAACTATGCTGAAAACAGAATTATAAATCTTGTCCAATGACTAACAAAAGCTTAATTTGAGAACAAATTATTTCCAAAGTTTAATCTTCTTTCACATTGCCTTCAGGGGACTTTGACTTGTCTATCCTGCATCATGCCAGTAGTCACATCCAGCCTGTCCAGAGAGCAGGAGAGGAACCTGCTGGCTCTCTTCGGTCATGTCCGACTCCACCTTCTCTATAAAGGGAGCGTCCACAGCTTCACTGCTGCTGCCTTCCACAGCCGCTGTGACCAGCAGGGTCCCACTGTGATTGTGGCCTACAACGCAGCGGGGTTTGTCTTTGGGGCTTACACATCCAAGGACTACGCCCAGAGCGGACAGGAAGTACACGATGGGGAGGCCTTCCTGTACAGCATCGCTCCTCAGAGAAATAAACCACTGAGAGTGGGGGGTATCAGTGGGCAGCGTGCCTTCACAGATGGAGGTGCTGGTCCAAATTTCGGTGCGTTGGTTTTCTTGTGTGAGGACAGGCCTTTGGTGCAATCTTTTCCGGGCACCTGCTTCAACTTCCAGGCAGCAGAGATGCATGGGGAGGACCTGGCCCTGACAGAGTTTGAAGTGTATCGAGTTGAAGGTCTGTGAAAGAACCAAGGGTCTCTGATAATCAAATCCATTTATCATGATTTTTATTTATTATTTCACACGTGTGTGTGAAATCTTTTGTGTTTTCTACATATTTAAAAATAATCTGGTTTAGAAATTTACATGGTATCAAATCTGTGCTTTAATATGTTTATTTTGTATAAATACAGAACAAGGAAATCTCCTGGAGAAGCCTTGGAGAAACATCCAGTGGACGGCTGAGTATGTAGAAATCGAACACAGCTTCGTTTTTATGTGAAACTTTGTCAAATATTTTCCTTTAAGATATGCAAAAGTTACGTTTGCACTATAAAAACTCATTCTGTATTTTTCTACTGTTCTGTGGGACTCAAGGAAAAAAACATACACGGAAGCGGTACCACTGTTAAATACTTTAAAAACTAAAATTAAAACTGCAATCAGGAGCCCAGAATTACCCCAAACTGTTAGATTTTAAAAGCCTTGTCTTAATATCAGTAAGTGTGTCAATGTTTCTGTTTCTGGATGATTTGTTTTGTATGATTTATAAAGCTAGGAAAGGTTTTACAAATAACACAGGGTGAGTTTTCATTTAAAAAGCGATTCATGAGTTTATTTAACATTTTGATTTGGAACTTTCTGCGATAGACTGGCGACCTGTCCAGGATGTATTGACAGCTGGAGATAAGCACCCGCAACCCTTGCCATCCCACAAGGGATAGATGTGTTAGAAAATGGATGGATGGATGGATTTGGAACTTTGACTCTGAAACAGCTACAGCCAGGAGATAGCTTATCTACAACGACTAGTTTGTGAATTCCTGATTTTTCTCCAAATGTAAAGAATGTAGTAGAAAAGTAGAAATCGTATTAGCTGGCTAACACCACAGGATCTGATTGGCCGCTCATGCACTCCTGACGACTGCTTCTCTGGCAGCTACTGGCTCCTGGTGAACAGCTGGGAGTGAGTCAGCATCCAGACAGAAACAGAATTACAAAACACAGAATAGTGATGAAAATAATGCTTGATAAGGAGTAATTGTTTTTCACGAATAAATCTTAATTTTAAGAAATTTACCGAATCTATATCTTCCTCTGGACCAAATATTTTATTGGTTTTAATGACATTATTTAGATAGATTAATATGATTTACAGCACCTCATCCAATCATGCAGTCATCCATGATGTAGAAGGAATTTGCAGAGAAAGCCTCCACTTGGAGTCAAACTTGGTTGTCTTAAAATCAATCGGAAGTTTGTTTCCACTCTTTTAGGTTTTCATTTTATTTGTTTTTCAGGTTACGTTCTAATATCAGCTAGAAAGAATCGTTTTGCTCTAGTCGTTCTGATCGCCATCAGGATAAAATTTTGTATTGTTTCCTTTCTAGAAAAAAGCATCAACTGATGACGAGTATCCAGAACTATCTGCCTGACCTCAAACCAGTGAATCAAGTCCGCGTGCTGTTGGTGGGCCCTGTTGGGGCCGGCAAGTCGAGCTTTTTCAACTCCATTAACTCAGCATTTCGGGGCAACATGACCTGCCAAGCCATCACTGGCACAGCAGGGACAAGTGTGACCACTCAGGTACCAGATATCTGATCTTCTCAGATTCTAAAGAGGAAATGTGCAGAGATTACTGCTAAATACAGATTTGTTGCACTGGCCATAACCTAACAATAGCGGCGACATGATTAGGTAGTTGATTCATGACCATTAATGTAAAAAATGCAACCCATTATTGTACTTTTTCTTCCCCCCTATAGTTTCGCGCCTACACCATTAAGGCAGGAAGACGTGGTGTAAATCTTCCTCTGATCCTCTGTGACACAATGGGGCTGGAGGAAGAGGCTGACAGCGGCTTGAACATTGACGATGTAGTCAGCATCTTAAAAGGGCACACGAAGGATCGCTACCAGGTCTTTAAATACACGCACACTTTAGTGTTACCTTATGTAAGCTGTTTAACTGTGAGAGTTTGAGGTACTGATTTAATCAAAGTGAAATGATTTGTGTGTTCATTCTAGTTTAGCACCTGTTCATCAATCCTAGAGGATTCTCCGGGCTATAAGAAACACGTGACTCTGAATGACACGATTCACTGTGTGGCTTATGTGATAGATACCTGCAAGGTGTCGCTTCTCAGCCAGAAAATGCTGGACAAGTTCACTGCCATCCGGAAGAAGACCAACCAGTTTGGTTAGTGGGAAAAGTTTATGTTTAAGAAAGTTTTAAAGCATAAAACTGCTGGATCATCTTGTATTTCTTAAGGTACATAGTGCATTAAAAATTTATTCATATCTCTTTAACTTTTGCACACTTTGACATGTCAGAACTGGAGATTTCAATGTATTTCATTGGGTGTTAGATGATGGATCAACACAAAGCAGTGGATATCTGTGAAGTGCAGAAATGCAAAGTAACTCAAGCTCAGTCGGATTGACTGGAAAATCAGTTTTTAGATCTTGCCACAGATTCTAAGTTGGCTTTAGGTCAGGGTTTGGACTAGGCCAATGTAAAACACGCGTATGCTGGATCTAACCCATGTCATTTTAGCTCTGGGTGCACATTTAGAGTTGTTTTCAGGCCGGAAAGTGAACCAAAGGCAAAGTTGTACATCTCCTGCAGCCTGTAACAGGTTTTCTTCCAGGGTTGCCCTGTATTTACTTCCATCAATTCAAACCAGCCTCCCTGTCTCTGCCAAAGATCGCAGCTATACCACACTCTCTTAGCTCTCAGATGCTGGATTGAACATTGCTCTGTGAGATGTTCAAGGCTTGGGATATTGTTTTGTAACCTACCCCTGCTTCTCCCATCTGTCTACTGTGTCTTTGGTCTTTCAGGTGGTGTTTGTTTACCAATGTTCTCTAAAAAAAACCTCTGAGGCCGTTACAGAACAGCTGTATTTATACTGACATTAAATAACACAATGGTGGACTATATTTACAAATCAAAAGAAAATTTTGATTCTGTCAGACATTTTTAGGGCAACAATGTGTGAACTGACATGATGTGCATGCACATTTTGTTTTAATACATCTCTGCAGCTTTAAACCTCTTTTCTAATACCCATTTATAAAAGCAAAACAAACAAACAAACAATGTACTAATTGTCTCCCTTTCATTAATTGGGTCAGAAGAAACAATCTTATCATACATCTGTAATTGTTAATTTCTTACCACATGTTTCACTAACCTCCTGATATTAAACTGTATTTCTTTAGTCGCTATAACAAGTCATTTAATCTTAAATGACAGTACAGCCATCCATTTCAACATCAACACTGCTATATTAAAATTATTTTTGATTCATAATTTGACATTTTTTAGGCACATTTCATTTTCTGTAAAAATATATCAGGATCCATACTACTGCTATGTCCTATGCTGGTCATATTAAATGGCACAATTAAACTTAACTATTAAAAAAAAGCATTAAAAAAATTCAATTAGCTTTCAGACCAGAAACAATGTGCAAGAGGTAAAATGTGCAATAAAAGAAATCTGACCACGTCTATAGGAATTGGGTGCATTGGATTTTGTTTAGGGGCGTCAAGTAAAGAAATACAAATAGTAATGCACACAACAATTTTCAGATTATTTGTAAAAAAAAGTTTGAAAATAATTTCTTTATTTCTTTCCACTGTAAAATTATTTGCTACTTTGCATAGATTTTTCTCCAACAGAAATTGTCAAATATTATGGCTATAATTTGACAAAATGTAGAAGAGCTCTAGGAGTACTGATATGTTTGTAATGCACCATATATAGAGTGCAAAGAGGAGGCACTACAAGGTTTACACAAATTTCATCCACAATTTCCAGTCTGAAGCATGAATTTGTTGTGATCAATCTATAGATTTATAAAACATTACCCTCAAAATCTTCACAATCTTCTCTTAATTATGTTTACTTACAGGAATCCCTCAGATTTTGTTGATGACCAAAGTGGATGAAGCCTGTCCTCTGGTGGCAAAAGATTTGAAAAATGTGTATCACAGTGTTTACATCCAGAAGAAGGTAAGACATAAAACAGATGTTTATCGTATTACAAAGAAACTTTGAAATTTCAGAGATCTATAAATGGTGGTCCAACTTTTCAGGCGCGCCAGTTGAGTGAGTCTTTGGGAATCCCGTTGTCCTTCGTGCTGCCAGTGAAAAACTATAGCGAGGAGCTGGAACTGGATCTGAACACTGACATACTGCTGTTTATGGTCTTGGATCAAATTCTCAACTATGCAGATAACTTTTTTGAAAATCAGATTACAGATGATCAAGATGAAACCAACGGGCCGGAGCTCTACAGAGCTGGCAATTATCCCCGCCAGGTAGAACACTGCGAAGCCAACGTTGTTTAAAGTGTACGAGTTATTCCTCAGAATTAAAGATTTGGATGACTTATGCTCTTACCAATCAAGGAGGTCTCTGATTGACTGGATGAGGGGGATTGCTGCAAAGTCAATGCAATCTGCTGGCCCGGTTTTGATAAAATGTTTACCATTTAGTGATTTAAACTGAAATTGAGTTTTTTAGTACGACTGGAACATATTCAATTGATATGATTACATCTTCCAGGACTTAGACTGGATCAGACCTATTTGTCTGGCAAAGTAGCTTGAGATGTAATTTTTATGTTAATTAGTGCCTTAAAAATAAACTGAAAAGACATAAATTGATTCAACCCCATTTTCCTTATGCAAAATGTCTAAGTCCTAAGAACCATGCCTTCCATTGCAGCAACAACAGTGAGTCACCCAGAAGCTTTCCTAAACATTTGCCCTAATGCGATATAATGAAATTACGCAATCAGGTTTGCTTTATGCCGGTATCATTTGTATCCCTCCCCTGTGCACACCCAGTCGAAAACCCCCGAGAGAGACATACACACCTTTAAAGTCTGAGTATTAGGTATTTTTTCTAAATACACATTTACTGCAGTGATCATTTCTCTCAACGAGCAAAAGTTTTAACCATAATGACAGTTAACATATAAAAATGTTTAGTTAAAGATCACAAACCTGTAGTAATACAGTTGAGCTTTGGTTTTAGTGTTTACATTTTGTTTTTGACGTTTGATCAAATACAACTGTTGCTTTTTGGAATAAATAAATCTTTTTGCAAAAATGTTTGGAATGATTATGTCTTTGCTGCTACATGCTGTTATTTAAAGAGGAATGATGTTTTTTATTTACTTTGATCACTTACCAGATATCACTGAGCAGTTCTTAAGAACCGCTGTTATGGAACATGTTGAGTTATGCAAGGATAAGGGGGCACATAGTTATGCTCTTTAAATAATAGCCATAAATCTTTTTTAAAAAATGGTGGAAAAAAACAAAGTATAGGATATTTCTTAATCAACATATCAGTGAAGAGAGTTTACCTGCAGTTTTTGTGTCAAAGAACATTAGTGAACACACTGCATCATAGTGACCAAGTGACAGGTCAGGGATGAAGTGCAGGGTCAGGCGACAAAACCACCAAGACGTGACTGTCCACCTAAACTAAACAGGTTGGACATAGAGACATAATTTCTCTAAGAAGCTGCGAAGAAGCCTGTGCTGACTCTGGAGGAGCTGCAGAGAGCTACAGCTCAGGTGAGAGAATCTGTCTGCAGGACGACTTTTGATCCAATCCTCCTCACATTGATGCACTGTGTTGTCTTGTCTGAAATATTAAAGATTGTGCCAAGACAACGTTCAGTCAGCTTTAGTCTAAGATATTTTTAAAATGAATGATCATATTGATTCTGATTAACTTTTTTTGGTCACAAATAAGAAGTGTTTTCATACTTATGAGGGATCTGATTCAAATATAAAGTTTTGCAATTTTGGACATATGACGGTTATTTCTAAGAATACAATATCGTAAAAATTGCATAAGTGTGGGACTGTTAGAAAGGTGTGGAGAGTTCAGTTTGCTTTGGTCGGCCTGCAGATGTCAGTCATAATTTCATAAGACATGCCGTTATGGGACATTTTTTCTCATTATGAAAATGTGAGGGTGTCGTGTTGCACAATAGTTTTTGATGGCGTATTTTTAATATTTACACTTCTTTGTGACTGCAACGCTAGACATGGTCAGAGTGACACAGCAAACATGCTTTTCTGCGCTATAAAACCATCTCTCGGTTTAACTATAAAGACAAATGGCAGGAGTTCGCGTGACAAAACAAAGACGTCAGTTGTCCGTCGGACCAATAGGAGAGGTCGGTTAGTTTCGGTCCCGCCCTCCTCTGATCCTTCACTATGAGACGCGTTTCACAACCTTGTCAACCACACACACGCAACAGCGGCGTAAACGCGGCTGCAGAGCCATCGCAAACTCTGGGGAGCTCAAACCACCAGGCGGCTGGAACGCTTTCACGAAACTGGGACTTTTCTTTCTTCTCCGGTTTGCAAACATGGTTCCTGAGGAAAGCGTCGCCTCCGTCGAGAACAGGTCAGATACTATTTGCATTGTTTGGAAACAGTCTGTCTGTTCCGTCTGCAGGGACGTCCTGTTCTGGACAGGGGCGTCTCACGTCCTTTTACCCTGTAGCTATTACCTGACGTTGCTGTTTGGCAATGCTGCAGGTTCTGTAGAAATGAAATGAAAGCAATGCCATGGACAATGTTAGTACTCCACACTAAGGACAGATTTTTGCTGGACATTATATGCATGCATGTCTCACAAATACTTTGCAGCAAAATATGCACGTTAATACATGCTATTGTTTTATTGCTCTATTCATACGCATTTAAGTGTCAGATAGGTGCATTTATCTAACTTTCTTTCCACAGCTGAAGGAGTTTTGTTTCTTTCTGTGTTCAAAAGAGTAATTGTTCTGTCCCAATCCTCAGGATGCAGTCTGCAAGCTTGGCACTGGAGGAGTTGCTTGTAACTGCCCAGAAACAGCACTGCCTCACTGTTGGCATCTATGAATCAGCAAAGCTTCTCAATGCGTGAGTAGAAACCATTAATTATGGCTCATGGGGCCATTGTTATATTTATATGATGTGTTTGCTCTTCTCACATACCAGAGAGTGACAACGTCCCTTATCTAAAAGCTCCAAACATGTGACTGCATGTGAGTGTTTTTTTTTTTATGTTTCCCTTTGTTTTTGTAGGGATCCGGACAGCGTGGTCCTGTGCGTCCTGGCAGCTGACGATGAGGAGGACGTTGCGCTACAGATCCACTTCACGCTGCTGCAGTCCTTCTGTTGCGATAGCGGCATAAACATCCTGCGGGTCTCCGGGGTTCAAAGGCTGTTGCAGCTTTTGGGGGGTGTGGATGCAAACCGAAACCAAGAGGAGAGCGGAGACCCTCACTGCATGCTGGTCACGGTGGGTTCATTACTACAATCTATGGGCTGGTTACAGGTGCCAAGGTATACCATATATTTTAACATCAACACAATTGTCTGCCAACTGTATGGAGCATAGAAAAGATTAGCACTACCCCTCCCTCACTTGTTGCTATGCACTGATTTAGAGTTGAAAGAAGGTTCCTACACCTTTTCTTTGCTTCAAGGGTTTTTTGTCTTTCATAAAATCATGTTATGCATTGAAGATAGGTTTTTTTTATGTGGATAATTTTGTACAGTAGAAATGTGATATTCTTACTTAAGCTACCATACCATGAGAGTCTCATGCCAGCATATGCTTACAACAAAAACTTATTATGAACTCAAAGGCAAGGTCTAGCTCCATAGGGTATATTTGTCACTGTTTGCTGATCAATTTTACCTGAATTAATATTTGATTATTTTTAAAAATTCATTTTCATTCTTCTCATGCAGAATCTTCAGGTAGACCACTACCGACTGCAAGAAGTTGGGACGTACTGCCAAGAGAGCCGACGCCTTCACCAGTGGGTTCCTGAGCTGATTCTGCAGGAACGCTGAAGGGTCTGAATATCCCTAGAAACCCTGGAGTTTCTGGGTTGAGATACTGAAAAAATTAAGGATCTTGATGCTCAAGCAGCTTGATCCTTGAGTGGATTCGCTCACAGGGCCCAAACTGATGGAAGAAGGAGCTTAAGATTTTCTCCATTTCACTGTAAAACAGTTGGGCGTTTCTGCAGAAGATGAAGACAGAAAAGTGGTTTGACTGATTATTTCTACACACACTCTTCTTTTGGGCTTCTGCTTGGTGACTCACAATGTTCAAGGACTATTTTAAATTAATCATCAAGAGGTGGAACAGCATTTTTATTTTACCACGCCCAGTTCATACCTGGATGATTTGTTTGTTTACAGTGTGGATTGAAATGTTGTAATAGTGAAACTACTGTATAGCCAACATTCTTGAGTGTTCAGAGTTGGGAGAGTCTCCCGGTAGACGGGGTATGTGTGAAAGCATGGTATGCATACACAATGTCTTTCTTTAGAAACGACTGGGTGTGCTGCGAGTGCGTTTTGGCTGAGAGCAACTGAACCCGTGGAGGAGTGATCTCTATGGAAACTGAAACTGAAGAGGACACTGGATTTGGCTCGCTTTGCAGAACCAAAGAACTGCAAAAAAGTCTCAGGACCTAATATTTTTGGGTCTGAATTCAAAACTCAGGGGGATACAGAATATATATTTTTGGATCAGGACTGTAATGTGCCTACACAAATGTTGCCTATTTTATAACAATATGAGATGTTTGTTAATTTATTATTTTTATTATTTGTTCCTGGTCTGTTTTCTGTGCATTAAGTCAATAAATTATTGGATTTAACAAAATCTCTACTCAAATTTCAAAACATAAGGCTTGCGTGCATCATGGAACCTGCCGAGTTACATGAAAACTGTTTACACTGGCATCGAAGTCATGGAAAAATGCACGCACAGTTAGGTCAAAGTCTTTGTTGACAGCCTCTTCTTTTGTGGTGAACATAAGTCAACCAGAATGACCAGGGTGGGGACTGAAACTACGCTGAAAGAAACAGGCAAAGCCAGCTGATGCAGACTGACTTTCCCTACAGGAAGTTTTAAGAAGATAAAAAGCCTCCTGTCAAACCTTATTAATTTATCTCATTATTCTTGTTTTGTTACATATTTTGAACTGCCTGCAATTCAAGGCTGCACGCACAAGTGGGTGGAAAACCGTATCTCCATGTGCCCTCTGCTCTACTCCTTGTTTATTCCTCCGTTCTCACATGTTCGTCCACTGCTCAGCCAGAAGGGGAACACCCAGGCACATGGACCACACGTTTGTTTACACTCTGCTGCTCAAAGGCGTGACAGGTGGTGGGGGGCTAACTTCTAATTGGCTGCGATCCCCTGCATCCAAAATCTCGTCCAAAATTCAAAGTGTTTAGGGGAAGCATGATTTGAAATTTAGAGGCAACATGACTTTTGAGCCATAGCTCAAAGAGCTAAGAGAAGGAACAAGTAAGCTTAAGTACGTAAAGGTTCAGCTGCGAGCTTCTTCCTAGCTAAGCTTGGCACATTGCACTTCCATCTCTGCACTGCACACCATCTACTTATTAAAGTATTGAGCATGTCTGTGCGTGTGCCTTTTTAATCCATGTAATTTGCAAAAACAAAAAAATAATAAAAAATGCAATGTCCTGCTGAGTCAAAACAAAGAGGAAACCTGAAGTTCCGGATGCATATGAAACTTTGAGCAGCTGTTAAAACACAGAGTCCAGCAACAGGTTGTGTTATTATATCATCTTTTTATTAATGTTATCTACTTCTCAATATTTTTAACAGCAATATCCACAAAATATTAACAGTGTGCAAGAAAACATGAGTTATGGCACATCAGAGAACAGTTACAAAAAATAGATAATTTTTTTTCCATAATCAAGGCAAAAAGGATACATATACTGTATGCATACACAGAAGATCAGAACACAAAAGATGGGTCTCAGATGGGACTCCAAGCCAGTTGAGTGATATTTGATATGATATGCCACCGGTGAAGAGCCTCAAACTCTCCTCACTGGAGCAAAAAATTAATTTTGTTGAGCTCACTTGGCGAATTCACAACGTGAGCCACATGGTCCACTTTAAAACTGTTCATTCTGTTGATCTGACTCCACAACCAGCATCAACACAATATACGCCACTATAAGGCAAACTAATAACTAATCAATCAGACAAACTGTCGGCAAAGTCAGCAATTCAGCCTGGCCGTCTTTGATTGTAGCCCAGGAAGAGATGGAATGATTGAGAAAATATAACAGAAATGTAAAAAAGAAAATTCTGTCAGACATTTTTAGGGCAACGTTGTGTGACCTGACATGATGTACATGCACATTTTGTTTTAATACATCTCGGCAGCTTTAAACCTATTTTTCAAAACCCATTTACAAAAGCAAAAGAAAGAAACAAACAAAAAACACGAGGCAATGTACTAATTGTCTCCCTTTCATTAATCGGGTCAGATGAAACAATCTTATTATACGTCTGTAATTGTTAACTTCTTGCCACATGTTGCACTAACCTCCTGATATTAAACAGTATTTCTTTAGTCGCTATAACAAGTCATTTAATCTTAAATGACAGTACAACCATCCATTTAAACATTAACACTGCTATATTAAAATTATTTTTGATTCATAATTTGACATTTTTTAGGCACATTTCATTTTCTGTGAAAATATATTACTGCTATGTCCTATGCTGGTCATATTAAATGGCACAATTAAGCTTAGCTATAAAAAAAAAAACTTTCAAAAAAAATAAGTTAGCTTTCAGACCAGAAACAATGTGAAAGAGGTAAAATGTGCAATAAAAGAAATAAACAGAAATGCTGAATGGTGGTTTTTGTTACAGTTGTTTGTCGTCTTTCAGCTAAGCTAGGCTAACTGTTGGCATTAGCTTAAACTGAACAGATATGTTTTATAAAAATGTTTTGTAAATCTTGACTTATTCTTTCATGAATCCACAAGAGCAAGATGTTAAAGGGTTCTGATATGTCTTAATTTTTATTGACTGGCACAAATGAAAGTTTGAAATAAAATGTATCTTAAACTATCTGAGGAGCTAATTAGCCCAGGGGAGAGCATTTTAATCTGTTAGCTATGTAAATTTGACTAGGTTTCATACTAGCCTTGGTGTTAAAATAGCTTCCACCATTTTGAAAAACAAAAACAAACAAAAAACAAGTTCAAGGTGTAGCATATTTGTTTCTTTCCCACTTCATCTTAAAGTAAGCACACTTTGATAAATAAGCGGAGACTAATACTGTATTTGATTTGTCTGGAAAAATAGATGCTTAAGTCATGAATCAGTTAACCTGGAAAACCACAGGGATTTGCTTATTGTTGTGGTGCAAACTACTATTAGCTATACGAGCCGATACTGTATTCCCCTCCATTTTCTGTGTTCAAATACTAATATGGAACATGTTCACCAATAGAGGTCTGTGTTTGCCACTGGTGTATGGTGAGAAAAACTCATGTAGTGAAAGTGCTAGGCATAAACTATGTAATTTAACTATTACTTGCGGGGCAGCTAGGGTTGCCACCCGTCTTGATTTAGCCGGGAAATCCTCTATAATGGACAAGATTGGGTCTACTTGTATCTTAAGCAGATTCCACAGTCCTTAACATCCACTCATCCTCGTTAATCATAACAGTTGTGGGGTGCAAAGCACAATGTCTGCCTTTTTATGCAGTTGGGAGTTTTGACTGGCCATGAGGGTAAGAATGATAACGCTATATAAAAAAGACAAAGGACTCCTTGAATCAGTTAAGAGCAGCAAACATATCTTTGACAAACACTAAATTAGGTTACAGCCTGTTTTGCTATTTATTGTTTGAAATTATTTTTTGTTTGTATTTTAATTGACTTCTTACTATCTATTTTACAGAAATGATCATTGTGATTTTTATCATCATTTACTGTATCATTGACAATATTAAATTATGGATTAAATTTCCAACAAAGCCAAATGGCTTTTGTTATATAACAATACTATCATATTGTATATATTGCACAAGACTTTACTCAACCTATTGTGAATTTTGCTTTTGATAGCGTGTCCCTTATTTTATAGTAAAAATTAAAAAAAATAATTAAAAAAAAGACAGCAACTTTAATGGCAGTCATATTACGATATTGAACTTGGAGTTGAAAGTCTCAGAGTATTTCCAGCTGGACACGCTCAAAATCTGACCTCCGAGTACAAATAGCATAATAGCCAAAACACATGACCTCTCCCCTGGTCAGACTAACCCTGATCTAGAACTGCAGGACCACAAGGTTGTCACACTGCCATGCTTTATGACACCCAGCAGGACCAGAAGCATTGTGCGCTGCGTTTTTTTTTTCTTTCTATAAGCTCCCTGATCTTTTAAATTGTCCTTTTAGCTAAAACCACCCCCAAAACACCCATGCACACTACACTCCCAGCCTGAAGCCTTAAACTTTTGAAACTGCCAGCCCTCTTTGTTCTGAATAAAAACAAAAGGCAAAATAAGCAAGGCCGTGTACAAGAGGAAGTAAAAATAGGCTAACTGGTGATTTTGGCTTCCCCTATGAAAGCTCAGCATCAATAGAGAAAATGTCCAACGCAATCTGGCTTCTTTCAGCAGAGTCTGCTTTTACACACCGATGCTCGCTACACCGATATAAGTACACAACTCGCATGAGGAAGTAGGGGCCAGAAGAATCTCTCGCAGCCTTCAAAAATCAGCATCACCTCTGGGTTACATGGACATTGCAGAGGAGCAACAACTCCTGTCACAGTCTTACAGACCCAGAAACTGCCTACACGAGACAACCATGCTCTGTAACGGTACCTTACCCTCGACAAATATAACAGCACTGGGCAAATCAAACCACCTTGTTTTTGCAAGGTTTTTGTTATGTTTGTATCCGTTCTGTTCAGTCCTTTTAGGATAAGCTGTCTAGCATGAAAAGGACCAGCAAAGGAAATTGTAGATGTGTGACACTCGTGTTGCTTGTTGCCCCAAAAATGTACCGCTTCAGAGAAAAGAAAGGCTCAGGAGGTTGGGTGTTTGCCACCAAAATGAGGTCTGATGTTGATTATTCTCCCATAAAGACTCTATCTTTAGCCTTGCAACATTTTTGTTTTGTTTTATTTGATATAATCCTGACTGCAATGTTTTTAGATATGGCTAAAACCAACCTCCCCTGTTGCAAGCCTTTAAAAACTGAAAGCAAAATGAGAAGACGGACATGATCTTGACTGACAAAAGGGAAGAAGCTGTGTAAAAATTCAAACATCCACAGACAGGGGGTGTTCTGTGTTTAGATTTTGTATCTTACAAACACTGTACAGGGTAATAATACTCAACTGATCAGCTTTCATGGACTCCATAGAAAGAAGGTAACAGAAAAAATAAAAAGCCAAAACAGCTACTCTTCAACTTATCACTTCTGCACGTCTAAAAGAAAGTTTTTACACTTAGTTTGTTTCTCTTAATGCCATTTTTTTTCCTTCTTCATCTTCAGTTATTACAATCATGTTTGGTTTTCTTAGATCGGAGGAGCATGGTGGAGGAGCAGAGGACACAGAAAGGGGGAATCCAAGATAGATCCAGTCTCTGGGCTGTGATTAAATAAAGTTCTTCTACTGTTTAGCCTGATTTGAAGCCCATTTTTAAGCTCCATATTCATGGTTGTTCAATCTGCATCTCTGTCTTTCTACAATATTCCTCAAATGTGTCTATATGCATAAAATACAGACAAAAGAGCAAATATGAGCTGAAAACCCAAAAGGTTTCCTTTCTTTTAAATTATTAAAGTCAGATTTTTCTCCTTTACTGCAGTTGGATTCTCCAGTATGGTCAATCTGTGGCCTCGCTTCCTCTTAAAGTAAAGCACACGAAGGTTTGATGTACAGTAGAGACTTCAAGGTCCCATAAGGTTAGACCCCTGATTCAAACCTAGTCATCCAGGGGTAACGCCTCCTATCAGAGTAAAACAATAAAAAAAAATGTACAGTATTGTCTTAAATGTTAAGTAATGGTTCAACAAAATACTTAAACATACATTGAGTTCACAAACAAGTATTTCTTAAGAAAAAAAAAGCAGTAAACGTCCACGGTTAATAGCTTGAGTTCTTTGTTGAGCTGTTCACTGCTTTCCTGTGGTTGGTGCAGGTCTGAGGTCAGCTAAGACATCGATTTTGAACCCACAGCAGCTATCACAAGCCGCAGCGGAACCAGTGACAGCAAATCAGCATCTAGAGACAGGTTTTTGTACAGGTTGGCACAGCTGGAGGCTTGGCCAAAAAGGCTGGAGGCAGCCAGAGAGGCCGCAGGCGGAGAAGAGGTCTGTTGATACGGATTCGAGAGGGAACATGCTGTGGTCTAACCAAAGCAAAGACTCTAGCTAAAGACAAAGCTCTCGGATAGTTCCCGCAGAAAAATAAGCATTTATTGAGCTTTTGGATGCGACACTGGGTCGTGTTTGGCACGGTCGGCCTCGCGCCTACCACTTATTTGTGTTGCCCACATGCGTCTTCCCACTGCCTGCCTTTGTAGCAGCTGCCCATCGTTTACCCAACACCTCGCTTCATGACCAGCGACGGAAAAGAAACAGGCTTCCTACTGATTGTTAATGTCAAAAGTCCCTTTTCACGTTAAGCGGTTGTTAATTCACCAGCATATGGGAAAAATACCAAAGCACCTTGGACCATACTCTTATGTTTAACTCATCTCAGCAACTATGAGGGCAAGATACCTGCCCCCTAGTGGTGGCTCTGGGTTGTGGCACTGTTTCAGTGTGGCTAAATTTGGAGTGACTGTGTGCGTGTAGCCCTGAAACGTCAGATAGGGTTTCTTGACGTCTGAGGAAATGTAGGGACTGATGTTCATTGTAAATGTGAACTTTTAGGTGTAAGCCTATGTGAATCGGTGCATCTGTTCTGTGTATGTGTAGGTGTGTGTGTGTGAGTGCTAAAAAGCATGTGTGAAGCTATAGGATGATGCAAGGTTTCTTGTCCTTGAAAGGGTTTTCAGAGGTGGGCACGCCAACCAGCAGAGGGTCGCTACGAGCGTGTTGCTCACAGTAACTCATCAGGTCCGCCGCTGCCTTAGACACCTGGGGGGGCATAAGGCAAGAGGAAGGAGATGAGAAGAAGGAAGAGGGGTTTAGTAAAAAGACAGAGGAGAAAGAAAGTAATCAGATAAGAGTTTGGAAAAGAAAAATAATATAAAGGATGAATGAAGTTAAAACTAAAAGCTGGACTTTTCTGTAAAATCACTCAAACTCATTTTATCACCTCTAGAACATGTCACGATCATTTTTCTATTATTATAATTATTATTATTATTATTTTGTTATTTTGTTTTAAATCATTACTTAATCAAGATAATATTTACCTATGTCAAGAAAAGCTCTTATTTCCACATGATTCTGATTAAATCATGTGAACCACAAGGCAAGTAAATAAGGGCTAAGTACATTTTTAAATAGAACGTTTAAATACAATTATCTCATAAACAAATAAACAGAAAAATAAAATCATGCATCAACAAATAAAATAATCAACTACAAAAAAGACGAAATAAAACAAAACCAAGCAGCATATAAAATGGACCATGAAACTCCAAATAATAATTTGGGGAAATTATATCTTGAAACATGCAGAAAAAAGCATTTTGTTCTCCTGAGTTAACATTTTAGAGTTCAGAAATATATGATGAGATCTGCCCATTTAGGACCCTAAATAAAGTTCACAGAATCTTAAAGGCAATTCCTAATTGAATTGGGAGCGAGTACAATGAGGCTTGGACTAGATTAACATCCTCATGTTTTTTGGTACCAGTGAGTAGTCCTCCAGCCCCATTTTGAACAAGATGCAGGCATGATAGTCAAGACTGAGGAGGACCCAGATATAAAGAGCTCCAGTAATCACCATGAAATAATGAAGGCAGAATTTACTAAATGATTACATGTTTGCGATGCTTCTTAGATGGTGATAACTTTCTTGACTGTGCGGATCTGCTTATGTTCCATCTTTGAAGAGATTATCCGAATAACTCCAAAAGGTTTTCGCATGGAAGTTGACATATGGAGCAAACTACTATAGACTGCTGGTTGGGATGACAGCTGAATCATGTAGACCAAAAATAATATCCTCAGTTTTGTTGTTATTTAGTTTAATTAAGCTGCTATCCAACCATAATGTAATGTGGCTCAGACATAAAAAAAATGGTTGAATATAATCTCTAAAGGGAGGTATCTTAATAAAATTTAGTATTTTGTGGGAATCTACACTTTAGTAACCAGGTGTGTTTTTATTTTCAGTGCATATTTTTGCAAAAAATAAAACTAAATAACACGACTAAGCTATATCATTAAAACACAGTTGTAACAGAGGTGCATTAAAATACAGAGAAACAAGAGTTGAAATATGTAATCTCCAAACAAAGCAGATGAACAATTAGTTTTACCTTAATGCGTTCAAATCCTGCTTCAATCCTCAGCTGCTCCACCAGTTTCCTGGCCTGGGCGATATTATTAGTAGTGGACATATTCATCCATCAGAAGACACCAACACAGGAGAAAACTACAGGAAGAGGAAAGCGAAACATTTAAAAAGGAAACTGTTGTCCTGCTGTAGCTTATTTGTCTCAGTGCAATTGGTTCTTAAAAGAGTTTTGTGCAATGCGTGGGGAAAATTGCTCATTTCAAATTTGACGACCGCAGCATGTTTCAAGCTCAAGTTTCTGCATCTGTAAGGTTCTAAAGTTTTTTTAAAGGGGACCTATTTTGCTTCCTTTTAAACAAGTTAGGATAGGTCTATGGGCTATACAAAACATGTTCATTATTTTTTTTTGCACAAAATCAATAATGAGATTCCCCCTCCTCAATTCCGCCTATTTTGAGCTCCTTTCAGAATGAGCTGTTTTTAAGGCTCTGTTACCTTTATGCAAATAACCTGGAGCTGACACCCCCCCCCCAACTTAATTCTTACACTCACACTTTATACACATGAAAATGGCACATGCATTGCACAATGGTACAACAGTACATCTTTGACCCTAAATCAGACACAGAAGCTGAAGAAGTAGAACCTTCTACACGACCACCCAGGATACAGCGAGAGGTTTCTAAATGGACTCAGGGCAAACAGTAGCTCATTGTTAGCGTTAGCTTGTGCTAAATGACAAATCATGTTCATGCCGAACAGCCATTGTACAGCTCACACAGCTGTAAAACCAGCTGATGAAGTGGGCGGAGCTCTGCTTGGGTTGCTAGGTGAGGGGCAGTGCCCACCGATTGTGATGTAATAATCGGGAGGTTGAAATGGTTTGTTTTCCCAACCGAACAAAACATTTACTTACTGCCAAAGAATGGCCGCATGGATTTTTTTTTTTAGTACTTGGACTGTTTCTAGAAGCTCTAGAGACCCAAATAGAAGTAAAACCATGGGCAAAAAGAGAATATTATATAATAGGGCCCCTTTAATTTTTCAAAGTAATTTGAATAGTTATAATCAAATAAGCATGTCAAGAAGTACTAGATTTTCTCCCCACAAAATCATTAGTATCCCTGACCAGTTCTATCATAAATGTATGAAAAAAAGCATTTTTAATGTATACTTTACATTTGAAATATGATTAGATTGTGGTGATCCACAATTCTCCGCCTCCACAGGGTAATGTTATATGACCTACAGACCTATTTTTCTTAACCATTCTTCAAAATGGGAATGGCGAGAAAACATGCTATTCAAGTAAGGTGTGCGCTGAACTTTTTAAGTCAAGAAAGAAGGACAAAAAGACAAAAGGTAAGAAAGAGAAAGGTGAGGAAAGAAATAAGGAGCACATAACATTTAATCAATGGAATAGGGTATGAAGTCTGTACATGCATTATTTTCCAAACTCTTATTTTGATTGTTCATACTCATCTAGACCAGGAAAATTACTTTCCAGACTGCTTTGAAACCCTGCATTCATACCCTTGATAGATTATTGTAGATTCACCAAAATTGTATTTCTATAATAGATCCCCCATTTGGAGGAATGAATCACATTAGTCATGGAGCCACAGCACCACCTAGAGGTGACAACATGGTAATGCAACGCAGATCATGACTGAAAAACCTGTGGATCCAACCAGGACCAGCAGACTAAAGAACAGTTTTTTCCCCAGAGCTGTCTCTTTATTGAACTCTAATCCTCACTGATCCCACTCCCTTCATATACTGACACTCTCCTCTTCCTCCTCACACTTGCCTCCATTTTTTGTTATTTGCAATACTATATTGTTTACTTGCACTGTTGACTGTTTACATATACATTGCAATACCGTACTTTAACTGTAATATGCAATTACCTTCCACTGCTCTTTAATTCGGATAGCTTCTGTCCAAACTTTTTTTTATTCATTTTATAGTAAAGTTTATAGTAAAGTTTATTCAATTTATAGTATAAACTCTGTTATAGTAACAACTATTGTATATGCTGCACTTGCTGTTATTGCACTTCTGGTTAGACCTAAACTGCATTTCGTTGCCTTGTACCTGCACCTGGGTAATGACAATAAAGTCGAATCTAATCTAAAGAACATACAGAATAAACATTGAGGGATCCCATGGTTCATAAGGGCCTACAGTTATGTTAGTAATGAACCCAACAGAGGTATGACTTTAAAACGGGAAAGGGTTTATCCCAATATAACCGTTTGCCTACCTCTAGGAGTTAACAACAAATAATTAGGTTTAAAATGTTTTGCTGACTCAGTAATCCCAAGCGCATGGATCATGATTCATTAGCCTGTACAAACAGAGCCTCACCTGACCGGTTGTGTGCAGACAGGACTCCCACTGAACACTAATGTGAGAGGACGGAGGGGACGATCTGAGGCAAAGCAGGCGCGGCAGGAACACAGCAGGCAGGTAATGAGGACAGAGCCGGCTGGCAGCTGAGTTTACATTGGCTTCTCTCTGTAGAAAAGAAAAGCACGTTACACAAACAATTGTGGTTTTGTTACAGCTCTAATCAAACCATAATCAATCATTCTTTTACATTTAGCGTGTAAAAGTATTCATACCCTTTAAAGCTCTCCACATTTTGTCACATTACAACCACAGACGTTACTATAATATACTGTGAAAGTTATACGTAGAGAATACTGGAAGGAAACTGTTGCATGCTTTTCCTTTTTGATACAAATATCTTAAAGGTGTGGCGAGTATTTGTATACAGCCCTCTTTACCCTGACACCCCTAGGGAAAATTCAGTACAACTAGTTCACAAATAGTCAATACTGTGTGTTTTAATATCAATGTAAATGCAGCCGTTCTTTGAAGGGTTGAGAAGTTTGTTGGAGATCATCCATGAACAAACGGCATCACGAAAACCAAGGAACCCACCAGATAGCTCAGGCATAAAGTTGTGGAGACGTTAAACCTGCGTTTAACGTCTCCACAACGTTAGGCTGTGAAACACCGCGCAAATAAAACAGTACCTCTAGAGGAGCTGCAGAGATCCACTGTTGGGGCAGGACAACTATTAGCTGTGCACTCTGCAAATCATTCGGGTAGAGGTAATGTCTCCCTTGTAGAACGAAAGTCACGAGAAGTTTGCTTTGCCGTTTGCAACAAGCCATGAAGAGAACATAGCAAACATGTGAAAGAAGTGCTATGATCCGATGAGATAGGATTTTTTTATTGCCTACATGCAAAACGCTACTGTAATGGAATTTTCTCAGTTCAACAGTATTTTAATCTAATGACAAAAGTGACTTACGGTACTTTAATCACATTTAACTCCAAGTTACAGCAAATCGCAATTGATCGTGGAGAAAATGCTAAATTTCTTTTTTACGGTAAATCAATTCACGGTGACCAAAGAAAAATGACCAACAGCAAGAAGTATTTCTTTCCAAATCTTCTTCCCAACTGAAATATGCAGTAAGGAGACAAAGGGAAACAGATTTACAGGTTGATGAAACGTGTGTGACACCAACACTGTGTGTCTCCATGGACACATCATCACCGTATCATCCCCACAAATGAAACATAGAGGCGGCAGAAGCATGGTGTGGGGGTTGATTTCCTCCACAAAGGACGGTGGTCACAGTCAATGGGAAGATGGATGGCACTAAATAAAGGGCCACAGGGAGGATGCCAAAACCTTAAGATGGATGCACAGTTCACCTTCCAGCAAGACAACTATATATATATATATATATATATATATATATATATATATATATATATATATATATATATATATATATATATATATATATATATATATATATATAAATAATAAACAGCTACAAGTAAAATGGGAAAAAAAAACTCAAAAACCTGCCCTCCCATGATCATTTCCTCTTATAAAACACATCTGGGAGTGTCCCGGACCGAGCAGTAGACAGGACGTTCTACTTTAAAAAAAAAAAAAGAGATTCCCAGTTGCTTGTTTATGCCGATCCTTGACAAACCTTCTGACTTCTGTTGTTTGTCCGCCTTTGAGAACACCTCAGCGTCAGCTCCTACAACCAAAACCACACCTCATGCTTCACCTACAGCTGTATCAGAGCGCTGCCACCCTGCGCCTCAGTGTGCCACTCTGTCTGTCGGCCGCTCTCTCCGGAGGGGAGTCCTTCTTTAATTACTACAACTGTGGAGTAGATCAGAGAATCAAGTCTGTAACTAGGGCTTCTGCATGTACGGGCGAGCATGCAAGAGTAAGATAGGGAGACAAATATTTAGCAATTAAAAAGTAGAGATCAATTTCCCCCCGTGTTTGTTGTATTGTGAATATAAAAGTCCTCTTTGGCTTGATGGGACATTTAGTTGACTTTAAGCAACTCTTCAGAGATATGGGGATGGAATATTCCTTGTGTCTTGGTCAGGATGAGAATGCCCAAAAACAACCAGGCTAAATTAAATTAAACTATAGAGCTTGAAGAAATTAAAACAAATATAAAAATGAAATATTTCAGAGTGTCTTGGTTTCTTTACATCCGAGTTACTGTAGTGGATTGATGTTGGCCTCAAAGTACATTTCTATTTACTTTAGCTATTTCTAAGAATAATCGTCAAGCATTCGGCAAATTACAGGTAAATGTCCAAGAGATTTATGTCTATGTTGAACTGACAGCATCACACAGTTCCTGCAGATTAATTGGCTACGCAGCCTCAGAGCAAATCTTCACATGTAAAATTGCTCTATTACACCTAGATCTTGAGTGGAGCCTATTGAAGTACAGTAAACTGCTTGTCATGTTCAAGGGACGGGT
Organism: Fundulus diaphanus; assembly: GCA_037039145.1. Lineage (NCBI taxonomy): Eukaryota > Metazoa > Chordata > Actinopteri > Cyprinodontiformes > Fundulidae > Fundulus > Fundulus diaphanus. The sequence continues at coordinate 27,536,120 of CM073138.1, forward strand.
TAGAGATTAACTGAGCCTTGATATTTTGGCAATTTATCCGGTTGGGAAGTAGCCACCAGATGAGAACATTGAGGTCTTAATGGGATGAAGATGGTCAGCAACAGTAACCCTCAGCTCGTACTAAGGAGCCCAAGGGCTGCAAAGTAAGTATATCCAACACCATTATCTCTTCTTATTTCCTTTGCATTTTTATTTTTTGATCCACTGTTTATATGTAGACACACTGTTTATACCCTACGCACCTTTTCCTCCTTTTGGCACCTTCTTTTGATTATTGAGCCGATGTGTGCCAAGTGAATTTCTCCACTGTGAGATCAATAAAGCCTATCTTATCTCTTATTTTAAAAACCACTACTACCACTGGCGATCGCAGAGATGAGGCAGGGTGGATGCCTTCACACCGTTTACACCAATCTGACCTGATCTGAAAGTTACAGCTGAAATCAAAAGCCATATCTGACCAGTCAGGACCTCTCGAGTCGTTTATTTTACCAAATATTGTAAGGCTTGGGAAAAAAAAGTGGCTTCAGTTTTCAGTTCTTAGGTCTTCTTCAGGTCTTCTGCTGTTGTAGCCCATCTGCCACAAGGAGTAATCCGCTGCGTGAGTTCAGATATCTGGTCATTTCTTAAATACTCAGGCCAGCTCATCTGGCACCAACAAACATGACACATTCAAAGTTACTTAAATCGCCTTCCTTCCTTCCTTCCTTCCTCATTTTGGTGCTCACTTTAAACTCTAACAAGCCATTGTCACCGTGTCTAGATGTATAATGCATAGAGTTGCTGTCATATGAGCGCCTAAGTTGGTATTTGTGGTAATAAGCAATTGAACAGGTCAACCGAATACAAGCCAGTGAGTGTTTTCATTTACAAATCCACTGTACCTACAGTCTCTGTGCATATACTTATAAATATTATATTTAGTATTCCTTCAGTACTTACAGTGTCTCCTGCTTTGTTATATGTTATTCTGAGGTTATTGTGCTGAATGCATTGCAGACCGTTTGTGCAACAATGCCGTTGTGTGTGTTTAAAAGTCTCTATCTTAACGAAGACTTACCAGCATGGATAAAGGTAAAATAAAATGTTTCTTTTTTAATATATCCAGCCTGTTGATTTTTTTTAAAACTTTCTGAGAACTGAGATACGCATGGGTCCCCACTCAAGTTATATCAACACCGCTCCGTTCTGACACCAGAGAAATACATGCACATCAAGACAGCATCTAAGAAATCCCAGCAAAAAAATAAAATAAAAAAAAAACACAGCACGGCTAGATCTGGACAGGCCCCGCTTAGCAGCCAACCAGCAGAGCCCACAGAGGCTCTCAGGACGCGCAAACCCACCCGCATCAATCCATATTGATCCCAGCAGCTGCCTGGCGCTGATCGGGCCTACTTGTCCTCTGCTCACAGGCCCTGCTCACTGCTCTGCCGTGTGAAAACACAATGCGGGCATTTTGATGGCTAGAACAGCGTGTCCTCTCTCCCGTGGCTATCCACGCACCAAACACACACGCATGCCAGGCATGCACACGCACAGGCACCCAGACCTTGTGCACACATCAAAGCCAAATATTACCCCCACCTCCTCATGTGAAAAACCAGACAAGATCGCTTCAAACTCTGCAAGGAGCCCCCCCCTCCCCAACCCCTCCACAGCCAGCCGTGGCAGTGGGGTGGTGACATGCTCCAGCGGACCACAAGAAACATACCAGCGACCGCACAAGACCGGAGCGCTCGCCAAATATGTTCCGCTATTATGCAAATACGTGGGCCTACTTCGACAAATAAGATCCAGCTTCTGCTGCTTGGGCTTCCTCGGAGGGTCCGAAGCCCCCGAGCTGTAAGAAATCTTCCACTGACCCTGTCCCCGGTCCTCCCCACCCTCTCTGCCGGCAAAAAAAGGGTTGGGGGAAATCCGGATTCGTGACACCGATGGTGCCCCCTCTCCTGCTGCAGCCGAACCTCGGTGACGAGAATCCGGGGGGGATCGCAGAAGCGCACAAAGGCGTCAGTATTATTATAGGACAGGAAGGGAGGAAAATAGCCGAATATCACCAAACTCACCTCCGAATGCGCTGGATTGGCGATTTAAAGGGCCAGATCCGCCTGCTCGCTCCTCGTCTCCACCGAGCCGAACGCCTCCCCCACCGTTACAGTGTCTGTCCACTCCTCTACCCCCCCCCCACCACCACCCCCTCCTCTCTCTCTCTCTCTCTCTCTCTCTCTCTCTCTCTCTCTCTCTTCGACTCCGAAAAACAGCTTTAACCCAGGTGTTGCTTAAAACGTCATCAAAGAGCAACAACCATAATCCTTCTAAAAAGAGGGGTTAATTTGGTAATTTCCTAATTATATTCTTACTAAGAAATAGGCCCACACGGGGAAATCTGGAGAAAAAAAAGAGAAATTCAACAATGGTTTATTTAATTTTCTCATCAAATACCTGCTACATATAGCTTTATACACAATAGCTAATTTTCACCAGCAACACTGACAATTGTATCTCATTTCTAGGCTATGTTAGGACAAAACTCCATTATTTTTCTCTTAATTCAAAATTACAGAGGAAGGAAGGAAGGAAGGAAGGAAGGAAGGAAGGAAGGAAGGAAGGAAGGAAGGAAGGAAGGAAGGAAGGAAGGAAGGAAGGAAGGAAGGAAGGAAGGAAGGAAGGAAGAATCTTTTCAACAACTGGACTCAAAATTAAATCTGATAACATGAACTCACTTTTCTTTTCCCACATCCTTACCTGGACAACAATGAAGCGAGGTTTCCTGTACTCGCAGACATTTACGCACAGCGTAGGGACCCTGTTTCTGTACTCTGTAAACTGAACGTTTCCACTGCAAATGTTTCGCTTAAAATCGCGTCAACTGAGGCAACCTACTCTTGGAAGCAAATCGTCTTCCCTGTGCAGGAACACTCACAGAGTTTTTGTCCTTGGTTTTAATTTCCACATGAAGCACAGGGATCTGAAACAGTGATACGGGAGCCTTGACCACGCCCACCCCCGTGTACATTTGGACCTGGTTTACTTGTACTGTAAAAACAACTGTATTCCTCCGGCGTTCAGTGCGATCCTCAGCCACACGGTGGCGCCATCCACCCACCTCTCTGGCCGCCACGCCCCTGGGGAGGAGTGGGCCTCTTCATGCTCATTGGCTCTAAAGACACAGACGCATGCAGCCTCTACTCTCACCAAACAGAGGTCCACTACTCCAACACAGATAAAGACGCCTTCTCCGAGGCAAGCTTAAAAGTTTAGGATACTGTTTTTTTTTTCTAAACAAAAATTTTGCAGAACCTCTATGCTGACAGAAAGGTGTAGTTAGCCATAAGATGATGTTTCAAACACTTGATGTGCATGTTCCTGCTGTGGAAACCTTTTACACCTGGTTTAAACTCATACGCTAAGTAGCATCCTTCCTCTCTTTCAATTCCTCTTTCCTTTCCTCCCACCCTTGTATCGAGCAATGTTCAGGGTTACCAAGAAATCAGTGGCGGAAGCCCCTGAGTCACCATGTCAAAAGTGGAAGTGGCGTCGACCCCTGTGTTTTTCCAGGCGTGTCATTGACCTAATTGGATAAGCGTGGTTGGTGTGCAACAGCAGCAGCGTGTGGGGGCAACAGGGTGGTTGACTAATTAAGATCCAACCGAAGGGCGGAGGGTGCATCTAAAGTCTTTGTCGGACACCCCAGCAGAGGAGGCAGGCTGCAAGACCTCTGGCTGTCAAAAGGCATCTCTGTCTCCAGCAGAGTAGTCACTCCAGGCTCAGGCAACATCCGCTGTCAACGTCACGGCGTCGTCATGGCGACCGTGCTGGGGACAGCATCCCCCCGCCTGCAGATGTCAGAGAGTTAAGAGGTGTGAGTAAATGAGGAGCCGGAGACCGATCGGCAGGCGCCTCTGTGTGATTTTGTTTTCTGGCAGTGTCAGAGTCAACAGTCAGGCTGACGGAGGTCATCTGGGGTGTCTTCACACGAAGCCTGAAAAAATTATTCACACCCCTTCAGGTTTTCCGCACTCTGTTATGTTCCAGGAACAAACTACAGTGTATTTTATTGAGATTTTATGTGATAGAACAACACGAAGAATAGCTTAAGCGCATGAAAAAAAACCTAAATGCTTTTCAATTTTGTATAGAATATGATGTAATATTCTATCCATTTTAATAATGAAAATCTGAAAAGAGCGATGTTCATGTATATCCAGCCCCCGGAGTCAATAACTGCAGAACCATCGTTTGCTGCAATTAAAGCTGCAAATCTTTAGGGGTATCTGTCTAGCAGTTACAGTACGCACATCTAGAAACTGAAATGTCTTCTGCCTATTTCTCTTTTTAAATAGCTGAAGTCCAGTCAGACTAATTAGATGGCATCTGCGACACTCACATTTAAGGTGTTGCCAAAAGTTCTCCATTTGATCGAGGTCCAGACTTTGACTGTACCATTCTAGAACAAAGGTACGCTTTGATTCGTACCATTCCATTGTAACTCTGGTTGAATTATTATGGTTGTTGTCCCACTGGAAGGTGAACCCACATTCATGGGTTTTGCAGCTTCTGAAAGGTTTACCTCCATGATTGCCCTGTGTTTAGCTCCCATCTCTCTTCCCATCAAAAAAACACCCCAACGATATGATGCAGCCACCACCATGCCTCAGAAGGAATGCTGTGTGCAGGGTGATGCGCAGGGTTACCTTTCCACCATACATAGTGCAGTGCAAGTTTATTTATATAGCACCATTCATGCACAAGCCATCCAAAATGCCCTGTGAAATGAAAGTAAAGACAAACAATGAAGAAAAAAAACCCTTTTAGTTCTGCTTCAAAAGTGAGCCTAAGGCGTCAAACACATAAAAAACAAGTGTTAAAAAGCACATTTTAACCGCATATTCCAATCCAAAGTTAAATAAGAATTTAAATAGAAACATAAATTGAATGAAAATTACTTGAAAAGGTCAAAACGTGACAAGTAAAAATCAAAAAGATAAATATGTAGAACTTGAAAGTATGGGAGAAATGCAGAAAAAAGCAGAAAGCAAGAAGAGTAGGCAAAGCAGAGGCTGCTTGCCTCCCCAGCTATGAGAAAACTATTCCTTTGTAGGACAAAAAGTTCAATTTTTTTATCTGATCAGAACATCTTCTTCCACATATTTGCCCTGTCACCGGCATGGCTTGTAGCACACTGGAAAAGGAGCTTCTCGTGACTTGCTTTCAACTATGGGATTGTTTTTGGCTCAAAGTTACATTTATAGTCCATTGCAAATAAATTTACTGTTAACAGATTTTCCCACCGGGGGGACGGATCTCTGCAGCTCCTCCAGAGTTACCACTGACCACTCGGCATCTTCATGAGATTATTTGTTCTCCTTGTCTTGGTAGGTTGAAGGTGCCGTAGTTTTTCCATATTCGGATGGCTGAAAGACATTTCACTTTGATATGTTGCTTTCTAACCTAACTCTACTTCAAACTTCTCCCTGACCGGTTTGCTGTGTTCCTTGGTTTTCATGATGCTATTTGTCCTTTAACGTACTCTGACTGACCTCAGACGCCTTCACAGAACTGCTATGTTAACACTTAGACAGCTTCATTCACCAATTAGATGACTTCTGAAGGCAGTCGGTTGCACTATATTTTAATTTTGAGCATTAGAGTATGAGGGGCTGCAGGCTTATGTTGTTACTCGTTTCAGATACTGATTTGTAAAAAAAAAAAAAAAAGGAAAACTTTGTATCATTTTCCTTCCACTTCACAATCAAGCTATATTGTTCTCTGCGTAGGTCTATCAGGAAAAGAAAATCTCAATAAAATACGTCAAAGTTAATAAAACATTAAATATAAAAATAACAACAACAATATACACTGCTCAGTTCAAATTTTATTATGAAAATCATTTTGCAGATTTGATTATTGTCATCTACATATATATATATGTATTTATATTTATATATGCTAGTTTCCATTATTCAGAGGATGCATCAGCACAGTATATCTTAATAGGAAGACTATTGCTAGAATAAATATCTATACATTAAAATTGGCTGAATGAAAAAAGTCCCAAAAAGACAGAGAGAGAGAGAGAGAGAGAGAGAGAGAAAAAAAACATCCTTACAAAAGCAAAAAAGTGCTAAAAACAAATAAACCATTTGCCAAAATCAAACCCATAACTGCTGAAAAATTATTATTATTATTTTTTTTTGTTGTTGCTAACTTTACAAAGATGTGTTTCACAGTTTGTGTCCTTGTTCTCATGCTGGCTGGAACACCAATAGGGACCATGCAGGAATGAAGGGCCAGAGCGACAGGATACTACCAAACTACAAAGTCAATATGCCACCGCTTCACGCCCCGCACAAAACAGCCCGTGTGGATCTGAGGTGATCATACAAGATAGTGGAGATGTCAGCAAGGGTCCGTGGACTTGCTTCTTTTTGTTCCCTGTAATCTCCATCCTGCAGCACTGGCTTTTTGTCTTAAACTCATCTGAACAGGATTAGGAACTGGCTTTTCTTGGGAGAGAGAGGCCCAATAAACTGCAACGCATTTTGCCTTAATTAAACGTTTCTGTGCTGCTTTGGGAGACCAAAGTGTGAAAAAAAAGCCCCATTCGGCTCCGCATTGTGAAACCTTTCATGAGCAGAAAGTACCCAGTGACATGTGGCCAACCCACCGTCCCTACATGAGTATCTGTTTCCCACAAATGACCATAGAAACCAAAATTGTTACTTTTATCAATGAAATAAATAATAATTCAAATAATACTGAGACTTTATTGTGATCATTTCCATTTAATCAAACTAATTAAAGTTTCACAATGTTGCTGTGTTTAAGCTATATTTTGATAAAAACTAATACTTTTGACTCTCAGCTGCTGTAAAATGTGCAGTTTACTAATCCATATTGAACATTTTAGGTCTTTGTAGATTTCCCTTTTCAAAGATAAGTAATTACCGTAATTGTCTATTGGGAACATAAATCCATGTCTGATCGGACAGTAAAAACCTACCTTCACCCCAAACTCACCCCAAAAATCCCTTCACTCTCCTCACCCGTCTTAGAAATATTCAAACCATTGAACATTATTTACAGCTATCTACAGTCTGATTTGAGCAGGGTCAGTTTTTTGTCGCAGACACACGCAAAGCTAAATGAGGGAAATGAGGGTGAGATCGAAGCTGCTTTTTTAAACGGGGTAGATTCTTAACAAACAGGGGATGTTGGGCAAAGGGACAAAAGAGGTGAAGAAAAAAGTAGGTAAACAAATTAGGTTTTATAATGTGAAAATTTGTGTTTTTGCAATTGTTGCAGATTTGCATGGGTTGTAAATTATTTTTTAAAATCCTGGTCAGAAGTTCGAACATAATCTTGATGCAGTCTAACCAGTTTTGTACCTTTAGTATGTTTTTATACAAAGAAACACTTTATTAAAAGTGGTAACAATTAAAAGGTGTTTATTTTGTGCCCTTTTTCTTGGCTCCGTCTACTGGTTGCTAACACATTTTCAGTGCATTTAAGATATTTAAAGATTGCAGATTTGATCTTACTGGGATATCTGACCTCACTGCTGGATAGTTTAAATATCTACATTGTTTTCCTCTCAAGCATTTTTGAGTTCTGATTCATTACCTTGCTAGTGACTGACAACCTTCACCTGAAACTTCATTTTCTGACTTTGGATCACATTTTTCTTCTTACTGATCCCATACAGATACTGTTGTCATACAGACAAACTAATTTAAAGGTATTATTCCAAAACAGTGGGATAAAATATAACAAAGTGGTTTATTTGCATTAACTTCCTAAGACATTACTACTCCAATTCCGGGGAAACAATATTGGGAAGCAGGACTACACCTCCGTTATGGCCGTTGTGGGTCTCCGTGAGTAAACGGATGTCCCGTGCAGAACCTGCAGGCTTTCTCCAGCTGTTCTAACACATCATTAGTTAGAACAGCAAATGCAACACTCAGGTGTGCACATGAACCACTCAAGCATGCCAGTGTGTACGAATGATAAAAAGGTGACTGAGTGCACATAGATGGATGCTCTCACTGTTACTCAGACACATAAATAGATAACTGAGATGAGGCAAATCATGATTCTTTCAAGTATTTAACCTGCTTAGTGCACAAACTTAGCAGATGCTCCACATGAATACCATTTTGTTTTAAACTCTGGGGCCCAACTGAACCCCTACACAGTCCACGGCGAGCAAAGTTGAATTTCAGATTTTCACACAATGTCTTTTAATGCGTCAATAGCCCAGCTGCCTCCCTCGCTCTCCTGTTTTGCCATCCATCCAACTCTTACATGCTGCCTCATATCATGTTCCATGCAGGGACGTGTATAATGCCAGTCTCCTGTTAACGTCAGCAGAACAGCAGATTGCACAAACATGCGCACACAACCTGGCATTTGCGTAAAGCAGCCAGGCGTATCAAGCTGATTTTTATGCAGTGCGTGCCTCTATTAGATTTGATCATCCTCCAGAGGTGGGCCTGAAAATCATTGCAGGTCTTTTGTTCATTCTTTTTTTAGGATTACCACATGCTCTGCTGGCTGCAACCCATCTATCTGGCGTCAGAAAAACAAAATATTGGAAACACAATTTAAATAAAATGTGTTCTTTTTATATATATATATATATATATATATATATATATATATATATATATATATATATATATATATATATATATATATATATAAAGCATCCCTGGCCTCTAACATGTAAAGGGTACGTTTACAAGGTAATTTTGGAGTTTCAGAGGACCTCACATTAGTGCAAAGTACAACACAGCAATAACAACAAATACATTCAGAAAAAAATAATAATAAGTAGTAACAGCCATGAAGTGAAACCTTTAGTTACATATTCACATTTGGATCTAACTGATAAATCTGAAGAGCCGATGCATCAATAGCAGGATGATATGAGCAGTGATATTAAACGGAAAATAACAGTACATTGCAACCATAGTACCAGCACTTCCTGCCCACTAAGTGTTACCTTCCAGAAAGAGAGTGATATAGCATTTTTTGACATGGGCAACATCTTACTTGAAGAACTTTTCAGTTCACGATGATGATGCGTATTTACAATAACTACGCATTAAGAGCGTGTTTGGGTACGCACACGGGTCATTTCACTCTATGCTTATAAATGAGCTGATTAATCAGGCAAGTCTTCAAGTAAAATGCCCCCCCCCCCCCCTAAAGTGCTCGGTTGTTGATCCTGCTTCACATAAACACGGAGGTGGAGACAGACGAGAAACAGTTGCTGTGCTTATTCCTTTTTGTTGTTGTTTTTTTCTCTCCCAAAGAGGAGGGAACACTGTGAAAATGGGTTGTCATCTGTGTCTTTGGGTTTAAAAAGCATACAAGCAGATTATCCTCCACACTAGTTGTTGTTAAAAGTCTAACCTGAGAAAATGGAGAGAAAGTGAACAAATAATCTGGATCACCCAGCTCAGATTACGCTCTGCAAACACAGCCAACCGATACCCTGTTGCTCAGCAGAACCACAACTTCATTGTGCCTGTGTACTGGAGAAATAAAACAATGACACTGAGAGGGACCTTTGATGGTATTACACAAAGAAGACAAAAGATATTCAAACAATAGAAAAAAAAAAACATCAAGAATGCACAGAAAGATATATTGGTAAAAAGTATTGTGCTTTCCGCTGTCCTGTGTACAATATTAAGAGCTCCTGCATGAAAAGGGTGTGTGTGTTTGTCTTAATATATGTATACACGTTGGACTTACAGTAGAGCTATTAAGTGGAACAATATGGCAAATTAAATGTGTGTGTGTGTGTGTGTGTGTCTGTTATTGTGATATAAAGTGCAATGTGAGGGCATTTAATCTGAGTGAGCCCTATTTGTCTTCATGTAGTTAGTAAACAGTGACTATCAGAGCTATATGCGTGTTTTTTCCCCTTTATGAGAACTGCATGCATGATTCTTGCGTGCATACATTTATCCCATCTGTGGATAAATGTATGGAGATACAGTGGCAGACAAATCCCTGGTAAAGATGTAAAAAATAAATTCTTTTTTTTTTTTTTTGCAGTAGCAATTCTGAAGAAATCCATTTTTCCAAATGTTCTCTCTACTTTTTGTTGGTGATTGTTTTAGCCTGAATGTGTGCCCTGGGCGAGCCTCGTCTTCTGCTATCCCAAACCTCCACTTCAGCGCAGGTTGTGAAAATGTAATTTTGTCAAACTTTCCAGATGGGCATGGCTAAAGGTAGCGCCAACTTAAAGAAGAGAGGAAGTCACAGGCTAGTTTGCACGTCACCTAACATGGGCTTAGTGTGACTGACAACATCAAGAAGGGGGCGCCTAGTCAACACACAGGGGCCTAACTCCCCATTGACTGCATATACATACAGGCCGTATCTGTGCGCCCCCCTTCTAATGCTACCCTGGGCTACCGCCTACATGCCCTTTATCAAAAGCCACCATTATCTCTGACCAACTTCCTTTTGCAGATACCAAACCCATGAAGTAAATGATATTTCATTCCAGTAGTATTGTATCATACTGAAAAACCTGTAGTGTGAGTATATTTATTTTGCAGGGAAAATGGTCCATGCTGAGAAAATTAACTGTTTTTGTGAAATTACCTTTGCTCCAATAAATGTTTAGTGTCCAAGAACATTTAACGAGTAATCCATGACTTCCTGTATCAGATGTCGGTTTTCTTTCGTTGCACTTCGAAATAGGAGATGTGAGAGAACATATTAGGAAATGATACAGGCAAACTATTTCTGGCCTTTGAGCAGGATAATGATTCAAAACATTTGGCCAAATCAACCCAGGAATGGTTCAACAGAGACAAAATTAGAATCCTTCCCTGACCGTCTTAGTCCGCAGACATAAATCTTGATTTTATTTTAAGGCTTTTAACACATCTTTACCAGAGCTTTCAAACTTGTTTGCTCTGTATTAATAATCAAACCAGCCAAGGAGAAACAAGGTTAGCAGTTCACTCAATAATCCTCATGGAGCATGTTTTCTTATAGCATCCTATTTTGCTCTCCTTCGGTGTGCTTTAAATTTAAGGATTTCTTTCCCACTTGGCGTGGTTTTTAAAGACCATCGTAAAGCAAACAGACTAGAAAAAAAAAGGCATAAAGAGAAACTTTCACATGAAAAGTGCCAAAGCAAGCTGATATTCTTGACCTCTTCCCATTTTTTTTCATTCCTCTTTGCAGCTTGGCAATGAGTATCCAAGTGTACCATCCTGGTAAACAAGGCGGCCTTGTTTTTCCTCTGTCCTCACGCGAGTTCACCTTCCTCCTCTTCGGTTATTCTGCAGTCTTTGAAAGTTTTAAAAGGATTGTTGCCTGAATCAGTGTACAGCTAGATACCATGTCAGTTTAGATGATGATTTTTGAAGGTTTTGTTGATGAGTCTTTTATTTTAAAGATAGGTTGGTAAATTAATCCTTTTTTCCCATCTCTGGGGGGGAACAATGAAGGGAAGTTTCAGCCTGGACTTGCTCCTCTCCTGTTACGGAACAATGAGTTGAGGCTGAACATGTTTAGGTTAGATGGAAGAGTCCCCATGGTTATATACATCCGAGTCTGACGCTGCTGCTCTGGGACGGGCCTTGGTTGTATGTTCTGCTGAGTGCTGCTCATGCTGGCAGTCTCAGGTGCGTGATTCCCACATTTAGGACTGATTGTGATTTCACCAGATGATGATGATCTTGAATTAAATAAAAATGAGTTATTTTAAAGTTGTTGGAATAGTGGAGATGCAGAGGATGGAGGTGTTGGGAGGCTGAGGAGGAGATTAACTGTGAGCAGAGAAGCGCAAATGAAACGAATTGGGATAATAAATGATTTCAACTAATCAGAGACCTTCATTCTGTTTTGATTATGGTTCCATTCTGTGATCAATCTCAGATTTTGGTGCATTTAGGTGATGCACGTGCTGCCATCTTTACTTGTCTTCTCAACATTTCCTTGATATTGTGTCGCCTTCTCACCTCTTAGCCAGACAGTTCTGATTACCGGCTTCTTCCTGGTGTGCAGTGGTTTTGAATACCCAACTTAAACAAATGGGGGATATGGATAGTAGGATTTCCATTACCATTGCAAAATGTTTGCTTTGATTAGATTAACAGGGTCTCTTTTTTGTCTTGTCCTTCTTCTTTACCTCTCCTGGTCAGTTTTTCCTCCCCCTTCTTCCCTCTCCTCCCTTTTCCCCTACTTTGAGATCTACATTACGCTGCATTTCCCCTTCAGTCTCTCTGCGCGGGATTGCTTCCCAGAGCGCTTGCCATCGATGTTGAGGCTCATATTCCTCTTCTTGTCCAAATTAAGGAGCTCCTGGAAGAGCTCTGTAACGTTGTGGTTGGTCTTGGCTGACGTCTCCATGAAGGCGCACTTCCAGCGGTTGGCCTGGTCCTCCCCATCCTTGGTTTCTACCTCGCGATGGGTTTCATCGCTCTTGTTTCCCACAAGCATTATGGGGATGGACTCCACGTTGCCTTTTATGGCCAGGATCTGCAGAGAAAAAGAAAACAATAGCATGGTAGTTCTTGTTTTTATTTTAGTTATTCATATTTTGTCACTTTACAACTACAAACTTAAATGTATTTTATTTGGATTTCATGGGACAGACCAAAGCAAAGTGGGAAGTGGGAAAAATGACACTTGGTTTTAAATGTTTCTTTCTAAGTTAAAATCTGATGTATACCTCTGAAGTGAGTTGAAGCTGCAAGCTTTTAGAAAGTATGTCAATAATAATAATAACAATAATAATGATAATAATAATATGAACAGCATAACACATGCCACTATAATTTTTGACAGTGAGGCTGGTGTGTGCTGGGTTAGTTTCTGCCATACATGGTGTTTTATGCGTAGCCTAAACATGTTTCATTTTGGTCTTATCTCACTACAGCATCCTCTTCTACCTGCTGATTGTGGCTTCTCCAACAGCTTTCTTCTTGCCATTCCACTAATAAATGTCCCGTCAGCTTATTCCCCCTGAGATGTGCATGTCTGTTGTTCCTTGGGAAGAACCGTGTACTCTCGTTGCCTCCGAAAGGGTTCGGTGGAGAACCGTCTTTACATTTCCGATGATAGATTCACCACTGCTCTGTGGGATGTTCAAAGCTTAGAATAATGTTTTGTAACCTAAATTTGATTTGAAACTCCTCAGAACTTTCTTCCTGACCTGTTTGGTGTGTTTCTTTGTCTTCAAGATGGTCTTTGTCCACTAGCAAATCCTTGAGGCCTTCAAATAACAGCTAGAGAGTGACCAAAAAAGGCAAGACACGTGAATGCCTGACTGTGCTCATAGTTGGTCTGTCCGGTTAGAGGCGACAAAGCGGAATATTGGAAATTGTGCGGTCTATACAGCTTTAAAGAAGGGGCTGTGTTCATAGTTCTAGGGGACTTCTTCTATATCCGGCTTAAGATACATTCATATTGGTACACTAATCTGAACTTTTTGATATAGGCCCGGTTGAAAAAAAAATCCTTTGTTTAACTAAGTTCGTGTCAATAGAGTCTTCTTGCTGGAGCATTCTCACATTGACCATTTAAGGCAAGGCAAGGCAGGTTTATTTATATAGCACTTTTCAGTAACAAGACGATTCAAAGTGCTGCTTAAGGTGACCAAAACACAACACGTTATGTTAAAAACCATAATTTTTTTATATAACTTCATAGAAATGCTGAGGGTAAAAATGGAGTATAATATGTCACAGTTTGTGTTGTAACATGACATGTGAAAAAGTTCTTGAAGAATATTTTTGGAAAGCACTGCATGCAAAACTAGTTAAGTCACAGAGACTTGATGAATATGTTGTTGATCAGCTTTTTGAATGTGATGCATTATTAAAGGAGCTATAAGTAAGATATTTACTGTAAAATCAACCTAAATCATTCTCATTTGTCACCTTGGATGGAAGTATCGTTCCCTTCAAACAATCCCCATCAACAATGTCTGAATCACGTTTTTCTCCTTTCAAACCTAGACATAACTACTTCAATGCAGAGTGTAGCCCGTGTTTATTTCCTGGTTCCTCAGCCAATCATATGAGAGTTGCAGGGTTCCCAACACAGAGCGCAGCATTTGGTATTTTATCCTGGCAAACGAGGAGCAGCCTACTAACACGGAAGCCAGTAAGAGAAGCGGACCAGAAATAGAAGAGAATACAACATCATATACCTATCCTGTGGAAGTAAAAATTCACAACAGCGACACACCGTTTAAAAATGCCTTATTAGATTGTTGTGATTGGCAAGCTGTTGTACCGATTTGAGCCACAAGTTGCCAGTATTTCTTATAGGTGCCAGTATTACTTATAGCTCCTTTAACTGAATACATTGTAATCAATCTTATATTTAATTCATATTTAAAGTGTAACTCACCCCCCTACCAGAGCCTTACTCTGCCCACATCTAATATTTGAAAAATGTGCCTAAAGGAGACCGGCGGACCAGGGAACGGGCAGAGGGTGAGGGCAGGGCATCGTCTGGGCTACGAGAACATTGTCAATGAATGCTAAATAAACTAAATTAATGCTAAGCTAGTAAATAATTTATCTGAAAATTATTAGAAAAATTTCAACGCTCACTTTTCCAACTCACTACAGAGGCGTATGAGACGGGGCCGTTTTTATACCGCTCAGTGGCAGAGCTGTTGAGGTCAGTTTTTCTGGGTGACATCAAAATATCTTTTGAGCGAATACCAATACTGATTAAAAATTCAAATGCAGTACAGTCGTTAAACATGAGGAGGGCACCACTCAGACGGATTTAGACACAAAAGCAGGATTTTACTATATAAAAAAAAGTCGATTTGGGGGTGAATTACCCTTTAAAGTCACTCTTTGTTGTTGTATAAAAATACACTCAGAGCACAGGGCCATTCAAAAACACATACGGACACACACCTGTTGATAAATGGGTTTCAGCTCCTCCAGAGACTGTTTGCTTGTGATGGAGTAGACCAGGATGAAGGCGTGGCCCTTGGAGATGGAGAGGCGCTGCATGGCTGGGAACTGGTGGCTACCCGTGGTGTCTGTGATCTGCAGGGTGCACACGCTTTTATCACAGCTGATCACTTGCCGGTAGGTGTCCTCCACCGTGGGGATGTAGGTGTCCCTGAAAGTGCCCTTAACAAAGCGCAGGACCAGGGAGCTCTTCCCCACTCCTCCTGCTCCGAACACCACCACACGGTAGTCGTTGCTCTGCTCCGGCATTCTGCCTCTGCAGGCTTAAGACAGTGTTGTTCCTGAAACATCAAAGACGGGATCATCAGGAGGGGCAAAGGGTGAGGATGAAAAAGAGAGAAAATCAGTTTTATTAGAACGAGGGGAAATTAACTGATAATTTCAGGACAGAACTAAAAAGTTAAAAGCAGATGGGATAACAATAAGAAATAATTTCTAACAAATACACCAATGTCCCTAAACAGCTTTAAAGATTACCAACTTCAGCCATCAAACATTCTTGCACTTTGCAACTTTATTTTCAAAATATAACTATGAAACTGAACCCAAACAAATTAGTAACAAATGAGAGTTTACCATTTAGCTTTTGAAGAGGTTCATTATATTCTATACTACAGTACATGTATAGGTGAAATTAATCAGTAGATTAACATACAGTTTTTGTATGTATGCCTACCTGGTGATCCAGGTATTTATGGAAGAAAGACAGACATGTGAATATGGAGCAGTAAACAATTGCAAAAGAAAATCCTCAACCAGAAAAATGTCATGCTGGAAGGGGAACCTCCACCCCAGTCTCACCAACCAATCAACCAACAACCCAAACCACCCCCAACCAAACAAGCAAGAAAATAATTAACAAACAAACAAAGAGGAAAGAAGCCAACCAAGCAAGCAACCAACTAAACAATCAAACAGGCATGTAACCAGAAATGCAAGCTGTAAATAAAACAAGAAAGTAACCAAGAAAACAAGTAAGTAACCAACCAAACAAACAAACAACTGAACAAATAACCAAACGATCAGGGAAGCTAACAAATGAGTAACTACTAAGGCAACCAACCTAATGCAATTTTAATAAAGTGGGCTGATTAAACGTTGAGCTGTCAGCCAAAAACAAACTGCCGGTGTTATACAGTCAAATTCAATAAATTTGAATATTATTGAAAAGTTCATTTGTTTCAATAACTCAATTCACTAAGAAAAACACATTATATAGATTACATAACACAGACCCATGATGTTTTGAAGTCTTTATTTCTGTTAATCATGATTTCCCCCCCAACTCCAGCAGGTAAAAACACAGCATTTAAGATTAGAATATTGCTTTAGACGAATAAAAAAGCAACACTTTGCATGCAGAAATGGGGGCTTAATAAAAAAGTATGTTTAATACCGGTTTAAAGGTTTTTTTTTTTCAAAAGGTACTTTCAATCTGACAAACAATCCTCACAGAAATGCATATTCTAATTTATTGAATATGACTGTACGTCTCTGTGTCATACAGAGATATTTTTTGTTGTTGTTGTTTTTTTGGTATTTTCTTTTACCAATGATTGTTTCCTGAAATCAACAAGCTAATCCAGACAGAATAAATTCAGGTTTGTAACATTGTAAACTGGAACATAGCACTAGCTGCACTGTAAGTGTGTTGCTTGTTTTTCTGCGATTGAACAATATCTTCACACACAATCTATGTTTGTGAGTACTCGTTGTGTGCAGTGCATCCCACTGAATGTGGAGTGTTTGTGCGCCATCATTTATCCTCTGCAGTTCAACACTCACTTTAAGGTCTCATAATAAGAAACTCCCTCCGATGTGATTATGCTGCTCTGCTACCTTCGGCTGTAATAAAGCTGCAAATTGGCATCAATGTAATACAAAATAAGTAGATTTCTGTCATGCTTGCACCGCAGGAAGCAAAAATTGATGTGCAGGGCATCTGTAATTGCATTGCTGGATTCTAAATGATATCACTAAAAGAGTTCAGAATAAATGGAAAAGCTGTGAGCGCTTCTTGAGCTTTAGGCAAACTCCTCTGTTTAGAAACGGAGGGCTTAAAAACTACACTGAAAACACAAGCAAATTTACAGGAGAGCCCAAAGGTTCGACTCATATGTCGGCAGCATTAAAACTGTTACCTGCTGGTCAGAAATAAAAAGAAGTCTTATTAAATAGTTCCTTGTTTTCCTACAATGCCAATGAAATCTGTTTAGATGCAGTTTCTGCCAAAATCAGTTCTGACTAATCCATAACCTTTCCGGGGTTTGCAGACAATCCAACGCGTTTCTCTTTTAAACCGAGGCAGATTGTCTTTTATGGCTGTGGCAATGGAAGTGTGTGCTGCCTGATACAGTTTAGTTGTTTGCAACATTACTCTGACGCAAACCTGAATAAACAGGCAACACTGCCAGGAACAATGATCATCTGCGTGTTCCCTCAAACTCTTGGATTCAATGAGGCCTTCAGTCAGACTAAAGTATTGTGCTCTGCTCAGCAAGCTCTGCTTCATGTCAAACAGGAAAAAACACACACACACACACATGTCTGATTATGATGGGAAACGAATATGACGGAAAAGATTTTGCTAAATGAACAGCTACTTTAAATTGCATTATGTATCAAAGTCTGGTGCCTGTCTCTACTGGGCGAGATCAATGTTTTATCAGCCTCAGGAGCTATTAAAATTTTTCTATATTTATTTCAAGAAAACATTTAACTATTTACACTTAAATTTAAGTTGAATGTTTATTGGAGCAAGGCGCAACACAACAATGGCCTTTGGCTTGACGCAACAAAAATCCCCCTAGGACAAGAGAACATAGGAGCTAGTTCACATTTACTGAGAAAACAAAGAGACAAAGGGAATTCAAAACAATGTAATTAATTAGAAATGCTTTTTTTCCTTTTAGTTTTGCTGAAGAAAAATTTATGTTGCACCGTTTCAAGTATTGTGCAAATTTTTAGAATTTTACAATTTATTCTACATTTCTTACCTTATACTTATTTTCATGTTTAACCTTGAAATAAGCCTTAGAAAAGGCCTTAAGGATATAATATGCAAAATCAACTATTTAGCTCTTAAATATATTTTTCTGTTCTTAGAGTCTCTAGGAATTTAGAAAAGTTGAATGTAGTCTGTCAAGGTGATGCATAGATATCTTTATATTCTATTGGATCATATTTTTCAAGCCATCCAGTTTTCTCTGTTTTCTATTTAGTTTAGTTTTTTTGAACAATTACGTCATTGTATTTGCTGCGGAGCTGCTAAACAAACCAGTTTCGCAAGTCTGCCATTTTTATTACTCAGAGCAAAGTTGAAGTCCAAATTGAAGGATGCTAAGGCTACAAGTGGGAAAATGAAAATGTTTGGTTGTTCATTACACCGTCCCCCAGCATACTTCAAAAATGGCCGAACGGGGTTGAGAATGCTTTGTGGCCTGGAGGGGTGTGAAGTGCTTCTTTTAGATTTAAAGAGACAGCACCAAAATGAGGCGCTGTCAGACGCACCTCAGAACAGCGGTAAAAAGGGGTAGGTGGGGGGTAAATTAACGATAATTTAAACCAAAGCACGGCTGCTCCACTTTATATAGATGACAACTGAATGATTTGAATGTGAAAAAGAATAACTGAAAAGCCTGATATTATGAGCCCTTTAACACAGTCTAATTTTCCGAACAGTCCCATTTCAAACAAACAGACAGAATGTAAAACAGAAGACATTCAGGGGATGTTGGTGAAAGGGCAGGGTTAGGATTGGCTTAAACAAAGAACCAGACAAAGAAACAAAAACATTGAATAACACACATACAACGTAGCAACTTCTTCAGGAGACGTTTCTGAGGAACTGGAAGTCTAGGGTACTATTAGATATTCTTAGTCAACCAGGATAAAGGAATCCTGAGTGATTAATTGAGCAACTTCTCATGTTCGCTGATGGCTTTTCAGCTCTCGCCGTGAAGATGAAGCCTGGGTCTGAATGGTGGGCCAGAACATCATGATGGATTCTTTTCCTGTCTTTCTTGTCTCAGTCTGCCTCACAGCCTACAACTGGTGGTGATACCACCAGGTGTTACTTCACCCCGAGCAGAAAAGGACTTTAGGAAGACCTACGCTGCATATTATTGCCTAGTCATAAACAATACCAAAAAAGCAAAAAACAACACAATTTTAAACCAATTATTTAAAATTCTGAGAAACAAAAGTTAAAACTGCCTTTGTTGAAAAAACTATCTTGTTGCAGCTTCACTTCCCCTCCATGTGGTCAATAAAACAAGATAAAAAGGCAGAGTTTTATAGAACAATCTCTATTTGATGTAATGTGTAGTCATACATTATTAAAAGACTTCAATGAATTTAAATCATAAAATAAGATAGTTTGAATGAGAAATATGCTGACATGTATAACAGATATAAAAAATGGTTTTGGATCACAACACGTCAGCGTCATACTCTACTGGCATATCTCAGCCACCTTAGAAACATAATCTATGAGATAAAAGCTTGTTCCAATTTAAATGATTGCTGAAGGCCTTTTGAAAGTAACTAAAGTGGCAAACAAGGTCAGATCTGAGGTGTTTGTATTGTCAGCATGTGTCTCCTTGGTATAGTTTAGACTTTTTGCTGTATAACATTGGGTTCAATTATAGTTTCTCAAAGTATTTTTGTTCTTATAATTCAAATGACTTAGTGATACAGGTCTATACAGTTGTTGTTCTAGCCGGTAACTTCAATCCAGTCTCGGGGTTTTAGACAAGAAAAGCTTTTGTTGCTTTAGAATCAGCAATTATCTCAAATCAAGGCTCTGAGGCTCTTGAAATGAAAACTAAATGATTTTCAAACCATCCCCATTGGTTTGTTGAACATCTTCCTTATTTATATTCTCTCATGAAAACAGCAGCTGGTTGAAACCGGAACAAGTATTATGGTCAGGTCTGGCTGAGACCTTTTAAAGTGGAGTTGTGATGTTCTCCCTGTGCATTTAAAGAGCTCTTTCTGGCTACTTCGGCTTCCTGGCGCCATCCAAAACAAAAAATGCCCGTTAGGTTAATTGGGTCACTGTAAATTCCCCCTAGATGTAAGTGTGTGGATGCATGGTTGTTTGTCCTGTGTGTTTCCGTATGGACAAGCAACATGTCCAACCAAACCTACCTCTTGTCATAAACAGGGTAACACCATAAACCAGTTTTCACCTTAGCCGGTGACTTAAATGATAAAAAGTCCATTTTTTTATTAAAACTGACAGTTTGGATTGCATTTCTAACGAATCTTATATATTTTATAGTAAATTTTACTTGCTTTTAGCGTTATCGACACAAATGTAAGGTGTGGTTGGATTTACTCCAAGTGTACAAGTCTACATTACTTGTTTATGCTCTAAAAGTGGCAATAAAAGACTGCATACAAAGGTATTTATTCCGCTATCATCAATATTTTTATTCTAAAACTACATATGCTGTTTTGACTCTGCATTACTGAAATGAAAACACAACATTTAGCTTGATAGACCGGTAAAGTAGGTGCGGTAGTCTGGTTCTGTGTTAGACTGATTCAGACCTTATTTGGTACGCTAGGACTGATTTGTGTCATTTGGTAATTCCACATTTTGGCTAAAGCAGACCACATGTGGGTTCTTCATCGTATCTCAAGGTTTCAAGCTCTAGATTTCAACATTTGCATGGTCCATCTAGTTCAGATTATGGAGTGCTAAAATATCTCTTACCATAATGCATGTGCTGCAGACACAGCTTTATATGTCTGTGTCGACCATTCATGCATGAATGGTCTCGACATTACTGTTCACTGCAGCTTTCTCACAAAGGACAAATCTCATGTGATCAATATCAAGTTTCATTTTTATGTCCTCTGTTTTTGTGTTTTTGTCACATTTAAATGTTTCAGATCCACCTGATTTTCTTAACAGACAAACATAACCTGGGTCATTTACAAAAGCAGCTTTCAACTGAGGATTTCCATTGTCATGGAAAAAAAGCAATGAAGAAAAATCAGGTCCTATGTGAAAGAGTAACTCCCCCTTGTTAAATCCTGAATTAACTGCGATTAATCACAGAAGCTGAGATAGATTTTCTTTAGCCAAACCCAGACCAGATTACTGCCAGATCTATAGAATCACAAACTGGCTTAAATACAGTCTGTCTGACAACATGAAGTAGGCTGAAAGATCCCAAAAAGCTGCACATCATGCTCTGATCTAAGGAGATTCAAGAAAAAACAAGAATCAAAGTCTGAAAAGGGTTACAAAACTATTTATGAGGTTTTGGGATTCCACTGAACAACATGGAGAGCCATTATCCACATTTTGAGGAAACATGGAACCAGGGGTGGGTAGAGTAGCCAAAACATTGTACTCAAGTAACAGGAGCACTACTTCAACCTATTTTTACTCAAGTAAAAGTAAAAAGTAGTCACCAAGAAATTACTCAAGTGAAAAGGCTACTCAAGTACTGAGTAACAAATCATAACAGCTGATTATTTAATATTAATTGGAAAGACAAAAACAAGGCTATGTGCAAATTCTGGTATTTTAAAGATAAAAATGAAAAAAATATATATACAAAGAGTAACATAATTGCAAAATAACAAATTCATGCAAGAAGAAACTTTTCTAAACAATACTTATAGCAGTTAATGTATATACAGTGCGATGTATTTCCAATGACAATATCTACTGTTTATCGTACGTTCATTTAACTTCCAAACGGCTCAAAGAGCTCAGCAGATAGAAAACAACATTAAAATAAAAAAGCTTTTGTATAAATAAGACATCTCACTTTAACATAAACTCTAGGTTTTTGTCTCTCTGGTCCATTTTTGTTTTACAACAAGTTAGTTCTTTATTCATGAAGTTACTCACAGTTGGTAGAGTAGCCTCTTACTCAAGTAAGAGTAGCGATAGTTGAGTAATAACATGACTTGACCTTAAACCGGTTGTTCAAGATTGAAAAACCTACCAACCCTGAATTAAAACAATCAAGCAAAGACGGTCCAGAATTCTTCAGCGTTGATGTAAAATAGTGATTGCTGGTTATCAGAGGTGCTTGATTGGAGCTGTTGGGTGGCACAACCAGCTATTAGTTTTAGAGGGCAATAACCTTTTCACATAGAGGGCCAAATGGTTTGTTTTTGTTTGATCTAAAAGATGTGATGATTTAAAAAAAAATTACAATGTGATCCAAAAAGCAAACAGAAGAAATCTTTTTATGGCACAGTTTTCCATTTACAATTTACATTTCACGTGAAGCTCCCGCTTTACTATTATTTTTCTAATGCAATTCTAGTTTTTAATAGAATTTCCTTTGCATCTGCTCCACACCGAATTAGCATATGCATGAGTGGTACTATGCAAATAAATCGTCCCTGCCTTGCTGATGATCTCAAAAAGGTTCACGTGTCCCTTTGTAATTATTTGTTTGTCTTTCTCCTGGTACCTGAGCATCCCTTTGCTTTTTCCATCCTTTACTCGCTCTGCCCGGGTCACCGTGCTGTTCTATCAATAAACTCGGGCCCCTGTGGTTTTAATCGATGGAGCGTGCTTCTCCAGGCCCTCACAGTCTGTCATCCTGCCTCTTTGTTTTATTTTGAGCCATAGATTTCAGCTTCAGCTCATCAAAAACCACCCTCCGCTCCCCTACCCTCTTCTTTCACCTGAGCTAAAATTAGCCGCCTCTCCTCCTCCGTCAGCAGCTATAGCCGCGCACACACACACACACACACACACACACACACACACACACACACACACACACAGGTGCGCCCTCGCAGTGGCACACATACTGTACTTCCACTCTTTCACCGTTTGTCCTTGACATGGAGCCTGTGAGATTGATGGCCCTCCTCCCCAACGCGAGCCGTCTCGCCGCATTTTGCCTCCTCTCCTCTTGTTTTATTTGAAACGAGAGGACTGCAGTTCCCTAATGAATTAATGGTACGCTTTAAAATGCATCTGAGGCAGTGCAGCCAGACTCCATTAGTGGATAACACTGGCACAGGCCAAACATGTCCCTCTTCCCTTCTCTTCTCCCCACTGCGGATGCGGTGCAGGCTTTTCAGATGTATTTTACCGAGAGCGCAAAGAAATGTCACCTTTGGTAAAAATATGCACATAATTCGCCTTAGGAGAGCCACTTCCCCCGCAGCATGAAAGAGGCGCATTAACCGACATCAAACACAATGCCATTCAACAGATCAAGAGCGTGATTAAATGGACACCCACAAAGCGGTCCCATGTTTTCTGTCAGTGAGAGGGCTTTAAACAAGGTGCTCATACCGGAATGCTGTGGATACATGGCTATTTGGCGATGAGTGTTTGACAGGATCAACAGATTATCACTAGAAATATAAGGCCCTCTTCAGGCGAAGCAGCAAATTCCCCGTTCTCTCTGCACATCGGCTCAGGTTGTTTTCCCCCCCAAGTGTTCGGACGTGTATTCAATCACGGGAATTAATCAGACTTTGATTAGAGTTGAGCAGCCCATGGAGGTTCAGTTTATAAATCCTCGCATTCGATTTACCTGAGTCCGTCTTACCATCGGTGCTGGCTCTAAGATGACGTTCGTGGAAGGGAGAATGGTTCTTTAAATGTTTAAACCTGCAACGACAGCAGGTATCTTTCTGTGTGTCAGCAATGTGTGTTTGTAAGGAAGCAAAGAGGGGATGGGATCTGTTTTATATAAATTTAGAGCTAAAGTGGCCAGTCATGATTCCTCTTTCTCTCTCCGCAAAATATGAAACATCATTCAGTTACAAAGTTGTTGACTGAAGGAGTTTCAGGGCCTTTAAATACATATAAACTGAGCCTAAGCACTGGCTAATACAAGCAAAAAGGCTTCAGAGAGTGGCATGAAGGATGCCCTGGGCAAGCCCCTCCTCTGACCCCCGACCTACAATAAGCATACTGTATGATGATGACTTGTAACACCCTGTTGATGAGTTGGCTCATGTGGATACGCTACACTTCCTTATTTTGTTTTTCTGTATTTTACTGACTTTAACATTGTCACGTATAATTAAAATCACATTTTGCTTTTTTAGCTGTGTTTTCAAGAAACTTTCTAGAAAGGACAAATGCAAAACATACAAAATCTAGTTTCTTGAAAACCACTTTATCCGGACAAGGATTTGAGTACCGAACAGTAAGTCAAGTCTAGTTGGTTTGTGTGCAGGGCAGAAATCTTGGCTCGAGCCCAGGGGGCCACAAGCTCCTAAAACTGGCCCTGGTTCTTCAGGAGGAACGTTTGCTTCTAAATGTTCTCAGTATTAATTATTCTTTTGAAACTCAACGGGTTTTTTTTTTCACAACACCAGAGGGAATTCTAGAAAAAAATTTCAGGATAGGAAAAATCTCCTTTAGTTCAGCTGCAAACAGGAAGCCTTGATCAGATGCCAACTTCAGCATCAACTATATTTTCTTCCTGCGTTTAACTTTGCACGCTTCAAATGCCCCCCCCCCCCCATAAAAAGAATTTGTAGGGAAAACCACTTGGGCCTTTAAAATAAGCCGATACCATCAGTATTACTGAAATTGTTTTAGAATTAAAACTTATTTCAAAGGAACATGAGCTCACTCCCTCGGCAAAATAACACCCTGAGTGGTGTGCCACATTTCCTGTATCAAAAACCCCTGCTGCATTCAAAACCTTCCAGTTCATGTGATAGACCAATCTCAGTGCTGTCAGCCAATACTACATTGTGCAGTCGAGCCAAGAAGTGTTTCTGCATATGAGCCCTGTCAAAGCACAGTTATAAATGAGTCTGTGTTGAAGGCCAACTAAATCTAGCATTTAAGCCACTGCACGCATAGAACAACCCTTACCCCCGAGCCATTCCACAACTTTAGGTAAGATGACCAATAGCATACAGACACAAAACATTTAGTTACTCAGTGAGTTACATAACAGTGCTGCATTACATTACTGAAATGACTCAACTGATGCCAAGCCAGATGAAAATTATGAGTAAGGCCATGTTTCTCATCCCTGTCAATCCACTGTAAAGAATGACATTTGGAGCATATCTGCTTCACAATCCAAGACACAGAGGCACTGTTGGCTTAGGAGCTAATTACTGAGCTTAACCTCCTCTGTGCTTCTGCACTGCCTGGAGTTGACCCAATTCCCAGGAATTAAGTCACAACTGTCTTTGGGTTATAGACCACCTGGACCCTAACACCTACTGACACGGAAACAATCCTCAGAAGTCATATTTTTACTGACAATATCAGTTTTAACAGACTGACTATTGATTGACTGACTATAACGTCTCAAAAGGTGCTTCAAAGAACAGAGAGCTCGAGTTTCAGATTTGTGAGACAGGTCTTTCCTTAGTGTGCACTACAAGGTTTTAAACATCAACTTTGACCTGAAAACCGATAAAATATGAATAATGCGATTTACATAATAAGGGTCAGATTTGCGTCCCCTGACTTGGGTTTTTCTAAATAAAACGTGAAGAAAACAGCCACAGTGGGCCTTCTGTGTACATTTAAAAGGGAGTGTTTGACAGATTGATTCCCGGACTGTTTAATCAAAGAGCATAACCTTAATCATGCTGGTTCTGTGCAGCTGCACTTGGTGTCAGCGAGTGTATTAGTTCAGAGTATTAGTGATACCTCGGGATCCCTGGGCTGCTCCTTCTGCTCTCTCCATATGACCCTGCTAATCCCTCAGCCTGTTGTCTGGGACACACACAGGGGCCTGGCTAATAGTGACGTCAAAGATATGCATCCTAAGAGCACTCCTGCTCTGTTTACTGAAGTTTTTTTTTATATATTTGTTTTCCATCTAAGCCCATGACGACATACTCTTCAGACCCTGACACAAACAACACTGCTGGTGGGTGCTTTGGAAAAAGTGGAGTGGCAGATGAACACCAGGGCTGTAGTTCTGGATTGATCCTATTGATCTGTTAAACAAAGATCAGAAGATAAAACAAAACCAGTCAATCTCTATAAGGTTAAGTAGGGTCAGAACAAGGCAACCCCTCCGCTTCCAAACCAAATACGAACCAGTTATTAGAGCAATTTCTTCATCAATTACAAGGTATAATACGTATGTATTTCATGAAAGGTGGACAAAACCCAGTTTTGTTGTAGTCATGGTGTGTATAACGGCACAGAGGAGTCATTAGGGTCTGTGATTTCTTATGCATAACACAAAGAAAATCCTCCCAATTTCTAAAGAAAGCTTTTAAAATAAGCTGATGCCATTGGTATAACTGAAAAACTTCAATATTTATTCTTATTATTCTAAAGGAGCCATTTAGCAGTATATTTCAGCTGTATCTATGGTGAACTTGACTAGTTTATGGTGAACTTGACTAGTTTGTCCAACACTTTGATTAGAGATCGGGTCCCTTAGAACCCCTAAGAGGATGAATATCCAGTCTGGACTCGTGTCCAGAGAGAACGAATTCCCACAGTAAACCCAGGCAAGGGAGGTTTCTATTAGTTAAATGTTTAATTATTATTATTGTTATTAATTATTATTGTTATTAATTAATTATTATTATTATTAGTAGTAGTAGTAGTAGTAGTAGTAGTAGTAGTAGTAGTAGTAGTAGTAGTAGTAGTAGTAGTAGTAGTATTGCTACTTTTATATAACGGGAGGTATCCAGAATAATTACGCATCTAGACTTTTTTAAGTCTGGTAATTACAGAAGAAATGTAATGGTGATAGCCTTGTAATGGCTCATATTTAATTTTTGGTGCATTTTTTAAGTAAAACACAAATTTATAGTTTTTCTCGTTTTGGGAAAATAGAATTCTAGATCTTTTTATGCTGGAGCAGCTCATTAAATTTACAGTGGAGAAAAAGATTATGCAAAGTTTTCACCATTTGATACAATTTCCACAACAACAGCCAACATCAAGCCACTGATAAAAGAAGACGATCTATTGTGGATATAATATGCAGAGCCCTTTTCCAACCTCCACACCTTCCCAATATGTTCATGTGACTTGATGGGTTGAGTAGTCTTGCAATTGGTAGGTTGTGGGTTCGATTCCAGCTTCCCCTTGTTACATGTCAATGTGCCCCTGGGCAAGGCACTTAACTCCAAGTTGCCTACTATGAATGTGTGTGCATTAGTGAGAGTGATTGGATGAATGTGGTTCTAGTGTACAGCGCGGTGAGTGGTCAGTATGACTGGAAAAGCGCTCTATAAGTTTAGTCCATTTACCATGTTCATTAAAAATCTAGGAAATGGTCTCTCATAAGTCATGTTTTAGTCTTTATGTTGCAGTATATTTAATCAAGATGTTATGCAATAGTCCAGGCCCGAAGTGGTGCATAACTGTCAATGGAAGGAAAATGATAAATAGTTTTAAATTTTTGGCATTTTAAAAATGGCTGTCAAATTTTTTTTTTCCTTTTACTTAAATATTAAATGTATGTAAGGCAGTTACAGCTCAAGTCTTTCATATGTCATTACCAGTGTTGTATGTCTAGAGACTGAAATGTTTTCCAAGGCATGAGGTGGAACCTCATGCCTTGGAAATGATGGAGCCTGATCCAGTATTTAGCTCCATTTCATGTCCGATCAACTCTGACCAGCTG
This sequence comes from Fundulus diaphanus, assembly GCA_037039145.1. NCBI lineage: Eukaryota > Metazoa > Chordata > Actinopteri > Cyprinodontiformes > Fundulidae > Fundulus > Fundulus diaphanus. Next base: position 27,563,673 of record CM073138.1, read on the forward strand.
TCCTGTCCTTGCTGAAGAAATGTATCCCCACAGCATGATGCTACCACCACCATTTTCCGGGGAAGGACCATGTTATGTGCAGTCCCCGACTGATAGCAGTTTGTGTGTAGGCCAAACTGTTAACTTTTGGTCCCATTACTGGAGTAAATTTTTACACATTTGCTGCGTCATCAGCAGGCTTTTGGCAAACTACAGAAATACTTCTTATGAGTCTCTAAACAATGGATGTCTTTGTGTGAGATTTCCGTAAAGGCCTGATTTGTAGTGTAATTTACTATTAGTTGGTTTGACGACCCCATCAGGCTGTGGATCTAATGAGGAGCAGCAAACAGACTTAAATCAGAGGCAACCGGACTTTTGTTCAGTTCTTTCTGAAAACGTTTTGACACCTACTTCTGGACAGGTGTCGAAACGTTTTCAGAAAGAACTGAAGGAAAGTCTGGTTGCCTCCGATTTAAGCCTGTTTGCTGCTGCGATGACCCGAATAATTGAGAATTTTCACAGGTATCTAATGAGCTGCTGAGCAAATCAGTTTCAGGAATGAATGCTCTTCTTTTGGGGCCTGTCGGTTTAGGAGGGCTGTTGTCATGGTAGGTTGGCGGTTGTGCCACACTCTTTCCATCTGGGGATGACGGGTTCTACAGAGATTTCCAAAGCTTGGAAACCTAACCTCTGCTTCAGACTTCACCACAACTTCATCCCTGTCCTGTCTGCTGCATCTTTCTTTGGTCATAATGATGGTATATCTTGAAAAATGTTCTCCTAACGAACCACTGAGTACTGTACAGGATAGCTGCATGTAAACAGATTAAATCACACACACGAGCGCTCCACAAATTAATCAACTTTCAGTGAATTTTATTTTGGGGTATCGGGGGTCTGAATACAAAGGCACAGGACACTTTTCAGATCTTCATTTGTGAAAGAATTTTTAAAATTCATGTATCATTTTTCTACCACTTCTTATTTTTGCACAACTTTGTGGTAGTCCATCACCAACCATCCTTCTGTCTATACCCAGTTATCCATGCAGGATCGTGTGGGTTGGGCTGGTGCCTAACTCTGTGGGGTACACCCCTGGACAGGTCTTGATTCTCCAAATAAAATGTATGAAGTACTAGTTTTTGGTCATAGCCTAGCAAAACTCCAAACATCCCCAGTGGTAAAACATATATGTGACGGTATGTGTCCCACCGGCTGTCACCTTACATCAACGGCAATGTCAGCTATTTTTTCTGGGAAAGACCCATCATCGGGAAATCATCACCATCTAAGATCAGCCACCGTTCTCATCACCTTTATGCCCAGAGCCAATCCAGTCTCCAGCAGCATCATTTCCTCACTTTGCTCTTGCCTGTTACCATGTATTGACTCATTTCTTCACCCTGCCTCAGCAGAGAGCTATATGTTGTTATGCAACTGTACCGTGACTATTCAACGCAGACAGACAGAGAAACAGACAGACAGGACAGGACATGAAACACTGTCCCATCACTTATCCTCCAACACATACGCGTTAGTAGAGTCTGCATCTCCGCACTCTCCACCACGCTCTGCAAAGCTTTACTCTCGGGATTTACTTCCATAAATCTCCTCTCCTCTATAAAACCCTTGCAGCGCGCACACACACACAAACACACACACACACACACACACACACACACACACACACACACACACACACACACACACACAGGCATGTATTTCACACGACTGGCAAATTGCTTACAGGAAGTCGAGTGACATACGTAGGCACACATAGAAAAGGCCTAAATGATTCACAATTTCATTCTGCGCGTCATGACGGCTCTCCTCTCCAGTCACGGCGCAGAAAGCAAACAGCGCATTGAATCTCTGGAAGAGGAGACGCTAAAAATCCCAGACCCAGATGGAGGATTAACCGTGACATTTGCCTAAAAAAAAAAAACACACTTTATGCGTCACGTCAGCGTCATTTTTAATGTATAGTCGTGCATGTCGTCGTACATCTTCCGCCTGGGATGTAGTCAGGAAAGGGTGGCAGAAGAGGGCTTGCCGTCGGTCCGCAGATTGGTGCGCAACGCCATTACAGACCACCCCACTCTGCTCGGTTCATTCATAAATACCAGAGGATCGCCATCTCACAGCGGTGCATCATTTGGAAGTCGCAGCAATCCCCACCCCCTCTCTTCTCCACCTCACTTTACTTCTCAAAGCGATAAAATAAAACCTGGCTGTGTCTCATTTGTGCCCTCTTATACCCCAGCCTGCACATCGCCAACATGGCTGTGCGGGCATATAGGCAGCAGCGGCTATAGAATGTACACGATCGAGATTTTCGAAAAGAATCGGCACTCATAATAGGAGCCGACACGGATCAGCCTAACAACTGCAACGAGATAAACGAATTCGCGGAGAACAGCGGGATTCCTTGTGCGCGTACACATTCAGCAGCCGGGCAGAAAGCAGAAAGCGCCGCGTCCATGCGCCGCCAAATACCGACATCTAATCTGCGCGTAAAGAGGCGGTAAGGAACTGCGTCTCCATACCTGGTCGTGATGGATATTTCTATACACGGCTCCGCTTCAGGCTCGTCCTTGGTTCGGAGGGGTCAGACACGAACGCCGAGAGCGTCTTAAAGCATTTTTACACGACTCATGTAGAGCTCATGTCGTCCGATTCCCAGCATCACCAACACACTCACGGTAAAGCGCGCACACTCAATCTGAGTCTCTCTTCCCCCCCCCTCTCTCTCTCGCAGATAGGACGAGGGAGGTGCTATACCCTCTCCCTTGTCAGTGGGGAGGGGGGAGGCAGTCAGGCCAAGAATTCATTCATATCCGTTGCACATTTAGCTTTAAAGTATTATTTTAATTTTTTAACCAACATTTTTTTTTCTGACTTGAAATAATATTTACATGTAGGAGTGGCCCAGCCTGAGCTCAGAGTTGAATCTGATCTAGTTAAGGATAAGGGTGATTGTAAAGAGGTCTTCCAACATCAAAGATTTGGAGCTCATTGCCAAAGATAAATTGTCAAAATATCAGTGGAGTCATGCAACAAGCTGGTCAGCAAATACAAGAACTGGCTTAAGTTGCTGCAAAGCCATAAACAATGCAAACGACTGTCCACTGTGTCTCTACGCTGTTTCGTGAGGAGTGAATTTCGCTTGTCAAGAGTTGATGCAATCTACTGGGTTTCCTTATATAGGAAACCTTTTGACCAATCAGTCTGATTTGATTTAATTTGACTTTGGGTGGGGTGGGTTTTAAGAAGTACTACCAAAGACGATGCCTTTGGTCTTTTTTTTTCCCACTACTTCAGAACATTTAAAGACATCCATGCTTTAAGGTCATGTAGGCACCCTGTGAGTGAATTAATAGAGTAAAAGGCTATCTTCTGTATAGCAGTGGTAAGAAACACCATGTTTCCCAAGAATGGATCCAGTAGGTACAGAAGAAAATAAAAGAGGGCCAAGCACAGAGCCCCGTAAGACGCCACATGAAAGAGGAGCAGTGGAGGATACAGTCATCAAGGCTGACGCAAAAAGTGCGATGTGACAGGTAGGACCTGAACCATTCCAGTGCTGTGCCTCTGATCCCCGCTCACCACTCCAAACGAGCAATCAGGATTTTGTGATCCACTGTATCAAATGCTGCAGTCAAATCTAAAAGTACCAGGACAACATGCCGACCAGAGTCAGTAGCTTAATAGTGTGTTTGCTTCTAAAAACATCTATTCCAAGAGCATTTCCAATTTGACATAAGGTTCCAGTAGAGGAATAAACTAAACACATTATGCTACAACATTTTCTGCCCTCATTGAAAGAACTATATGTCTATAATAAGTCCATTATTTGCCATGACCTTTCCTCCTATTACAGTGCCTGATGTGGTTAAGGATGTTGAACCAATGTTAATTTTAAACCAACTGTAATTATAAACCACAGAGAGAGAAAATTATATGGAACAACTGTGTGGTGTGTATTTCAATTAAATAGATCTTAGAGAAACTAATACCCAAAGCATTATCTTCAAATATATTATTTGCCATTCAATCATCCTCACCTGACACAAGAAAGTTTAATTAATACAAGAGCATCAGAAATTTAGCTGAAACCTTTCAGACCAAATGATAACAGAGAAGATGATGAGTTTATTGCATCCATCTGCAATGAGCCCTGAGAACGCAAAGACTGTTTTTAAAAATTAAATATATTCACAAAAATCCCATGAAAGCAGATCAGCACCATGGATAGCGACATTTCAGCTCCTCTGAAAGCTCCGGGAACTTGCTGCACATTATACATATTAATAAAAGGCGAGAATACACGCAGTGGAAAGAAGGATTAATGATGTGATGACAGGTCCAAGCACGATGTACCAGGAAGTGAGCTATCACTTTAGTAATATTCAAACCCCAAGCCATTTGCCTAGACGTTTCCAGGATATCGCTCCTACCATGTAACATCGTATTTTAACGTTTCTATAGTTTGTGTTGTGCTAAAATAACTCCATGTACATCCCAGGTCCTGTTCTGAGCTCTGCTGTCTGTATAACAGCCTCCTCGGATGACTCACCAGCTCTGCACCCACACAGTATTGGGTGTCTCCATCTGGCGGCGAAAAGGGAAATTACATGGAACAATGTTTTTCTACCCACTTAAAAAAATAAGTAATCAATTCAACAAAAAAATTAAGTAATCACGTCAACAAAACGTATTTGAACCATTTTAGGGTCTGAGTGAGGTTGGATGACATTCAGGATTTTATCCTTCACGGTCTTGTAAATACGTTGAATCCACCCAAAGAAGAAATCTCATTGGTCAAGATCATCTTATTTCCCCCCACACAAGATCTAATCCAGCCTTCTACAAAAATAGAAGGCTGGATTAATCAATTGGGGATTTATACAATAGGTTAAGGACCAATTAATAAAATTCATTTTAAGTAAGAAACAGGCCCATAAGTAAACTTTAGTCTTGGAGTGGGTTATTTTATGTCATATTTATGTCAAACAGTTCTATCTTGTTTAATCTATTTTTTTCAGTATAAAAACATTTACAATAGCATTATTGCGGATAAAGTGGTCTAGGTTTATGATACCTGCAATAAAAAAAAAAGGCAGGCTTACTGATGACTGGATGATGGATGGATAAAGAAGCAAACTCAGATGTATGAATGATCAATAGTTGAATCAATAAAATGGACAAATAAATGCAGAGGTGAAAACATGGAGAAACGCACCAATAGATGGTCAGTAAATAGATTAATAGAAAAATGGTTAGACAGCTGGCTAGATTGGAGAGCATCTATAAAGTCATGGCGTAGATTCTCAGTCTGGATTTTGGAACATTGTCAACACTAAACTATGCTTTGATTTAAACCAACCATTATATTGTAGCTGTCCTGTATGCTTGTGTTATTGTCCTGCTGGAAAGGGAACCTCTGCCCAATCTCAAGTGTCTCATCGGCTTTCTTCTTTTCTTGCATTTAACTCCCATTTATTTTCCTACCAACTCTGACCAGTTTCCTAACCAAGTCATTTAAAAGGACAGCCACAGCATCAAAGCGGGGTCCAGCCTTCACAACCACTGGAAAAACAGCCATACTGCAAGTCGATAGAATTTGACTCATCCTGCTAAAAACCACCAAATGGATAATAGATGGCCACACTGATGGCTGGATGGATTGATGCGTGGACATTCAAATATATGGATGAAAGGATGAATGCATGAGCAAATAGATTCATGAACAGCTTGATTTCTGGAAATACAAATATGTTTACAGTCTGTTATAATTTAAAATTCTGACAACTGGAAAATATTTCAATCATATTTGATGCGTTACCAAACTTCATTGTAAGGATTTTACACTGCATTACCACCATCCTAAGAGACCTCAGTGCCAGCACTCATTCTACAGCTTTGGAACAAACCACAAAGCAACCAAAGCAATAATTGGCTTCTGGGTAAATTCCCCCCCCCCCCGCAAAAAAAATCAATAAGGCCTTGGCTGTCCGAGGCTGAAAGCAAACATATCTTCACAGTTTCCAGATGGGTGCCCTTCAGTCCCTCTGGTCCTGACAGGCCAGCTCCATCCACCATTTTTCAACATGTTACATCCAGCGCACAAACACAAATGGCCTTCCTTTTGAGGCCCCTCAAGCGTGAATGCAGAGCAAAACAGAAATTAATGCACGGGGAGTTAGGCAGACTGAACGATAGTAAACATACTCAAGGCTGACGGATGAAAAGATCAAGTGGATCCAGGACCTGAAAGACCAGTTTTCCCACAGCTGCAGGAGATAAAACTGATGGAATATCCAACATGCACCCCTGCTTTAAAAACAAAAAAGGAAAGAAACACACAAAGAGCTTTCTAAGTTAGACCTAATAAAATCCCATTTTACAGAGCGGGGTATAGACAGAAAAAGACAGGCCAAATGTGAAAGTTAAGCAACACACAGACACAGTTTTAGCTCATTGGTGTTCCAGTTTTATTTTTTTTAAACCGTGAGAAAATAAATTAAGACAATTTAAAAAGACAGAAGTTTTCCAGTTGATGTCAAAGATTGGTAATGTTCCCAGTATCTCAGACCAAGTTCAGTCTGGCACACGTAAGAGAGCAAGGAGACGGAGGACATGATTGTCAACGCAACAGAAGGCAGTTTTTAAATATATTCTGGGGCAATGAGCTTTTAAATTAACAAGCAGTGAAGATCCTTAAAAGTTCCTGAGATGTTGCTGATTTACCTCTGAATTTACTAATTAATCAGGGCTAAAATAGGTTCAGATTTATATTATTCATAGTCCAAGTTCAAATGTAGTGCAAGCCGTTAGTCTTCAGGCACAAAACTGATTATATGACAGCTACCTGCAAGTAAACAACCGATTTCTTTTTAAACAACTTTTTCCTCCCAGCTGTCTTTACAACACAACAGAGCTAGATCACAAAACAAAGTCACAGTTTCATTGACTGTCTTCAACGTACCGATGGCAGTAAACTAATGTTGATGCTCAATCTTTTTATTTTTCAGAAGAGAGAAGCCACAGCCTCCATGAAGTCATGAAGTGAAGGTCGATCAGTCACCCATCTTCAGAGGAGGCCCAAAAAGGCGACACGACAGACACACACACAGTCACTCGCTCACACAGTCATATTTCATACTCTCCATCTCTCTCTCCCTCTCACACACACACACACACACACACACACACACACACACACACACACAAAGCCTTTCTGTGCCTCTCACTGATCCTTCTCATGGCTCAGAACTTGGTGAACAGCTATAACAAAAACAGAAGAAAGAAAACTAAATTGCAAGAGATTATAGTCCACTGTGTCACACATGGCAGTTTAACAATGTATACATACCAAAAAGTGCTTCTAAATAAAACAAAATTTATTCAAATGTTATTTTATTGTAGTTAAATTTAAAAAGAGTGCAACATATAGAGTCACTACACAGGGAAGTGATTCATTTCAAGAGTTTATTTTTCTTTATTTTCATAATAATGGCTTACAGCTAATAAAAACCCAAAATTCTGTTTCTCTAAAAAAAAAGGTATATTACACAAGACCAATAAAAAAAGATTTTTAAAACAGACGTCCGCCTACAAAAGAGTAGGTCCATTAGAGTACGGCGATACGGGTTTAGAAAAAAATAAATCTGATATTTGACAAAATCCGATTAATTGATTGATTTTTCTTTTCTCTCCCGTTTGAATTTAGGTCAATTTGTTTTAATGAAGCAAAGTGCAACTGAATAAAAGCTGTGAAACATGTTTGTAAAGAAAGACGACAGGCCCACCATTATTAACAATGAACTGTAACACTAAATGTTTGCTGCCAGCGGTTTTAAACATCCAAGAACAGGCTTCACTTTACTTGTAACATCAAACTAACTTATAAAAATAACTGAATGAGATAAAGTGCCTCATCTTAGGGTAAAAAAAAAAAAGTTTCCTTTTTAGAGTATTTTGACAACGTATTTTCCTAAACATATATTCAACATTTTATGCAGTAAACAATTTCCCCTTTGGGGACTGAAATAGTGCAAAGTTTCATGGAAGGACACAGGAGAGCAACGGCAAAAAAATAAAAAAATAAAATAAAAATAAAAACTATTCTCCAAAAATGTGATCTTTGTAAACTGCAAATTCTAATAAATCTATAAAATTGGTTTATTGGCCAGCCCTAATGTCCATGTAATGTACAATATATGCGATGTTTGGTCAGCCTTTTGAATGAGCCACTGCATCAGTGCAGAGCGGCACAGAGGCGCTCTGCCTGGGGCTCTGCGGGGTAAAGGAAGCCCAGCTTGGTTTAATAGCGGCCTGCAGCTCGTCCATTGTTGGCCCTGATGTCTCATTTTCCTCTTGACGGTACTCCACAGATTCTCTTTGGGCTTTAGGTCAGGCAAGTTTGCTGGCCAATCAAGCACAACGATACCATGGTCATTAGACCAGGAATGGGTCCTTTTGGCTGTTTGACCAGGTGCCAAGTTCTGCAGGAAAATAAAATCAGCATCATAAAATGAGTCAGCAGGGTTTGGCATGAAGTGCTCTACAGTTTCCAGCAAGATGGCTGTGCTCCAGTGGAACACCAGCAGATGACAGGGCTCCACAAATCCTTACTGAGTGAAAAGTTCACACTGGACACCAGGCAGCTTGGATTGTGACTCTCTCCAGGCTTCCTCTAGACAGGGACAAGGTCAACCAAAAGAAATGCTAAATTTTCAGTTTCTCTGAAAAGAGGATTTTGTACCATTGAGGACCAGTCCCATCCATTTCCTCCGTAGTTTAAAGGTATAGTGGAAGGTTTCCAGAAATGCAAGCAAGGAACACCAAAGTCCCTTTTTGAATAACTGCGCATGCACAAGACAGTCATCCCTGCTCTTCCGCTCCTCAGGGGGACCACATGAAAGAATCTCCCAGACACTCTGTGGTCTTGTTTCTCTCTTCTGAGGCCTTCCTCTTCTTCTCATAAACTTGTAAGAGTTTTCTTCTTGCGACTGCCAGCCATGTTCAAAGTATACGGTGAGAGCAGCGGAGCTACGATGAACGGCTGAAACCGAAGCTGAGCGGATACATAAACACTAGAAGTGTGCATGCGTAGCAAGAGGAAACTAGCAAGGAGCGTGCATGCAGATTGGTGTTAGGCGAGATGGATAAGATGATCCTTGAAGCCGAAAGAAGATCGTCCACTATACCTTTAAGTAAGATGCCAAAGTTCAGACCTTGTGAAACTCCCAAAAACTGTTGAGCAGACCTTTCCTCAGTTTTCTTCAGCTGTAGTTATTGCTGCTTCTTTTGCACCTTTTTCTTCCACTCAACTTTCTAATAAGCAGCTTAGAAACAGCACTTTGAACAGGCAGCCTTTTCAGGCTTACCCTGCCCTATGGACGGTGTCCATGTCCAATGAATGCTTGCTGGACAGCTGTCAAAAATCTCTAATTGGTCTTAATATAAAAAATTTTGAGAAACTGAACTCTGTGTTGATTCTAAAGAACATGAATGACTGAGGTAAATAAACACTGAGGATATTCTAATTCACTGAGATGCTGTACTGTGCATATGACGGTGTTAGTGACTCACCCTCCTTTGTCACAGTCTCCGTGATGTTCTTGGCCTTGGCAGTCAGATCACCGACGACGGTGTCCATGGTGGCCTGGTGTTTCAGGAAAAAAGGCCGTATCACCCGCTTGTACAAAATGTCAGAGCCGTTCCACGTCACCGGCATCATACACCAAATCAGGAACAGACACTGTGGAGAAGGCAGAACAGATCTCAGATAAAGAGTGGTAGGACGCCTCTGTCTGCTGCTTGAGTTTGTGTGCTGCAAACAAAATGGCAGGCGACGGCTATACAATGATTTAAAAGGAAACAAGCGATGAGAATCTAAAGCGAAAAAAAAAGGGCATCTAAGATTAAACAGAACGGCGGCATGCTACAATGTGCTTTTATGCTGCATTGTTACCCCACAGTAAAGGATAGAACATTCCTCCTGATCCTTTTTCTAAGCTAAACACACTAACGGCATCTTAACGGCACTTTGAATAAACAAAAGAAGGACATGCCATTTGGCATCAGAGCAGCTTGCCACTTTGCTGGAGCATCCAGAAAAAAAGCTGTAGCTCACATAAAAATCTGAAATAAGGAAAAGTGTACAACAGCAACAAAAATGGGACATCTGGTAAAAACTGAAAAGTAACTACAGAAGAACTGGAAAAGCATTTTCCTTTTAGAACAACCTTTTTGGCCTGCTTGGGTGGTATGGTGTAAAAAAGGGATGCAAGATAAGATAAACTGGAGATAAACATTTTAAAATATCTCCTAGTAAAACTGTCTTCATACAGTTAAACACAGGCTTTAACGTGTGAATAAATGTAAACAATTTACTGGAAATATTTTATCAGACTTACCAATGCTTAATGCATGTCCTATTCAAAGATTTAAGGACTAATCTGAAATAGGGCCCGAACGATAATTCAATAACAATATATATCGATCGATAGACTCGGCGTCGTCTTCGGAGGAATCTGATGGAACTTCTTCCAAAACAAAGCAGGTATAGCAGCTAAACTGGGCTCCCTTCTTTGTGATAAAATGACAAAGCGTCCAAGCGGCATAAGGACATCACGCATGCAGTAACATGCTTCATAGTGATGGATATGTCTGCTGTTGTCTGCAGTTGAAAAACCTGGCTTCAAACAACTACCTGCCACTCTTGATCCGCGATATAAAGTTCCAGGCCACAAGTGTTTCTCTAACAGCGCTCCTTAAATTGTGCAACGAGTGCAGGGAATCAGTGCAAAATGAGCTGCAATCTGTGTCTATCCACGCCACAACCTCGGACCTCAGCCCTGCGTCAGCCTCTCAACTGACTATATAGAAAGAGAATGAAACCTGAGAAGTAACTAGTGTACTATTCCCACCTAAATAGGCTATTCTATTTATTTATTTGATATATTTATTTTGGTCATTTTACTGGTCACTTTAGTTTATTCTTTGTCAGTATTTAATAACATAACTCAGGTCTCTTAAGTTATTTTTCTTTAAAAAAAATTCTGTTATGGTTAAAAAAGTTGGTTAAATAAAGATTTAATTGGAATTCTGTGTTTGTGTTCTTTATTAAAATTAAATCATTTAGCAATATCATAAAATGTCCAGGCAGAGCTGCACATAAAATATGGTTTTAAATATTTTCAATAATTATCGATATCGATCAATATGCATTTTTTTTAATCGATAAGCTTTTTTTCTATATCGTCCAGCCCTAATCTGAAACCTAACAACTACACTGACAAGACGGTGGCTCTCGACCCAGAAAACATCGACAACTAACCTGAACCCGAAGCACAGAAACACTTTTCCGGATTTTAATTTAAAAGAAAGTCTTATAGTGTTCACGGAGCTGGTAATTCACACATTTCATTCCACTTATTGAGTAATTTCTTTGCAGATATATGACGTGAAATCGGGTTTTAAATCTGAGGGTAGAATTGGACACAAGTGAGTTGAGCATTAAGGGCTCCCTGAGCAGCACCGCCTGCTTTCTCATTCCCAGGGAAATCTCATTCCCAGGAAATCCAACACACCCTGGGACCAAACGTAATATTTAAACTCTACCATTTTAAATTTTCCAGCATCCTTAACAGGATGGGAATATCAGCACTAGGGCTGGACGATAATTCAATAACAATATATATCGATCGATAGACGTGTGGCGCCAAAGGAAAAAATAGGGTCGATAATAGTTCGATAGAAACAGTTTTCCTTCCTTCCGGCCTATCATATTAGTTCACTACTTCCTCTTGACCAATCGTAATCGCGGACCCAGGCACGTCGTCACAAAGCGCCGCCCTCTCAAACCACAACACAGAGCATGTGGATATGTCGCAGCAAGGAGCGGCGGAGGAAACGGTCCCAAAACGGGGTTTTACTAGTTTGCCAGCCTGACAGAAATAAACCAGTGATTTGTAAAACTTGCAAGGAACCGGTAAAAACAAAGTCTGGTAACGCAACCAACTTGTTTCATCACGCAAGCCGCTCACTCCGCACGAGCATGCTGGCATGCTGCTGTTGTCTGCAGTTAAAAAACCTGGCTTCAAACAACTACTCGCTACTCCGCGAGGTATAAAGTCCGCGATATAAAGTTCCGGGACGCAAGTTTTTCTCTAACAGCGCTCCCTAAATTCACGGCAACGAGTGCCGTGAATCAGTGCAAAATGAGCTGCAGCCTGTGTCCTTACACGCCACAACCTCGGACCTGCGTCAGCCTCTCAATTATGAAACCTGAGAAGTAACTAGTGTACTATTCCCACCTAAATAGGCTATTTTATTTATTTGGTATATTTATTTTGGTCTTTATTTAATAATAAAGTCTTTATTTAATAACATAACTCAGGTCTCTTAAGTTATTTTTCTTAAAAAAAATGCTGTTATGGTTAAAAAAGTTGGTTAAATAAAGATTTAATTGGAATTCTGTGTTTGTGTTCTTTATTAAAATTAAATAATTTAGCAATATCATAAAATGTCCAGGCAGAGCTGCACATAAAATATGGTTTTAAATATTTTCAATAATTATCGATATCGATCAATATGCATTTTTTTTAATCGATAAGCTTTTTTTCTATATCGCCCAGCCCTAATCAGCACAAAGATCCCAGGACCTGAAGGCCTGAGGTTTAATCTGTGGAAATTCAAAGTTCTGCAGAATAATCCTTTAAAGGAGCCTAAGACCTAAAAACAAAGCATTAGCTTCTGCTGTGAACATGGAACATATCCCTGGAATTCACCGACCACCTTGAGCATGACCCGATACGAATACTGCTGAAACATCGGCTCACTAACTCTGTTTATGGGTTTGCTTTTTTCCTAATGTATAACAATTTATTGACCGTTTTGGATCACAAACATCTGTTTACTTATTGATCCCTGAAACGAGAGATTTTCCCAACAATAATCACTCAAAGACACTTTCTAAAAGAACAAACTTTGTAAGCTGGGAGCGCAGCAAGAAACAGGCATCAGCTCACCTTGCCAGCATAGTAAAAGGGGAACCAGGAGAGGAAGATGTCAGAGAAGGACTCAACAATGCTGAACAGCCCATAAACAACCCAGTAGGTCAGCCACTGGGTGTCGTCCTCCTTGATGTTGCTCTCAATGGCCTTGATGCTGAAGGAACAGAACGACAGCGTTTAATCCAAGAAAATGAAGAGATCACAAAGTAATGGTTCTAATCCTGGGGTGTGGCGCTTTGTATACAAAACGTTCTGATTTATATTGTGAAAAGCTTAGAGACATGTCTGCAAATGACTAAACCTTTTCACTTATGAGCCCAGATGATCTATTGCTCGCCTGTCAAGGTTGGAAATGGAACAAGATCTTAGGATAAAATTTCCCAATGTTTCCAACAGAGAAAGACTGTCAGGAATTGCTTTTCAGGTGCCATCAAAACTACCGACTCAAAAAATAATGCCATATACCACAGCTGACTAATAATGTTGAAGTTGCTATTTATTTTGGAGCCTCGACATTGTAGTTCAAAATCTAATGTACTAAAGCTATACTACAAACTATATTGTAATGTGTTCAAGTTCTTTATAATACGTTTTTATTATATGTTAAACTAGTATTTCACTTGCAAAAGGGAGAAAAAGGACAATTTCTTGGCTTTTTTAGGCTGTAAATACGATGCTGAAGTTTTGTCATACAGAGGATCAGTGAATCAAGAATTCAAGAAATATGGGCAGTATTTTAATATCTCCATTTCAAATTCATACAAATAGACTAAACCCGAGCTTGAAAAATATACACTAAACAGACTTAATATAGAACATTCATTTCTGTAACCTTTACTCAATGTATAGAAACAGAAATGGCACCAATTTTTGGTACAATCAGGTTCTCTGGTGTCCATCTCCAGCTGTCAGTGAGCGAGAGGTGAGGTGCTTCCTGGACAGGGCGCCAGCCCATCACAGGGCAACGCAAAGAAACAACATTACACGTGAGCGTGCCCCTCCAAAAGCCAATAGTCAACAAATCATGCATTCCTAAACGTTGCTTGAAACATTGACGTTGCATTAACATTGAACACACATATGTTTTAATTATTGTGCAGACCTAATGGAGACAATCAACCAGACTGACCATTTTAATGTGTTGATATAGACCTAAAACAGAGATAAAGTAATTATATCAAAATGTACAGCTTTGCACACTTTAAGATTACCGTTACATTAATACTGAGACATCTGCATAACTTCCGTCTTCCATTGATTAAATGACACCAACTTTTTTTTTTAAAGCTCCTTAATTCCTTTTACCCCAACTGAAATCTGTAAATGTAGCCACATTAAAGTGAACGTGCTAGACAGCCCAGCAATGTTGTCATATTTCCAACTCATGTTGCATGAAAAAGGGAAAAAAAAATAAAAAAAATTAACAAGACAAGGTTACCCAACAAAATATTTTGAATTGTCTGATGGTGTTATTCTATATTGATTTGCCAGCTACACAGCTCCGATTACTGAGAAAACAGCTGACAGGAAAGGCACGTTTAAAACTAAAAATCAGCAAACAAAACTATTTGAATGGCTTAAATTTTCTCTGAGAAATAAAAAATAAAAATCAGAGAAAACGTAGGAGCTTTGGTGCTCTGTTGAGAAACCAGCGTAAAGCTGGCGCTATACATACGAGAAATAGGCAGGATAGATGAAGCCGATCAGGTTGCAGAGCAGCGAGGCTCCATATCCAAACAGAAGGTAGAGGGCGACGAAACCAAGAACACCTGCAGAGGAAGAAAGATGAGAGCAGGGGGTGGGGCAGGA